>CM070616.1:12561510-13161510 GCA_036346395.1 Hsuehochloa calcarea | reverse complement strand
TTTACCACGTACTGCTCTGTCTGTCAGAAATTCTGGGTATAGTCGGTTGCACCTAGGTTTTGATCTAGTTAGAGTCAGAACCAGGTCGGCCACCCAACTAAGTTTATGAAGATAATTTCACCATGTTTCCAGGATGATAAATATCACTTTATTTGGATCAGTGGTTTAAAAGTTAGAGCCTTTTCTTTAGGGCTGTTCTAAATTCTAGGCAGACTGCAGTTATAGTTTTTCATTGGATGTTTAGACCTCTGTTTTGGCCGAATTAGAGTTTACCATCAACTAGAGTTTCGTAGTCAGTTATGTTAAGAGAAGTTGAGCACTGGTTTCAGGTCTTTTGGACTTACGGTTATTTATTGGTGAATTTTCTAGTAAAACTGCCAGATTAGGGATATTTGGAATGTTTGGGTAAATTGATCAAATTGAACCTTTTGTTTGGTTGGTTTGGCTAGAGATTGTAGGAGGACACGTGTAGCATTGCCTTACTCGTTTGTCCTCATTTCGATTATTATATATTGTAGGCGGTGAAGCGGTGAGTGGAGGGGTATCTCAATTACCTCCCAACCCGTCGCAGCGCGGCTGGTAAGTAACTTGTATACTATGATTGATGCATTATGTGATGTGTGAATGAATGATTATAATTGTTCGTATTTGTATATGAATGCCATGTGTACCTTTTCATTTATGAGTACTATTCAATCTTGCCATGGAATCACATCATGACATCCATAAATTATCTTTGTAAGACCCATCAATTCCAGTATGGGCACTTGAAAATCCCATCAATTCCAGAATGGGTACGTGAGTCCACCATTCCAATGTGGGCCACGTTACGTGAGTCCACCATTCCAATGTGGGCCACGTTGGACGGCCGTATGAAACGTTCTTCATACGGTTACTTTAAGTGAACACCGACGGGTGTTTCACTCGCTATACCGGTATATGCTGCAATATGTCCAAATCCTTCAATGCATCATTCCATTTCATCCATTCATAAAGTTGTTTCCAATTAATGTTCAAGTCCTGATTGTGATATTTTGTTCATGGTATGTTTGATTGTCACATACAAGTACTTGCTGAGTCTTTGGCTCATTCTTGCTTTGTTGTTTTATTTAGGTAAATGACAAGGAAGAACGATCTCGTGGAGGGTAGTTCAACACGATGCACTCACTACCATAATCCAAACATTTTGAGAACTTTTACTGTCGTTATTTATGTCTTGTGTTGAATTGTAATAAGCCATTTTGGTCATAACTACCGTATCTCTCTGAATTGTTTATTTCATTCCGTTGATTAAACTCGATGATAAATTCTTGTTTTCAGATATCCTTATTACTTGCTTCACCTTGTCATGCGTTTTGATGTTATTCTTCTAAAGAGTAGTGGTTGTAGGTGACATCTTGACTTCCTTATAGTCAGGGTGTTACAGTTGGTATCAGAGCGGGCTTTAGGTCCGTGGTAATTAAGTTATTAAAATGACACACTGTGCACAATAGGTGGGGTTTGGAAAATCCATTGTTTCCGCATTTCTAGTGATGTTGTTCATTATGTTGTATGGTATAGAATTGCTTATGTACTATCTTTCTTGTTATTAATCTATGACGTGATGCGATATCCTATATATCTATGAATTATTTTATGATTTTCATGAGATGATCCTATATATTCATAATTGATTGCATTAGTTATGTGTATCGGTAGCGGACGTCGAGCAGCTGAGTTCGTGGTTGTCGTCCTGGGTTTTGCCAGGCTACACCACTGTTTGTGTTGTAATAGTAGAGAAGTTCTTACCCCTGTCCCATAGTTCTGTGTTGAGCCTGAGCTCATTGATGAAGTCGTTGTCCTTCTCAAGTCTGTATCTGGTTTTCTGGTTGTAGTTTCTAATATTTCGTGAATTTCTTTTGAATGGAGGGTTATAATGAAGTGGGCAATCTCTAGTAGATTTCTGAACGTTCTTTGAAACAATTATTGTTCTTTCTACTATTGGGATATTTCTGCTCCACGTGAGCGTAGTTAAATTGCAAGATTTACCTTTTCACGGAAGTTCTGTTTTACCCTTGTTGGAAAATTCAACCCGTGTGTTCGCTTGGGGCTTCGGGCATTGGCAGATTTCTTTTGCAAGTTCTTTATCAAGTGCACAATGATCTTGCATATTTCTTTTTGGGATGCTTTAGACAGTGGTTCTCTTCCTTGATTTCTAATTTTGACAAATTCTTGTCCGGTGGTAGTTGATGAATTTCTCTTAGGTTCATGATTCATGGTAGTTGATGAGATCCAATAGGTCTTTAATGGTTCTCTGAAAATATTATTGTTTTTCAGTTGTTGAATTTCTTTTATTTTAAATGATCTTCGACAGTTGGCAATATTGATATTTCCATGTTTGTTCCTTCCTTCTCATTGAAAATAGCGACTCGCTTACTCGCTTGATAGTTTGTATGATGAGAGTTTTCATTGCAAGTTTGTTAACACGAGGAAGCATTGGCTCCATGTATTTCTTTTGGATCATTCCGCCTTGAAGTTTAACGATCTCTTTCTCGAGGATTAGTGTTAAAACCCTTTTGGGGTGCCTTGTGGTGATTAAGTCGGAGATGGTAATCAAACAAATTGGTTCGTTACGGGTTCCTATTGGTCCCTAGATGTTTTTCAAAACAATTCTTGTCTTTCTGATTGCTGAGCTCTCTTTGCTACTTGTACACGATATTATTGACAAGATCATTCTTTTTGTAAGGGTCCTATCTCACTTGTTGATTAAGGAGACCTGGTTAACCGTTTGGTATTTTGGGGAACGGGAATTAGCTTTTACAAAGTTTATCGAAGAAAGTCTTGACTCTACTCGTTTCTTTTGGAGTAGTTGGAATGTTGGAGTTTAGAACCTCTCTTGAAAAGTAAAAAAAAAAGGTGTCGAAACCCTTTTCTAATGTTATGGTGGAGTTGTGTGAGAGGTTTGTTTCAACTTTGTGGTTTTCGTACTAAGTTTCCTTTCTAGAATAAGTTGTTATTACAATTCCATTTGATGCTGAAAAATTTCTATAACACGATTTGCCATGTTCCTTTAGAAGGTTTATTGACATGATCAGTAATGTGATGGCAATGTTGATTCCTTTATAAAGAAAGAAAGTGGTCCGCCTTTCGTAATATTTCTAAAATGATCAAAATTCCAGTTTTGTGTTCATGCTCTTTTGGGGAATTCAAGTTCTTTGTGGTAAACATAGTTTGTCGAGTAAAGCGATATGTTGAAAAATTATAATAGTTCTTTCATGATGCGGGTGTTATGATCTTGAATACCCGTTTGTTCCTGACGGTTAAGGTCGGATATTCTATTTTTGTGAGGCCTATGTTTTCAACTGTGGACTTCCCATATGTTTTCTGGGGTTCGTGCCTAATTGGTTTTCCCCTGAGTTCTGTGTTCCTTGCAGTGGTAAGTGATTTTTCAGTTGGTGAAGATTGTTTCTATTTGCCTCTTCTTTCGAGAAGGAATCAACCCATTCATTCCACGGGTCTTCCAAACGTTTTCTAAGTGTTGTTATGGGCTTGATATTAATACTGTAGTAAATTGATCGCCTTTGGTGACATCGCTCAAATAAGAATATTTCAAGTTTAGCTTTCACTGCACCTTCGAGCTCGTGAATCAACCGTAATCAAATTATTTTGGGTAACTTGAGGAATTGGATTAACCTATTGTTTCTTAAAGATTTCGTGTGATTTAGTCCGAAAGGCTCCTTGGTTTGAGTTCGCAAAGTGAGGTTGCAATAAAAGAATATTTTCGTTGATCTCTTCGAGACGGTTAATCCGCTTGCTTTCCGTGAAACTCGTAAAGGGAAATGTTTGAGTTTTGTGGCTGAGAACATTTGGATCTCGTGTTTCCCAAGTAGATGAACTGTTTTGAGCCAGTTGGCCTGTTGAAGGATCTTATCGATTCTTAATTAAATCTTGTGGTTATTTGAAGCGTCCCTAAATTTGTTGCTCTTTCCGCTCAAGAGATGGCGAATTTCAAACGTAATATATTTCTTTCATGTCTACCGTTATTTGCTATTCTCTTTGAGGGATGTGTGCTCCAATTATGAACTCACTTTCGCTTTCCAAGATCACCTTTATCGTAATATTTCTTTTGGTTTCTCGCCGCCGTGATGAGCAACGTCTTTTCGTGTGAATAAACTTATCTTTGTTCGCCTCTTCCTTTTGAGAAAGGATCACAGCTTTGGGTTGCAAAGTGTTTGCAAGGGTAAGTTTGGCAATTGTTTGGTGGTGGATGAGTAATCGTAGCGATGATATTTTGCTACCAAGTTATCGGAGGAGTAGTAGAATGTGAAATGGTTTTGATCTGTATCCTTGAGGAAATTAATTCACCGAAATGTTTGACTTCAAGTAAGTCCGAATAGTGTTACTACTGAATAACACCGTATAGTGAAATTCTAGAACTTCAATTCGTGATTGAAAAGTTAGTGATTATCGGAGGTATGGAAACCTTCATTGAATTTTTAGAGTAACGCAATTGGATAGCATTGCGAGATGGTGTGGGTGATTTCGATGATGTCATTGAGTGAGTATATTAGAATGGTGGTACTATTGGAGATTTAATTCGATGATTTCACTATCGATTATAAGAGCAACTGTTGTAGAGGTTTTGGAAGTTAAACTGGCTTTGCATTCGCTTATGCTAGACCTTGGTCACGCATCGATTGTGTGTATAGAGGGTGGAATAAATGAGTTTCGAGCATGTTTATGCTAGGACCTTTTGAAGCAAAGACATTTGCATGTGTACCGACGATTCGAGTTGTTCTTGAAAATTTGAGGTAATGTGATTATGTGGGACCTATTCTCGTGTGCTTTGAGCGCGTCGATCAAATCGATTTTGGGTTAGTAGAAAGAGTTACAGAGTATTCTGTGGATTAAATAGAGCCTCTCCACAATGGTGTGGATGATGTACTTCAATTTGAACATAATTTGAGGATGAATGACTAAGGGTCTAAGCTCATGTGGTATGCGATGAATTCAAATTTCAAGGATTCGAGAGAAATTTTATTTCTAGAAGAGAGAAACTGTGGAAAGGTATGTTCCTCGGATAATGAAGTGTTTTCTTGATTCTCGTTTGAGTTTGGTGTTGTTGACCGGTGTTTTCTGCAATTTGAGTTGGGACTGTGTTGGCATGTAGATTCTTTCCAATTCAGACAAACTGCAAGTGTTTGGTTTGGGCGTTCCAGTAATTTCTCCTTTGGTTGTAGTGGTGTTCATTTGTAAACTGCCTATTTAGAAAATGGATTTGTTTTGAGATGAATTGTCAAATTTGGAATTTAATCTTTTGGTGGAGAGTTAACATTGAGTGGACGCGATGAGGACTCGCTATTTTCAATTGGATTCTCTTCGTTTCCGAAAGTTGCAGAAATTGGAAAGTTGGTATTTTGTTCGACCGCCTCGTGTACTCGCGAAGTACGCAACGCCGGTGTGTTCTCGTGCCGAGTGGGCATTTGAACCATTCAAGGCTCGAGTTATAGTTTAAGACGTTGACCATCGAGTATGGTCTTACCTTCGATCCTCTTTCGATGAGGGTACCTAGAAAGTTCAGGTTGAGTGTTAGGTCAGGCGTCGTTTTGGGTCTTTGGGTTGTGGTTTTCTCTAGTGTCGGCGCCCCGGGTATCACACAACCCCGAGACCCTTTGTGCATACCGAGCTAGTCCCATGATCAGTAGCTAGCTCGCACAGTTGCAACAATGATGTTATCGTAACCATTCAACAACGAACTAATGAAGCAGACAAAGTAATATTAGATAACAAAGAAAGGATCTTATGGTCAAGTTCTACAAAAGTCGCCTCACGGGCTTAGCAACAACAGAGTATCCGCAATGAAATCTCAAAATACGTGGAGCCCAATCGACATGCCCACGTGCAATCGAGTGGAGGACGTGACCTAGTTCGCGAAGTCTTCAAAGTAGCCTTCTTCGTAGAACTCAATATTTCGATTCTTCTGGCTGGGACCGATCAACAAAGGGCATAAAGCCGTGAGTACATAAAGTACTCAAGAAGTCGTAGAGAAATGTATGCACATAGTATTCATGACAGGCTTAAGTAAGGATGGCTTTATGGTTAATTTGCGTAATGCAAGCTTAATAAAGAACTAAATTAATTAGATTGCAAAGGTGATTTTAAAAGAATAATACATAGATAACCAAGTTCTTTTGAATCAAGCGGTGAACATCCCGCTCACTTCCCAACCATTCCAACCAAACCTTTCCATCGAACCAAACCACATTTTTGAAAATGCTACCTTTGCGCTGAAATCACTGTGCATGTCCGAATCGGGACACGGCTATTCGAATAGATTTTTAACACTCTGCAGAGGTTGTACAGCTTTACCCACAAGAGATAAATCACTTGTAATGTCCGTCTGACACACTTTCGAGGGTGTGCGACTAAGTGATTATCACAAGGCCTTTACAAAGTTCCATTTTGCCTCGGTTCTGCCCGCTAAGGTTTCGCCATCACAGCCCCCTCTTGCGCCATTAAACCACCACAACAGAACCGACTCAAAATTTCCCCAATTAGTTGGCCAGGTCCGACCCATACCGGACTTATGGTTGCACGAGGTGACCCAGATCAATGACTTGCAAAGTTAAGTTCTTAGTTGGCTACTCAGACAAGACTACCACAACCCAATGTGCATCACACACCCACCTTTACTCCCTACCACAAGTCCGAGCATAAATCATTTTTTGTTCATTCCCGACCAAATGGCAATCCCTGCCATGGCTCAACACATTTTAATTACAGTGGCATCACACCACAATTCCATAGTTCCATTAGTCAAATTTCATTAATCATTGAACATGTGATCGAAAGTCTCGCGGGTAACTAAAGCAAGACTAAGCAATACTACGCTCCCAAGTTGGTATACAATTATGTCCAACTAGTATTAACCATCCTATGGTGTCCAAGGATATATGCCATTCAAGGAGACATTTCATTTTCAATTTATCAAGGAGGCATAATGGCAATTTGGTAATTATCTACTCCCAAAACCCTTTTTAATAAAACTAGCCATGCATGATAATTTGAAGCAATATACTTTTGTAAAAGGGGTTCAACATGGTCAAAGGCCTACGACTTGTCTTCGTTGACGAGGAGCGGTCTTTGATCGTCTGTCGAAGAAATCTTCCAAACGCCGGAATCTACGTCGCGAGAATAGCAACAATAAATAAAACAGCACCAAATGAACTCCAAAATTACAAAACCAGAACCAAATGAAAGGGGCTGAATTTATATAAATTTAGAAATTTGGATCACCCAAATCGAGTTCGGATGTGAAAGTTACTGACTAAAAGAAGTTGGAAAATCACATAAAATGATAGATTAGGGTTTTTCTGATTTTCGGAATTTATTTTCTATTGAAAATCCAGAGAAATGCGCCAACAAGACACGCGACGCTGCTACGCTGGGTTGCCACGTCGGCCGGCAAAGCGCCGACGCGCGCCACGTCGGCTTCGGCCCGGGCAGAGAGAGAGAGAGAGACGGAGGCGGCACGAGCCGAGGAGATGACGGCGCGGGCGCTTGGGAACGCAGCGCGACGGCGCCGGAAGACGGTGGATCAAGCGAGGAGGAGGAGGAGGGAGGCGGTGGCGAAAGGGCCGAGAGGGAGAGGAAGAGAGAGAGAGAAAGAGGGAGAAGACGGCGCTTTTATAGACGAGGCCACTGGGCGAGGCGAGGCGCGGCGGAGGCGGGACGGACGGGCGGCGAGCGGGCTCGAGGCGGCGGATTCGCGGAACGGCGAGATTCGGCGCGCGACGAGAGAGAGAGCGGCGGCGCGAGAAGACGACGAACAGCGCCGTCCGATTCGACGGACGCTGGGAGCGGGGAGGCGCGGCGACGGAGCGTCGTCCGATTTGATCGGACGGCGGAGAAGACGAACGGCGCTGGCGAGGGCGATGGCATCGGATCGCAATCGGACGGCCAAGAAGAAGGGGCGACGCATGGCGAGCGAGAGCGCGCGATGACGACGACGGCGCTGGCGCGAGGCCGAGGCGGAGGCGAATCGGCGGAGCGGAGCGGGTCGCGGAGGGGCCGAGGCGGAAGCAGGAGATGGGCCGAGGATTCGCCCAAGAACAAGAAAAGGATTTTAATTCATTTTTGATTTTAGAAATTCAAATAAATAAAAAGGCAATTTAGAAAATAGCAAATAGACTCCAAAAATTCTAGAAAAATTCACAGAAATTCCTTGAATAATTCTAGTCTTAATAAAATACTTTTAACTTTAAATTTTATTTTTCTTTTACGAATAAAATAATTTTTAATTTCTGGAAAAAGGAAAATTCCTTTTTAAAATCCAATAAATCCAAGAAAATTCTTAAAATAATAATTTTGATTTTAAATTCCAGAAAAATCAATTAAACCAACTTTAATTTAATTGAAGTTTGATTAATTCATATTAAACTGCAAATGGATTCTGAAATTTCAAAATTAAGCTTTTGGCAAAAGAAGCAAATGGTTCTCTTTTAAAATTTTCAAAAACTCTGAAAAACGGGACGCTACAAACCTACCCCTCTTAAAGGGAATCTCGACCCCGAGATTCAGGCTGACTAGAGAATAGGTGGGGAAACTCAGCCTTCAAGTCATCTTCTCGTTCCCAAGTGGCTTCTTCTTCGGTGTGGTTGCTCCACTGGACCTTGCAGAAACGGATGACCTTGCTTCTTGTTACTCGCTCTGTTATTTCCAAGATCTTGATGGGATGCTCCTTGTCGGTGAGGTCTTCCTGCAAGGCAATTGCTTCCGTTGGCATCTGCTCTTCGGGCACACGCAAACACTTCTTCAGTTGTGACACGTGGAAGACATTATGCACATCTGACAGCTGAGGCGGGAGCTCCAACTGGGAAACTGATGCCAAACTGCGGGTTTACAACCATGTTCTGGAATGCCAGCTAGAAAGCTATCAAACTTATCTTCCAAATTGCTGGATTCAATGCTCATTATTATCGAAATCCACCATTCCAGCATATCATAAGGTCACCCAATTACAATCCAATCATTTAATCAATTTCACATTCTCGATACACCAGCATGATTCACACATCCTTCTTTGGCATAAGTTTTAAATAATCCAGTAGATTCACCACTTCGACTGCATGATTCCTTTTCTGCATAAATCCATGAAATCTAGTGGCCATAGTCGCCTCTTCCGATCGGATAAACTCCAAGATCACGCTAAATTCTTTTTATCCTTTTTGAAACAAAATTCTTCCAAAGATTATAGTCACGCAATTGCTTCCTCCGAAATTATTGACTAAATCCACAACATTATCCACTAAATTTCCTCAAGCAAATTTATCAATTGCAACCCTCAGAATTTCTTTATACTAATCCAATATCTCAATTTTAGAACCTTCCAAAGGACTGCTTGCCATCCCAAATTCAAATTTAATCCGCCAATTATTGTATCACCATTTATCCAACAATTATTTTCGACCAACTCCGGTATCAGTAATATATCCGTCAATCATAAATTCCAATATCCAACAATCATCTGTTTGCATAATCCAATCTCCACAAATGCGCAATTCTATAATCCGATCAAGACATATCTCTATAATCTAACAAAAATTTCTCTTCAAATCTCAATTTCTCTATTCAACCACATCCAATTGAATCCAATGTGACCAACAAACTCAATTAATTCCATTCTTCTTGATTCAACATAATCCACCACAATCATTGTCAAGAATTGGCGATCATATAATCCAAATCCTTAACAATCAGGTAATCCTTTAATCCAAATCCAAATCCAATCATAATATATTCTGTAATCCATCATCCAGCAAATTAGATTTCTATAACCCAAATTCCACAATCATATTTCCATAATCCAGTCAAGATCAATTTCTATAATTCACCCAAGATACCTTTCTATAATCCAATCTCCCATAATCCAAGGTTAATAATAATTTAATTCTACAATCTAGTAATCATGTACTTCTACAATCCAACCAAGTTCCAAGCAATTCTTCCAAAATTAACATCATAAATCGATATGAAAAATCCAATTCTCTTCGCATTCTACTCTGTGCCTCTTCTGCACAATTTTTCAATTCTAAATATCCAACCGACATTATAACCAGCTCAAGATTCAATTTAAATACAACTTCTCCTAATAATCAAATCAGCACTTCAGATTCTTTTATCCGTCAAGATTAATCAAGATTTTCCTCTCTGATCACTTTACTCCACGATTTATATAATCCATCAATATGCTACTCTTTAAACCATTTATAATCAAGGCATACCCATTATCATACTCTGGTATCCACAATAACTTCTTGCATATACCCGGTTAAATCTCAAAATCGGTCTTATCAAAGATTCTCCAAAGCTACCTATGTTGGCATCAAAACACATTGGTTATTTCCAGCAAGAGTAGCTTCGAAGGGACTTACGGGTTTGATCCATTCTGCAAAAATTCTTCACAGGTTTCATAGATGAGAGGGAGAAAGCACAATAGGTGAGAGGGAAAAGCATTTAGATGAGTAAGAAACAAGGGAGATAGATGGATCAGCCTAATGCGGACAAAGTTGGTTTTACCCAACGAATAGATAGCCGGAAAGCTATCAACAAGAAAGAGACTGTAATACCCCGGCCTGCTTGTAGCGTGGCCCATGTGGCCCATGAGGAGTTGTGTGGTGGGATTAGTCCCATATTGCTTGTCTCAAGTGAGTTGTAGTGGTATATAATGCCTGTTGGATCCAAACGTAGCACCTCCGGTTAACCCTTTACACGAAGCGAGAACGAAGTGTAAGTGAGGTGCTATGTGTGGGTCCGCCCCACGGTAGGTCGGGCATTGAGCCGATTTTGGGTCGTGGTGTTACGATGGTATCGAGCATCAACTCACGCCGCACGGCGTGCGGGATAGGGCGCGGGCATATGGCGATGGCGATGTGGGCCCGGAGTGGACACATGGCAAGGCATATGTGCAAGACCGGACGCATTTAACGTACCGAGGGGTGGTTCGGGCATTTGTCACAGATGCGATGTCGCCGAGGGCGCCCTTAAGGGGGTGAATGTAATACCCTACCGCTTGTAGCGTGGCCCATGTGGCCCATGAGGAGTTGTGTGGTGGGATTAGCCCCATATTGCTTGTCTCAAGTGAGTTGTAGTGGTATATAATGCCTGTTGGATCCAAACGTAGCACCTCCGGGTTAACCCTTTTACACGAAGCGAGGACGAAAGTGTAAGTGAGGTGCTATGTGTGGCGGGTCCGCCCCACGGTAGGCTGGGCATTGAGCCGATTTTGGGTCAGGGTGTTACAGAGACACTTAAGCACAAAAGCCCTATTACGCGGACTAAGCGATACTAAAACTAGGGAGGCAGCTACCAATCTAATCCTTATGGAGGGTCAACTGGGAACAGACGGCGAAACTTGAGCTTCCAAGACTTCCATTGCTTGATCTTGAAGGGCTCGATCCTAGGGATAATCCAGAGATGAGGGAGTCAAATTTAAATTTGAAAACCAAGTTCCAAAAAAGATAAGATGAAAGAACTCAAGAATGATATAAGAGGGTAAGATGAGAAGAAAAGAATAGAACAAGGCGAGAAAGAACAGAATAAGATGAGAGAAGAATTTCTAGTCAAGTTAATTGCTTGGTTTGATTTGGAAAATATATTTTGAATTTTTGACTAAGATGACCAATCTAACTGTGGTTACGTCCTACAGTCGATATGGCTCTGATACCATCTCTTGTCGGACCCCCGGGTATCACATAACCCCGAGACCCTCTGTGCATACCAAGCTAGTCCCATGATCAGTAGCTAGCTCGCACAGTTGTAACAATGATGTTATCATAACCATTCAACAAACGAACTAATGAAGCGCATAAAGTAATATTAATTAAAACAAGAAAGACCTTATGGTCGAGGTTCTTACAAAAGTCGCCTCACGTGGCTTAGCAATACAGAGTATCCGCAACGGAAATCTCAAAATACGTGGAGCCCAATCGACATGCCCACAGCAATCGAGTGGAGGACGTGACCTAGTTCGCGAAGTCTTCAAAGTAGCCTTCTTCGAGAACTCAATATTTCCGATTCTTCCATTGACCGATCAACAAAGGGCATAAAGCCGTGAGTACATAAAGTACTCAAAGAAGTCGTAGAGAAATGTATGCACATAGTATTCATGACAGGCTTAAGCAAGGATGGCTTTATGGTTAATTTGCAGAAAGCAAGCTTAACAGTAACTACATTAATTAGATTGCAAAGCAGGATTTTAAAAGAATAATACATAGATAACCAAGTTCTTTTGAATCAAATAGTGAACATCCCGTTCACTTCCCAACCATTCCAACCAAACGTTTCCATCGAACCAAACCACATTTTTGATAATGCTACCCCTTGCGCGAAATCACCAGGCATGTCCGTAACCGGGGACACGGCTATTCGAATAGGTTTTTAACACTCTGCAGAGGTTGTACAGCTTTACCCACAAGAGATAAATCACTTGCAATGTCCGTCTGACACACTTCCGAGGGTGTGCGACTAAGTGATTATCACAAGGCCTTTACAAAGTTCCATTTTACCTCGGTTCTGCTCGCTAAGGTTTCACCATCACAGCCCCCTCTTGCGCCAATAATCAACCCTAACAGAACCGACTCAAAACTTCCCTAATTAGTTGGCCAGGTCCGTCCCATACCGGACTTGTGGTTGCATGAGGTGGCCCAGATCAATGACTTGCAAAGTTAAGTCCTTAGTTGGCTGCTTAGACAAGTCTACCACAACCCAATGTGCATCACACACCCACCTTAGCTCCCTACCTCAAGCCCGAGCATAAATCATTTTTGTTCATTCCCGACCAAATGGCAATCCCTGCCATGGCACAACATCTTTTAATAAAAGTGGCCTCACACCACTGTTCCATAGTTCCATTAGTCAAATTTCATTAATCATTGAACATGTGATCGAAAGTCTCGCGGGTAACTAAAGCAAGACTAAGCAATACTACGCTCCCAAGTTGGTATACAATTATGTCCAACTAGTATTAACCATCCTATTGTAACACCCTGGCTATTTGGAAGCCAAGATGTCACGCAAAACTATCAAACTACTAAGAATAGCATGAAAGCTGGATTATACAGATTCAATCAACAATAATTTCTAAAGAATGACAATAAACGATCACCAGATTCATGGAAAAGAATGGATAAACAGTTATAATACCACGAGCAGTCAAGCAAGCACTAAAGTTGGATTATTACAACTGAAATTTATTTAACAAGTTGGCTTGGTGAAAGGTAATAATAATTATTCGTTGGATAAAAGTGAAGTGCAAGCAGTCGAACTACCCCACCAAATCATCTTGTCTTCTCCTCAATTACCTAATTAAAACATACAAAGCAAGGGTGAGTCAAGACTCAAGCAAGTACATACAAGAATAATCAAACATAGGGTGGACAACACAATCCAGCTTGAATTACGAACAAATCTTGGAACACATATATGATTGAATGGAATGAATACATGAATGGATGGAATGAAAGAATGCATTGAAGGAATGGACTTATCGATCAGATATACAGAGATAGCGAGTGATACACCGTCGGTGTTCACTTAAGCCCGATTTGCAAAGCACGGGATTCCAATCACCGTATGAAGAACGTTTCATACGGTGTCCAAGTTGCCACATTGAATGGTGGTCAACACTACCCACATTGGAATGGTGGGTTTTCAAATGCCCATACCGAATTGATGGGTTTTTCAAATGCCCATACCGGAATTGATGGGACTTACTAAAAGAATCCACTCGTGGTCATAATGAATTTTATGAATGAACATGATGATTTCTCATGGTATGAATGAATATCACACATTAGTGGAAAAGACACATGGCATTCAACAACTTATGTAAACAAGTATAAGTATGTATTCACACACAACATAATGTACCAATAAGGCCACACTAGTCACTTGCAGTATATCAACATCATGAACAAAGCACAAGAACATTCATGTAAACAACATATCATTATGCATTCTTTTGAATTCAACACCAGTTAACATACAGTACTTGCCTTTCGCGTTGTGACTCGTTAGTAGGCAACGGAGGTGTTCCCACACATGATGCCTCGCCGCCTACACAAGCATATTTCCAAAATAAGAACAACGATATAACACTGCTACCGGTGTTCTACAATAACCCCTGACTATCCAATATACCGCATAGACCCAAAATGAAAAAATAAACTATTCAGCAAGATTTCAGCCCTTCTGAGCAGCGGTATGAGAAAATTCACCATTAATTATCTGTAACTCTAAAAGACCTGAAACCAGTGCTCACTGAATCTTAACAGATCAGGCTACAAAACACTAGTTGGCGGAATCCCCTGATTCGGCCAAAACAGTGGGCTAATTATCAGCTAAACACAACCCATCTACGTCTGTCCAGAATACAGATCAGAGATAAAGAAAATGGCGTAACTTTCAACCTATTGATACAATGAGAATGATTCTTATCAGCTTGGAAATATAAATTTAAGGGCTAAAATAACTTAGTTGGGTGAAAGTTCTGATTCGGCTCCTAATTTGAACAAAACCGAGGGACAAACCAACTGACCTCAGTTTTCAGACAGACCGGACAGTTCGTAATAAAAAATTCATATCTCCCAAACTACAGATCGGATTTTCCTGCTCTCAGTGCCAAAAGAAAGATAATGTTCCCAGGAATAAAACTCTAGAAGGGCAAAACCCCAGATTCGTCCTCTACAGTAGTCTAAACAATAGATGAAAACACTAACATTTATCTGCCCAGAATTCAGAACAGTGGTAAAGAAAATATCATAACTTTTATTATACAGATCCAATGGAGATGATCTTTGTCAGCTTTGAAAGATAATTTAAAGGGATACAATAACTTATTTGGGTGGAGGTTCTGGAAATGCCTCTAACTAAATCAAAAACTAGGATCAAGCCGACAGATCCTTCTCGTCAGACAGACAGAACAGCGCGCACTTAGAAAATCATATCTCCTAAACCGTAAGGTGGAATCACGTGATCTCGGTGGATATGGAAAGCTAAGAACAATACCTACAACTTTCTAAGAGATGGGAGGGACAGAAAACAAACGCATCTTACCCAAAATCGATGTAGAAGGCGGTGCACAGCAAGGGGGAAGGGGGGCGGCGGCTCCAAAGGGGGGAGGGGGAGAGAAATGTGGAGTTTAGGATTTGGGGTGGAACTCCGCCTCTTATGGCCGGCCACCACATGGGCCCTCTCGGCCGTGGGCCCAGCCCAGTTGCCGTGAAATCACAGAAAACCCTCGGTGAAAAGATGATTTCGGTTTTCGATTAGCTCTCTTCCAAACTTTTTCTAATAAGTCAATCACCTTCGGTATTACATTCTACCCCCTTAACGGAATTCGACCTTAATTCTAACCGCAACTAATACTAGAACGAATTTCCAAGGAGTTGAATTCAACGGATTTAACATGTACCGAAACAAACGGTTCGATATCGCCGCGCATGCGAGACTCTATCTCCCAAGTAGCCTCTCTCTTTAATAGAGAAACCACAAAGCAAAGATGTGAAGCGACGCCCGACCTAACAATCAACTTGAACTTTCTAGGTACACTCATTATAAGAGGATCAAGGTAAGACCTTACTCGATGGTCAACGATTTAACTTAATCTCAAACTTTGAATGGTCCCGCTGCTTTCAAGACCAAAGACGCACCTTACGCTATGCGATTGGCGTATGTACCGTGACGGCCAAAGCGATAAGCCGCCTTCCTAATTTCTTCATCACGGAAATGAAGAGAATCCAATCAAAAATAGAGAGTTCTCATCGCAACCACGCAATGTTAACTCTTCACCAAAAGGTTAAATCCCAAATGTGACTATTCATCAAGAAAGCAATTCCACTTCCAATGAATCAATTTGCGAAAGAACACCACGAAAACTAAAAGAGAAATTTGCTTGAATACTCAAATCAAATATTTTTTTACTCGATCGAATGGAAAGATTCACCATGCCAACACGGCCCCAACTCAAAGTGCGTAAAACACTTATCAACAAAGACAAAACCCAAACGAGAAGCAAGGAAACGATCATTTTCCAAGAAAACATCCTTTCTTCCGCTTCTCTTCGAGGAGTAAAACTTCTCTCCAATATTGGAATTCAATTCATCGCATACCACATGAGCTTAAACCTTTAATTGAACATGCTCAAATTATACTCAAACTAAAACACATCAACCACACCATTGTGGAGAGACTCCATTGAATTATTCAATACTCTAGGCATCTCGCTCTACTATTCAACATTAATTTGATTAAAGGCACCCATAGCGCCACGTGATAGATACCACACAATCATATTACCTCAAATTTTCAAGAACAACTCGTAATCGTCAAGACACATGCTAATGTACTACTTCAAAAAGGGTTCTAGCATAAACATGCTCGGGAAACCCATTTACTCCACTCTCTCTACACACAATCAGTGGGTGAACAAAGATCTAGCATAAACAAATGCAAAGCCCAGATTTAACTTCCAAAACCTCTACAACGGATTGCCCTTAACTGATAGTTAAATCATCGAATTAAATCTCTAACATTCCTACAATTCTAACATACTCACTCATTGACATCATCAGAAATCACCCACACCATCTTGCAATGCTATCCAATTGCGTTACTCTATAAATTCAATCAAGGTTTACATACCTCCGATAATCACCAACCTTTCAATCCTGAATTGAAGTTCTGGAATTTCACTATACCAGGTGTTAATCAGCCGTAACACTTTTCAGACTTACTTCGAAGCCAAACATTCCATGTGAATCAATTTTTTTCTTCAAGAGATACAGATTAAATCAATTTCACATTCTTCTACTCCTCCAATAACTTGGTAGCAAAATATCACCACTACCAAAACTTAACCACCACCAAACAGTTGCCAATAAACGCTTTGTAAAACCCTGCAACAAAACTTTTGAGTCTTTCTCAAAAGAAAGAAGCGAATAAGGACAAGCTTCACACACGTAAAAACGTTGTTCATCACTACGAGCAAGAAACCATAAGAAATATTCGATAAAGGTGACTTTAGAAAACGGAAATTGAGTTCACGTTGAGGGAACACATTCCTCGTAAGATAATAGCAAATAACAACCGATAAGAAAACAAGATTACGATTGAAACTCAAATCTTTTGAGTGAAAAGGGCGTAAAATTTAGGCAATGAACTCATTGAACCTAGGTGGAGTCCACAATTGAAAACATGAGCCTCACAAGAAGAGAATGTCGGATCTTTACAGATAAGAACAACGAGCATTCAAGATCAAAACGCCGCTCAAATGAAGAACCATTATAACTCGCAACAAATCGCTTTACGTGGCAAACTTCGCTTATCATAATTAATCGACCTCCAATAGGTCATGAACACAAAACTTGAAATTGAATCATTTTGAAAACATCAAGAAAGGTGGTCAAACTTCTTTCTCTATAAAAGAATCAACCTTACTCTCACATTACTGATCATGTCAATAAACCTTCTAAAGGGAATATGACAAATCGGGTCATAAAATTTTCAAAGATCAAATGGAATTGTAATAACAACTTATTCTAGAAAAGAATTCGCACGAAAACTACAAAGTTGAACAAACGTCACACCCAAAGACTACAAAACTCTAGAGAAAGGGATTTGACACTTTTCTTTTCAAAGGAGGTGCTAAACTCTAACACTCCAAATATTCCAAAGAAATGAACATAGTCGAAATTTTCTTCAATGAACTTTGTGAAAGGAAATTTTCATTCTCCGAACTATCAAACGGATAACCGAGCTACCCTTATCAACAAGAGAGATAGGGCTAACATAAAGAGAACGATCTTGTCAAGAATAACGTTCACAAACAAAGAATGAGAGCTCAAAGAAATTTAAAGGCAAGAAACTATTTTGAAAAACAAATAGGGTCTAATAGAAACCCGTAGCCCACAATCTTTATTTGGGTGCAACCCCCGACTTAAGCATAACCAAGCACTCCAAAAGGGTTTTAACGCTTTTCTTCAGAAAAGAGATGCATCAAATTTCAACAAGCAGAGGGTTCCAAAAGGAATACATTGAGCCAATGCTTTCTCGTGTTAACGATCTTGCAACAAGAATTCTCATTAGGCAAACCATCAAACGAGTAAATGAGTCGCTCTTTTCAAATGAGAAAGAAAAAACAACTATGAAAATATCAATGTTGCCAATTTACAAAGATCATTCGTAGTAAAAACAATTCGACAATCGAAAAACAATAATATTTTCAGAGTACCATTAAAGGCCTATTTAAACTCGTCTACCAACATCATGAACCCAAGAGAAATTCATCAATCGCCACCGGACAAGAATATGTCAAATTCGAAAATCAAGGAAGAGAACGACGTACTAAAGCAGCCCAAGAGAAATATGCAAGATGAATACACACTTGATAAAGAACTTGCAAAAGAAGTCTTCCAATACCGAGATTCCAAACGAACGAATGAGTTAAATTTCCCCAACAGGGGTAAAACAAGTTGGAATCTTGCATTTGAACTATGCTCACGTGGAGCAGAAATATCACAATAGTCGAAAGGGCAATATTTGTTTCAAAGAACGAATCAGAGAACTGCTGGAGCTTGCCTTCTTCATTAAAACCCCAATTTCAAAAGAACTCACGAACTGCCAGGAACCATAACCAGGAAACCAGATATCAGTTCGAGAAAGGCAACAAGTTCATCAATGAGCTCATGCTCAATACAGAGCTTATGGAACAGAGGTAAGAAGTTCTCTAATATCATACTACAAACAATGGTGTAGCCCGCAAAACCTGTGACATCAACCACGAACTCAATCGATCAACGCCGCTAGCGTAAACGCATAACTAATGCAATCAATTATGAATATATATATTTATATCGGATCATCTCATGACGATCATAGAGTAATTTCATAGATAGAGGTTATCACATCATATCATGGATTAACACATCATAGCACAACACAATTTAACAACGACTCAATACTCGAGTCACCACAATTGAAATGCGGAAGCAATAGTTTACCCAACCCTCCTAATGTGCACAAGGTGTCAATTTAATATGTTTGAATGAACCACGGACCTAAAGCCCGCTCGATACCAACTGTAACACCCTGGCTATTTGGAAGCCAAGATGTCACGCAAAACTATCAAACTACTAAGAATAGCATGAAAGCTGGATTATACAGATTCAATCAACAATAATTTCTAAAGAATGACAATAAACGATCACCAGATTCATGGAAAAGAATGGATAAACAGTTATAATACCACGAGCAGTCAAGCAATACCAAAGTTGGATTATTACAAACTGAAATTTATTTAACAAGTTGGCTTGATCGAAAGGTAATAATAATTATTCGTTGGATAAAAGTGAAGTGCAAGCAGCCGAACTACCCCACCAAATCATCTTGTCTTCTCCTCAATTACCTAATTAAAACATACAAAGCAAGGGTGAGTCAAGACTCAAGAAGTACATACAAGAATAATCAAACATAGAGTGGACAACACAATCCAGTTGAATTACGAACAAATCTTGGAACACATATATGATTGAATGGAATGAATACATGAATGGATGGAATGAAAGAATGCATTGAAGGAATGGACTTATCGATCGCATATCTGGCAGATAGCGAGTGATACACCCGTCGGTGTTCACTTAAGCCCGCATTTGCAAAGCACGGGATTCAATCACCGTATGAAGAACGTTTCATACGGTGTCCAAGTTGCCACATTGGAATGGTGGTCAACACTACCCACATTGGAATGGTGGGTTTTCAAATGCCCATGCCGGAATTGATGGGTCTTTCAAATGCCCATACCGGAATTGATGGGACTTACTAAAAGAATCCACTCCGTGGTCATAATGAATTTTATGAATGAACATGATGATTTCTCATGGTATGAATGAATATCACACATTAGTGGAAAAGACACATGGCATTCAACAACTTATGTAAACAAGTATAAGTATGTATTCACACACAACATAATGTACCAATAAGGCCACACTAGTCACTTGCAGTATATCAACATCATGAACAAAGCACAAGAACATTCATGTAAACAACATATCATTATGCATTCTTTTGAATTCAACACCGCTAACATACAAGATTTGCCTTTCGCGCTAGGACTCGTTAGTAGGCAACGAGGTGTTCCCACACATGATGCCTCGCCGCCTACACAAGCATATTTCCAAAATAAGAACAACGATATAACACTGCTACCGGTGTTCTACAATAACCCCTGACTATCCAATATACCGCATAGACCCAAAATAAAAAAATAAACTATTCAGCAAGATTTCAGCCCTTCTGAGCAGCGGTATGAGAAAATTCACCATTAATTATCTGTAACTCTAAAAGACCTGAAACCAGTGCTCACTGAATCTTAACAGATCAGGCTACAAAACACTAGTTGGCGGAATCCCGATTCGCCAAAACAGGGCTAATTATCAGCTAAACACAACCCATCTACGTCTGTCCAGAATACAGATCAGAGATAAAGAAAATGGCGTAACTTTCAACCTATTGATCCAATGAGAATGATTCTTATCAGCTTGGAAATATAAATTTAAGGGATAAAATAACTTAGTTGGGTGAAAGTTCTGATTCGGCTCCTAATTTGAACAAAACCGAGGGACAAACCAACTGACCTCAGTTTTCAGACAGACCGGACAGTTCGTAATAAAAAATTCATATCTCCCAAACTACAGATCGGATTTTCCTGATCTCAGTGCCAAAAGAAAGATAATGTTCCCAGGAATAAAACTCTAGAAGGGCAAAACCCCAGATTCGTCCTCTACAGTAGTCTAAACAATAGATGAAAACACTAACATTTATCTGCCCAAAATTCAGAACAGTGGTAAAGAAAATATCATAACTTTTATTATACAGATCCAATGGAGATGATCTTTGTCAGCTTTGAAAGATAATTTAAAGGGATACAATAATTTATTTGGGTGGAGGTTCTGGAAATGCCTCTAACTAAATCAAAAACTAGGATCAAGCCGACAGATCCTTCTCGTCAGACAGACAGAACAGCGCGCACTTAGAAAATCATATCTCCTAAACCGTAAGGTGGAATCACGTGATCTCGGTGGATATGGAAAGCTAAGAACAATACCTACAACTTTCTAAGAGATGGGAGGGACATAAAACGAACGCATCTTACCCAAAATCGATGTAGAAGGCGGTGCACAGCAAGGGGGAAGGGGGGCGGCGGCTCCAAAGGGGGGGAGGGGGAGAGAAATGTGGAGTTTAGGGTTTCGGGGGTGGAAACTCCCCCCTCTTATGGCCGGCCACCACATGGGCCCCTCCTGGGCCGTGGCCCAGGCCCAGGTTGCCGTGAAATCACAGAAAACTCCCCCGGTGAAAAGATGATTCTGGTTTTTCGATTAGCTCTCTCTTCCGAAACTTTTTTCTAATAAGCCGAATCACCTTCGGGGTATTACACCTATGGTGTCCAAGGATATATGCCATTCAAGGAGACATTTCATTTTCAATTTATCAAGGAGGCATAATGGCAATTTGGTAATTATCTACTCCCAAAACCCTTTTTAATAAAACTAGCCATGCATGATAATTTGAAGTAATATACTTTTGTAAAAGGGGTTCAACATGGTCAAAGGCCTACGACTTACCTTCGTTGACGAGGAGCGGGTCTTCGGTCGTCGGGTCGAAGAAATCTTCCGAAACGCCGGAATCTACACGTGCGAGAATAGCAACAATAAATAAAACAGCACCAAATGAACTCCAAAAATTACAAAACCAGAACCAAATGAAAGGGGCTGAATTTATATAAATTTAGAAATTTGGATCACCCAAATCGGAGTTCGGATGTGAAAGTTACGGCCAAAAGAAGTTGGAAAATCACATAAAATGATAGATTAGGGTTTTTCTGATTTTCGGAATTTATTTTTCTATTGAAAAATCCGGAGAAATGCGTCAACAAGACGCGCTACGCTGCTGCCACGCTCGGCCGAGGCGCTGACGCGGCCGACCCGGACTACACGACGCAAGGCGCCACGCCGGCTTCGAGCCCGGGGCAGAGAGAGAGAGAGAGAGACGGGAGGCGGCCGGAGCTGAGGAGATGACGGCGCAAGCGCCTGGGAACGACGCGACGGCGCCGGAAGACGGTGGATCACAAGTGAGGAGGAGGGAGGGGCGGTGGCGAAGCGGCCGAGAGGGAGAGGAAAGAGAGAGAGAGAAAGAGGGAGAAGACGGCGCTTTTATAGACGAGGCCACGGCGAGGCGAGGGCGCGCGAGGCGGGACGGACGGGCAGCGGCGGCTCGAGGCGGCGGGATTCGCGGCGGCGGTGAGATTCGCAAGCGACAGAGGAGAGAGAGAGCGCGCGCGGAGAAGACGACGACAGCGCCATCCGATTCGACGGACGGTGGGAGCAGGGAGGCGCGGCGAACGGAGCGGCGAGGGCGATGGCGGCGGATCGCGACGGACGGCCAAGAAGAAGGGGCGACGGCGGCGGCGAGAGCCGCAAGAATGACGATCGGACGGCGGGCGCGAGGCCGAGGCGAGGCGACCCACGGAGCGAGGCGGTCGCGGAGTGGGCCGAGGCGGGAACAGGAGATGGGCCGGAGGATTCGCCCAAGAACAAGAAAAGGATTTTAATTCATTTTTGATTTTAGAAATTCAAATAAATAAAAAGGCAATTTAGAAAATAGCAAATAGACTCCAAAAATTCTAGAAAAATTCACAGAAATTCCTTGAATTATTCTAGACTTAATAAAATACTTTTAACTTTAAATTTTCTTTTTCTTTTACGAATAAAATAATTTTTAATTTCTGGAAAAAGGAAAATTCCTTTTTAAAATCCAATAAATCCAAGAAAATTCTTAAAATAATAATTTTGATTTTAAATTCCAGAAAACTCAATTAAACCAACTTTAATTTAATTGAAGTTTGATTAATTCATATTAAACTGCAAATGGATTCTGAAATTTCAAAATTAAGCTTTTGGCAAAAGAAGCAAATGGTTCTCTTTTAAAATTTTCAAAAACTCTGAAAAATGGGACGCTACAAGGTAGGCGCGGAGATGCTCCGGGTAGATGGAATCGGGTTGAGTCTTACCAAAGAAGAGGTATTGGTCACGGTGGCAGCTTTGGCCGAGCTCGCGGAAGAAGGGCTGTGCGTGGTGCTCCGATGGCTCAAGCCCCAAATTGACGAAGGAGATTTGGTTCTCGGGGTGAAAGGTGTACCGTGACGTGGTCAGGCTTCGCAGGAGCGGTCGGGATGGCGACGAGATGGTGCGGCGGTTTGAAAGCTTTGGAGCTAGAGCTCGAAGGAGTAGCCGGGAAGAAAGAGGATGGGTGAGGGAAGTTAGGGGAGGAAAGAGGGTGAAACCGGGACATAGGGGCGGCTTGAGCGGTGTTGTTGCAGGGGAGAGGCCGCGTGTCCCTGCGCCGACGCGTCCGAAGCTCTTGCGTGGCAGCGGCGAGCGGTGCCGACAGGGAAAAGAAGACCGTGGTGTGGGGGCCCGCCGGTCAGTCGGTGAAGCAAAGCAGTGCGGTGCGGTCGGCTCGGCAGTTCGGGTCCGGTCGGAAATAGGGTTGGGTCGAACCGGTTCAACAACGATTTGACTGATTTAATTTCCAAATCTCTCCACTTTGACCAGGTTAAATAAAATAGCAAATAAATTTAGAAAATTCTAAAATTTTTCAGAGATGTTACTGGGACGAGCTAGAACACATAAATTTTTTCCAAAATCATTGTTCCTATTTTAATTACTTGTTTTTAAAATTATTTATTGCAGGGCTTTTAGAATTGGTAATTAAATTTTATCAAAAGATTTGAGGTCTAAAAATTTGAGAAAATTCATATTTATTCATGATAAATATTGCAAAGTTTAAATAAATTATTTTCTAGATAATTTCATAAGTATTTACTATTTTTTTTTATTTTGAGCTTCGATTGGAGTTATATATTTAACTTTGATTTAAAACATTTCAAATGCAAAAAATTGTGCAAATGCTTCAGAAATCAAATGCATACTCATGAGATGCATAATAATTTACTTTAATAAACTTGGGGTTGTGACACTTGCGAGCACGGAAGTTGTGCTCACTATTGCTGAATAATATTTATTCAGGTGAAGAATTCTATCAGATGTTGATTTATCTTAACGATCGGACCTACACTCCAAGATGATTGCATGTGCCGCATCGTGTGTCTCACTTACTATTTTATTTTCCGTTGTGTTATTTTATTCGGACTCAGGCACCAATTTATAATAAACTCTGATTTATATTAAATAAACGTGTGATATGATTGTGATGTCACTTTTGTTCGACTGTGCACACTAACAATCCTGGACTAGTGTATGAAACACAGATAAGTCAGCATTCTTTGTTCCCGGGTTCGACAAACTGTTTTGGTCCAACAATTTCCCTACTGCCTCGATCTCCGGTTTGCAATGTGTTCGCTATGTATTAACGACCAAACGCTCGATCGGTATCAAACACCAGACGTTAAAAGTCTTTTCTCTCTTTTTTTTCCAGGAAGAAGTTGATATGGGTATATAGTCCCCGAACAATCCTTTTTAATTTTGTGTGTGCGTTCCGGAGGATTTGTTTGCTGGGTTGTAGAGCTGCTTGAGCGTGGAGGGAGAGAGACAGAGAATCAAACATAACATATATACATGCTATATATAAGTACATAATCAGCTCGAACACAGAGTAAACCTTGAAACCTGTACGTGCCCGTGTGAATATATTGGCGCTGCAGTACATATGCATTGTGATGTTAGGCTGTACGTATATATAACATGTACGTGAAACATGGACCTTGAAACTTACGTGGGTCTTCTGTGACAGACCATTATTATGCCAGGCGTGAAAAGTAGTAACGAACGAGTGCATGCATCCGTCGAGGGGACCTTGACTTGACGTACATATATGCTTATATGGAGAGGGTTCGGTTTGCAACAGATTTACGTGCGTAGCTGGCCTAGATGTGTGCGCTACGTAGCAGGACGGTGTCCATGGTGAGCCCTGGGCCGAAGCCACAGAGCACGCCCCACTCGCACCCCTCTCCGTTGGTGCCGCAGCCCTCCGCGGCGGACCACCGGCGCATCTCGTCGAGAACGAACCACGCGCACGCGCTGCCCATGTTCCCGTACTCGGCCAGCACCTTGCGCGACGCCCGTGTCTTTTCCGGCTTCAGCCCAAGCGCCGCCTCCACCTTGTCGAGGATCGCGCGCCCCCCAGGGTGCACCGCCCAGAACAGCGAGTTCCGGTCGTCGTTGTCGACGCCGGCGCCGCTGAGTATCTCCCGGAGGCCAGCCTCGATGTTCTTGGCGATCAGCGACGGGACCTCGCTGATGAGACCAAACGTCAGTCCCACCTCCCGGAGGAGCCCTGCGTTGACGAATTCTTGATTTTTGTTGGTAATTGCGAGGAGAGAAGTTGAAAAATATAAAATGGACACGTAGGTATTTCATCTGCTGCTTATCTTCTCATTTTTACGAATTCGCTCAAGCTGCCTTGCATGCGAAAAAAAATTACAGAACTGCATTGGTCGTGCGTTGCTGATCGCGGTAGTATGACATGCAAAGCTTGGTTTTGAGTTTTTGTATGAGATTTGAAGGAGAGAAACGAAAGTAGTTAGTAGGGACGACAGACGGAAAATATAGCCGGGAAAAGACGGTCGGTCGATCCGAAAAAGAAAAATGATGATACTAATACATGCATAATGATATAATTTTTGTGATGCATGCGGATCAAGAAATGAAAATAATTAATTTTAATTACGCCTTTTCGCACCTTCGATTTAATATTGATTATTATTACTTGATGTACGCCAATTTGAAAATATGCTACAATTAATTCCTCAATATATATTTAGAATAATTATGCAGAGTTTATATTGTTAATTATAAATTTTTAATTCCATTTTTTTATTTATCTATTAAGTTTGCGTTTTAAATTCAATTTCCAGATTGAACAAGCAAAATAAATGGGGAACCAAATAACCTCCAGAAATTCCAGAAGAATTCAAACAAGCATATCAGAGAATATAGAATCCAACTAAAATATTCCCACAATTTAAATCCTTTTAGTTTTTCTCTGACTTCAAATGGAGCTTTTGAATGGGAAACGATGTATTGGATTACTAGGTTTGAAATTCTAGTCTTCACATAACACAGGATTCTCAATATATGGGTTACACAAAAAGTTTTAAAAAGTCCAAAATTTCACAAATGCACGTTAGATGCTTAACTAATCCAACTTAGTCATTTTGGGCTATTACAGCTATGTCTCCAAGTTGCCAAAACTTCCAAGTACTCCCACTAAGCCATTACTCCTAACAGCACTAGGGATAAAAATACAAGAAGTAATTAGCACCACAAGTCGACACGCAGGCCGTTACACAAATATAGACAGCCTTGGGCTGCAATAAACATGACACGTGGGTCATGAACATAACACACATGCATGCATCTCATACATCATGGGTCATACTATTCACATCAACCTGCAAAAATAAGTTAGGCATGGAATAGCATTCTAACGGGCAACAAGAACACACACTACAGAAGCACGGTCTGATTACCCAGCACGACGGTCTATTTTGTGGTGTTTTGGGTGCCTTATATCAAATTAATGTTGATTAGTAGAATAAGTTGCCTAGAGTATTCGGTGGATTCAATAGGGCCTCTCCACAATGGTGTGGATGATGTATTTCAGTTTAAATATGATTTGATGATGTTTAATTAAGAGGTTTAAGCTCATGTGGTAAGCAATGAATTTGAATTCCAAGGTTCGAGAGAAGTTTTATTCCTAAAAGAGAAACTGAGAAAAAGGATATTTCCTCGGATAGTGAAGCGTTTTCTTGATTCTCGATTGAGTTTTGTGTTGTTGACTGGTGTCTTGCGCAATTTGAGTTGGCGTTGTACTGGCATGTTTCATTCTTTCCAATTCAGACGAACCAAAAGAAGTATTTGGTTTGGGTATTCGAGCGAATTCTCATATGGTTGTCATGGTGTTCATTCGTAAACTGCCTATTTAGAAAATGGATTTATTTTCGTGATGAATTGTCAAATTTGGGATTTAACCCTTTTGGTGGAGAGTTAGCATTGCGTGAATGCGATAAGGACTCTCTATTTCTAGTTGGATTCTCTTTGTGAGTCAGTGGGTTAAGAACCATTTTTGTTGTGCATTCTTGTTTAAAGGAGTTGTCCCTTGTTAGATGATGAGTTCGATTTTGAGCATGTTGTGTGCTTTCGTACCAACAGGGAAGGTGGCCCAGGTACACTCGTTCGTTTCTGACAAGTGTAGAAATTAGGAAGTTAGCTTAACGCTTTGACCGTCTTGAGTACATACGTGAAGTACGAAACGTCTTGTGTGTTCTGGTGCTGAGTGAGCAGCTGGGCCATTCAAAGTTTGAGATTTAGTTAAAGACGTTTACCATCGAGTAAGGTCTCACCTTCGATCCTCTTCTGATGAGTGTACCTAGAAAGTTCAAGTTGAGTGTTAGGTCAGATGTCGTTTTACGTCTTTGTGTTGTGGTTTCTCTAGTCAAAGAGAGAGGCCACTTGGGAACTAGAGTCTCGCATGCGCGAGCAATATCCAGACATGTTCATTTCTGGTACGTGTTTATCATTGATAATTAGTCATATTTTCTTTCTAGTAGATTAGTGTGTAGATTCGAGATCGAATCCTGTTAAGTGGGGTAGAATGTAATACCTCGGAAGCGAATTGGGTAATTTTGAAAAGAAGCCGGGGAAAGAAAAGACAATTAAAGAACTAGAATTTACTGTTCAGAGAGAGGATTTTTGGCGTTTTCTCGCCAACCTAGGCCGCGGGCCGCGACCCAGGAGGCCCAAGAGGGGGAACCGGCCGAGGGGGGCCGGCCAAAGGGGGAGGCGCCCCAAACCCTAGCCGCCTCCCCCACACCTCCTCTCCCCACCCCAAGCCACCACCCCTCCCCATCATGATGCCTCCCCTGCTGCCGCCCCTCCCTGGTGGTGGTGCTCCTCCTCCCCCGAAGACGAGTGCTCCTGCCGATCCCTCCTCCTGTTGTCCCCGGGCGTCGGGTGTTTCATGTGGTGGCCAACCAAGGGAAGGAAGAAGTGAGGAGAAGGGGGGTCGTCTTCACCAATTGCTCATCCATTGCCTCTCTGGGATCATCAAGGGAAACAATCGTCGTTCTTGGTTGTTTGTCAAATTAGTAGATGTGAATTCGATTAAAATTGACTGGATCGAAATATGTCAGTATTAGATCTGTTCTATCCAGTAGTATGCGTGGCCGGTTTCGGGTAATTCAAGGCCGAATTGGAGGTTTTTGTCTTCTAGAGATATGTAGATTTTGTTCTTAGCTTTCCATAGCCACCAAGATCAGGAAATTCCGACGTACGGATCAAAAGTTATGGTCTGTTCTTTCCTCGCTGTCCTGAATCCTAACGAGAATGATCTGTCAAGATTGCTTTTAAAATATGTGAAGGGTAACACGGGAAGGCTACGATAGCACAAACAAAAATTTACCGCGCAACCAAGGAACCACCGCAAGTAATATATCACGAGATTACCGCTAGACGCTACCGACTCGTAGCGAAGTAGAGTCGCTAGAAGCGAGTTGATGCAGTCATAGTCGTACTCACGAGTTGCGGATCGTCCTAGTGCTGATGCTTCGCAACAACACCTCCGAGGTATCCACACGTACGGGGCAGGATCACCATGCATTGGAGTGCTAGTATTGGCAGCGTGGTTGAGAAGGCGTGGCTATTAGGGTTTCGGGAGTTCTTCCAAAGATAATCTATCTATTTTTCCCATGCCACCGCCCCTCTTTATATAGGCATCCAAGATGGGTCTCGACCTGGAGGCCCATTAGGAACTCATGGCCTATACGAATTCAGATCACCATCCAAAACAGATCCTTGCCCTTTAAGTGTGCGATCCCACAGGTTCATGTGTAATCGGTTATGACTCGGAAACTCTTTTCCGACCACTAGTCGTCAGTGGTACCTAGCAGCACATAACGATTCCCAAAAACACATAGAATATATCGGACGAACCTTGATGTAATATGATCTATGATCAGGTCCTCATGACTTACGACCAGTTCGTATCTCTATACGACCAGGTTGTATTTGGTCATGACCAGTTCGTAGCTCCTTACGACCAGGTTCTTACCATTCTGTGATTACGTTCGACCAATCTACAACCAGCTCGTATCTCCATACAACTAGTCCGTAACTGATCGAACTAAGCAACCTATTCATGCATTCTCCCTTTGCCTCACGATGCCTGGTTGAACTCCAGGTGAGATTAAGTGTCAACCATGAACTGTTCAATACTTTCTCGATCGAGTGTCGAATAACATCATGTGGTCGACACTTCGACTACTAGTGGCATGGCCATGCACTTTCTTTATCCGATCACCACGAGAGGCCAGAGACATCTCTCCTGTTATGTTAGGAGGGGCAAATCTCATCTCAACCAGTCACATCCCTTCGCATGTTTCATAGTATACCCAAAAGCTACCTTTATAACTACCCAGTTACGAGTAGCGTTTGGCAACCCCTAAGAGTGCTATTACACATGTAGGGAACCATGCTGATCTCAGGTCTAAGGATTATACATCATCATTACTTAAGACCAACTAATGACTCAAAGATTCATAACAATCTCAATAGTGTCTCAATGATGGGTATATCCAACACCATGTTCTCTAACATGTGCTCACATTACTGATTCGATATCCGCATATCCATGACTGGTGAAACATAGTCATCAATCAATACATGTGCTGGTCATAGAGTCACTGGTGTTTCACCAAAGGACCTCCGATGTGGATACATTTAGAATGACATCATATAAGTTAAAGAGTTCCACCAATAAGTCACATACTTATTGATCTATAACAAATGATTCATTCAAGAAACACGATAACATATTATCAAAAATATTAACATAATGAAATATCATCATCTCTATGATTGACTCTATGGCATATTTCCAACAATATGACCTTGTTAACGACCGATTCAGGGTTTTCACCCAACAAGGTTATTGTAGAATTGTTACTAACCTTTCCAGATTGGTAAAGAACACTTCAATTGGAGTTGTAGATTAAAAGTTATGATCCGTTCTTTACTACTGTTCTGTTCATCTGGACAGGTTTCTGTCAGGCATATTCACCTACTGTTTAGTTAATTATTTTGGTCGAATCAGGAAATCTTGTCAACTTGAATTTTGTAGGTTTGCTCGTTAAGTTTTGTTTGGCACTAGACTCATCTCGTTCCGAGTCCCAGATCAATAGATATGAATTTTTCCGCGTCACCGCCCGTAGTCGCTTCGTGTTAATGAATTGTCTGATTTCTGTTTTGGGTCTATTCGTTGTATTGGATAGTCAGGGAGTTATTATAGTTCATCGGTATCTTTGTCTGGTATCATGTTGTTCTTATTTCGAGTATGTAATTGTATAGGCGGCGAGGCGGCGAGTGTAGGAGCGCCTTCGTTGCCTTCTAGCGTGTCACAACGTGGAAGGCAAGTACAATGCATTACCATATATTGATTCCTGATGAATGATTGTTGTTGTACTATTAATCTTACGATCCATGTTCATATTCAATGCTACCTATTCCGTTCTTAATTGGCAATCCATGTGGAAGAAAGTGGTGACATTCATTGCATATATTTCATTCCATTCATGTGTTGTTCATGTTCCATCCACGAGAGTGGATTTGTAAAGACCCATCAACTCTAGTATGGGCACGTCAGACCCACCATTCCAATGTGGGTAATTTCGGACACCCGTATGAAACGTTCTTCATACGGTAATTGGGTCCCCGAACTTTGTTAAGTACGGGCTTAAGTGAACATCGACAGGTGTGTCACTAGCTATACCGGTATGAGCATGTGTGCAGTCCATCCCTTTCAATGCATCCATTCATTTCATACATCCACATATGTTTTCAGTGATATGTTCATAAATTCGTAATGTGGTTCACTTGTTCATAATTTTGTATGACCAATCAATTACTATACTTGCTGAGTCTCGGCTCATTCTTGCTTTCTTGTTTATTTTAGGTGATCGGTGATGATGGCTATCTTGGGAGGGAGTAGACACGCACTATTCACACATTTCATCTTACTCCAGACTCTATTAATAATATTTGGTTATGTTATTCTTTCGTTAAGTATTGAACCGTAATAAATTAACCTGGCCATGGTTGCTTTATATTCCCATGTTAAAAATGTTTCTTCACTTAATTGGATTCAGTGATTGTTCCTATTATGGTTTTGGGACAGTCATGTTCTTCTTTTAGAAGAGTCTTGTGTAAATTCTTTCGTTTCATAGTTGTATGTTAGTTTTAGTAGTGGCATCTTGGCTTCCGAATAGCCAGGGTGTTACATGCCCTATGCCAAGAAGAAGGGAGAAGCCGGGGCTGCACCGACCAAAGGTAAGAGGAAGGAGAACCGGGAAGACGGAGTTTGTCGACGATCAAATCACCGAACTTATGAGTATATAAAAGAAAGAGGAAAAGTGGCACGATCTCCGGTAAGGAATGGGGCTGCTCTTTATTGATATGAACTAGCTGTTACAATGTGTATATGTAATTTAGACCAAAGACTAACTCCCCTAACACTGGAGCACAATGCTTGCTACGGCCTTACGATCTAATCGACTGACTACCTTCTGAGAGTGATTCCAGTCGATGATTCTCTTTGGTCCCTCCTCTTCTCCTTCCACACCCTCCTTATGTAGTTGATGAAACGCTGGCGCTTGTCCCTTGGAGAGGTGTCATTAAGAAGTGGCGTGTCTAGTCGGAGAGAGGGGTCAGTTGATAATGTATCAACTGTTGTACGGTTATATGTCAATGAGACATGTAATCGCACTCGAAAGGTCGAAGCGTCGCGTGGTGTGGAATATATAGCACATGTTCCATTCGTCACACGCAGAAAGTATATGTCCGGTCCGAGATCCGCACACCAGCTCAAAACCTTGTGAGCATTTGACTGGTCGGAGACTAGGTTTGGAACCATGTCCGACCAGGTTGGGTACTATGTAACCTCTGGAATTCTTACGACCAGTGAGGTCGTTAGCCTTAGGGGTTACGACCATGAAGACGTATGGTATTTATATAATAAATTATAAATAGAGGTTTTAATCCTCAACAGAGTTCTTCGTAAGAGATCTTCAGCGAGTTTCAGTAGCGTCTTAAAGGGGTAACGATCATCTCCTCGCTGTTTGGAGCCGGTTTGATTTTTAATTGCTATCGATTAGAAAATTGTTTAACTGCTTCGATTAGAGTCAGTAATCTCTACTCTGCTTGCTTGTCATTTTTTGCATAGTTAAATCCGAATTCGAGGTTAATGTCACCTAGAGATTTGCGGGGTTGGTTCTCAGCTTTCCATAGAGTCTCAGATCACCCAATTTGGAGTTGTAGTTTGGGAGATACGTTTGTTTCTTTACTGATGTCCCGAAACTGTGACGAGATTACAACAGTCGTATTGTTTAATAGATAAGGTTTAGATAATGGCCGATTCAGGGGGGTCTCCCAGCACAACTTTCGTAGAAAATTTTATTATCTTTCTATAGTGATAAAGATCATGAATTTTGGTTCAGTCATTTGAAAGATATGGATTTTCTTGTACTGTTGTTCCTTCAGACTGTCAGATTCTGACTTCAGGTTTTCAACTATAAATTAGAATATGTTAATAGCCGAATTAGAAAATATCGCCAACTAATTTACTGTAGATAATTTTGTTATCTTTCCAGAGAGTCCTAGACCATTGAATTTAGATATAGAAAATAAAAGTTACGAAATTCCCAAGTCAGTAGTACCGAAGATGATAGAATGGTCTTCGGGATTAAAAACAGAGGTTCAGATGTGGTAGTTTGCTTTTTCGATCACCTGAGAAGTTGTAGTCGCGCTTGTGTAGATTCCCGGAAAGTTAGATTCGTTACTTTTGGACTTTTGACTCAAAATTTATGGATTTTCCTTTGACAGTTGTCTGTTTGGACAGATTGTGATTTGGGGTGCATCGGTTAAGTGCGGGTTGCGAGTAGGAGCGATTGATTTCATTATGTTCCATTGTCGTACTATGCACATTTTGAATAGTATATTTAATATACTTTACAGTTGCCAGGAGGTGGTGAGCACCGGGTTGAAGGCTTCCCGTCGTCATCATTCCTGTCACAGTTGAGGCAAGTACAAATAGTATTGAATGAATTGGTTTGCATCGTTCATAATAAATGCCATGGTTTGCTTATGAGTTTTACTTCCATACTAATGTTGTTGAATATTAAACTCTCATGATGGATTGAGATTGTGAAGTTCAAATTGCATCATGGCATTCATTCTTGAACCTTGGACTACGTGGTATCCAAGGGTTGTTTCTTTTGATGTCCCCGTCATACATTGGACGGGCATGAGGTCCCCGTCATGTATTGGACGGGCATGGGTCCCCACACTCGTAGAGTGTGGGCTTGAGGTCCCTGTGCCTGAGGGCACAGGCTTGACTATGCATCGACGGATGTGCTACTCAGTACACTCTGTAATTGCAAAGAAGAAAGACAGAGCATTCATGACATATGCATTGCATTCCAGTGTAAGAGATTTGTTTATGGTTACTTGCTGATGTGCATGTGACTAATTGATATCATCGTTGGCTACTCATGATGTTCTGTTTATTATCCCTGTTGTACTTTGCTGAGTCGTGGACTCACGCTTGTGTTGTTTTTCTTTTAGGTACCTCTCGAGGCAACGACATGCATGGGAAGGGCTGGTTTGGTGCACCTCACTTATATTCACTCATGGCAAATAACTTAGATTGTTTACCCAAGTATCGTATTCTTGCTAGTGCTTTTATATTTCAGACTGAGTTTACCCTTCGCGGTGATGGATTTATTTGTACTCGTAGTAGCCAAGGATTTTTGGCAGATGATTCAATTGATGCCTTAATATTAGCTTTTGATTTGTTAGTTCCATTTGATATAATATCATGAACATCTTGATTAGTTTTATCCCTCATCTTTCTGGCGAGTCTTGATGACTTTTGAATTAACTAATAAGGAGCTACTCTCATTATGTTTCTTTATCCTTAGTGTTCGGTTTCGATGATGCATAGCTTGAGCTATGCCTAAGTATTCATTAGTTGACTTGTGGTAGTCATATTCCTATTTATTTGAAGCTTATGTTAGTTCTTATTGATTTAAATTAAGTCATTTGTAGTTGCATGTTTTACTGAAAAATATTTTTACTAAATTGATTGAAAATATTGTCGTAAGGTTGTTGAGTAGCATCTTAGGCTCTATGCTGGGCTGGGGTGTTACATGCATCATCTTATACCTCCCTTGGAGATTTCTTCGAAACACTCCAAGATAGTGTGGTCGAAGGCATAGACCAGTGTGGTCGAAGCCTTAGACTAGTTTGGTCAAAGATATAGACCAACGTGATCGTAATATTATGGTCGAAGGCATAGACTAGTGTGGTCAAAAAATAGTGGATGAATCCTTACACCAGCGTGGTCGTAATACACTATCGGGTTGTAGACCAAAGGTACAATCGCACTCAATAAACACTACTTAATGACATTAATTGGTTTTGAATTAGCAGTTACTAGTGGTTTAAGTTGACAGTTACTAGAGTGTAATTGTCTCGACTATAAATAGGATCTGGAGACGTCCAGACGACACTAGACGATTCAACATAATTTTATTTCTACTTCCTCTTTGTTCTCTTGTGCTGGAGAGTTGTGCTGTTGAACCAAGCTGTCTCTTCTCCTTGACATGCACCGGGAAGGAGGGTGAGCGGATATCTCCGAACCATTATCGACAAAGACATCTACACGGGCGACAATAAGATTTCAGGCAGATTCAGGCGACCGCTTGCTGTGCTACATCATCTACGACCTGCACTGCTTCGAGACTGTGTTGCTTCCTGTTCTTCATTAAATCCATCTATAAGTTGGTCATAAGACCATTCTATTCTATTATATTACTTTTTTGTGTATGTTTAGAAGTGCAATAAGTTGCCTGCTGTTAGTATCGTTTTATGCATCTTTAGTTTTTTGTGATCTTTGTCTCATAATCAAATCTAGAATTATAATGTTGTCCACATTTCCAACAATCCAAAAATCTTTTTGCGCATATTTTTGTGATTCAGCAATGGTTGGTGCTTCTAAGGCTTATAAACCTGATAGGCTTTTTGGTCAGAATTTTCGTAGATGACAGACAAGGGTCGAGTGTTGGCTCATGTCTTTGGGGCTGTGGTGGGTGATCCGACCACAGTATCCATTTACAATTGAACAGACCACGAAGTTCGACAAAGATAACAACACTGCCCATAGAAGCATACTGACCATACTGTCCGACCAGGTATATGATGTGTGCATGGACTTCAAGTCCACCACAGAGTTATGGGATGCACTCGAGCATGAATATACCGAAGTTGAGGCTAGTCGTTGGCTCTATATGTGCGAGTAGTTTTTTGACTACAACATGGATGATGCTAAGTCGATAGTTGCATAGGCTCATGAGCTACAGTTACTGGCCGAAGAGATTGCACATCTGGGTTGTGTTTTGCCTACTAAGTTTGTGGCTGTTGGCATTGTTGCCAGACTTCCTGCTTCATAATGGGATTTTGCCACTGGCTTAAAGCATAAGAGGGAAGAGATATCTATTGAGGATCTCATTGCTGCTCATGATGTGGAAGAAAAGGCAACAGCAAAAGATGTACCAAGCACTTCCAAACAAAACAATCAGATCAATGCAAATGTCATAGAGAAGAGATGTGGTAAGAATAACAAAGGCTTTAAACCAAACAAGACCACTAGCTTTCAGAAGAAAACTGAAAAGAAGGATATGACGACCATCACCTGCTTTGTGTGTGGGCAAAACGGTCAAATGGCTAAAGATTGTCATTTCCGCAAGAGCAAGGATAGTGTACAACCAAAGAAAAAGGTTATCAACGTGATCATATGCAAGGCCTCAATAGTAGGGTATGGTTATCCATCTGTTGTATTTTCAGCGTGTCAATCCACTGATTGGTGGGTTGATACTGCAACTAATGTTCACTTATGTTCTGATATTTCCTTGTTTTTTTTCTTATCAGGTAGTCGAGACTTCCTCTGTCCTAATGGGGAATGGATCACATGCTTCTGTTCTTGATGTTGGCATAGTGGATCTGAGGCTTTCTTCAGGGAAGATTGTCCACCTGAAGAAAGTGCAGCATGCGCCAACAATAAATAAGAACCTCGTTAGTGGTTCTCTCCTATGTAGGGATGGCTATAAGCTAGTATTTGAGTCAAATAAAATTGTAATGTCCAAGTTTGGTAACTTTGTTAGTAAAGGCTATGGAGGGGAGGCTTGTTCCGCATATGTACTTTAGTGTATTGTTATAGTCTGAATGTTGCAACTGGTTTGGATAAATGTGAGGCCAATATATAGCATTCTCATTTTTGTCATATTGGTTTTGATAGTATTGCTGGAATGTCCATATTAGATTTAATTCCAAAATGTGAAATTATCAAAGGATCAAAGTGTCAAACTTGTGTGTAAGCAAAACAACCTTGGAAACCCTTTAAGGGGTCACAGGAGGAAAAGAATTGTACCTTTAGATCTAGTCCATTCTGACTTGTGTGAGATGAATGGATTGTTGACCAAAGGAGGCACAATATATTATCTAACTTTTATTGATGATGCATCCCGATATTGTTATGTGTATCTATTGAAAACAAAAGATGAAGCTTTAAACTATTTGAAAATTTATAAGACCGAGGTTGAGAACCTACCAAAAATAAAATTAAAAACTAAGATCCGATCGTAGAGGATAGTATATCTCTCACTAATTCTCCCAATTCATGAACACTATCATACTCACCTCACCAAACGGGGTGGTCGAGAGGAAAACCGGACACTAATAGACTTGGTGAATGTCATATTGAGAGTGCCGTATGCCTAATATATGGTGGGGGAAGTCGCTTTGATAACAACTTTTGTTCTAAGCAGAGTAATCACTAAAAGGTGTGGGATTACTCCGTATGAGGGATGGAAGGGGAGAAAACATAACGTTAACTTTCTGTGGACTTGAGGGTGTTTGGAAAAAGTCAATATACTATTGCAGAAAAAGAGAGAAGTTTGGACCTAAAACAGTCAATTGTGTCTTACTGGGATATGCTCATAATAGCACGGCCTATAGATTTTTAGTAGTAAAAATCAAAAACTCATGATATTATTGTTAACACAATAATGGAGTCCAGAGATGCTTCATTTTTTGGGAATATTTATCCTACGAGAACTTCAGGTAGTACTTCTGAAACTGAGAATGATCAAACTATGAATAATAGTAATTTTGAACCTACCACCATCTCTGAGTCAATGAGTGATATACCACCAGTTTATGATAATCCCGAGAAAGACAACAATTTAGTCGAAAAGGCTCCTCACAAGATCAAGTGACAAAGGGTTGAGAAAACTTTTGGCGAACACTCTTTTAGAGGCTTATGCATTACCTGATGCTAAGTATTGGAAAGAGGCAATCCATAGAGAGATGGATTCCATCATCAAAAATGGGACTTAGGAGATCACTGATCGTCCTATCAAGTGCAAACCTGTTGGATGCAAGTGGATCTTTAAAAAGAAAATGATGTCTGATGGTAATATTGATAAGTAAAAGGCAAGACTCGTATCCAAGGGTTTTACCCAGAAAGAAGGTGAGGATTATTTTGATTCTTACTCTCCTATTGCTAGATTGACCACCATTCGAGTGTTCATTGCTGTAATACCCCAAAAGTAAATCCACAGATAGAAGAAGTCTCGGAGAGGAGCTAATCGGAAAATCTGAATTTTCTTTTGGTCGGGGTTTTAGCTTTTCTCCCAGAACTGGCTTGGGCCGCAGTGGGAGGCCCATTAGGGGGCTGGCCAGGGGAGGGTCTCTCCCTAAAACCCTAGAGACTCCCTCCCACTCCCCCTCCCCTCCCCTTTCCCCCACTTGGAGCCGCCACCCTCCTCCCTGTCGTGCGCCACCTTCTCCTTCCCCCTACGCCAGATTTGTTCGTCAGATTTGGGCGATGGGGCAGTGAGTGGAGAAACACCGTCGTTGCCTCCTAACACATCACAGCGCGGAAGGTAAGTACCTTGTCTTATCCTAATGAATGGTGATGATTGGGTGTGGATGAATTGTTAGTATGGCTATTCATGTTCGTATGCCATGTATATTTCTACATTATGATGTGATAAGAGCTCATTGCATGAAGTTTATTTCGTTCATGCATTTGTTTCTTGTTGTCCACAGACGTGGAAAAAATTGTAAGTCCCATCAATTCCAGTATGGGCATATAACACCCACCACTCCAATGTGGGCAATGTTGGCCACCACTCCAATGTGGGCAATGTTGGCCACCACTCCAATGTGGGCAACTTCGGACACCTGTATGAAACGTTCTTCATACGGTGATTGGATTCCCGGACTTTGTTATACGGGCTTAATGAACACCGACGGTGTGTCACCACTATACCCAGATAAGTTGTGAGTAGTCCATTCCTTCATTGCATTATTCCATTCCATTCATTCCCATATATGTTCAGAGAAGTTTTTCACAAGTAGATTTTGATTGCTTTGTTTGCTTAATGTTTCTGTTATTCGCTAAAGTACTTGCTGAGTCTTTGGCTTATCCTTGCTTTGTATGTTTATTTAGGTAAATGAGGAAGAAGGCAAGACCTTTTGAGGGATAGTCCAGCACGCCGCACATCACTTTTATCAAACCAGAATAACTAGTGTTATCTTTCAGTTATGTCAACTATTTGATAAATTTTCAAATTGTAATAATCCAATTTTGGTAATGCCTACCGTGACGCCTTTATTATGAATGTTTTCCATTCCTTCTCATGAAACTGTTAATCGTTTATCGTCGTTCCTTATGAGATATTGTTAATTGAGCCTGATTAACCTGGTATTGTTGTATATTCTTAGTGTTTGTTAGATTTGCGTGACATCTTGGCTTCAGAATAGCCAGGGTGTTACAATTGGTATCAGAGCGGGCTTTAGGTCTGTGGTTAGTAGAAAAATCTTAAAATGACACATCGCGCACTGAGAGGAGGGTTGGGCAAACTGTTGCTTCCGCATTTCAAGTGTTGTGACTCGATTAATGAGTCGTTGTTGAATTGTTTTGTGCTATGATGTGTTAATCTATGATATGTTGTGTTATCCTATATATATGAATTTATTCTAAGATTATCATGAGATGATCCTATATATTCCTAATTGATTATATTGGTGATGCGTATTAGTAGTGGACATTGAGAAGTTGAGTTTGTGGTTGTTGTCCTGGGTTTTGCCAGGCTACACCACTATTCTTGGTATAAAGATAGAGAAGCTCTTACCCCTGGTCTATAGTTATGTGTTGAGCATGAGTTCGTTGATGAAGTTGTTGTCTTTCTCGAGCTTGAATCTGGTTTCCTGGTGGTAGTTTCTTGCAGTTCATGAATTTCTTTTGAATAAGGTGTTATAATAAGGTGGGCAAACTCCAGTAGATCTCTGATCGTTCTCTGAAATAATTATTGTTCTTTCGATTATTGTGGTATTTCTGTTCCACGTGAGTGTAGTTAAATTGCAAGATTTATCTTTCACTAAGTTCTGCTTTTACCTCGTTGGAAAATTTAACTCATTTGTTCGCTAGGAATTTGGGCATTGGAAGATTTCTTTTGCAAGTTCTTTATTAAGTATGCATTGACCTTGCATATTTCTTTTGGGTTACTTTAGAAATTCGTTCTCTTCCTTGATTTCTGAATTTGTCAAATTCTTGTCCGGTGGTGGTTGATGAATTTCTCTTGGGTTCATGATCCATGGTAGATGAGTTTCAATAGGCCCTTAATGGTTCTCTGAAACTATTATTGTTTTTCGACTGTTGGATTGCTTTTACTATTGGTGATCTTCGTCAATTAACAATATTGAAAATTTCCATGGTTGTTCCTTCTTTCTCATTGGAAAAGAGCGACACTTTTACTCGTTTGATAGTTTGTATAATGAGGGTTTTCTGTTGCAAGTTCGTTAACACGAGAAAGCATTGGCTCCATATATTTCTTTGGATCATTTCGCTTGTTGAAGTTTCATGCATCTCTTTTCCGAAGAAAAATGTTAAAACTCATTTGCGGTGTTGTGTTGTGATTAAGTCAGAGGTTGAACCCAAACAAAAATTAGTTGGCTACGGGTTTCTATTGGTCCCTATTTGTTCTTCAAAGCAATTTCTTGTCTTTCCGATCACGAGCTCTCTTTGCTACTTGTGAACGCATTACTTGTGAACGTTATTATTGACAAAATCGTTCTCTTTATATTAGCCCTATCTTTCTTGTTCATAAAGGCAACTTGGTTATCCATTTGGCATTTCGGAGAATGGGAATTTCCTTTCACAAAGTTCATTGAAGAAAATTTTGACTCTGTTCGTTTCTTTTAGAGTAGTTGGAGTGTTGAAGTTTAGAACTTCTCTTTGAAAAAAAAGGGGTGTTGAAACCTCCTTTCTAATATTTTGTGGTATTATGTGTGATGTTTGTTCCAGCTTTGTGGTTTTTGTACTAAGTTTCTTTTCCAGAATAAGTTGTTATTACAATTCCATTCGATGCTGAAAATCTCTATAACACGATTTGTCATGTTTCCTTTAGAAGGTTTATTGATGTGATAGTAAGGTAAATTGATTGTTACCAGGAATGTATGCTATTGGCCTTAATGTAACACCCTGGCTATTCGAAAGCCAAGATGCTACTAACAGTTTCAACATACACTTCATTTGCGGAACTATTAATCAATTTGCTCCCAAAATTAAATAGTCAAGACAAAGTACGAAGAGTATTTAACCGTTCAATCACAGAATATAGCCAAGGAATTAAAAATACAGTTCATCTCATTAATCAAATAAATTAACAAAACATCTTTATAAATAAGTGATTCTTGAGGTGTGTGAAACATGCTTGGACTACGCCCTCCCGCTAGCAACTATATCATCATGGATCACCTAAAAAAACACAGAAAACAAGGGTGAGTCGAAACTCAGCAAGCACCACATCAATATCACAGTGTACAAAGGAACCAAATCAATAATCAAGACATTAGAACATATCTTCCACGAATCTGTGAAATTGCATAGTATGAATGCATACAAGGAATGAAAATGGACCTCCCAATCACAGATAATGCAGATAACGAGTGATACACCCGCGGTGTTCACTTAAGCCCGTGACTTTACAAAGTACGGGACCTCAGAATATCCAAAAATGGATTTGTGTTTCAAATGTAAGAAAATCAGGAGAAATTAAAACTTTTCTTGCATCTTGAAGCCTTGGTCATTTTGGTAATTCTTTTCAAAAGAATTATGGAAAATCCAATTTAAATTCTCTTTGACTCTAATCAAAACCCTCCATGGCAAAGGTCTTTGCCAAACCCTTGGAAATCTTTTCCTGAGTTCTTGGGAGGCTTGGCAACACCTCTGAATTATCTCATGATTTTTAGAAATTATTTGATAATTTTTGGAGGCAAGTCAAACTGGTCAAACCCTATTTTCCTCTATTCTGGAATTTCTGGAGAATAATTCAGTGCATGAAAATATCTGAAAATTTTATGGAAGGTTCCTCCTGTGGTCATCAAGCTCCAGTTAAAATTTCATAAATTTTGGAGTTTGTTTGCTACCTCAAATAATTCCTCAAAAATCAGATGTTTAAAATTCAAATTCTAAGCGGTTTGCACTGTTCCTCTGGTTCGAACCAGCTCGGGCTCGAGCCACTTGACTCGGTCCAACCAACTAAACGCACCGCGCGACTCGATCGGGCGCGGAGTTGTGAGCCGTTGATCAAGATCGAACGCCCGAGATCAAGCGCGATCGAATCGTTATAATCAACCCGTTCTATTTCACCGTCCGATTAAATCCAACTACCGTCCTCTTCGCCTTCCTCCGCTCGCGCTTCGCTTAAGTCAACAAAGTGGTGGTGTGCACAAGACACTTCGCAGAGCACGGTCACTTCTCCTTTCGCCAACGGCTCTTCCGCATTTATTTCTCCCGTCCGCCGCCCATAGTCGCCGCCTCCCCGCTATTACCACCTCGCCGCCTCGGCTACGACTCAACACAGCAGCATCGCCATTTTTCATGCCGTTGTTCTCTTGCTCCTTCGGCTATAAAACTCTACCAGAGGCTTCCTTAGCATTCTTTGAACACCCTTGAGCTTCAAAGATCACTTCTAGTGCACCGAGTGAGCTCCTTCGTGAAATTTTCTCTACGCCATTGTTGAAGCTCCAAGCTCGCGGTGAAAGTGGTGTTCCCAGCCCTCTCACTCGAATATGTTGCTTCCTCGCCACTTAGCATCTCGAAGAGTATTAACCCTCTATCAATTTTTCTTTTGACAGCAGAGAGCAGATCAATTTCGGATTGTCCCCTTTTCGGTCGAAACCGCTATTCTTCTTCACCCGAGCCGATTCGACCCTCCTCTGTGCCTTCTTTGGGCTCTGTAACTTCTTATTAGACCCTAGTTGCTTGGCACTCGCTCCTTGGACCGCAATGAGCTCGCTTTGCGTTGCTGATCATTTTGGTCACCGCGGTTATCTCCGGCTTGCCGGCGTTCTTGGCCGCCACAGCCAAAACCGCTGGTACCATTGTGTGCGCAAGAGTGTTAAGAACCCATTTTAGGCATTTGCTCGCACCACCGCGCCGAAAGGCCGCGGCGAGCCGATCTTCCGCCATTTTTGTCTGACGAAAACCGAACGAACGCTTGAACGTGAATCGTTGTGGACCGTCGATCCTAAGATCTACGGCCCAAGTTTGCGCTAAGTTTGAACTTACCGCACGCTTGATCGCGGGACCGTTGGATCCAAGATCAACGGTCCCGATTCGAGTCCGCGCGGGGCGTTGGATCCCAGATCAACGGCTCGCGTGCGTGGGCGCGTTCGGATCAGCCCGCGCGCTCGGATCCACGTGAACCGTTGGATCCAGATCCAACGGTTGACGTTTAGGAATTCGCGGCGCCGCTGCTGCGCCGTATTGGGACGCGGACCGTCGGATCCAAGATCGACGCCTCGCTCGCCCACGCCGATTCTCATTTCGAATTTCCAAAGGATTTATTTATCAACTAAAATATGATAAGTTGTAAAATGCATAACTAATTCATTTTAAATCCTTTTCGTTGATTCAAATTTTATGGGTTATGTTTTCAAATGAACTTTAATGTAAAAATATTTCCAACCCCAGATAGCTCCGAAATTTTGCTAATGAATAGTAGCATTTTGATTTATAAAAGTCGAGCAAAATTGTTTTGGTCATATCTTTGGCATTAAGAATCCAAATCAATTGGTTCTTGTTGCTAAATTATTTATAAATCATGATCTTGCTACTGTAAAATTTTCAGAATTTTGGAGAAGGTTTACTTTGGGTCTTTATGTTTTCTTCATTCTTATCGGTTGTTTTTCGCTTTCTCGATAGGATCCAAGAGCACGTTGACAACATTGTTGATCCTCAAGAACACCTTGACCCACAAGAAGCGTGCAAGCGGCTTGATCATAAATTTCCCATTATTTTTCAAGTCTAATATATTGATTTCAACTTGTATGTATGCATTGCTACTTTGTTGTTAAATTATGGTTAGTATCCTATAGTTGCATAATCTGTAGGAATTATTTATCCTCTACTACCATGAGCCTAGATTATTTGCTGTGATTTGAGTTCGATGGATGGACTCTTGCCACTTAGTAGATTGCAAATTGAAATTGCTTAGAAATGCTTAGTTTCGGTAGTAATGGGCGATCATCGATCTTAGTCGATGATCTTGATCACACTATTATTTATTATTCCATTATGTCCAGCACTTTGTACTTTGTTACTTTGTAAAGTCAAAAACTGAAAATAAAATTGTTTTAGACTTGGGCACAATGGTATGTTGGTGTGATCTGTTGGTGTGAATGGAATGGTGTCTAGGTCATCAAGGACCGAGTTACTTGTGTCACTAAGCCAAGCGCTTATGCGTATAACCACGCGAGAGGATATGGGACCCTCTTGACTTAGTACTTTGGCGTGTGTTATCTCCGAGTCGCAGGAGGGGGTTGTGTGTTGTGTGAAAAGGATATGTGTTCTTGTGTTGGGTGTGCGGTGGTGGAGATTCCGGGTAGGCTCTCCACCTCGAGGGGCATTGTAGTTGTCCAAGGCTTTACCTGCGACGGGTAGTTGACCGAGGCTTTACAATGACCCCGACACAACGTATGGGTTTCTATCCATACAGCTGCTCGTAGTTAATACACAATATTGGAAATGTCTCGAGGACTTAATGTGCTTGCAGATACCAAAGGAAGTATGCTAATCATGTGGCAAAAGGCGGTGCGGCGTGTGGGTACATTGGTACACCCCTGCAGGGTATAAAACTATTCGAATAGCCTCGTCCTAGGTTATGGACATGCTTGGTAAGGTCGTGCAAGAACTAGAATACAACCTTTTAAATTAAAATTTGGCATGGTTGGCATGAATGGGTAATTCATGCTATTGTTGTGGTGACTAATGGGTTAGTCACTTCCAGGATTGTTGTTGTCTATTTACTGTTATTAATATTGTTCTTTCGGTTAATTGAACATTAAAAACAGATTTGTTAAATTGCTTTCAATCTATTACATTATTGCAAATGGAAACTTGCTTTATGCTAAAATGAAACATACAGCCACTTCAATGAGCTTGCATGTAGTATTTGTACAGGTTTGTTATTCTACATGTAAGTCTTGCGAGTACATTCAAAGTACTCACCGGCTTTCGTCGGCTGCTTTTGTTTGCAGGGGAGGAAGGTGAGCCCCAAGGGCCTCACTTTTGTGAGATGTGCTGTGGATTCGACGACTAGCTTGGCGGTCCGGTCGGTTTCCTTGTGGGTTAAAGGCACACTGATTGGCTCTTTTGTTTTATAGCCATCTTATGGCACTTTTGCTTCCGCTGTTCAAATTCTATATGTATATGTCATTTGGCCGGTCGGCCTCTCTTTTGTAATAACTATCCTTTACTTATGTTATCTTTTGTTTGGTATTTTGCTTCGGTTCTATGTGAATGAATGGAATTGATGCATGAATTTTGTAAAGAGGTGTGTATACTGCATTTATGGGAAGTATACATGTCTCGAAGACACGGGTTATTTCTTTTGTGATGCTAGGGTCAATTGGTGACTAAGCATTACAAGCCCAATAATCCGGGGTCCTCACAGACCCAATCACCGTATGAAGAACGTTTCATACGGGTGTCCAAGTTGCCACATTGGAATGGTGGTCAACACTATCCACATTGGAATGGTGGGTCTCATATGCCCATATTGGATTGATGGGACTTAATCAAATTTCCACTCCTGTGGACAGAAACGAAGCATGCATGAATGGAATGAATCATGTATCACAAGAAACATAAATAATGAAATCTATCTATATCATGAGCACAACGCAAGAACAATCATATATTCAACACATCATCATGCATTCCTTTGAAAACAACACAAATTAACAAACAGTACTTGCCTTCCGTGCTGCGACGTACTAGGAAGCAACGAAGGTGTCCTTCCACCCACCGCCTCACCGCCTACACAAGCATTTACACGGAATAAGAATAACAAGGTATGACATATCTTCACGTGTCCTATCATACCCTCTAACTAACCCACACAACCAAGGGTTCAATTTGACAACTTCACCCAAAAGACCAGATTACTACTCTACTGGCAGTTGTACGATAAAATTCACCATTAATTATCTGTAACTCCTAAAGACCTGAAACCAGTGCTAATATTTTCATAACGAACCAGGCTACAAAACTTTAGTTGGTGAGATCCCCTGATTCGGCCAAAACAAAGGACCAAACTGCCCAAGAAGACACCGACAGAAACCTGTCCAGATTTCAGAACAGTCGTAAAGAAAAGCCTGTAACTTTCAGTCTACTGATCCTATGGATATGATCTTTATCAATATGGAATCATGGAGAAATTATCTTCATAAACCTATTTGGGTGGCCTCCCTGAATCTGGCTCTAACTTGAACAAAACTGACGATCAACAGACAGTCCCCAAAATTTCTGACAGACAGAGTAGTGTGTGGTTAAAAATTCATAACTTCTAAACCACCGGGTGGAATCTCGTGATCTCGGTGCCAAAAGAAAGATAACGAAACCAGGAACATAACTCTAGGACACTTCGACCTGAGATTCGGCCTCTAAAGGCCTTCAATCTGCCGCACAACCTACTGCACTATTCTGGACAGATCTGGATTCGCAGACTAAACCAATCCAAATGAACAAATGTGCAACTAAACTAATACAAACAGCGAATCGGGACTTTCGTTACCCTTGAAGACCCGTAGAATGACGAAGATAAAGTGCCCAATCTGGATGGAAGTCGCCGGGAGAGGAGGTGGAAGGGGGGGCGGCGGCTCAAGGGAGAGGGGGGAGGCCGGTGGCTAGGGTTGGGGAGGGCGCCCCCTTTAAGTGGCCTCCTCCCTCTGGGCGGCTGGTCGCAGCCCGCGCCCAAAGTTGGTAAGTTTTACAGATCTCCCCTCCGAAGACTAATTTTTCTGATTTAAACCTCGTCTTTCACTCCTTCGACCTTCTATTCTTACTAATTGCGATTCGGGATATTACGCTTAATGTTATGATCAGTAATGTGATAGTAAGGTAAACATTATGCTTAGTCGTGCTTAGACCCAAAATTATTCAATTTGGAATTTTTCAGCCAAAAATCAAATATTGTTTAAATTATATCCATGACATTGGTGTGCCATGGAAGTTGGTTTAAAAATTATTTTGGACTTGGGCAAAATAGATAGTTAGTGGGTGCAGATTTATGCACGGGCACAATTCGGGAATGGTTAATGCCCAGTGGTTATTTTGGAAGTCACCCAAGTAAGCTAAGGACTGGTCTTCGAGCCGTATCTTGCTAAGCCCCATCGTACTACCACAAGTCTAGAGTGGGAGGACTATGCTAAATAATTTGCAATATTTCACCATGGTTGTGCCTGGTTGCGTGGGTGTCACAATGACATACTTTTATGTATTCCCACATGGTGCAAGAGGGGACTTAAATCCAGAGGATGTGTAATACTCCGATTTATTATAAGAAAGAAAGCTCTCAAAAGAGAAATTAAATATAAGAAAAATGGGGTTTCTGTAGTTTTTCGGCAACCTGGGCCTCGGGCCTTGGCCCAGGAGGCCCATGAGGGGCCACCACGATAAAAGGAGGAAAACCCTAATGCTATCAGTAGCTATAGTGCATGCCGCCATCAGAGCAGCCCCCCTCCATGTTGCTCTACCAAGATGAGGAGAAGAGGAGAAAGGAAGGAGAGGAAGGAAGAGGAAGAAAGGGGAGAAGGAAGAAAGGGGAGGACGGAAGTGGAGAGGAAGGGCGCGTTCATGCAGTGAGACGTCGATCTCTAGCAGTTCAACAAGGGTAAACTCGCTCCCCGGTCGCTTGGTAGATTAATCGATTTATTTTGGTGCTGCCAGTAGTAGATCGGTTTGGAACAGCGACGTTGGTCGTCATTTTTTGGTAGGTTGCGTGTGTTTTCTGAACTGGTCATCTCCTAGAGAGTTGTAGTTCTCGTTCTTAGCTTTCTATAGGCGTAAAGATCACTCAATTTGGAGTTACGGTCTAAAAGTTATGTTGGCGATTATTTATCAAAGTGATTCATTTGGTAGAGGAGTTGGCTAGAGCATGTTATTGTGGATTAGTAGAATCTCTCTACAAGAGTGTGGTTGTTACTTTCGGGTTGAGCAATGCTTTGAGGTTGTCGGCCAAGAGGAAGGAGTAGTGTGGTAATTTGGAATCCCATGATTTAAATAAAAGTTTGTTCCTAAAATAAGGATTAAGGAAAAATAATATTTTCTTGGGTAGTAGAATGCTCCCTTGATTCTTGCTCGAGCTGCGTGTTATGACAGGTATCATTTGCAATTTGATTTGGCTTAATGTTGGTATGTGTGGTTCTTTCCAGTTCAGAAAGAATATAAAAAAATTGATTTGGGCAGTCGAGTGATTTCTCTTTTGGCTTTCGTGGTGTTCATTTGCAAACTGCCTAATTAGAAAGTAGAATGGTTTTTTTTGTAATGAATTTTCGATTTTGGATTTGACCCTTTTGTTGAGGAGTTGGTATGACGTGGTTGCGATGAGAATCTTTTACTTTCAGATGACTCTTTTTATAGTATAGTTTGTTCAAAGAGAGTGATGTTGTGTGTCTCTCGTTAAAGATGGTGATCCTTGTTTCGGTGAAGAGTTCGATTGAGAGTTGGAACAAGAGTCCCGTGTGACGTATGCAGGATTTCTAGTTTGGTACCGAAGGGAAGGTTGGCCCAAGGTACATGGATTTGATTTTAGAGGTTGGCGTATCGCCAGGACTGTCTTGAGTCCATACGCGGAGTATGTAATGTCTTGTATGTCTAGTGCTGAGTGAGTACCTAAGAGGTCCAAAGCTTGAATTTTCGATAGAACCGTTGGTTAACTAGTAAGACCTTACATTTGTGTCCTATGTGTTGAGAGAACCTGTAAAGGTCGAGACGAAGACGTTGTTGTACGTGATGGTCTGAGTGTGTTGAGACTTGAGACTTCGAAACTCGCATGCGCGATCTTTAACCAGAGTTGTTCATGTCGGGTACGTGTTTATCATTGTTAAATTTCAGTCGCAGTTTTCTTTCAAGTAGATCAGTGTGTAGATTCGAGGTTGAATCCTGTTAAGGGGTGATGAGTCACGGCGGCCCGATCTTCCGATAGGTTCGATTTGGTTCGTCGTAAGGACGTTGACGCTTTGAGGCTTCCACCAATGATCGCCACCTCGCATTCGCTACACCCAAGACGCTCGTCATTATCGACCACGCTTGCACGCGATCGACCTTACCACGAAGGTTATTGTTCCTGCAAGCAATCGAAGCAACTCACAAGAACAAGGTAGATGCAATCTGAATTGTATTGCGGATATGGATGAAGTTTACAAGTGGGGTTCCTCAAACCGATAATCGGCGAAACTGTAACACCCTGTCTATTTGGAAGACAAGATGTCACCTGACAAGGCAACCTTCTATACAATTCATAAGATTAACGTCGCATTCAATGCTAAAGAAACGAGTAACCATGATAACAATCTATGGTTTAATCACCGTTCATAAATAAATTAAAACGAGAATTAACCAAAGCGATAATAATGAACCTCCATGTGACAATTATTACAGTCCATTACATTATAAATAAAACTGAAGAGATGTAAATAGAACTTTAATGAATGATTCTTTTATTCATGTGCAAGGAACGTCTTTGGACTACACCCTCCCGCTTAGCAACCGTTTCACTGGTTTTCACCTAAAAATAAATAAAAGCAAGAGTGAGTCGAAACTCAGCAAGTACAACATATACATTCACATAGAACACTGAATTGAAACAATCTACCAAGTACATCATTTACTTCATGGATTTAAGAAAGCATGGTATGAATGAATGAATGCATTGAAGGAGAATGGACTTTCCACATGTTTATACTGCAGATAACTAGTGACACACCCGTCGGTGTTCACTTAAGCCCGCTCTTAACCAAGAGCGGGATCCAAGTCCGTATGAAGAACGTTTCATACGGAATGTCCAAACCGCTACATTGGAATGGTAGGTCTTACATGCCCATATTGGAATTAATGGGACTTAAGCAGTTTCACTCCGTGGACATCAACCGAATTATGTATGCATGAAATGAAAAACATAACTTGGCATTCAACTCAATGTATCATCGAATAAGGTATTGACTCTACCACATCATACTCAAATCACATGAATATTCATAAATTACCAAGTTAACATGAAATCAATGAATTCACACGAATTGAACATTTGCACTTGCCTTCCGTGTGGTGACGTGTTGTGAAACAACGAAGGTGTCCTTCCACCCACCGCCTCACCGCCTACACAAGTATTACCACGTACACGGATAATCGAATATGGCACAGCTACAAGTGTACTACGATGCTCTCTAATCAACCTACTCATCCCAAGGGTTCAATTTGACATCTACACCAAGAGTCCAGATTATCGTTCTACGGGCAGTTGCACAAGAAAATTCGCCAATAATTATCTGTAACTCTAAACGACCTGAAACCAGTGCTCACTGATTCTTAACTGATCAGGCTACAAAAACTTAGTTGGCGGAATCTTCTGATTTGGCCAAAACAGAGGGGTAATTAACTGCTAAACCTAACCCATCTACAACAGTCCAGAAAACAGATCAGCAGTAAAGAAAATAGTGTAACTTTTAGCCTACTGATCCAAATGGAATGATCTTTATCAACTTGGAAAGATAATTTCAAGATCTACAATAACTTAGTTGGGGGAGTCTTCTGAATCGGCCTCTATTTTGAACAAAAACGAGGGACAAAACTACTGACCACAGATTTCAGATAGATTGGACAGTTCGCATTCAAAAATTCATAACTCTCAAACTACTGGTCGGATTTTGCTCATCTTGGTGCCAAAAGAAAGCTAACGAAACCAGGAACAGATCTCTAGAAGGGCAAAACCCCAAATTCGGCCTCTAAAGTACTGAAACAAGCCGCGCAACATTCTGATCAATTCTGTAAATTCTGGAACTCTAAACCGACGTGACTCAAATGATCTCTACCGCAACAAAACTTGATCAAACAAATAACCGGGGTGCTCGTTACCCTTGAAGACCCGTAGCACGACGAAGAACCACTCCCGCTGGTCTCCTTCTTCTTCCTTGGCCAGCCACACCACAGCGAACCATCCGGCGGTAAACGACCCTACCGGAGGACAGATCGGAGGAGAAGCGCCGGGATCTTGGAGACCAACCCGGGAGCACCAATGGCCGCCACCAAGGGAGGAGACGGCGCCCAACCAGGGAGGAGGCGCCGCCAAAGAGGATGGAGAGGGGGGGGTGGCGGCTTGGTGGGAGGAAGGCGGCTAGGGTTTGGGGAGTGGCGCCCCCTTTATGGCCGGCCCTTCATGGGGGCCAGCCCTCTTGGGCCTCCTGGGTCGCAAGATCGCGCCGGTTGCCGTAAAATTATGATAACCCCCCGCTAAATAGAATTTTCGACAAAACTAATTCTTTTTCTCCTCGACTTCTTTCTTTTTACCGAATGCGATTAGGAAACTAATAAATCTCGTTTCGACTAAATTCCAAACTATGCGAACTAGCTGGATTTATGAGGTATTACAGAAACTACAATTGGCAGAATAATCTAAGAAAAACCCGCCTCTAAACTATGGCGCTATTGTATATATATAGGGGAACGTGAGGAGGTCGACCTAGGTTGTGCGTAGTGGGATGAAGCGTACACAACCCGGACTCCGACCTCGTTACGCTTACAAAGTCTTATTAGTTTCCAAAATGGTGACGCGACACCTTGTGTTGCGTATTTCTAGTCGAAGATCTGGTCGTAGGACTGGTCCTAGGGTGGTCTTGAGGAGTCCATGCTATCTTTGGTCGAGATTGTGTCCAACGGGGAATCGTGCTCACTTTTCTCGGTCGTGGATCTTCTTGCGTGGTCGAGACCTTCTTGAACCTGGTCGTAGTCCTAGATTCCTGAGTACAAGTAAATCATCTCCATTAGGCAAAGATCATAGAGTTCTCAAATAATACACTCACCCTAGAAACGACTTTACGATCGATTAAGTGACGTGCTCTAGCTCTTGTCATAGGACCAGTGTAGTGCAGCACCCAGATCTGGAGGGTCTTGTGTCGTGCGTGTATCCGAAGGAGGGATGTCCTCATCATACTCCCCCTCTTGAATTGGAGTCGTCCTCGACTCAAGGTCATCTTCTTCTCCCACGTATGGTTTCAAATCTGAAATGTTAAATGTGGGGCTAACCCCAAAATCTGCAGGTAATTCTAATTGATATGCATTATCATTTATCTTCTTAATTATTTTAAACGGTCCTTCAGCTCTAGGCATCAACTTTGATTTTCTTAATTCCGGAAACCTATCCTTTCTCAAATGAACCCAAACTAAATCACCTGGTTCAAATTTTACAACTTTCCTACCTTTACTTCCAGCAACCTTATACCTTTCAGTCATATGCTCTATATTCTCTTTAGTGGTTTCATGCAACTTGAGAATAAATGCAGCACGCTTCTTAGCATCTAGATTAAAAATTTTCAGAGGTCGGTAAAGGTAGTAAATCAATAGGAGCACGGGGGTTAAAACCATACACTACCTGAAATGGACTTACCTTGGTGGTGGAGTGTACTGACCTATTGTAAGCAAACTCAATATGCGGTAAACACTCTTCCCACATCTTCAAGTTCTTCTTTAAAACAGCCCGCAACATGGTGGATAACGTGCGGTTAACAACCTCCGTTTGTCCATCAGTTTGGGGATGGCATGTAGTAGAGAACAGCAGCTTTGTCCCCAATTTATTCCAAAGTGATCTCCAAAAGTGGCTCAAAAACTTCGCATCACGATCCGAGACAATAGTATTGGGCACTCTATGTAAGCGAATGATTTCCCTGAAAAACAAATCAGCTATGTTTGTAGCATCATCGCTCTTGTGACAAGATATAAAATGTGCCATCTTAGAGAATCGATCCACTACTACAAATATACTATCTCTCCCCCTCTTTGTCCTAGGCAATTCTAAAACAAAATCCATAGAAATATCCTCCCAAGGGGCGCTAGGAATAGGAAGAGGCATATAAAGTCCATGTGGAAGGAGACGGGACTTAGCTTTGTTGCATGTAGTGCAGCGAGCTACGTAGCGCTCGACATCACGCCTCATCTTTGGCCAAAAGAAGTGGGTGGCCAGCACATCTTCTGTCTTCTTTGCTCCAAAATGCGCCATCAAACCTCCTCCATGTGCCTCCTGTAACAACAAAAGACGAACAGAGCTAGGTGGAACGCATAGCTTGTTAGCACGATAGACCAAACCATCATTCAGCACATAGTTATTCCATGTCTTCCCTCCTTTACAATGTTCAAGCACTTCCTTAAAGTCCAAATCAATGACATATAAACTCTTAATGGCCTCCAAACCAAAAATCTTATGGTCAAGTTGAGATAACATGGTATAACGTCTAGAGAGCGCATCAGCAATCACATTATCCTTACCTTTCTTATGCTTTATAACATATGGGAATGACTCAATAAATTCTACCCAGTTAGCATGTCGTTTATTCAGTTTAGCTTGACTTCTAATATGTTTTAGCGATTCATGATCCGAATGTATAACAAATTCTTTGGGCCATAGATAATGCTGCCAAGTTTGAAGCACTCGAACTAAAGCATACAATTCCTTATCATAGGTGGAATAATTCAAACTAGGCCCATTTAGTTTTTCTTTGAAATATGCAATGGTTTACCTTCTTGAATCAATACACCACCTATCCCAATCCCACGGCATCACATTCAATTTCAAAAGTCTTACCAAAATCAGGGAGTTGGAGTAGGGGTGCTTGGGTGAGCTTCTCTTTCAACAAGTTGAATGCCTTCTCTTGTGCAGGTCCCCATTGGAAAGGCACTCCTTTCTTTGTCAATTCATTCAATGGTGCGGCAATGGTGTGAAATCCCGCACAAAGCGCCGATAGAATCCAAAGAAGGCCATGGAAGCTCCGCACTTGTGACACAAGAGTAGGCGTCGGCCAGCTTTGGATGGCTACAATCTTTGTCTCATCCACCTCAATGCCCTGTGGTGTCACAACATAACTAAGAAATGCAACTCGATCGGTGCAAAAGGTGCACTTCTCGAGGTTACCAAACAAACGTGCGTCTCTCAAAGCATTAAAACAGCACGTATATGATTTAAGTGTTGCTCATGTGACTTGCTATAAATCAAGATATCATCAAAGTAAACCACCACAAATTTTCCAATGAAAGAACGTAAAACCTCGTTCATCAAACGCATAAAAGTACTAGGTGCATTAGTTAGACCGAAAGGCATCACTAACCACTCATATAATCCGAACTTAGTTTTAAAAGCAGTTTTCCATTCATCTCCTAATTTCATTCTAATCTGGTGGTAACCACTCCGCAAGTCAATCTTTGTGAAAATAATAGAACCACTCAATTCATCTAGCATGTCGTCTAGCCTTGGGATAGGATGACGATACCTTATAGTAATGTTATTAATGGCTCGCAATCAACACACATCGCCAACTACCGTCTTTCTTAGGAACCAAAAGAATGGAACAAAGACAAGGGCTAAGGCTTTCTCTTACGTACCCACGGTCCAAAAGATCTTGGACTTGTCATTTGAATTTCCTTAGTCTCCTCTGGATTGGTCCTATACGCAAGACGGTTTGGCAAAGTCGCTCTGGGATCAAATCAATTTGATGCTCAATTCCTCGAATAGATGGTAATCCGGGGTACCTCGGTTGAAATACATCCACATACTCCCGCAAAGGTTAGCAACAAGCAGAGGCAAAGAGCTAGCTATGTCCTCAAGCGAATATAAGGCACTTTTGCATATCAAAGCATAGCATGGCAGCTCATTATTATAGATTTCAGCAAGTTCAGATTTAGTGGCAATCATAACACATCCCTTCAATTTAATTCCCTCGGACTTAGGACTAGACGCCACTTTCTCCCTTTTGGGTGGGAAAACACGTTTTGCTACTTGCTGATTTTCAGAATCTTGCTTATCGGTGTTTCTTTCATTTTTAGCGCGCTCTTCTTCATCTTTCAGAATCTCAGCTGGTGTCAAAGGCAACAACTTAATCTTCTTACCCTTATGTGAAAATGAGTAGGTATTAGCTCTACCATGGTGCAAAACATCATTGTCATATATCCAAGGTCTACCGAGCAACAAAGAGCATGCTTGCATAGGCACGATATCAAAATCAGAACTATCTTTGTAATTACCTGCTAAAAATTGCACTTTCACAACTTTGTGTACCTTTAATTTACCACACGAATTGAACCATTGGATGTAGTAGGGACGTGGGTGTGGTTGTGTGGTCAAGCCAAGCTTCTCGACCATCTCGGAGCTTGCAAGGTTGTTGCAGCTCCCTCCATCAATGATGACTCTGCAGCTCTGTCCTTCACGAAATCAGTCCAAACAAGTTGTGCCGTTGGTTTTGCTCCACTCTCCACTTGTGCGCTCAAACTCGTACAGCAACAAGGCTCTCATGATACTCGGTGTCAACAGCAGCTACTTGTTCCTCTACATCATCAGCATCACTGTCTATCTCATCTCCTCCACCTGCAATGTTAGCTGCAAGTACATATTCGTCCTCAATATCACTAGTACTTACATAACCACCATCTTTGGTGGCAAGGTATGCTCGCTGACTGGGGCAGTCCCTCATGACGTGCCCCATTCCCTTGCAACGGTGGCACACAATCCCCGTGGTACGACCAGTGGAAGCAACCGACGAAGAACTCTTGGCTGGTGCCTGCATACTAGTAACTTTACTTACCTCGGGTGCATGTGATGTGGTCGAGAGGTCCGCTTTGAACGCGCCCTACTCGTGGAGGGGGCAGAGATGTAGTCTGAAGGTGGGGCTGTTTTGAATTGCCCCGGCACTGGTCGTGTTGTAGACATGCTCCCAAAGTTGTTCATTGGCCTCTGTTGTCGTCCCTGCAATTCCTTTTCTGCCAAACATGCAAGTTGGAACAATCTAGGGACGCTATCGTATTCTTTGTAATCCACTATGTCCTGAATTTCACATCTTAATCCCCCATAAAAACGTATTATTGCAGCTTCTTCATCCTCAATAATATCACAACGCAACATGCTAATTTGTAGCTCCTGATAATATTCTTCTACGGATCTATTACCTTGGTTTAAGCGCTGCAATTTATTACGCAAATCACGTTTAAATGAAGGCGGGACAAATCTGTTACGCATAGCAACCTTTAAACCATCCCACGTAGTAGGCGCTAATCCTTCGGTGCATACCCTATTCCACCAAATGATGGCAAAGTTTTTAAATTCACTTGTGGCTTGCCTAACTCTATGCACTTCGGGAACTAAGTGAGCATTCAATTTCTATTCTACCGTCATCTCCCAGTCTAGATATATTTCAGCATCATAAGCACCCGCAAAAGATGGTATAGAGAACTTAACTTTAGCATATGGATCATCATTAACACGTGCATTATGTTGCTGAACATTATTACCTCTCATACCTTGACGGTTGAAGTTCGGTCGGTTCCGTTGTCGTGCATCAAAGGCGTCGTGGTCGTGCATCTCATCATCATTATCAAACTCATGGTCATGGGCTGCACCCTGAGGTTCCACACGACCAACGTTTGGTGGTCGGTTCACCATTCTTTCGAGGCGTGTAATGAGCGCCGCAATACTATCGTTGATCGAGCGTTGTAATGTGATCGTGGTAGCTTGAAGCTTCCTGTCGATGTCCTCATTAACGGTAGTGCGTTGTTCATCCAATAGCGTCATGAGCTCTTCCCTCAAAACACACTCTTGCGCATCCAATCCTTCACCTGACATGGTTAGTAGGAGACAAAAGACAACACAAAAGGTATTATCCCTATCACTATTAGGTGGTCGGAGGGTGGAATCACACACTCTCAAGCGTCTTACCAAGCTCTTATGAGTTTCTTACCAAATTGCAGCAGGTGGTCAATTCGGCGAAGGTGGGATGTACGATCACGGCGGAGGCGAATGCGAGGATCCAATCTGAGGGTCGAAAGTATGTGGAGCTCGGACAGGCAATGTTTAGTAGCAAGGAATAGCAATAATGAAATCAGATTAGCAAAGTGAACCAAAGCCCACATGCTAAATGCCACGATTCTTTGGTCTAAAAGTGCCCTAGCCCTAGCACAATCTTGATCAAACAAGGACTCGATACAAAGGAGTCCAAAGGATGCAAGGCTGGAACTGGTAGTAGACCAACTAGGGGTGGTCGAATTGCTTCTTCTTCTTTTCTTTTGCACTTTTTGCTTCTTTTTCTTTTTTTTTGCTTCTTTTTTTTTTGCAAACGTGACCCAAGCCCAAAATTCTTCTGTTACCTTTTCGGGATCCGATGAGGTGATTGGGTCACAAACTTTTTCCGGAGAGTAGGGGTAAATAGGTAATTAAAAGATACTCTCTCTCTCTCTCTCTGAACTTGGGCTAGTTCTGTTGCGGCTCTGGAATCCGACCAGGATCGAATCCGACCGGTGGTAGTTCTGAGTGGATGGTAGAATGGGTGTTGCTCGAAGAGGTGGTCGGATCCGAGTAGATATTCGATTCCGACCAGATGGTAAATCCCGAGCAGGTGGTCGAATGGGTGTCGCTCGAAAAAGGAGGTCGTGCGTCCAAGATGGATGGTGGCACTGGCGAGCGGCGATCTTGACTAGAGACCAAGAATGCTACTCTAAACCAAAGAACAAAGACACCGACGATGGACTCGAACTCAACAATGCGGCGAAAACAAAATTGCGAAAGGCACAAAGTGGTTTGGACAATGGAATAATTACGATCTAAAACTTTTTGTAGGGCGGTTTTACGGACTCTAGGTGAGGAACACAACTAACAAAGGGATAAACGAAATTACCTAACGGGCAACCTTTGCTCGATACCACTTGATGAGTCACGGCGGCCCGATCTTCCGATAGGTTTGATTTGGTTCGTCGTGAGGGCGTTGGCGCTTTGAGGCTTAGACCAGCGGATCGTCACCCGCAATTCGCTACACCCGCGCTTTGTCGTTATCGACCACGCTTGCACGCGATCGACCTTACCACGAAGGTTATTGTTCACGCAAGCAATCGAAGCAACTCACAAGAACAAGGTAGATGCAATCAATTGTATTGCGGATATGGATGAAGTTTACAAGTGGGGTTCCTCAAACCGATAATCGCTAAACCGCAATTGGCGTAATAATCTAAGAAAAACCGCCTCTAAACTATGGTGGCTCTTGTATATATATAGGGGAGCGTGAGGAGGTCGACCTAGGGTTGTGCGGTAGTGGGATGAAGCGTACACAACACGGACTCCGACCTCGTTACGTTTACAAAGTCTTATTAGTTTCCAAAGCGGTGACGTGACACCTTGTGTTGCGTATTTCGTCGAAGATCCGGTCGTAGGATTTGGTCCTAGGGTGGTCTTGAGGAGTCCATGCTATCTTTGATCGTAGATTGTGTCCAACGAGTACTGTGCTCACTTTTCTGGTCGTAGATCTTCTTGCAGTGGTCGTAGACCTTCTTGAACTGGTCGTAGTCCTAGATTCCTGAGTACAAGTAAATCATCTCCATTAGGCAGCATCATAGAGTTCTCAAATAATACACTCAGCCCTAGAAACGACTTTACCTGATCGATTAAGTGGCGTGCTCTAGCTCTTGTCATAGGACCGTGTAGTCGGCACCGGATCTGGAGGGTCTTGTGTCGTGCGTGTATCCGAAGGAGGGATGTCCTCATCAAGGGGGGTAGAATGTAAAACTCTGATTTATTATAAGAAAGAAAGCTCTAAAAAGAGAAATTAAACATAAGAAAAATGGGGTTTCTGTAGTTTTTCGGCAACCTGGGCCTCGGGCCTTGGCCCAGGAGGCCCATGAGGGGCCGGCCACGTATAAAAGGAGGGGGAAATCCTAATGCTGCTATAGCTACAGTGCACACTACCACTATAGCACCCCCCCCCTCCATGTTGCTCTACCAAGAAGAGGAGAAAGGAAGGAGAGGAAGGAAGAAGAAGAAATGAAGAGGAAGAAAGGGGAGATGGAAGAAAGGGGAGGAAGGAAGAGGAGAGGAAGGGCGCGTTCATGCAGCAAGACGTCGATCTCTAGCGGTTCAACAAGGGTAAACTTGATCCCCGATCGATTGGTAGATTAATCGATTTATTTTGGTGCTGCCAGTAATAGATCGGTTTGGAACAGCGATGTTGGTCATCATTTTTGGGTGGGTTGCGTGCATTTTCTGGACTGGTCATCTCCTAGAGAATTATAGTTCTCGTTGTTAGCATTCTATAGGCGTAAAGATTACTCAATTTGGAGTTACGGTCTAGAAGTTATGATGGTTTCTTTGCATCGTATCTGAAGGGTGACGAGGATTATGAGTTACTTTATGTAGTCAATATAATTTAGTTAGAAGCCGAATCAGAGAATTTACCCAACATGAAAGTTGTAGACAATCCTTTAAGATTTCCATATAGGTAGATAACTTGATTTGTGGTTGAGCCAATCAATAGATACGAATTTTCTTCTACCGCAGTAGTTCCTGATTGTCAGTTTTTAGGTGCAGAAACTTTACCTGATCCTTAGGAATACTGGATGGCTGAATCAGAAAACTTTGCCAACTAGTTTATCGTAGATAATTTCGTCATGGTTCCAGAGAGTCTAAGATCACTCCGTTCCAAGCTTCTTAGTAAAAGATATGATTTATTTTGTACTCGCTGTCCAGATTGTAGTCCTGTTAGAATATTGGTTTATATTAGTAGATCGACTTTGTGATCCTTGTGTTAGGATGCTGCGATTAGATGGTTCGAGCGAGGTCCTGTTCACGTGGTTCCTCATTCAAATATATTTAATTGGTGTAGGAGGGAGAAATTCGAGTGTAGCAGCTTCTGTCTTGCCTCATGACGCTTCGCAGAGCGGAAGGCAAGTACATTTTAATTATTTATGTTGATGAATAATGAGTGCTTGTATTCATACTGTTTTTTCTATGATCCATGATTACATTCAATGCTTTATGTTCATTTCATATCCGTTAATCCATGTTGAAAGAGATGATGTCTTTCATTATTTATGTTTCATTCCATTCATTCATTTGTTCATGTTTGTTCCACGGGAGTGGAAAATAAAGACCCATCAATTCCAGTATGGGTACGTAAGACCCACCATTCCAATGTGGGTATATTTGGATCCCCGTATGAAACATTCTTCATACGGGCCTTAGATCCCTGCATTTTGTTAAATACGGGCCTAAGTGAACACCGACGGGTGTGTCACTAGCTATACCGGTATAAGCAGAAGTGTAATTCATTCGTTCCATTCATTCATATGTTCTTTTCAGTTCTATGTGCATATCCTTAATTATATTGTATTGTTCATATTCAGTGTAGTTCCACTTATTCTTTGTACTTGCTGAGTCTTGGACTCATTCTTGCCTTTGGTTGTTTATTCTAGGTGATCGCTATTGAAGGCATTTATGGGAGGGAGTAGTCACACATAATTCATTCACTTCACAACATTCAAGTTTCAATAATATGATTTTGTTCTTGTTTTTCATTTGTTAAGTGATGAATTATAATAATTAGAGAATGATAATGAATGTTCTATTCCTCTGCGTTTTGGTTGATTAAATAATTGCTTGTGATCCATGATTACCTCTTTGATATAATTATCTTAGGGCATTCAGTGGACATGGATAGTTGAAGTTTGTGAACTGTCGTTGGATTCAGATTATATTCTTCTATTTGTTCTATTATATGTTGACATCTTTATGCCATTAGATGAGTTATTGTTTAAATTCTTCCGCAATTTGGTTGTGTGTGGATTCTTTAGGTAATATTTTGGCTTCCGAATAGCCAAGGTGTTACGGGATGGTTCAATCCAAAGGAAGCAAAACCTTAGTAAGGCATAACTACATTGGGATGGCACATTGTAAAGTCCTTGTGATAATCACTTAATCGCACACCTACGGAAGTGTGTGAAGCGGACATTAAAAGTTGATTATCTCTTGTGGGTAAAGTTGTACAACCTCTGGGGAGTGTAAAACTATTTGAATAGCCGTGCCCACGGTCATGGACATGCTGAGTGAAGCCACTCAAAGTTAGACTTGGATTTTGTTCAAAAGGTTTTGTAAAACATTTTATGGCATGGATGGGTGTCCATGAGAAAAGTCATGGGTTGATGCCCCGGGTTGGTGCCCGTGTTTAAGTTAGTGTTAGGTTGGTACCTACACTATCTTTATTAATTCAGTTAAGACTCAATTTTAGATATTGTAAAAATTAAGCTTTTGAACTTAGCTATTATATTTAAAATGTCAAATATTGCTTTTGCACAAATAACCCTATAAGCCTTCCTTTGATAATATCCATGAGTGCATTAACTCTGTTATGGGTGTAACTTACAGAGCACAGTTGTTTGTGCTCACCCTTGCTTAATGCAAATAAATTTCAAAGGAGAAGGAATTCACTACTAGTGTGTATCTCGATGACTAGGCCGCTACCCAGCCGATGTTCTGTGGCAGATCAACTGGACTCTACTACGTTTTCTTCTACTTTCATTGTGTTCTTTATTGTTGTCTTGTAAGCCTATTTTGTAATAAATCCTGATATTTATTTAATAAAGTTGTGCGATTTATGAATGTTACCATAACTGTTCACTGTATGATCTAGCTAATGATCATGAGACTAGTTCAGAATACATAGAGGATTTGGGGTGTTACTGCCGGGTTCGACATAAGTGTGTGTACTATCGTTATTGTAACACTCTGGCTATTCGGAAGCCAAGATGTCACACAAATCTAACAAAGATACTAATAGTACACAACATTACCAGGTTAATCAGGCTCAATCATCAATATGCCATAAGGAACGGCGATAAGCGATTAACGATTTCATGGGAAGGAATGGAAAACAGTCATAAAACGACGTACAGTAAGCATTACCAAAATTGGATTATTACAATCTAGAAATTTATCAAATAGTTGACATGGTGAAAGATAACATTAGTTATTATGGTTTGATAAAGGTGTTGTGCGTCTTTGGATTACCCCACAAAGGTCTTGCCTTCTTCCTCATTTACCTAAATAAAACAAACAAAGCAAGGATGAGCCAAAGACTCAAGCAAGTACATTTAACGAATAACCAAACATCAAGAGAACAAGGTAATCACAATCCACTTGTAAACACTTCTACGAACATTTATGAAAATGCATGGAATGGAATAATACAATGAAGGAATGGACTGCTCACAACTTATACCGGTATAGTGAGTGACACACCCGTCGGTGTTCACTTAAGCCCGTACTTAACAAAGTACGGGGACCTCAAATACCGTATGAAGAACGTTTCATACGGGTGTCCAACATTGCCCACATTGGAATGGTGGGTCTTACGTGCCCATTCTGGAATTGATGGGACTTAATCAAATTTCCACTCCCGTGGACGGAAATGAAGCATGCATGAATGGAATGAATCATGTATCACAAGAAACATAAATATTGAAATCTATCCACATCATGAGCACAACGCAAGAACAATCATATATTCGACACATCATCATGCATTCCTTTGAAAACAACACAAATTAACAAACAGTACTTGCCTTTCGCGTTGCGACGCGTTAGTAGGCAACGAAGGTGTTCCCACACACGATGCCTCGCCGCCTACACAAATATGTTCCCGAAATAAGAACAACGATATTACATTGCTACCGGTGTTCTACAATATCTTCTAACTACCCAATATACCGCACAGACTCGACTTGAAAACAAACTATTGAGCCAGATTTCAGCCCTTCTGATCAGCGGTACGAGAAAAATTGTAATTAAATATCCGTAACTCATAATTAATTGAAACTAGTGCTCAAATAATCTTAACGCACCAGGCTACAAAACTCTAGTTGGTGGAATCCTTTGATTCGGCCAAAACAGTGGCCTAAACAACAGTTGAAAATACTAACAGATATCTGCCCAGATTTCAGAACAGTGGTAAATAAAATGATGTAACTTTTATTCTACTGATCCAATGGAGGTGATATTTATCAACTTGGAAAGATAATTTAAAGGGCTACAATTACCTATTTGGGTGGGAGTTCTGAATCTGAATGGAACTAGATCAAAACCGAGGAGAAACCGACAGTCTCCAAAATCTCTGACAGACAAAGTAGTGTGCGGTTACAAATTCATATCTCCTAAACCACAGGGTGTAATCTCATGATCTCGGTGCCAAAAGAAAGCTAAGGAAACCAGAAACATAACTCTAGGAGATGAAAACCCGAGATTCGGCCTCTAAGTAATTCATAATGGCCCGACAAGAAAATCTGCCAAAACACGTCAGCTGTCCTGGACAGTCGCGGTAAAACTACCATATCTCCTAAACCGTAACTCCAAATCAGATGATCTCGATGCCTAAAGAAAGCTAAGATCAAGGGATACAACTTTATAAGAGGTGGGAAGATCAGAAAATGTACGGAACTTACCCAAATCTGACGAACAAATCTGACGCACGACAGGGAGGAGGGTGGCGGCCGGTTGGAGAGGGGGAGGAGGGGGTGGCGGCTTGGGGAGGGGAGTGGGGAGAGAGAGAGGATAGGCTAGGGTTTGGGGATGAGGAAAAAAACCCCCCTTGGCTGGCCCCTCTCATGGGCCCCTCCTGGGCTACGGCCCAGGCCCAGGTTATCGGAAGATCGCTAAAAACCTCCCGCCGATTCAGAAAATTTCAGTTCTTGTTTGCATTTTCCCTCCCCAGCTGCTTTTCTAATTACCCGATCGTATTACAGTTATGGTAGATGTGAGGACCTCGGGTTATTTTCGTAAGACCGATGCCTTCTCGGTCTTATGAAAAAAAAACTCTGGGCCTCAAGTAAATAGATTCCAACTTAGCTCCATCTAAGTGAGAAGGTTTGACTGAAACTAGAGATCCGAACGATCATGCATCTGCTTCCTCGCAAGCAATACATGATAACCGGGTCTTCCGAACAATCAAAGTTCACACTTAGTGAGTTAAAATAGAATTCATCACAGCGAGCATGAGATCATGTTGGCTCCCCAGATCAGCGACCAATATGCTCATACTCTCATACAATGTCAATCACATCAATACAACATGCATACATAGATAATTCAAATGACATACATCAACAATAGCTAAAAACTACAACTGTTACAAGTGACTGACCGGCCAAATTCAAACAATAACATTAAGTATAGCAGAAGCAATGTAAATAAACCAAAAGTCCAACATGGTGTGCCCCATAACCCATGGCAACCGACTGGGATTTAAATAATAGCACTATTTGTTAGCGTCGCCCAAATCGGCGCTAACGAACTCGTAGGGCGAATAATCTTCCTCACCTGAAAACCAGTAGACAAACTGGCTGAGTACAGAGGTACTCCCAAGTCTTATACAAAGAAAAAATTAGTTATGCATATTGGGCAATAAAAGGATAGCATTAGTGGTTCTAGTTTTACATAAAACACAACAACTTACATTCCTAGACCATCTAGTTTTCAAAAGCCAATTTGTAAATCATTTCTTCAAGAAAGGATTTCACAAGACATATATAATTGTATAGATCAATTAATATCAAAGTGGTTGTCCACTTTGAGAAACTAAGATGCATGAACATGCCATTCATGTCGTAACCAAGTTATAACCATGTCAACTTTTAATTTCAAGTCTAACCCACACGACTCGACTAGCCCGTAAGCCTCTGGACAATGACACACTTCCTTAGGTATGCCAGCCGGGGAGAATCGAGATACGATCATTTTTAGCAAGAAAGCCCTATTGAGATAAGTCACCCTCATGAGTTGTTCCCATACTAAGTACAAGCTACAGATAGCGCCTGCTAAGCAGGCTCACAATTTGTATTGGAATAATACCGATGCAATGTAAATAACTGAAATTGGTGCTCACATGCACACTATAGAAAATTACATCGACTCCTCCGAACAAATGATCAAACACAAATATCCTCGCACCGCCATGGGACTTAACACAATAAAATTTCCCCCTTACTTAACCGTACGGTACCCATACCCCGCGTGTGATAGCACGATCGGTACTTGGAATGAAAGCACATGGCTCGGTCCTTAATGGTCCGGACAAGACAACCACAAACGCGAGTCTCGTGCATAACAGCACCCACACTACAACCACTTGGCCAGACCCAAAACCATTTAACAACAACAAGTTTTTAACTCAATAACCAGATATAACAATCTGGACCAAATGAAAAATAAGAATTGTTATGTGTCTCCCACAATTGACAAGCTAATCCCGTTAATTAATATATTGCGTTTTCTAGACCTGCAATGGCTAAACATTCAACACATACCCTTCACATCATCACAAACATCTATCTTAAGCATAATTATAAGGGAATTATCAACGATAACCAGTAAGTGTAGGATATAGCTAACTACTCACAACATAATGATATACCAAAAATAGCATGCAAGCAATATCATTGCATTTCAAACACTAGTGTATTAAAACTGGGATCAATACGATGCAAAAAAAAAAAGTTCAAATGATTCTTGCCTTGCTGGAAGTTCACTTGCTCACTCTCGATTACGTAGTCATTCATTTGAGACAACTCGGACTCTATAGAAATAGCGACATCGAATAAACACTGAGAAATGCCAAAAATCAAAGTGATCAAAAATGAATGAAATTTTTCCAGTAGATAGATAATGATTTTATATGAATTTAGGTGAAATAATTATTTAATTTTGATTTTTCATGTCAAAGTTATAGCCGTTTGAAAATCAGCTTTTGAAAAAAATACGAAAAAATATGCTTCAGTTACTATTCATCTAAAATCCAATTTTTAGCAAACATTTGTATAACATTGGTGAAGAAACTAATTACATATCTAAATATATAATAAAATTATAAGACTAAAATAACTTGATTCAACTCATTTGGAGTTCATATGAATTAGTTATGAATTTTCAAAGTTAAAAGCATTTTGTAGTGTAAAAATAATTCTTTTCTGAAATTGCTACCACATAAAAATACTTTTTAAACACAACCTAATCTAGTATCGGTCATAATCTAAGTAGCCCATCCAACCACACAATGTCCAGACTAACGATCTTCCAACTATACAACCTATCTGATAATTGTACGAAATCTACCGACTTAGGGGCACAAGACCATGCCTAAATCCATCAATCCTTCTCCGATACATTATTTAAGCTAATACTAACTATCTAGCTGTACTAGTCTCGCCTCGGCAAATTCATATTCGCATACAACAAAATTTCCACCGATCGAGGTTTATTTGACCAACCGATTCCTAATGAGCTTAACAACTTAATAACACACTCATCATCTAATAGCTCACTAATCGATCAACTCATATTCATACCATCGGGCTTAGTCATGCACCACATCTACCAATCCAAACACATATGTGCTTCTACGATCGACTAATAATCATTTATGTACTAATCCAATAGAGGCACAATTCCATCGACCCGGCACATAGGACTTCTCTATTAATTACATGGCAATCCGAATATATTTATCCACAATCAAATAATCCATCCTACCATCTCTAAAATTCTAGCATACATGACTCACGTAGCTATTACTTTGGACATCCGATCAATTTGCTCATGCTTAATTAAATCATCTGATTCAATTAATCCAACAACGTACATAATCCGACATCCAACGAGCAACAATACACATATATAAAAGATATATATAATTAACCATGAACACATACGCCATCCATCAAGTAATAAATTATAAAAATCTTTATACGTCATATCTTCAAAAATTACTAACCTCCAATTAATCTATCCAAAAATCATCACTAACTTCCATGCAACTTCAAAATAATATCGTTCGATCAAATAATCCAATCATATATTTAATCTAGCATCTACCGATCAATTATACATGCCTTATGCCACAATAATCTAATTATCCACATTCACCAATATATCGATACATAATCATGCCTACGCACCAATACAACCTAACCGGGGAATTATACCGGTCATAAGCTAATAATTATTTTTATAAATAAACATGCATAAATAGATGCCATGCTCATGACTAATATGCAACATGCACAAGTAAATATCGTAAACATAATTTGACACTAAAGATTTTTACTGAGATACTAGGTGTGTGAAATATCACTGGAGGCCTCCTCAGTTCCGCGTTCACGTCCACCGTAGTCGTCGTCATTTCCATGTCGCTCGGCCTCTCGCTCGCGTCCACGTAGTCGTCGTCGAGCTCGTCCGCGCCCACGTCCGGCTCCTCGTCCATGTCGGCCATCCTAGTGCCGCCGCATGTGCCATGCCGTCACGTCGACACTGCCTCGCCTCGCTTGGGCCACGTCGCATGCATGCGTCGTGCTCTTGGGCGGCTCCTCCACGCCGCCGTGTTGGCGTCCTCGGCTGCCCCGAGCTCGGCCACCTTTGCCTCGACACCACCTCGGCCAACATTAAGCCACGCCTTGCGTCCGCGGCATCCACCGGCCTTGACACCTCGTCATCCTCCGTTGATGCTACGTCCTCAAGCCGGTATCGAGCCTCGCTGGACAGTCTGGGGTTGCCGTGTCGCATGCATGCACCATCTTTGCCGACGCCATCGAGGCCGGCCACACGCATGCACCTGCCGAGCCGGCCGCCTTCGCATGCTGCACCGCCTCGTCACTTGCATGTGCCGCCATCCTCATGCAAGCGTCTCCACCACCACTACCGGACTATTGGCCTTTGCCGAGAGCCCAACGCTCTCGGCAAAGACGAGTTGACGCTCGGCAACATATTTGCCGAGAGCAGCTCTCGGCAAATAGCCGTCGGCAAAACATCTAACGGCAAAGGATTCTTTACCGAGAGCCCCTCTCGGCACAATATTTACCGAGAGTAATGACAAGGAGCTCGGCAAACTATAGCTCTCGGCAAACTGGGTTGCCCTGGTAACGGCCAAACGATCGTTAACGGTGTGACAGCTTGTTTGCCGAGAGCGACCGTCGGCAAAGAATTTCTTTGCCGAGAGCGACCGTCGGCAAAGAATTTCTTTGCCGAGAGCGACCGTCGGCAAATCTGCCTCTTTGCCGAGAGTCTAGACCAAGCTCTCGGCAAAGAGGCACATGTGCCGAGAGCTAGGCTCTCGGCAAAGAGGCACATTTGCCGAGAGTTGAGACCAAGCTCTCGGCAAAACTGCCTCTTTGCCGAGATCTAGGCTCTCGGCAAAGAGGCAGATTTGCCGAGAGCCGATAACAAAGCTCTCGGCAAAGAGGCCGATGTGCCGAGAGCTAGGCTCTCGGCAAAGAGTCCAGAGAGCATTTTTTTTATTTTTGTTTATATTTCCAGCTTCAACAACACATATTTCACAAATATAACACATCATCCACATCACATATATCACAAATATGTCATCCACATCACATATATCACAAATATCACAAATATGTCATCCACATCACATATATCACAAATATGTCATCCATCTAAACATCTCAAATCCAACAACACATGTCCATCTCAAAGTGCTAAGTTCATCTCACACAAGTTCATGTCACAAAGTGCTAATACATGATGAAGAACAACAGACTCACCCCCAAGGCTCCCACCCCCCCGACCCTCCCGACGGCGGCTGCTGCTGGCGGAAGGTGTGGATACCCGACCCTCCCGACCCAATTCACGATCAAGCGGTGGTGGTACCCGACGGCGGCCGATGCGGTGGTGATCGCGGTGGTACCCGACCCTCCCGACAATAATTGCTCAGGCACATCATTCGAACCCGCCGATTGATTCTGCACAAAGGAGAAGAAAAATTAGTAATTATAGTAATACTAAGGCATATAATTGTAATCTAAGCGCAGACAAGTCAAAATTTGCGTAACTAGGTATAAAATTGTAATCTAAGCCTAGACACATCAAAATTTCAAGACACCTCCCACGCGGTGGGGTTTCCAAAACTGCAAGAAAACCAGCGACACGATGGCCGCCCACCACATATCAACGGCACGATGGCCGGCACACATATATATCAACGGCACGAAGGCCTCCCATCACATATCAACGGCACGATGGCCGACATGCACGAGAAAGAGCTTTTGTTAGAGAAGTTGAACTCACGTATGAGTAAGGCGGGTATGGGTCGAGCGGTGGAGGAGCGAACAGCTCTAGTGGCGCTGGGCGACCCATCGTGGCGCCAAGACTTGCCACGTCTCGAGCCAAGGCGTCAAACCTCGCCGCTCCTCTCATCGCTCTTCCTCGACCCTAGCCTTATGCTCCTCGAGCGCATGCACTGGGCCTATAATTTTTCACCGCATTGTTACAAGCAATTTCGAGGAATGTAAAACCAATGAAGCAGCGAATAAAGCGAAATAACTCAGAGTAGTCTTTGCCACACGATGCGTCGAAGTGTCCCGCCTTGGGCGTATGGGCACGCTCCGCGTCAGCCGCTTGTCGGACACGTGAGAGAGTGGGAGTGGTGTGCGGGTCGAGCGTCTTTGTTGCCGGCGAGGTACCGCCCATGCTTCTTGCCTCCTCCCACCCTCATGACGATGTCGCCGTCAATGTCCGCGGTGTGCGGATCCCGATCGCCCCATGGACTCCCTTGCGCCTCGGTGTCTTGACCGATGCGCTCGGGGATGCTCGTTAGTGAACGACTTACTGGTCGTCCGGGTTCCGATCGATGTTGTGCGTCGCCTTACCCTTGTGGGCGTAACCCATGACTTGAGCTCTCCGCATGGCTGGTTTTGATGTGCGGCATTGCGAGAAAAACAAGGCGATTATAAATCATGCAGAATAAGCGTCGAAAGAATAAATGAAGCTACACCAAGTCACGTACCCATCTAGCCCGTATTCGTGGATGTTAAGGTTGCCACGGTGGTGTGATACACCGCATCGACAAACGCCGTCCCGGAGGGCGGTGTGGTTATCCGCCCAATTGCCACTCACCCACTGTCGACCATCATCCGCCAGCCCGCGTTTTATTGGCGCATCACCAGAGGCACTGCACGACATCAAGTACATTGTGGATATAAGAACAATTCAAGCGTACCCAATCTCAGAAGAAATCAATATTGATGTTGTATATTTACCTTCAGGTACTGCTCTTTGGTCAGATGCATTAATCTTGCATCTTCTTTCTTTACCTTCCGATGCTCGTAGACGGCACAGTAATCGATGATGGCACAGGGAGCCGCCGCCGTAATGCATGTCCGAGATGCGACCTCTAAAAGATTTGGCCAACGCCTTGCGCCTCGCCTCGTAGTCCTCGGCGCATTTGAAGAAGTCCTGCATATAGAAAAGATGTATCAATACACTGGTTCAAGAAACTCTGGCGAATGCAATGTATTGAGCAAAGTAGTGGGAGGAAGACTTACCCAAAACTCGCACATAACCCGCCCCGCCACGCATTAAATGCGTGCGGCCCGCCTCGTCCTCCGCGATCGGGGCGACGAGTGCTCGTGCGTGTAGGCGGCTCCGGATCTTGGCGTAGCGAACCAAGCTGGAAGTGTTCCTGCAGAGAAGACCCAGGATGCCATTGGGCAACCTTTGTGAGCACACAGGACCACGACCTTCCAAGACTGCGTAAGTGATTAAGAAAAACTGTTAGTTTCCATTGTGATTCTATCATATGTAGGAGCGAAAAAATGTAAAAGTTACGTACTTTTTCCCAACAGGTCGAATGGCCGGGCGTAGAGCCTCGGTATCGGCCGCGGGTAGGCTCATGGGACCTCGTTAGTAGACACCGAGGTTCGGTGGGGCTGGAACCTCCCGCCTCGACCTCTGCTCGTCCTCCGCCTCCTCCTGCTCGTCCGGTGCTCGGCCTCTGCTCGGCTGCGGCTCGGCCTCTCCCGCCGAGCTCGCTCGTCCACTGCTCTTCCTCCGCTCCTCCTCGGGCTCTGGTCTGCTGCTGCAGCCGAGGCGGTGGCGCCTAGGCCTCCTCCCGCCGTCCTCTTCCTCCTCCCCGAGGTGGTGCCGACCCCAGCCTTCACCGAGGGCCGGTGTCTCGCCCCGTGTCGTAAAGCGACTGACCGCCCATGAGGCTCTGCCCGCCATCTTTGCACAATCACCTACAAGACATAAACAATAAGATCGGATTAGATGGATCATAAACAATACATTATTATAAAGAGATGCAAAATAAATAAAGCATAATTTGAAATAACATAATATTACATGTATTAGAAATAATCATCCCCATCGGGATTATTTGGATCATAGCTCTCATCATCACTATCACCATGTCGAAATATTCAACACTTTCCAAAGGAGCAACTATGTCATCATTGACATCGCCAATATGTAATCCTTCAAGTAACGCCAAGTCCTTCGCATTTTCCACCTCATCCCCTCGTCCACATCAACATCCATTTCATTGTCTACTTCCATTTCCATAGCTCGGTTAAGTCAATCTCAAAAGTCCTGGTAGGCCCTCATCTTGATAGAACTCTCCATCATATGTGTTTGGGTCGGTTGTAGTCTTCGGCGTTTGGGAAGGTGCTTTACCGTGCGGCGATACCTTGTGCACAATATCCCAACCACGAAGACTAGGGTCCCTTTGGCACAGTAGGGAGATAATAAACTTGTGTGGCTGTTGAGCCACAATATAGACATCCTTTCCGCCATAGGCGGAATCCCGTCAATTTCTACTAGCCCAAGGGAAGGACTTCGTCTCGTTTCTTGAGGATCAAACCAATGGCATTTGAATACGACGGGGTTAAGAGGTTTGCGACCACGAAACCTAAGTTCAGATATCTCTTCAATTCTTCCATAATACTCGGCCCCATCAAGGCCGCCAAGAAAACTCCTAATTCGTGGTTCTTGATTGGGCGGCTCGCTCGTGTCTTGTTGTGTGAAATCGGTATCCATTCACATCATAACTAAAATGACTTGACCCTATGTTCAAAGCCATTGGCAACCTTGTCTCAACTCTGGATTCATAGTCAAATCGGTTTGGCTCGCAAGGTCAAGGAGGATAGATCGTTAAATTGGAATGTACAAGCAAGCTGGGAATGTCAATCGTGAACGAGCTAAATTGCATAGTACCTTTTGTTTGAACCAAGAAATAAAATCGAGATTCCATTTCCGAACCACGATGAAGAATGGTGTCACGTTCTTGCGGGTAGGTTCCTTGATAGATGCCGTTCTCATTAATAAACTCCTGTAACAACGAGAAACAAGGAGGTTGGATGCGAATGTTGACGGCATATGTAATTAACAAGTTCGTGCAAGAAGCCACTTCTTGCATGTACGGCTCCATTTCGTAAGATTGGTGAACACATATATCATGATTGTGAGCCACTCTTCGTTTTCAACAACAATGAGGACGCATCACTCGCACTTCCAAGTTGCCCTTGGAAAAGGTGAGTTTTGATTCATTTTCACCAAACATTGTAACGAGGGGTCGATTATGCACACTAGGAAGCTTGTCACCATAGTATGCTTGTGTGAAGTTAGTAACCTCCTCTAAAACGAATGCCTCGCCATGGAAGCCTCGATTTTGCATTTGTTTCGCATTTCTTCCGAAGAACCTTTAGACATCTCTCGATTGGATAGCACCAACGGCTCAGACGGCCCCCATTCGTGCCTCATACGGAGTGCGAATCAAATCTTTGCATCGGGTTGAAGAAGCGGGTGGAAAGATCATCTCCACTTACTGAGCAACACAGTGCTATTTTTCCATTCTGCAACCACGCTACGAGATAACTCCTTGGCACAAAGTGGCGGAAGAAATAGCTCAACTCGGCTAGCGTCTTCCACACATGCTCGGGGACATAGCCTCGAGCATCGCGGAAGAAGACACTCAATCCATATGTGATAGTCATGACTCTTCAGCCGTTGATTCGCAAGGTAGATAAGTTCACTCCCTCCTCAGATTGCATACCCATCGTGGAACATTAATGTTTTGAACCATTCTAATACTTCTCTCTTTGTTCGGTTTCAATCAGAATCGGCCTTAGGCCTTGTCCATTTATTGCCGCTTCTAGGAGGTTGCATGTGTTGCTTTGGTCTATCACATATCGTTGCCAGGTCCAGTCTCGCCTTTACATTGTCCTTCGTCTTATCCTTAATATCCATGATCGTTGCCCAAAGCGCCTCGGCAACATTCTTCTCGGTGTGCATTACATCAATGTTGTGTGGAAGAAGAAGGTCGTTATAATAGGGAGCATCATCAAGGGCGACTTATGAGTCCACATATGCTCCTCACCATATCCCACGAACCTACCATCTTTTCATTGATCCGAGAGCATCTATCGATCATGAACCTCGGCTTGGTCATCATCGTAGTGCGCGGGTCCGTAACCATGACACCTTTAGTAAAGTTCTTGATGTCTCGTCTCGAATGGATGCTCAGCAGGAGGAATTGTCGATGTTTGTCGAACGCGAATATTTGCCGCCCTTCTGCGCACCAATTGAAGCTGAGCCGCCTTGCACAAGGGGCATGGAAACTTCCGTGAACACACCAAGCGCTGAATATCCCATATGCTAGGAAGTCATGCATGGAGTATTGATACCAAACATGCATGTTGAAGTTTGTCTTTGTAGCTCGATCGTATGTCCATACACCATGGTCCCAAGCATGGACCAGTTCATCGAACAAAGGCTCCATGAACACACCCATGTTATTCCCGTGGTGTTTCGGAATTATCAACGACAAGAACACATTCATGCGTTGGAAGGAGACGCCGGGGAGATTGAGAGGATAACAAACACGGGCCAACAAGTGTATGGGGCGACCATCATTCCATAAGGATTGAACCCATCATTGCGATTGCAACACGCACATTACGTGCCTCCCCACTTTGTTACGATGAATGTTATCAAAGTGATGCCATGCTTCACCATCTTTGGATGTACCATCTTCTCGGGATGTATCTTTTTCCATTTTTGTGCCATATCATACATTTAGCGGACTCCTCTGTCATGAATAGCCGTTGGATCCTCGGTATGAATGGAAGGTACCGTAGGATTTTCACGAGTGCGGACTCGCCTCTTCTCACCATCACGAGTCTACCTCCGGATACCTAGAGGATTTACACTTTGGGACGATACTTTGCATCGCGTGTGCTTTTCTAAAGAGGACTTGACCCTTGGACAAGCATGTATCCGCTCATACGGCATCTTAAGTGCACGAAGGACCTTCTGCGATTTACATGTTACGTGGGCGAAGGTGACCGTAGGAAGGATGGAGCCAATAATCATCAACATTTCATCAAAGTTCTCTCGTCGAGGTTGAACTGGGACTTTAAGGCCATTAAGCGTGAAATGCCATCAAGCTTTGAAATCTGTGTGTGGCCATGAAGGGGTTTCCCTGCCGCAGACAACATGTCGTAATACGCCTTTGCGCTTGCCTCTGGCTCCTCCTCCTCCTGCTGCCTACATCCTTCAGTGAAGTGTGCTTCGTGAAAGTCATCTAACCAAGCTGCTACCCCGGCATCAGCATTGTAATCCTCGACACGTGGTCTCACCACCTCCTCTCTCACACGATCGGCTTCACCGTGGTGGGTCCCTTGGTATAGTTTTTCGTAAATCCATGCCTAGCCAGATGTGAAGTCATCACCTCCTTTGTCTGCCTCTTTCTGTTCTTACAGTTGATGATGCAGGACAAAAAACGACACGCGCTCCGGAGCTGGTCAAATACTTGCTTGATGAAAGCCTCGGTCTTGTCGACCCATTCTCTGGTAATCTCACGGGCGCCGGCGGCCCGAGTACATCCACTCACGGTCATCCATCCTCTAACATATATATCACCAAGTAATAAATATAACCATGGACTTGCATCTACACGTCGTTCCTACCATCTAATAGGTAAGGATAGGTCCTAATCCCACGAGGATCGTCGATGGTGTTAGTTCCTATGGTGCGGTCCTATCCAAAGCAATTTGGCATCACCTCCCATTGTTCTCCAAATACACGTCCCGACAGGGAGATTGTGTATCCGGAGAACAACAGGAAGGTACTATCGAAACTCTGTCTCGGATCGGAGCAGACCATGGAAACTAACACCATCTGCGCATCCTCGGGCTGTCCAAAAAAACGTGGACAATTCGAAACAGATACGATTATTGATATGCAAAGATCTGCATATTTCTAACCGTATCTCTTTCGAACGGAGACACCTAAGCGGAGTTACGTGGAGATACATGACCAGGACAAAGAAAGAGTGGTTATACCTCAGGTGGCGGTGAAGTCAGGCTAGCGGGGCCGTGGCGGGTCGGTGCAGTGGCGAGGCGACGCGGTGCGGGCAGACCTGGGGACACCGGGGTACTCCGACTTGGCTCCTGCAAAAAGAAAGAAAGAAGCAAAATAACGTCAACTCAAAAATTCGGCAGCACAACTGAATCAAAAATTCGGCAGCACAACTCAACAGTAAAGTAGTGAAATTTTCTGAAACTCCATCACTGATCACAAGACAACACCAAAGCTTGATATAGGTACTTTCTAAGTGCAAGTCCATTATATAAGAAAATATTATTTTATCATAGCACACAAGTGCTTTGTTAACTAGGTCCATTAATGTAAAATATAGGTACTTGTTTAATAATTTGTGAGGAAAAAAACTGAATCCATCTACTTCTATCCACACTATATATGCAGGAAACATTTCAAAATTTCATGTAATTGAAATTTTTATTTGGCACTCTAATAATATAGTAAGAACATTTCGGCATGCACATGCACTATAAAATCAAATCCTCCTTTAATGCGTTCCCATAAAAGTTTCTTCTAAAATATACATGACATCTAAATTACCCCATGCAAGTATAATAGCATCCCCAGAATATGGCTTCCCAATAATGAAAGACGCATTGGCTTAAAGTGATCTAAAAGACTTCTATTACTACCACTACTTAGGTTTAACCCATCATCACAAAGACAAGCGAGATCAGATGCGCTCCTAATTATGCTATCTTGCAAGCAAGCACAAAGACAAGCACAAACATCAAAGCACAAGCACAAAGACAAGCACGACATCACGGCACCATCATCACATCATCACAAAGACAAGCTCCTAATTATGCTATCTTGCAATGCTTGTGCCCTACAAAGGAGTGTGTAAGACAAGAAGGATGTTCATTTTTTGTCTCTCTTTATGCTTGTGGTCCGACTTAAAAGAAGAAGCAACCATATATAGCTTGCTAACTCATGGGTACATGCATCAAGAGGAAAATACGATGTATCACAAAGTGCTATAGTTGAGAGAAATTAACTTAAGGCATCACAAGACAAACATGAAACTTATACATAGCAATTTTGTTGTCTTGCTTTGCTCTAAATTCAACAATATTGAATTTTCTATACTCTTTTGAAGAAATGTTTTGGAAAATAGTTTGTTCACGAAATCTAGACGACTTATTAGCTAAATGTTACGACCAACAATATTGTATAGCTTTGATCATGGCATGAGGCGATGCGTGCTCGAGATGCCTTGCGGCCGATGCATCTCGATGGTCTGCTGCTACCTCCACATCCGGTGGTGTAGCCGACACAGATTCTACTTCCACTACGATGGTAGTGAGGGCGATTAGCTTGGGATTAGTGAGGGACGCATTAGCTTGGGCAATGGATGTACATACAATATTGGAGGTAGTTTCAGTTGTTCAAGGAAAGTGAATCTTGGAATTGTTAGTTCACATTACTATAGCCAATCAAAGGATAAAGGGATGCTCAATAGCAAACAATATGAAGCAAGAATAATAACAAGTTCGAGTTCTCGCTAGTGTCATTTCCATGGATGTGGTCTGCATTGAAATCAAGCATTGCACCTTGATTCTCGACAACATCACTTATTCGAATGATGACATGTTGGTGATGTGGTCTAAGGGGCTATATATGTCCAAATATTGATACTTGCCATTCGGTTTCAATTTTCGTTAATCATCAAGCATATATATAAATAAATAAATTTGAATGATCCATGGTTGCAATTCTTTCAAGAAATCAATATTAACAATTGACAACACCAAAATCTAGCTAGAGATCATCAATAAAATGATATATGATTCACAAATAAGTAAATCATGCATGTGTCAATCGGCATCAATTGCAAACATGAAAAGATCAAAGATCAAACAAACATTCGGTCGACCATGATCAAATTAGAAATACTATACATACGATTGGGGATAACAAATGCGCGGGCGAGGACGAGCCCGAGGGCGAGGACGAGGGAGGCGCTTGCGGGCGAGGAGGCGCGGGCCGGCGCCAGGCGTGGCGTGGTGGCTGGCCGGGCTTGGGCGGGTTGGCCGGCCGTGGAGGTGGCGGACGTGGCGTGGCTCGGCGGCGGCGTAGCTTCGGCGGCAGCGTGGCTCGGCGACGGCGAGGCTCGAGGCGAGGCTGCGCGGCGTGGCTCGGCGATGAGTGAGAGAGCGAAGCGGCGGAGAGATAAGGCCGAAACGGTTAAGTGCGAAACCACTTTGCCGAGAGCCGATCCGGGAGGCTCGGCAAACCTTCCATCTTCGAGAGCCCCGGATCGGCTCTCGGCAACGTTTTTTTTTCCAAATTTCGTTCGAATTTTTTAACTAGCTAACTGCACAAAAAAATATTTAAAAAAATAAAAATTATTATTTGCCGAGAGCTACTCTCGGCAACATTATTATTTTTTTTAAATATTTTTTATTCGTCTAACAAACTGAACAAAAAATGATATTTCTAAAAAAAAATTAAACATTTGCCGAGATCAGCTCTCGGCAAAACTATTCGCCGAGAGCCAGCTCTCGGCGAAAAAACATTGATCCAGGCTAGGTAAAAAAAGAAATTTGCGCCGAGAGCGGGCCCAGTTGCTCTCGGCAAAGAGTATTTGCCGAGAGTAATCCCCTGAAGCTCTAGGCAAAGAATATCCCAAAAAAAAATTAATAAATAGCAAACGGCTCCGGAAAAATACGAAATTTTGCCGTCTTACAACTTATGCTCTCTAATGGCTATACAAAAAGTTTGGAACTCCAAAACTAATTCAACCGTGACATTGTTTGAAAATCCTAATGGATCCTCTTCAGCTTTATGAAACTTATTCGGAGATGTATCAGATTGTAAGAATCATACGCAACCACTTGCGCGAAACATTTTCAATTTTTTACCACAGCCTCCAAGTGTGATACCATGACTTCATTGCAAATATCACAATTTTCCGAATTCGTTTCCTTTTTTAAGAATTTTTAAATCGCTCGCGACATATGTTCGTGGTCTTGATTAAGTAAAATAAAAGGTGAAAAAAACGTCAACAAGATGTTATTTGCCCCCAATAATGCATAAATAGCATTAATATCATTTTCTACTTAATTTTTTCCCATGTTTAAATCAATCGCTGTTCAAATTTTAATCGATTAAAAAAACTCCTTGAAATGCAATTAATTAATTATATATAGCAAATAATTACAAAAATACAAAAATTTTAATATTGAGTACAACCTGTAGTATATGTATAGAGAAAAAAAGTTTGGAGCATATGAAAGAAAAAATAATTTAATTGGAGAGAGTTAGGAGAAGAGAAACACATGCACATGAAATATAGAAACCACATTTGCCGAGAGCCTGGGATGGGCTCTCGGCAAACCTGTTTGCCGAAAGCCGTAACGGTGGGGCTCTCGGCAAAGCGGTGACGCCGTCAGGGCAGGTCACGGCTATGGGCCCACGGCATTGTTTTGCCGAGAGCCTGCTTTTGCCGAGAGTGCGGCCCACGGCAAAGGCCCATTTTGCCGATGGGCATTTGTTGCCGAGCGCGGCTCTCGGCAAAATGGCCCACTTCGCCGAGAGTTATTGTTTGCCGAGATGCAGGCCCACGGCAATCTTATCGGTTCCCGACGGCCCGTGTTTGCCGAGAGCCACACTCGGCAAATGTTTTCTTTGCCGAGAGCCCGCGTTTTTGCTCTCGGCAAAAATCGCGGCTCTAGGTGCACCTCGGTGGCACCGCCTCGGCCTCATCTTGCTCGGACCACCACGCCCTCGCCTAGGCGCCGCGCTGCCCGCCGAACCGCCTTGATGCCAGGCCGCGCCACCGTCACGCCTTCACCACCTCGGCCAGTCCACGCACCCTGCACCGCCGTGCCCCTGCGCTGCCCCACCGGTCGGCTACCACGGCTTGGCCGTCGGCGCCGTACCGTCTGGCCGCTGGCCAGCACCACCTCCGGTTGCCGCCATGCACCGATCCAACACCACCCAGAGCCGCCTCCTATGCTGCATGCATGCATGTTGTGCATGCGCCGCTACTTGGAGCCGCCGGCCTCGCCTACTGCCTGCTCTGGTTCTGGGCTGTTGCGCCCTCGCCTGGGCTGCTGGCGCGCTGGTCACCGCTGCTCGGCCTCTACTATGCCGCCTTGCTCCCTCGCCTCAGCCGTGCCAATGACCAGCACCACGCCATGGGCTGCTGCAGCTGGCCAACGCCGCCAGGCTGCTGCATCAGTGGCAACCCACAGCCGGCTCGGCTGCACCGACGCAAGGAAAGCTGGTCGACGCTGCTGCTGCTAGTCATTGCCGACCAGAACTGCCGCTGCACTGCCCGGCCAGCTGCTTGCTGCATTGCATGCTTGCACTGCTATCAATCAAACTGCTCAAAAGAGCTCGCATGCGATAACTAATGGTATGGATGGGAAGGTTATGCCGAGCTGAACATGATAGTATGACATGAGGATTCAAGGATCTTGGTGGTGTTTGGGAGGAGAGAAGGTAAGGGAGATGAACTAGTATTAGAGCAAATCAGTTGGAAGAATGCCGACTAGAAGTGCTGGGCAGTGTGCTCCGGCTGGGGAGAAAATGAAAGTGGCAAAGGGGATGGGAGGTGCTTCGGCTGGGAGAAAATGGGTGGCTGTGAGGTGGCTTTGGGTGGTTCGGAGAATAAAGAAATGGGGATGGTAAGTGGTGGTAGTGAGTAACATAAAAAGAAAGGAAGGTGCCAGTGTGTCTCTCAGCTAAACAATTCGAATGAACAATAGGTTTTTCGGAATTTGTAAAATGGTTAAGAGTGTTGAGGTAATTTTTAGACATAGTTGCTTAGCTCCAAAAATCACGAAATTTTTAGAAAAGGTTCTTGACATAATGTAGATACTTAGGTAAAAATTTTAGGGATTTATCCAGAGTGTGATGCTCCCTAAAAATATTTAAATTTCCTATTTGTTTGCAAGATGAATAGCAATATAGTTCTTCCTCCCTTTTTTTAACTCGCCCAAACGACTTCGCATGCGCGAACTAGTCGCTAAAATGGAACGCTCTCGAGACAATGTTTGCAACAGTGTAATATGTGTTGCATGATTTTTTTGTTTTTGGTTGTGATTGCGATGAGAGAAGTTGGAAAAATAGTGCAACACCCTGGTTATTCGGAAGCCAAGATGCCACCTAAGGATACAACATATGAACAAGTTACCGAATAAAATTCAATATGCATCTAAAACGATTAGATCCACCTTCATTTCCTGATCTGCTCTCGTAATAACACAGTCCTTTAATACTAGCTTTGTAAGCAAGGAATCTCCCATTGGAGTAGCTACTAAAAGACTTGCATGGAGCGGCGAACCCTATTGTTCTTCGGTACAAATAACGGGGATACAAAAGAGTGAGTGGAACCAGGGTCTACAAGTATGCTAGCAGATGTACCACAAATTCGAATAGTGCAATGAATGACCGAACCTGTGGCTTGTGCATCTTGTTGGTTTAATGCAAAAACACGTCCTTGAGCTGGCTTCTTCTGCTGATCCAACTCCTTTATCTATCCAAATATCAATAACAGGATAACGAGGTGAAAGCAGCCAATACATCAGTGGCGAATAATCAAGAAACTAATCATGGAATGACATGACATGAAGTTTAAACATTACTTAATACAGTCCTTCTCTCATCAAGGAATATCAAAGTTGAAACCATTAATGAAAATTATCGAGTAATGTTCTGTGTGCAACGTGTTGGTCTACTCCCTTCCCAAAATCATCAACATCAGGGTGGATCACCTAAATAACATTGAAAGCAAGGGTGAGTCGAAACTCAGCAAGTACCATATTAGAATAATCAATCAAATAGTGCATAAATCAATTCAATTGAATTATGAACAAATCTTACACCACATACATGATTGAATGGAATGAATACATGAATGGATGGAATGAAAGAATGCACTGAAGGAATGGACTAATCACAGCTTATACCGGTATAGCGAGTGTAACACCGTCGGTGTTCACTTAAAGTTACCGTATGAAGAGCGTTTCACACGGTGTCCAACGTGGCCCGCATTGGAATGGTGGATCACACGTACTCATTCGGAATTGATGGGTTTTCAAATGCCCATCTTGGAATTGATGGGTCTTTCAAATGCTCATCCTGGAATTGATGGGTCTTTCAAAATTCCACTCCCGTGGACGGAAATTAAAGCATGTATGAATGGAATGAAGCAAGTAATATGAATGTCATCATCTTTTCTCAATTATCAATTTGAAACATATCAACATCATGAACAAGTGCAAGAACATACACGTATACATCACATTATCATGCATTCAATTGAAAACACCACAAGTTAATATGCGATGACTTGCCTGTCTTTGGAATATGAATGTTGAGTAACTTCGTTGATTGAAAACATGAATCATATAAACATTAGCATGAACACAAACACATCATTGATCAATGTAAAGGATTCAATGTACTTGCCTTTCGCGTTGCGACGCGCTAGCAAGCAATGAAGGTGTTCCCACACGCGATGCCTCACCGCCCAAATCTGACGAACAAGTCTGACGTACGACAGGGAGGAGGGTGGCGGCCGGTTGGAGAGGGGGAGGAGGAGGTGGCGGCTTGGGGAGGGGAGTGGGGAGAGAGAGGGGATAGGCTAGGGTTTGGGGATGAGGAAAAAAAAACCCCCCTTGGTTGGCCCCTCTCATGGGCCCCTCTGGGTGCTGACCCAGCCCAGTTGTCGGAAGATCTGAAAACCCCGTCGATTCAGGAAATTTCAGTTCTTGTTTGAATTTTCCCTCCCCAGCTGCTTTTCTAATTACCCGATCCGAATCCGGGGTATTACATTCTACCCTCCTTAACAGGATTCGACCTCGAATCTGCACGCCAATCTAAATGTAAGGAAACTACGACTGGAATGAAACAGCGATATTCCAAGCTTGGGATTGCTCAGATACTCGCTTAACACTCGAGCACACCAGACGATGCGTACTTCGCATAAGGACCCGAGACGGTCAACGCGATAAGCCAACGTTCTCATTTCTACAACTTTCAAAAACGAAGAGAATCCAACTAGAAATAGAGAGTCATCATCACATCCACGCAATGCTAACTCTCCACCAAAAGGTTAGATTCCAAATTTGACAATCGTCTCGAAAACAAATCCATTTTCCAAATAAGCAGTTTACAAATGAACACCATGACAACCAAAGAAGAAATCACTCGAACGCCCAAACCAAATACTTGCGGTTTGTCTGAATTTGGAAAGAATCAACACGCCAACACAGCGCCAACTCAAATTGCGGAAAATACAAGTCAACGACACAAAACTCAAACGAGAATCAAGAAAACGCCTCATTATCCCACGAATCATCCTTTGCCACAGTTCCTCGCTTCTAGGAATAAAATTTCACTCGAACATTGAAATTCGAATTCACTGCCTACCACATGAGCTTAAACCTCTTAGTTAAACATCCTCAAATTATGCTCAAATTGAAATACATCATCCACACCATTGTGGAGAGGCTATATTGAATCCACCGAATACTCTAAATAACTCGTTCTACTAACCAAAATTGATTTGATAAAATGCGTTCAAAGCAACATAGAATAGGTCCCACACAATGACATTATCTCCAATTTCCAAGAACAACAACTCAAAATTCTTAGCACGCACGTTCATATACTTCATCAGAAGGGTTCTATCAATTATCATTCCACTGCTCAGGAAACTCTATTATTCCACTCTCTCTACACACAATCATTGAGTGACCAAAGGTCTAGCATGAAAATACAAAGCCCAGATTTAACCTGCAAGACTTCTACTACAAATTGCAATTATAACAAATAGGGAAATCAATGGATTGAATCTACAAGATTCCCACAATTCTAACATACTCACTTATTGAAATCCTCAAAAATTACCCACATAATCTCGCAATCTTATCCAATTGCGTTACTCTATAAAATTAATCAAGGTCTCCATACCTTCGATAATCCTCAACCTTTTAACATGAACTGAAGTTCTGGAATTTCTCTATACCATAGGTTCTACTCAATCGTAACACTATTCAGACTTACTTCGAAGCCAAACATTCCATGTGAATCAATTTTTTTTCCTCAAGAGATACAGATCAAATCCATTTCACATTCTTCGACTCCTCCAATAACTTGGTAGCAAAATATCACCACTACCAAAACTTAACCACCACCAAGCGATTGCCAATAAGCGCTTTGTAAAACCCAAGCAATAAAACTTTTGGGTCTTTCTCAAAAGAAAGAGGCGAATAAGGACAAGCTTCGTCACACGTAAAAACGTTGCTCATCACGCGAGCAAGAAACCATAAGAAATATTCGATAAAGGTGACTTTAGAAAGCGAAATTGAGTTCACAGTTGAGGAACACATCCCTAAGAGAGATTAGCAAATAACACCGATCTGAAGAAAGATACCGTGATTGAAACTCGACATCTCTTGAGCGGAAGAGCAAGAAGTTTAGGAACGACTCAAATAACCACAAGTTACAAAACTTGACTCAATTCTCAAATTCCCCTACTACACTCGTTCCGTTAACAATAAAATTAATCCTTTGACTTGACACGCTTTGCCACAACGGTCAAGCTAAGGTGGTTAATCCAAACCACAAGATCTAATTAAGAACCAATAAAATATTTCGACAAGACAAATTTGCTCAGAACAAATCATCTACTTGGGAAAACACGGGATCCAAATGATCTCAGCCACAAAACTCGAACATTTCCCTTTACAGGATTTCACGGAAAGCAAATGGGTTAACTTCGTCTCGAAGAGATCGACGAATTTTTTTTCTTTGATTGTAACCTCACTTTGCGGACTCAAACCAAAGAGCCTTTCGGACTAAATCACACGAAACCTTTAAGAAGCAATAGGATAATCCAATTCCTTAAGTTATCCAAATGATTTCAGTTAACCGGTGATTCACGATCTCCAAGGTACCGCGAAAGCTAAACTGGAAATATTCTCATTTGAACGATATCACAAAAAGGCGATCAATTTACTACAAGTAATAACATCAAGCTCACAACCACATTTAGAAAATATTTCGAAAGACCCATGTGAAAAAAAAATGGGTTGAATACTTCCCAAAAGAAGAGGCACATAAAAACGCTTTTCACCAACTGGGAAATCACTTACCACTCGCAATGAACACAGAACCAAGGGAAAAACCATTAAAGCGATGAACTCATTGAACATAAGTGGAGTCCACAGTTGAGGTCACATGACCCGCACAAGAAGAAGATCAAACTTCAAATGAGAAGAAGGTACCGACTTGAAAGCTAGAAATCTCAATGTGGCAAAAGCATAAGATTCCAACAATATTAGCCAGCAAAAAAAATTAGGTAGATCTAACTAACCAGTTACGCTACTGGGGACATCGGTCAAGATAAATTATGCATCACGCTAATAATCTAACTTGAACTCATAGATTATTTACTCACAACCCCTCACAAAACAACAGAAAACCTGACAAAGGGTTGCGACACTTTTCTTTTTCAAAGGGAGGTTCTAAACTCCAACACTCTAAATATTCCAAAGGAAATGAACATAGTCGAAATTTCTTCAATGAACTTTGTGAAAGAAAATTCCCATTCTCCGAAATGCCCAACAGATAACCAAGTTGCCTCTATCAACAAAAAGGATGAGGCTATCAAAAAGAGAACGATCCTGTCAACAATCACGTTCACAAGTAGTAAAGGAGCTCAAGGTCAAAAGACAAGAACTGCTTTGAAAACCCTAGGGTCCAATAGAAACCCAAGCCCACAATTTTTTTTTTCAACTTCCGACTTAATCACAACCCAACACCACAAATGGTTTTAACATTTTTCTTCGGGAAAGAGATGTATCAAATTTCAACAAGCGGAGAGATCCAAGAGAAATACATGGAACCAATGCTTTCTCATGTTAGCGAACTTGCAACGGGAACTCTCATTATGCAAATTATCAAACGAGTAACTGGGTCGCTCTTTTCCAATGAGAAAGAAGGAACAACCATGGAAATATCAATGTTGCCAATTTACAAAGATCACTCGTAGTAAAAGCAATTCAACAATCGAAAAACAGTAATGTTTTCGGAGTACCATTAAAGGCCTACTTAAACTCGTCTACCAAGAATCATGAACCCAAGAGAAATTCATCAATCACCACCAGACAAGAATTTGTAAAATTCGAAAATCAAGGAAGAGAGCGACTTACTAAAGCATCCCTAGAGAAATATGCAAGATCAATACACACTTAATAAAGAACTTGCAAAAGAAGTCTTCGATCTGAGAGATTCCAAACGAACGAATGAGTTAAATTTCCCCAACAGGGGTACAACAGGTCTTTTGTGAAAAGATAAATCTTGTAATGGAACTATGCCCACGTGGAGCAGAAATTTCACAAGAATAAAAAAGGACCCTAACTGGTTCAAAGAACGGTCAGAAATCTACGGGAGCTTGCTATTTCATTAAAACTCCAAATTCAAAAGAAATTCACGAACTGCCAGAAACTACAACTAGGAAATCAGATACCAGTTCTAGAAAGGCGACAAGTTTATCAATGAGCTCATGCTCAACGCAGAGCTTATGGAACAGAGGTAAGAACTTCTCTAATTTCATACCACAAATAGTGGTGTAGCCTGGCAAAACCCAGGACAACAACCACGAACTCAACTTCTCGACGTCCGCTACGAAACGCATAACTAATGCAATCAATTATGAATATAAATATGTATATATATCGGATCATCTCATGGCAATCATAGAATAATTTCATAGATAGAAGTTAACACATCATAGCACAAAATAATTTAACAACGACTCATTACTCGTGCCACCACAATCGAAATGAGGAAGCAATAGTTTACCCAAACCCTCCTAGTTTGCACAGTGTGTCAATTTAATATATTTGAATGAACCACGGACCTAAAGCCCGCTCTGATACCAACTGTAACACCCTGGCTATTCGAAAGCCAAGATGCCACCTAAGGATACAACATATGAACAATTTACGGAATAAGATTCAATATGCATCTATCCAAATATCAATAACAGGATAACGAGGTGAAAGCAGCCAATACATCAGTGGCGAATAATCAAGAAACTAATCATGGAACGACATGACATGAAGTTTAAACATTACTTAATCTGATCCTTCTCTCATCAAGGAATATCAAAGTTGAAACCATTAATGAAAATTATCGAGTAATGTTCTGTGTGCAACGTGTTGGTCTACTCCCTTCCCAAAATCATCAACATCAGGGTGGATCACCTAAATAACATTGAAAGCAAGGGTGAGTCGAAACTCAACAAGTACCATATTAGAATAATCAATCAAATAGTGCATAAATCAATTCAATTGAATTATGAACAAATCTTGCACCTCATACATGATTGAATGGAATGAATACATGAATGGATGGAATGAAAGAATGCTTGAAGGAATGGACTAATCACAACTTATACCAGTATAGCGAGTGTAACACCGTCGGTGTTCACTTAAAGTTACCGTATGAAGAACGTTTCATCACGGTGTCCAACGTGGCCCACATTGGAATGGTGGATCACACGTACCCATTCTGGAATTGATGGGTCTTTCAAATGCCCATACTGGAATTGATGGGTCTTTCAAAATTCCACTCCCGTGGACGGAAATTAAAGCATGTATGAATGGAATGAAGCAAGTAATATGAATGTCATCATCTTTTCTCAATTATCAATTTGAAACATATCAACATCATGAACAAGTGCAAGAACATACACGTATACATCACATTATCATGCATTCAATTGAAAACACCACAAGTTAATATGCGACTTGCTCATGGAATATGAATGTTGAGTAACCGTTGATTGAAAACATGAATCATATAAACATTAGCATGAACACAAACACATCATTGATCAATGTAAAGGATTCAATGTACTTGCCTTTCGCTTTGCGACGCGCTAGCAAGCAATGAAGGTGTTCCCACACGCGATGCCTCACTGCCCAAATCTGACGAACAAGTCTGGCGTACGACATGGAGGAGGGTGGCGGCCGGTTGGAGAGGGAGGAGGGGTGGCGGCTTGGGAGGAGTGGGAGAGAGAGGGGATAGGCTAGGGTTTGGGTATGAGGAAAAAACCCTTGGTTGGCCCTCTCATGGGCCCCTCTGGGCTGCGCCCGAGCCCAGTTGTCGGAAGATCGCTGAAAAACCCCCGTCGATTCAGGAAATTTCAGTTCTTGTTTGAATTTTCCCTCCCCAGCTGCTTTTCTAATTACCCGATCCGAATCCGGGGCATTACAAATAGAGAATAGACACGCAGGTGTTTTATTTGCTAGTTTCTTTCTCTTTTTTGCAAATTTGCTCAAACTGACATGCATGCGAAAACAAATTGCCAAAATGGATTGGTCGTGCAATGCTGATCGCAGCAGTATAACATGCATGACTTGGTTTTGAATTTGACTTGGTTTTGAATTTCTGACTGAGATTTGAAAGAGAGAAGCGACAAGAGTTAGTAGGGAAGGAAAAGGGAGCTGATGGCCAAAAAAGAAAGGACAAGCGGTCATTTCGCCCGCAGTCGATCGAATCGGGAAAGAGGGCAATACTAATGCATGTATCATGATTTTTGAAATGCATACAAAACAAGAAACAAGATAATTTAATTTAATTGCAGTCTCTCAAACAATTTGATTTAACTTTAAATGCAACCTTTTAATTAATTAAATTTGATTTTTTTAAGCAACATTTTAATTAAACACTGGAAAAATTTTAAAACACAGACAAAAATTTAATAGATCGCCAAATTAAATATTAACATCCCGATCCTGAAAATCAGGTTGTTATAGTAGAGGTCAAGGAGTGATTTTGTGTTTGTATATCGATGACATACTTATATTTGGGACAAACACTGCTGTTATTGATGAGGTTAAATCTTTTTTATCTACATGCTTTGATATGAAAGACCTAGGAGAGACATATGTTGTTCTGAATATCAAATTGATAAAAGATGAGGATGGGGTCACTTTGAACCAATCCCGTTATACTGAGAAAATCTGGAGCCGATTTGGTTTTGATAACTGCAAGATTTCCCCAACTCCTTATGATGCTAGTCTTAAGCTTCAAAAGAATAAGGGATTAAGAAAGAATCAATTGAAATATTCGCAAATTATTGGGTTCCTAATGTATCTATCTGGTGACACAAGACCAGACATTTCATTTGCTGTGAGCAAATTAGGTCGGTTTACTTCTAACCCAGGAGATGATCACTAGGAGGCACTTGAGAGAGTGTTGCGCTACTTGAGATGCACAACCTCATATGGAATTCACTATACTGGGTATCCATCTATATTAGAAGGATGTAGTGATTCAAATTGGATATCTGATGCAAATGGGATCAAAGCTACAAGTGGGTATGTGTTTACCCTTGCAGGTGTTGTAGTTTTATGGAGGTCGTGTAAACAGACCATATTGACGAGGTCAACCATGGAAGCAGAATTTATAGTACTAGACACAGCTACTATTGAGGTTGAATGGCTTAGAGAGCTTATGTTGGACTTACCACTTGTTGAGAAACCAACACCGACAATCCTAACGTACTGTGGCAATCAAACAATTTTGATTAAGGTTACAAATACTAAGGATACATAAAGTCCTCCATACATGTGAAGTGTAGGATTAAATCTGTCAGAAACCTGAGAAACTCCACAGTGATTACTGTGAATTATATACATACTGAGAAAAATCTGGCAAACCCTTTCACGAAGGAACTAGTATGGAAGGCAATTCTGTTGCGTCCATGGACATGGGAATATGGCCCATTGGAGTTACAACTCAACATAAACCCATACCCTTTTTTATTGAAGATCCTGTGACTTAGACAATGGGGAAAAAGTTGATGTTTGAACAAGACAGTATATTTTAATAATATATGTACCCATGTCCTAATAGACAAAGTACTCTCAACTATATGGAAGAGGGTGGCTTAAGCCTAAATGTATTGTAGTGTCCAATGAGGAAAAAAGGTATTAGCCTACAGGATACCTAGAATGAATACACCTACTTGAGCTTAACTGAGGTTGCAGTTCCCAAGAATAGGGGCATTCTCTAGAAAGCTTATGAGCAGATAAGGGAGCTTAACCAAATAAATCTTCGGATAGGTTTGGTTCTTTAACAACCTAGTATCAGTTGAGATTTCAAGTGAAATCTAATCACGAAAGACTGTGAATCCAAAGCATGGTCCAATCATCAGTTGTGAGAAGATGAATCTTGTTATTCTAGGTGCAAGTTCAACCCATAAAGGACTTACACTGAAAGACTGGTATATTAACAACTCTTCAGCACAATAGTCTTTATCATCCTTTTTGCTGCTTGCCTTGGAATTGGTGGAGGATTGTTAGAATTGAGCCCTTATTTGTAAAGGCTCATTCATTCCTGAAATTCCAAAGCATGCATGATTTAGTTTCTTTTGCTAAACATGCATTTCTCTCTCAAAGAAGTGGTCCATAAGACCAGTGTGATCGGAACACTTTGGTCGACTAATTAATTATGACTAAACTAATTACAACTGAATTAATTATGACAAATTAACTATGAATAATTTAATTACAGCTAAATTAATTATGACTCATTAAGTATAATTAATTAATTATGACTAATTAATTAATAATGAACTAATTAAGATTGAATTAATTATGAGTAATTTAATTACAACTATTCAACTATGGAATTTTTTTAAATAATTTTTAAAAAGAAAATTACAAAAATAAATAGATATCCCAAAAAATAGCAAAAATGGGTTCCTGTCGCTGGTTCAACTGGCGACAGGTACCCTGCCCCCCTTCTGTCGTAAGTACGACTTCCTATCACTAATTAAACTAGCGACAGAAATAATAGCGATTACAATGGGCAAGAACTGTCTTGATTGAACTCGTGATAGGAACCCAGCTATAAAAACCCCAAAAAAATCAGTCCAAACTCATTTTAATTCCAGAAAAAATAGAAAGAGGGAGGAGAGGGAGAAAATGACATAACTTTCATTATACTGATCCAATGGAGGTGATCTTTATCAACTTGGAAATATTATTTAAAGGGCTACAATAACCTATTTGGGTGGAAGTTCTGAATCTGACTCTAACTATATCAAAACGGAGGGACAAACCGACAGTCCCCAGTTCTCAGACAGACAGAATAGCGCGCGATTAAAAAATTCATATCTCCTAAACCACCAGGCAGAATCTCATGATATTGGTGCCAAAAGAAAGCTAACGATCTCAGAAACAAAACTCTAGAAGGCGAAAATATCATATTCTGCCTCTAAGATGCCGAAACTTGGCGTACAACTCACTGGACAGAACGGATCTACACTCAGGGGCAGAACAAAGCTACTAAACAAATCGAATTCTCGACTCTTATGGAATCAAACAGCGAGACAAGGCTATGGTTACCCTTGTAGACCCGTAGGACGATGATGATCCGGTTCCCTAAGGCATCCCTCCCTTTTCTTCTCCTCCCTCTCCAAAGGGCCGACCACAAGGAGATGATGGATGGACGGCGATGACGGCAGGAAGTGGCGACTTCGAAGGGGCTCTTGGGGGACAACACCGGGGATCACTGGGGCTGCCACTACAGGGGAGAGGTGGCCGCAAGGAGCAGTGGAGGCGCCGGGTAGGGGTGCTGGAAGTGGCGGCCAAGGGGGAGGGAAGTGGGAGAGGTGGGGGCGGCTAGGGTTAGGAAACCCCCACCCCCAACTTGGCCGGCCACCACTTGGGCCACCTGGGCCGCGGCCCGTGGCCTAGGTTGCCGAGAAATTTCAGTTAACCCCCTCTCTCGACAGGTATTTTCACTTCTTTAACTGCCTCGATTTTTCCCGACTTCCCCCGATTCACCCGATTTGATTCCGGAATATTACATTCTACCCCCCTTAACAGGATTCGACCTCGAATCTACACAACGAGCCACTAGAAGGGAGAAAACGACTAAACTTTAACAACAATAACGCTTACCAGAAGCGAACAAGTCTGGATACTGCTCTCGCAGACGGGACTCTAGCTCCCAAGCGGCCTCTCTCTCGGACTAGAGAAACCACAGCACAAAGACGTAAAACGACATCTGACCTATCACTCAATTCCCGAACTTTGTACGCTCACTCATCAGAAGAGGATCGAAGGTAAGACCATACTTGATGGTCAACGTTTTAAACTATAACTCGAACCTTGAATGGTTCAGCTGCCCACTCATCACCAGAATACACCAGACGTTGCGTACTTCGCGCATGTACCCGAGACGGTCAGAACGAAATGCCAACTTCCTAATTTCTGCAACTTTCAGAAACAAAGAGAATCCAACTGAAAATAGAGAGTCCTCATCGCGTCCACGCAATGCTAACTCGCCATTAAAAGATTAAATTCTAAATTTGACAATTCATCTCAAAACAAATCTATTTTCTAAATAGGCAGTTTACAAATGAACACCACAACAACCAAATGAGAAATCACTGGAACGCCCAAACCAAACACTTGTGGTTTGTCTGAATTGAAAAGAATCTACACGCCAACACAGCCCCAACTCAAATTGCAGAAAACACCGGTCAACAACACAAAACTCGAACGAGAATCAAGAAAACGCCTCATTATCCTATGAAACATTCTTTTCCACAGTTTCTCTCTTCTAGGAATAAAATTTCTCTCGAACCTTGAAATTCGAATTCATCGCATACCACCTGAGATTAAACCTCTTAGTTAAACATCCTCAAATTATGTTCAAACTGAAGTACATCATCCACGCCATTGTGGAGAGGCTATATTGAATCCACCGAGTACTCTAGATAACTCATTCTACTAACCAAAATCGATTTGATAGAAGGCGTTCAAAGCACCACAGAATAGGTCCCACACAATCACATTACCTCCAATTTCCAAGAACAACAACTCATAATTCTTAGCACACACGTTCATATACTACATCCGAAGGGTTCTATCAATTATCATTCCACTGCTCGGGAAACTCTATTATTCCACTCTCTCTACACACAATCCTTGAGTGACCAAATGTCTAGCACAAAAATGCAAAGCCCGGATTTAACCTCCAAGACTTCTACAACAAATTGCAATTATAACAGATAGGGAAATTAACGGATTGAATCTCCAACATTCCCACAATTCTAACATACTCACTTATTGACATCCTTAGAAATTACCCACATAATCTCGCAATATTATCCAATTGTGTTACTCTATAAAAATTAATAAAGGTCTCCATACCTTCGATAATCTCCCACATTTTAACATGAACTGAAGTTCTGAAATTTCTCTATACCATAGGTTCCACTCAATCGTAACACTGTTCAGACTTACTTCGAAGCCAAACATTCCATGTGAATCAATTTCCCTCCAAGAGGAACAGATCAAAACCAATTCATTTTCTGCTACTCCTCCAATAGCATTGTAGCAAAAACTTATCACTACCATTACTTAACCACAACCAAACAGTTGCCAAAACGCTTTGAAAAACTCTGCAGTATAAAAATGTTGATTCCTTTTCAAAAGAAAGCGGCGAACAAGGACAAGTTTCGTCACACAGGAAAAAGTTGCTCCTCACAGCGAGCACGAAACCAAAGAAATAATCTGGTAATGAGGATCTTGGAAAAATAAAAGTTGAATTCACGGTTGAGGGCACACATTCCATAAAAGGGAATAGCAAATAACAGCCGATAAAAAAATGACATTACGATTGAAACTCGACAACTCTTGAGTGGAAAGAGTTGAAAATTTAGGCAAGCTTCGAATAACCACATGTTATAAAACTTGACTCAAATTCTCAAATACTTCTACTGCACTCCTTCGTTTAACATAGCATTTAGTCCTTGAACTAAGAACACCTTGCCACATCGAACAAGGTAAGTTCTTTAGTTCAACCTACAGAACTACTTAAGAACCAAAAAAATTCTTCAACATGCCAAAATTTGTTCGGGAAAGATCACCTACTCATGAAACATGAGATCCAAATGACCTCAGCCACAAAACTCGAAACATTTTCCTTTACAAGATTTCACGGAAAGCAAACGGATTAATTTCCTCTCGGCAAAATCAACAAAAATTTTCTTTGATTGCAACCTCACTTTGCGAACTCAAACCAAGTAGCCTTTAGGACTAAATCACACGAAACTCTTAAGAAGTAATTGGATATCTCCATACACCATTTTACTTAAAATAATTTCAGTTACCAGTATATTCATGAACTCCAAAAGGTCACGAAAACTAAACTTGAAGTATTCTCATTTAAGCGATATCACCATGGGCGTTCATTTTACTACAAGTAGTAACATAAATCTCACAACATCAATTAGAAAACACCTCGAAAGGCCCATGCGAAAAGAATGGGTTGAATATTTCTCAAAAGAAGAGGCACACGAAAACGATTTTCGCCAACTAGAAAATCATTTATTACTCGCAACAAACACCGGACCAAGGGCAAAACCAATTTGGCAATGGTCTCAGAAAACATATGGAAAGTCCACAGTTGAGGTCACATGACCCGCACGAGAAGAAGATCAAACTCCAAATGAGAAGAAGGTACTGACCTTGAAAGCTAAAAATCTCAGTGTGGCAAAAGCATAAGATTTCAACAATCTTAGTATACCAAGAAAATAGGTAAATCTAGCTAACCAGCTACGCTACTGAGGACATCGGTTAAGATTAATTACGCATCACGCTAATAATCCAGCTTGAGCTCATAGATTACCAATTAACTTATTTACTCACAACCCCTCACAAAACACCACAAAACTTGACAAAGGGTTTCGACACTTTTCTTTTTCAAATGGAGATTCTAAACTCCAACACTCCAACTACTCCAAAAGAAATGAGCGGAGTCAAAATTTCTTCAATGAACTTTGTGAAAGAAAATTTTCATTCTCCAAAAGGTCAAATGGATAACCAAGTCACCTTTTTCAACAAGAAAGGTAGGACTATCATAAAGAGAACGATCTTGTCAACAATAACGTTTACAAGTAGTAAAGAGAGCTCAGCAGTCAGAAAGACAAGAACTGTTTTGAAAAAACAATTAGGGGCCAATAGAAACCCGTAGCCCACAATTTTGATTGAGTACAACCTCCGACTTAATCACATCAAAGCACCACAAAAGGGTTTTAACACTTTTCTTCAAAAAGAGATGCATTAAACTTCAACAAGCGAAATGATCCAAAAGAAATACATAGAGCTAATGTTTTCTCATGTTAACAAACTTGTAACCGAAAACTCTAATTATTCAAACTATCAAACGAGTAAAGGAGTCGCTCTTTTCCAATGAGAAGGAAGGAACAACCATGGAAATTTCAATATTGCCAATTGGCAAAGATCACCAGTAGTAAAAGTGTTGGACCGAAAAGGCGACTAGAGGGGGGTGAATAGGAGCACGCTCACTTTTTCAACCAAGATCAGATTCAATCCAAATTTCACTCCAATAGCTATGGAAGCTATGAAGATCAATATACCAGTACAGCGGAAGACTAGTATTGAATCCAATCTAAACCCCGACGCAAAACAACCAAAACCAACATGGGCTAAAATTCTAAGTGTTGGGCGGTCTGACCTCTGTGTTAATGGTGGTCGGACCGGTCACCTTGGCGGTCGGACCGGTCACCTTGGGCGGTCTGACCTCTAGTCTGATGAACAGTAAAAACAGCCCGAAAAACGAAGTTGCAAATAGATGTAACTTTTGATCTACAACTCCAAACTTGATGAAACTTAGAACACACCTTCTCTAGGATGTCAGGAACCTATTCCAATTGAGGATCGTGAAGATCCTTGGAAAATTTATGACCTTTTTCAGTTTGAGAGGAGGATGGTTCAAAACCGAGTCAAAACGAAAACTAGATCCAAAAACTTGCTCGTGGGTGATTGATGGTCAAGATGATCCTAGATGTGTTCCCACATGTCACAGCAAGCTAGATCACGTGAACAAATCAATCAAAAACTCATGAATCAAAAAAAGACTAAAAATCACCAAATAGAGAGAAGAAAGACAAAGAGACACATCTTTGAGCAAACTTTCTTTGGATTAATTTGATAGGGTTTGGGTTTACAGCCACTCCATCAATGGAGGACAAAGCTCAATCCAAGAGCATGAAATCAAATCAAAACTCTCTAGAACCCTAACCTCCACTAATCCTCTCCCTAAGCCAAACTAGGGTTTCAACAACAATGAAAAGGTTGAAGGGGGTGCAGCCACCTCCTTCCTCTATTTATAGTGCAGACTTAGACCTTCTAGAAGTTTAACTTAAATGGGCTCTCGTTAAGTCCCAACACAAACGGGTCACACACGCACGCATTACAAAGCGCCGTCTTCAACACCTCTTGACCTAAACCGCTTCTCTTTGCGTCGTCTTGCGCCGCGGATTGGCAAAAGGTCACCAAGGTGGTATTTGGTAAGATTACCAAAATACCCCTTCTCGATCCTTCTCCGAAGACCGAGTCCATCTGCACAAAACACTTCGCCTGCTCTGCCACGTGTAGGTTGATAAAGGACTCTCTCCATGTCGGCAAGTCTCTCCCATCCGGCTCCCACCAAAACCACCATGGCACTTGCACCGACTCCCGCGCCGCTTGATCAAACCAGTCGCACTGAAATGTCCGTTCGGTCATCCTTGCCTATTCTGCACCACACTTGAGTTCATTGACCTCACCCGGCATCGTCGATCGTTCTGGACCTCAGCTCTCCCAGCCTAGTCCCGATCATCCTCGCCGTTGACCGTTGTTGACCACCAAGCAACCTGCACAACAATAGACAAGCAAATCGAATCTGGGAACAAGTTCTTCACAACTTGACCCACGTTAGTCAAAACATGCATCATGCAACACATATGCACTGAAACTCATGACTTTGACCTAACCAACGAACAACGCCGCCACGAAGGCCGACGTTCAAGTGACAATCGGTCGGCTCGCCCTCGGGGCGGTCGAATCCTTGACCTTGCGGTCCGATCTTGACCATAGGCGGTCCGAGGCCGCTGAAGGACTTAGCCGATTTTCAACCACTGAAAATCCGAAACCTACTGGAAACTTTAAACCAATATAACTTTTGACTGGAGACTCCAAAAATTATGGGACCAAGAGCAATAGAATCCCCTCTATTACCTACACCCTCTATTTTTTGCCCAGCTCATTTTGATACATTTGGTCACAGCCGGTCCGACCGCCGCTCATGGCCAGTCCGACCGATTTGGTACCGGTCGGACCGCCTGTCACCTGACAGTTCTAAAAATTTATCCAAAACACGTGAAACGACAAACCATTAACGCCATTGCCAATTGTCACATCATCCTAAGATCTGGAGCAAATCCCCATGATATCCACAGTAGTAAAAGCAACTCAATAGTCGAAAAACAATAATAGTTTCAAAGAACCATTAAAGGCCTATTGAAACTCATCTACCATGAATCATGAACCCAAGAGAAATTCATCAACCACCACCGGACAAGAATTTGTCAAATTCAGAAATCAAGGAAGAGAACGACTTCCTAAAGTAATCCAAAAGAATTATGCAAGGTCAATGCACACTTAATAAAAAACTTGCAAAAGAAATCTTCCAATGCCCGAAATTCCAAGCGAACAAATGAGTTAAATTTTCCAACAGGGGTAAAGCAGAACTTCCGTGAAAAGATAAATCTTGCAATTTAACTATGCTCACGTAGAGCATAAATATCACAATAATCGAAAGAACAATAATTGTTTCAAGGAACGATCAGAGACCCACTGGAGCTTGCCCACTTCATTATAACCCCCCATTTAAAAGAAATTCATGAACTGCAAGAAACTACATCCAAGAAACCAGATACAAGCTCGAGAAAGACAACAACTTCATCAACGAGCTCATGCTCAACTCAGAACTTATGGAACAGGGGTAAGAACTTCTCTAATTTCATACCAGGAACAGTGGTGTAGCCTGGCAAAACCGGGACAACAACCACGAACTCAACTGCTCAACATCCGCTACCAATACACATAACCAATGTATTCAATTATGAATATATATAGGATCATCTCATTACAATCATAGAATAAATTCATAGATATAGGATATCACATCATATCATAGATTAACACATCCTAGCACAAAATAATGCAACAACGACTCATTAATCTAGTCACAACAATTTAAATGCGGAAGCAACAGTTTACCCAACCCATTCCTAGTGTGCACAGTGTGTCAATTTAATATGTTTGAATGAACCACGGACCTAAAACCCACTTTGATACCAACTGTAACACCTTAGCTATTCGGAAGCCAAGATGTCACACAAATCTAATAAATACTAAGAATATACAACAATATCGGGTTAATCATGCTTAAATAAACAAAATTCCATAAGGAACGACGATAAACAATTAACAGTTTCATGGGAAGGAATGGAAACATTCATAATAAAACGTACGGTGGGCGATACCTGTCGGGACCCAAATATGCAAATCTGGACCCTCTGTGTATTCTGCACTAGTCCAGGATCACGCTAGTGCACACAGTGGCAACATCGATGAAATATCAATTCCATATACAAAGATGACTAATAAATAGACAAATAACAATAATTATCAGAGTACAGACCTTAAGGTCAAAACTTACAATTAATGTCTCAGAAGACAAATAGCTCAATAAAGTCTGCAATGAACGTAGCGGAATAACCCGGTGAAGCCCATCCATATGCCCACAGCAATCGATCGGGTAGCGACCTAGTTCTCCACGATCCTTGAGGTAGACCTTGTTGGTGATGATTCTTCCACTTCATTGATTGTTTATAGCAAGAGTGAGTACACACCGTACTCGCAAGTCATACCACAGAATGCAATTTATAGATGATGGCTTATTCCAAAGGAATGGCTTCTGTGGTTATATTGCAGAAATGCAACATTTGCAATTGAATACAGATAATAGATTGAAACGTAATTGAAAACAAATAAAGGCTATTAATTTAACATTTGATTTCACAAAGGACACACAGTCTAATCAAGTTATTCACACAGCTGCACAAGTTACCTCACACAGCTGACCCTTCCCAATTGTTTTATGAAAATCTACCCCTCGTGTGAAATCCCCGAGCATGTCCATATCGGAGGACGCGGCTATTCGAATAGATTTGTTTAAACACTCTGCAGAGTTTGTACACTTTACCCACACGATGAAACCAATCGGATCAGAGTTGATCATAACAAAACCTTTCAGCGACTTCATCTCAAACAATGACACTCCCGATGTGCTTTCCTGCCGTCCAATTTGTACACACAGCCCTTGGAACGACACACACCGTTGGGCGAGGATGCGTGAATCAATCCGCGATGTTACATATCACACCTCCACCCATCACACGCTTTAAATACAACTTTGAGTTGTCAATGTCAAGACTCCATAACTTACTAAGTTAGGCCCGGCCCATACTAGGCATGTGGTAAATGCAAGAAGGCCCAGTTCAATGGCGCACAAAGTTAAGTCCTTAATTGACCAAAGCAAGACTTCCGGTTTTAACCCAAATCACAAAGTTTATAGCACACAGCTCCACCGTTCACACAGATCCACCACTTGTCTCAGTCTAAATCTTTTCCCACCCTGTTGATTAAGTGCAACACATGCCATCAACGAGTAACAGCACACAGCACACACAGTTTCATCACATAGTTCTATAATCACTTAGTCAAGTTTATAATTGCGACTCAGATGAAATGATGACTCGTGGCATGGCTAAGCAGTCTAATCGTATCTAACCAACCCACGTTGGTGCTACGATAATACCAACTAATAATGAACCAACCTAGGGTGACAAAAGATCATGGCATACAATAGACAAGGTGGATATAACAAATTGGATTAACAACTATCCCAAAAGTATTTAAATAAATACTTGAAATAGAATGCAATACATTGAAACAAAGTATTTTGAAAACTGGGTTCAATATGATCAAAGGTATAACTTGCCTTGCTATAGCAATGATGGTCTTTATTTATCTTCAATCTTCTACTTCCTTGATCTTCAGCTCCTTCAGACGATTCCGGGCTTCAACGTCTAACGATAAAGATAACGCAAAACAAACACAATTCAAAAGATAAATCAAATAAACTCCAAATTGAAATTGAATGGTACTGGAAGATAGATATTGAATTTAGATAAATGTACAAATTTGAATGGGTTCAAGCGGAATTCGGATGAATAAGATATGGCTTTTGGAATGATGAAAATAAAAAGAGAGACAAGCTGACAAGTGGAATATTATCAGAATATTCCATTCCAAAAATATTAGAGAATGATTGAGTGTATGACATGTGGGACCGACTGATATTTATGGATTTCTGGAATAAAAATAATTCCAAAAATAAGGTAGAGAGAACGACATGTGGGACCAATAAGATAAAGGATTTTTCAAGAATTAAATTAATTCTTGAAAATAGGATTAGAGGTTGACATGTGGGCCACTGGTCTAGGGACCAGGTCCACAGAAATATGCTAGTCCACGGTGGACCAAGCTCATGGAGGAGGGTTGACCAAAGTTGACTGACACGCGGGACCCGCATGTAAAAGAGATAAACAATTAAGGTTTTTAATTGAGTGGATGGCAGGAGGGGTCAACATGAAAGTGAGAGGAGATATATATTTATGTATACATACATACATACGCACATATATATACATATGTATATATATACATATATACATACATACGTATATATATACCTACATACACACATATACATGTATATATACATACGTATATATATTCATACACATATATACATATATATATATAGGGGTTTGGATGGTGTAGATGACAAGTGGGTCCATCACAGAGACAAGGCAACCAACAGAGGCACACGGTCGGCCGGTTCAGAGAGCGGCGGCGGAAGCTCGGTCGTCGACGCAACGACGTTGCAGTGAGGCTCTGGAGATGAGAAGGTGAGCGCCGGGTAGAACGAAGTAGCAGGGAAACCAACACTGCCAATAGAAGCAACCGAGAATAGAGACGGAACAATAGCATAGAACCTGTTCGGCTTATCCTTGCGCAGGTGATGGCAGAGAGATGGCAAAGCTATTGATGTGGAAGAAAAGAGAATAGAGAGAAGGGAGTTTGATTGGCTTGGCTGGCTCCCATAAGAGAGAAAATATTAGTAGAGTAGCTGATCCAAAAACAGAGAAAGAAGGATCACAGAGAAGGCTTAGCATCTCACGAACACATATACTGTGTACATATACAATACAAGGCGCAGAGAGCAATGTCGATCATGGCGCATGGGAGCCAAGCAAGAACAGAGATCGGAGGGAGCGACTGGGGTTAAATACTCCTACAGGAGAACCGAACAGAGAGGAAACCAATGAAGACAAACTGCTAGCATGAAAAACAGTAACAGATCGTTCATGGCGCACGACGGCGGTGGCGGCGACGACGTCCGACGGTGCGGTGAAGGGGGCAAAACGGAAAGGAAACGACGAGCCGGACGCAATGGTGCGGTCGGATTTGAGAAATACTCACCGAGGAAGTAGAATACGCGAAGAATACGATTGGGATACGACGGACGGCGAAACTCCGGCGAACTTCGGGCGAAGGGGCTGGCACCATGACGTAGAGAACGACGACGCGAACCCAACGCCACAGACGGTTCGCCCGGTAGACGTCGGATGGAGGAGAAACTCGCAGCGGAAGATTTTTGGGATGAACTCCGTATTCCGCAAACTGCGATGAATATAGATCGATTCGGAGGATACCAAATCAGGGGATTGGAAGAAGACGTCGAGACGGACGCGTGGGCGCAGACGGCTCGCATTTATATGTACCGAGCGAAAAGATATGAAGGTTTGAATTTTGAATCACAAACTGAACGAAACCGACTTCGGCGTTCGGCTGGAATTTCGGATGAACAGTACTGCATGGTACTATTCACATGGGAGAAGAGAGAAAGCAAAACTGATTTTCGGATTTTAATTAAAAGGCAACAAATCGACAAGATAGAATAAATAGCAAACAAATCCAGAAAAATCTCCAAAAATACCAGAAAATTCCTGGGAACACAAGGAAGCCAAATAAAATAGATTTTTATTTAATTGATGTTTATATTAGTTAAAATCAATATTTTTAATTTAGAAAAATTACACTTAAACTTTATTAATTCAAATAAAATTGGTGAAATTTTCTAGGGACCTAAAATACTCGAAAGATTTTTGAAAAGTCAAATTTTGGGATGTTACAAACCTCCCCCCTTAAAGGAATCTCGTCCCCGAGATTCAGGCTGGCTATAGAAAAGGTTACGGAACTCAGCCTTCGGGCGCTCTCCTTGCTTTCAACTGCTTTGACTCTGACGAAACTTCTTTTTTGAACACTTATGGAATACACGTCTTGCTTTTTACTGAACTTCTTACTTCAACGAAAACTTGACAAGCTGGCTCTGGGTAGGAAAGGACTTCTAGCAACTTGATTGCTTCTAACAGTAACTGCTTGATTGGTGCTCGAAGACACTTCTGGAGTTAAGGAACTCTGCCGCTGACTGATAGCTCCGGTTGACAAACAATCTCTTCTTATGAGCTTCAGAATCTTGAACTGATCGGTACACCTTTGTTACCTCTGTCGCAACTTCTTAAAACAGAACTTCAACAAGTATCTTGAATATAAACAAAACTGTGAGGGTGATAATCCGCATAATCTGCGTAGCTTTTCTTCTTGAACCAAGCTACTTAAAATCCCTTTAAGTTTAGAGACACTTGGTCTTCTGCTTCATGACTAATGAAAAATCCACATACTTTATGATCTGATCTGCTTCTAGCTGAGTGATGACTCACACTATCAACCATTGCGAACTTCAAATGGTGACCATTGCGAACTGGCTTACATCTGGTGTTGTAGGGGAATTCTGAACACACCACTTACTTGCTCGACTTGGTACTATGAGTTAAAGCACAAACTTACTCTTTCAATCTGCCTACTGATTCAGGGTGATACACAATACTGAACTGAACGGGCATCCAAGGTTGTATACACACTCGGTCACTAACACGAGGTACACTGGGATCGTTGGTCTGACACTGACTTATTCTGTCACATCGTGCAAACTGCTAGACCAATTCTGGTGAATACCATCTCTGTCGTATACAACTCCAGTCGTATACCACTCTGCTAGACGGCCTCCAAACAAGGTGGTATTGACAGGTATGAAACAGAAATTCCTGTCAAATGCTCAACAATCACCTTTTAAGAAATCACATCCCGATTGGGTCCTGGGAAAACCCATGCTTGAATTCTCAGAGATAGGAGTACGCTGTCTGGCCTTTGATATACTAGTCGACTTTCGAATATACCAAACAAATGGTAACACATTGTGTGACACTTTTGCTTTATATTGGATCACCACAATTCAGCTTTGAGATCCATGTACACCTTGGTACTTTCAGAGGGAATGGAATGGTTGTAGTCAAATGTTGGTTTGAGCATCAACTACTTGAGTTTCTTCTGAGCAAAATGTAGATAGGTTCCTCGATTCGTGGATCATTTGGTTTGCCGTCAGCTGGTTCTCACACTTTACCTTACTTCACGTGAGGACTGATTCCCTTGATAAAACTGTCATCTTACTGTCTTCTAAACACTGATTTTTTTTCTAGCATCGGTTTAACTTTGGGGTTCAACAAATATACTCTTGCACTAACTCAAGATTCAACTTCTGGCTTTCACAGGTAACTTTAGCTGACTCTTCACTTGATCAACAATTTCTTGCAGTAGCTCTTCCGATTTGAGGCATCGGCCACTATACTAATCTGAACTGAGGGAATAGACTCCAACCTCCTGGTTCTCGATCTACAATCAGGGCAACAGGGCATATAACTCACTGGACAGATCGGATCTACAATCAGGGGCAGAACAAAGCTACTAAACAAATCGAATTCTCGACTCTTATGGAATCAAACAGCGAGACGAGGCTATGGTTACCCTTGTAGACCCGTAGGATGACGATGATCTGGTTCCCTAAGGCCTCCCTCCCTTTTCTTCTCCTCCCTCTCCAAAGGGCCGACCACAAGGAGACAATGGATGGACGGCGATGACGGTAGGAAGTGGCGACTTCGAAGGGGCTCTTGGGGGACAACACCGGGGATCGTCGGGGCTGCCACTACAGGGGAGAGGTGGCCGCAAGGAGCAGTGGAGGCACCGGGTAGGGGTGGTGGGAGTGGCGGCCAAGCGGGAGGGAAGTGGGAGAGGTGGGGGAGGTGGGGGCAGCTAGGGTTAGGAACCCCCCACTTGGCCGACCACCACTTGGGCCACCTGGGCCGCGGCCCGTGGTCCAGGTTGCCGAGAAATTTCAGTTAACCCCCTCTCTCGACAGGTATTTTCACTTCTTTAACTGCCTCGATTTTTCCCGACTTCCCCCGATTCACCCGATTTGATTCCGGAATATTACAATAAGTACTACCCATTCCATGACGTTCTCATGTATCAACACTTCAATACAATCTCACTAATATGGACAAGCAATTGGAAGAGATACGTGAGCTTGTAAGGCGTGTTGTGGCCCTGGACGGACAATGGGCACGTGCTAGAAGGGCACCTCCCCGCAATGACGCCGCCCCCCGAAGCAGCAACCCCGTCGAAAACATGCCCACCGAGCCTTCGCCGCAGGGGCCTCCCGAGGGGGAGAAGCCGCCTCTCTGTTGGTGCAAAGACCCATGCAAGTTCTTCAAGTTCAAGCAGCGACCAAGCCAGGCATGCGTTACTGGGGTTGCGCGACCTACTCCTCAGACTATTTCGACCGCTGTTGGGACACGAGCAGCTATCGGCAACCGGTAAGGACCAGTTACGGTATGTTCTCCTAATATTACTCTTTCAAAGTACGCACTAACAACCTCTGTCGTCTACCTGTAGTCCCCGGATCCGCTATGTAGCTACCGCAAGTGGATTGACCAAGAGATCCACCTATACAACCAGTGGCGTATGGACTACGAGGAGTGGGATGCTAAAAGGGCCCACGACATCCGGAAGAAGGAGCGCCGCAACGATAAGAAAAACGAGTGTATATGCGGGGAGACGAAAACTCATCTCGAGGCGTGCAACTGCAGGGAGCGCGAGGCTCACGAGAGGGGGCGCGAGAAAAGGAGGGAAATAGCGGCCAAGGCAAGGGAGGCCGGCGAGGAGTACAACGCCGAGCTCGCAAGGAAAGGTAAATGACCCTGGTCCACACAGTAGGTTGGGCCATTCTTTAGTAGTCCCCTGTTATACCGCTATATTTTTTTACTATCTCCTAAAAGCATATATACTTACATAGTCCGGATGCTTGTATCCTAGTGTACCGTAGTAGTAGCGAGGATAACTAAAGCAATTAGCGGAACTAGCATGCCATGCAAACACATGTAACGTTCTTCTGTTTGCGGACTCTAATGTATTTCTGGTACCTTGCCTCACACTTTACCTTCGATCCATAGAGTAAATTGACCGAAGTCAAGATCGTATAAATGTGAACAGAAGACAGAGGGACAAGCACATCCCCAACTCCTCCCACAAGTTGGTAAGGAATATAAAATCATGTGAATTTGCCATTACTCAAAACTACGCCATGTCACACTGATATTACATAACATTAAGTAAAACATCGTAACACTTAGTTTTTTATGCGGCCGGATGAGGTCCCCACGGAGTGCCGGTGTCTCCTTGGTCCTGAGGATTTCTCATCGGATATTTCTTGAAGGTGTGCCCAGACTCCCTGCAAATAGAGCACTTCTTTATACGACGTACGGCTTCTGCTTTGTCCATGTCATTCCTGATGCAGCGTACCTACTACCTGCCGCTGGCCGACCTTTCCCTTTCTGCCTTTCAATGTCCGCAGCACATATTAGTTGCTCCCAGCTTGGATGGCCATTAAAATAGCTAACCATGGCGTAATCATACATCTCCGCACTCCATGTTTGCATCACCACCTCCTTGTTGAAGTAATCAGAGAGGTACTGCGCATGATGCTGCGCCACTATAGAACATGTGGCCATGACATGGGAGCAGGGCCTATGCAGAAGAAAGTGCTTGTTACAATGCATACGTAACTAGAGTGGCGTAGCATGCACTCATGGGTAATCCTCTCACGTTTCGTCCCGCGGCATCCTTTATCCCTGCACATTACCTCAAAGCGAAGCTCCCTTGTGCCCATCTCGAATGCGCGATGCATCTCACCCTTCTTGCTCTTTTCCTCCGTGTACTTGGTGATCATGGCGGAGTAGAGTACCCTGCCATTTGCCATGAAGAGCAACGTGTTGTTGCTTCTGTCAACAAAGTAGTTTGTCGTACCATGAAAAATTACCTCCACAATACCAACTAAAGGGAGGCACCTTGCGCCGCGCATGACCCAGTTGTAAACCTCGACTAGATTGGTTGTCATGACACCATATCGAGCACCACCCCTGTCATGCAGCAGCGACCATTTCTCCTTAGGCTCATGCTCAATCCAATCCGAGAAGCATTTCACCTATGCCCCCATCCTCCTCGTCAGACTGGAACCATCTGTGCGTAGCTGTGGTAATGCTTCGGGGGCCTGGTCAGCACTTGGGGCCGCCCTTTTTGCTGCCTCCCTTCTGTGCGTCTGGGTCCACTCATCCAGAATCTTCCAAAGTGCTTCGAACTTCTGCTACTGGTTCTGGTTGCACAGCCGCTTGAATAGGTTCATTAGGTCCTTGTTGCGGAACTGCTTGTAGAAGTTTGCCCCCAAGTGCCTCATGCACCACCTGCTCTGTAGATCCACCCATATAAGTGGTTCATTATCCCCTTATTGTAGTTGGGTTATTGCATTAAATAGACCAACATACTGATCATGAATGATGCATATATTTGGACGGCCCTGTACAACAGAAATCCTCACATTCTTTAGAAACTACAACCAGCTATCCGTGTTCTCGCTTTCAACGAAAGCGAATGCCACATGAAGAACTTGATTGTTGTCGTCCGTAGCTATTGCGGTCAGTATCTGGCCCTTGTACCTTCCAGTCAGGAATGTGACATTTATACACAAGATTGGTCGTTAGTGCTGGAATGCATTGATGCATGGACCAAAGGCGGAGAATGCTCGCTGTAATACTCTCTTATCGGTCCACTTCGAATGTGTGGCGTCTTGAATGTCGACATGAGTACTGGGATTCCTATCTTGTATGACTTGGAGTAGCCCGGGGAGGTTTTGGTAGGAATCATCGAACATGCTGAACCTTGACTCCACTGCCTTCTGTTTTGCCCTCCAAGCCTTAGCATAGCCTTGGCATAGCTGATTATGTACTGGCATAGCTGATTATATACTAGAACTTTACCTCTATCGCACGAATGATGGATTGTGGCTCAAAATCAAGATTATCCACGATCTCACTGTATATGAGGTTGGCGATTAAGCCTGATGACAGCTTTCTGTGGGACTGCACTGACTCAGCGACGACGCATATGTGTGGGACCACTATAGAGCACTTCCAATAGGTGTCCCAGTTTGGCTGAAATGTGTGCACTCGCCAAGGGCGTCCCTCTATTTTGCACTTCACATTGCAGCATCTTGGGTTAGACTTAACGATTGTGAATGTGCGTCGCACCGATAAGCCCCAGAATTTGACAACCTCCGGCACGGTCTCCTTGCTTTTGGACATAGCTCCTTGCCTAACCTTGCTCTAGTCATACTCCCACGGCACACGAGAGCCTTCGTCGACGATGAGGTTTTTGAATTGGAATGTGTTCCACTCAAATGGAACCGCCAGCTAGTCCACATCATCCTCGTTGTTGGATCCTTCATCTTCTGACTATACATTGTAGTCTCGGGATTCCTGGTCCATCCTTTGCACTATGTTCCAGCTCCTCACCCTCGTCGGCAAGCCCATTGGCTTGCCTAACAGAATGAGCTACTTCTCTAGGGTCTTCGTCGATAGCATCAACAACACCGGGAGCTTCAGGCACTATGTGCGCTGCGCTGTGGCTGGAGTCACCGACTTCTTCTTCGGCATCACCACCCCCTTCTTGTTCAGCCGCAGATGCAAGAATGGGCTTGGCATATGTTTGGGCTAGAAGGACCAAATCCCACCCTCCCTCCCTCCCACGCCAGCGTAGATATGACTGCTATGACTTTGTTCCCTTCAGCTGCACTAACTCCAAATATGTGGGTTGTGTTGCTCAAGGGGCAAGGCAACTCAATCTCAGATCATACACATCATGGTCCACTTGGAATGTGTGAAACAACCACCGCATCACAACGCCCCATGTACGCCCATCTACTCTTGGCGGGGGCACGATCGCTGATTGAAAATAACATAGATCAATCCATTCGGGACCCTTCAGAATAGTCCTCGGACTGTAATAAATTTTGAAATTGGTGACGTCCGACATAATTGACGTACTACACTATGATTCATTTCCACGATTAACCACATATCTAAAAGAAGACTACCCACCGAAAAGAATTATGTACAAAATACTACACTACGCAACTGTATATCCAAAACTATGTAAGCCATTTGGTTCAAAAAATTACCTCACAGGTGGGCAACCGGATGGCAGCGTTTCGCTAGCTTCTCTCCTCCTCTCTACTCGTCTCCCTTCCCTCCTTCTCTTTTTTCTGAACATAAATTAGTCATATGCCAAATTTTAGGGTTTTATCGAGCTTTTATACAGGGAGATGTCCCTATCACCAGTTGAACTAGTGACAGGAAGTCGGACTAGCTACAAAAGGGGGGCAGGGTACCTGTCACCAGTTCAACTGGCGGTAGGAACCCATTTTTGTTATTTTTTGGGTCGACTATTTATTTTTTGTAATTTTCTTTTAAAAAAATTCTTCAACTATGACCAGTTTAATTACGACTAATTAATTATGACTAATGAATGTGGACTAATTAATTACAACTAATTCACTATGATTAAATTAATTACAACTAATTAACTATGACTAAATCAATAACAAATAATTAACTATGACTAAATTAATTACAATTGGTTAATTTTTACTAATTAACTATGACTAAATTAACTACTAGTAATTAATTACGACTAATTTATTATAACTAAATTAATTAGGATTAAATTAACCACGTCTAATTAATTATGACTAATTAACTATGACTAATTAATTATGATTAATTTGTTACGATTAAATTAATTAGCGTTGAATAAATACGACTAATTTTGGAAAAAAAAAAGTAATTATGATTAAATTGATTTAGTATTAATTATACAGTTAATAAACATAATTCATAGGAGAAAAAATTACCTCCTCTTGATGCGAACTTTCTATACTAATATGACCACTAAGTACTGCTCTAAACACTCCTTAATCGGCAGCGAAATTGAAACTCGCTCGCTCTATTCTCTTTGTGTCTCTACGCCGAGCGCTTGGTTTTCATGTGAAGAATGAGAATGAGAGCAACCCCCGGTTTTTTAGCCGTGCGAACAAATAATTTACGTCAACCGCGAAGTGACGGGACGAAATGTGATTCCCTCCCACAGGCTTTTTTTGCATGCATACTAGTGCAGAGCGGACACCATGCCTTAAGGGCGCAGAGCTGGGCAACACCGACCCAGGGGCACACACTGGGCAACACTGTGCCCTAGGGGCACAGACTAGCCACGTGACGCGTGGAGAGGTTCAGGTCCCTAGGATACGGATGGGCGAGGTCCGGCCCCTGGGAGCGAACTTAGCGACATGTCGAGCGATTGAAGTTCCGCGATGTTATTTTTTATATTAATATTGGGTGAGACTAAATTTACTATTCAAGATGTCAACAGTATCAATCTGGGAAGAAAGAAAAAAACTCTTTCTGCCCGTATCCCGAGTGGTCTCCGATCCATATGGTATCATGGCCTCATGGGGTTAGCTTGGCCATCAATAATATAATATCATAAAATCAAAACATAACTAAAAGCGTATGTATCCGACTTTAAGATTGAGGGGAGAAAAAACTGAATTTTGGACTCATTTGGCCGTATAGCGTCAGAAAATTCCAAAAGTAGCCCCCATATCTCATAAATTCCCGATATGGTGCCCTGTGCCCATCTTCTGCCGTGCGGGACAACAGCAGGTACCTGCTGCCGTCCCCGACGGCAGCAGGTGGCCCACCCCCCAACAATGTTCAAAAAAAATTTTGTAAATTTTGTTTAGTAATATTTTTTTGACGAATTTTTAAATATATTAACTGAGCTCGAAAAATTATGAAATTTTTTGTAGAGCCTCCTGGCATAGTGTATTTGCTTCTGTAATTTTTCAAAAAAATTTAAATTTTTAGTTTCTCTGTAAAATTCTTTTAAGTAAATATTTGTATGAATTTTCTAATATAGAAACTGAGGTCTAAACATTATTAAAAAAATTCAAACTCCTTACATAGAGGACTTGATTGTGTAAATTTTACATAATTTTATATGCTCCAAAATTATCTCGACAAATTCAGGGTTTAGGTTTGGAAAATTAGGACGAGACGTTTTGAAAATTAGGGTTTCATTATTTCATGTGACTCGAAATGTGTGAAGTTTAGTACCACATGAGTACTCTTAGTCGCTATGGTTCTTGATCATATTTTCGAAGATGCTGAGAACTTAACTAAAGGGGCTGAGAACGTTGTGATTACGAAGATGCCCTAAAACATAGAAGAATCGATGTCAATGGGAATGATTATTTCTGGAATTCTAGCAGAAGAGGCATACTTGCAATATAGTATTGTTTTGATGGCTCAGCGGAGGCACAAAATCAGAACTATATTGCACTCCGCGGACAGAAGCACGTTACATGTGGTCACATAGCATGTTGGTTCGACTAATTGGTTTAGTCACACACGCTACTACTACGGTACATTGCGACACAAGCCTCCGGGCCATTTAAGTATGCATGCCTTTAGGAGATAGTAAAAAACAAGGCTAGTAGGAGGGGGACTACTACAGAATGGCCCGACCTACTGTGTGGACCGGGGCCATTTCCCTTCCTCCCGAGCTCGGCGTTGTACTCCTCGCCGGCCGCCTCGCCTCGCCGCCATTTCCGCTTTTTCGCTCCCTCTCGCGTGCCTCGCGCTCCCGTGCTGTGACGCCGAGATGGGCTGCGTCTCTCGCGGATACGCCACAGTTTGCTCATCCGACGATCCTCCTCCCGGATCTCGCGTCCCCTTTCGGCATTCCACTCCTCAAAGTCGAGCTGCCACTGGTCATGTGGGTGGATCTCTAGGTCGATCCACTTGCGGAAGCTACACAGAGGCTCCGGGGACTACGGGTAGACGGGAGAGATTGTAAGTGCATATTCTAATAAGAGAGTTGGTACGGGAACTTACTGTAAGTACTCCTTACCGGCTGCCGATAGGTTCTCGTATCCCAACGACGGTCGGGATAGTCAGAGGAGTAGTTGAGACAACTCTAGTAACGTATGCCGAGGCTGAGTCGGTGCTTGAATTTAAAGAACTTGCATGTGTCCCTACACCAACAGAGGGGCGGCGTCTCCCCCTCTGGCGGGTGTTGCGGCGAATGCTCGGTTGGGACGTTATGGCAGGGGTTGCTGCTACGGGGGGCTTCATTGCGGAGAGCTTCCATCCTGGCACACTGCTCTTGCCGGTCCCGAGCCGCAGCATCCCTAGCTTGTTCAGCCCGTGCCGTAGAAGCCCGAGCTAACTCGCGGATCTCGTCCCATTGCTTCTGCCTCTTGTCCATCCCGGCGTGGCGAAGCAAGCTCTGGTGTAGCGTTGGGCTTAGTTGTGTAGTAGATGTTTTCCACCTCCTTTTATAGGCCACAGGGTTGGCTTGGTGTGGTTAAATTGACGTGAGTAGTCGGCGTGGCAGAGTGTTGTCACGTCCTACTTTGCAGAGTGCTGTCATTTCGGTCTAAAAATCTGGCGAGGCAGAGTGTTGTCACGTCCTTATTTTGAGAGTGATGTCATTTCGTTCTGAAAAGCTAGCGAGACAGAGTGTTGTCACGTCCTACTTTGCAGAGTGCGGTTATTTCGGTCTGAAAAGCTAGCGAGGCAGAGTGTTGTTACGTTCTACTTTGCAGAGTGCGATCATTTCGGTCTAAAAAGCTGGCGAAGCAGAGTGTTGTCACGTCCTACTTTGCAGAGTGCAGTCATTTCGGTCTGAAAAGCTAGCGAGGCAGAGTGTTGTCACGTCCTACTTTGCAGAGTGCTGTCATTTCGGTCTGAAAGCTGGCGAGGCAGAGTGTTGTCACGTCCTACTTTACAGAGTGCGGTCATTTCAGTTTGAAAAGCTGGCGAGGTAGAGTGTTGTCACGTCCTACTTTGCAGAGTGCTGTCATTTCGGTCTGAAAAGCTGGCGATGTGTGGGGGTAAGTATTATGAAATTGTCTGCAACCGGACAGATTTAGGTCTCCAAAATTTGGAATGTAGGATTTCGAAATTAGGGTTTGATTAATTCGCACACAAAGTATTCATACCGGAATTAGACAGATGCATACATCATTACAAAGCAGTACAACAAAGTCGCAAAGGCATGCATCATGTAGTGCAGGGATGCATAGATAAAGAGTAGATATTACAATCTACTTGACAAGAACAAGAAATAATAGAAGCAAAACAACAAAACTAGCTATATTAACTAATTTCTGAAGCGATTTCTCAACCGTTTCCATCTTTTCATCCAGTCTTTTAAGAACATTATCTGTATTTTCCATCGGTTGATTCGATGGTCGAGGCACTTGATGAAATGCAGCCACACGATGGGTGTTCTCTTGCAAGGCTGCAATTTGCATTGCAATATCTCGAACCTCTGGCACTGCTTCATCAGCCCACAGCCAGAACCGACATGTTGTGTTCTGTGGAAAGAATTACAACTGCAAGTGAAAAAAATATACTGTCTAGAAAAAATTCATTGGGGATGATCAGGCAGAAGTTACCGTAAGATTTGAACACTTCATGAACACTCGGGATGGATTGGTTGGCGTTTGGGAGGTGAAGACATTCACCGGATCCGTGCAACGAGGGCAAATCAAGCGTCGCCAGTAGTGTTTCTAATTGCCTGCTCAGTCGGAAGTTTGACGAGGCTGTAGACATCCCTGTGTATAGGCAAACGATGGCAAATCAAGACTGCAAGAAAGGAGAAGAGGAAATGAAGAGTGAGGGGAATCGTAGCCAAAACATCCATATATATAGCCTACGGGTAAATTGCAATTGGGTTGAACAAAATTCGCGTCCGCGACGCAGCGGGACCAAGGATGTATCGCAGGGCAGCATTGCGTTATGTCTTTATGGTTTAGTAAATTAAAATCGGGAGGTACAGTTGTCGTTTGTACTGAATATTTCGGAGAACATTTTGTGTACAAAAATGACAATAATGTAATGCACATGGATATTACATAAATCAGAAAGGCAGAATGCACAATGACATTACATAACACGTTTTTCACGGCCATGACATTAGCTAGGGTGCATCGTCGTGTCGGCTGCCCGGACGACGTAGTTGATCCTCCGGGAAGGTGAATCTATCCGGGGAGTGGTGCAAGTCTCGCAGGCCGTAGTAGGGGTGCTGCCTGGGAGGCGAAGCTGCGGTGATCTCAGCGTGGGGGTCCGGCTCAGGTCTGAGCATCTCGTCAAGCCACTGGTGCTCTTCCTGCAGGAAGGGCACCGTGAGTTAGTCCTTGGTTTTATGCACCGAGAAAATAGTTGTAACTACGTTCACGCGTACCTGAGAAGGTTGTTGTGCTGAGGAGGATCCTCCTAGCCAGTATGAGCTGTAGTGCTGCACGGTGTACCCTCCATACGTATCACCGAACCACGGGTCGCGCCCCGCATTGGGATCAACGTCGGCGCCAATGAGCCGAACCACTCGCCTCGCCGCGCAAGTCGTCGGTCGATGTTCGCAGTGGGAAACCGTCGCGCTGGCGAGGAAGTCATGTGCTACGCCTCCCTCTGTGATGATGATGGTTGCATCGCATCGCCGCCCCTCGTACTTGCTGCTGGAAGAAAGGGTAATGTCAGATACGTCTGAAAATGAGTGCATGCAAAGGTATTGACGACAAGAATCGACTGAGAGATGACATACCTGTGGCCCGAGGTTGGTCGGGGCCGACCGACCGTAGCTCTGACGACTCCCGGAGTGAGATGGGCGTGTGGAGGGTGGTGCCGACGGAGGTGCCGAGGGCGGAGGGGGTGGAGGGTGCCCTCCGCGTCCGTGAAGCGCAGGCGCGCATCGCCGTCATTGACGCGACCACAAGTCATGTCTCTAATCGCACCCTCGCGCCGTTCGGTCATGGCGGCGCATGCACCGCGCTAGGAGACGATCAAAGTGTTGTCGCTCCCACACCGTAGAATTTCAAAGACCTCGCTACGTGATACGATCCATGCGGTAGTACTGCAAGAAAACGCGGAGTAAGTGCGAAGCGTGTTGCCTGCTAGAAATTGTATGAAGAATGGTTTACCGCCTCGTCGTGGCGTGCCGCCCGGTGAGGGTCCGGGCCAGCTAGTACGATGTCCTCGTGCATGCCGACCACTGGACGCTACGGCGCTGGCCCAGTAAGTGCGCACCTGGTGCGTGGAATGTACCACTACAAGTACACAGCGTACGTCTGGATAGAGTAGACGTGTGCCTCGTGCACCACGTCCGTCGCAACCCTCTCGCTCCACAGCTCCGTCCACGGCTGCTGTGTCTGCCTCCAGTTATCTCTCTTGCGTCCTTTCCTCGTTTGCCTGCAAGAGAATTTTAATGTCAGAAAATGTAAGGCAGTCATACAGGTAAAATAACATCCAAAAAATGACATACCGGTGGGCCTTTGTTGTGAGAGGTCGTCCCGCCGGCGGTGGCACCTGCTGGTACAGGCCGAACTGTCTCATGACCCGCTTTGGATTGTACGGCTCGACCATATGCGAGAAAACCAGGTGGTAGGTCATCATCCAGAGTGGATCGCCCTCGATTAATCGCGCCGATAATCCGTAGGGGGCCGTGGTTCGCAAGGAACCGCCCCGCCCATGGCCACCAGATGATCTCGGTCTCGTGTAGAGTCTCGAAAAGGTTATGAAACTCTGCGTACGCACGCCTCGGTCTCTCCCTGGCCCACCCTAGGGTACCACATGTCCAACGTGTTCCCATTGTAGGCCCGTCGTGGGGATGGTCGCCGAGAGCGTTGCCGTAATGCTGGACGGTCAACGGGGTAAGGATGCACGGTGCTGCGGAAATAAGGACGGCCAACTGGAAAGTGCTTCCATGACCACAACTGTAGCAGGGTGTAGCAAACCGCCAGGACTGGCTCCCCGCCCGTAGTGCTCTGATTGGCATCGCACAACCCTCGGTAAGTGGCGCAGAGCACCGCGGAAGCCCAACTGTACTGTGGAACCTCGTCGGGCCAAGCGTCCGCCAGAGACTCTGCCAGATGGATATAGCTGGGGTACACGCAATCTCTCTGTGTCGTAGGGAACAAGATCCATCCGAATAGGAACAGAAGGTACGCGATGAGGTGTGTCTCGATCGCCTCATTGCCGCGCGGCCCACGGGCAGTCATGAACTCCCGCAGCCAGGAATGTGCGACACCGGACATGTTTGCAGGAATCGCAAGGCCAAATCTGTCGGCCAAACGCACCTTCCAGTCTACTGCCCTTGGAGGTGGCACTACTGGAAGGCCATGCACCGGCAGACCTGTAAGCATTGCTACATCCTCGAGAGTAATGGTCATCTCCCCCCACCGGAAGTGGAATGTATGAGTCTCCAGTCTCCACCGGCCCACAAGCGAGAGAGGAGTGCCGTCAAAGCGCAACGCTGCAAGGGATGTCCAACATGCGGGCAAGGGGCAGGAGGCCAGTGTCCCGCAGCCGCAGGACGTACCACTCGTCAAGGAGCCACCTCTCTCTGGGGGCGCTCAGGACCAGGCACGGAGGGCCGCCGCCGGCGGACCACGCCCGGCAACGGTGCCTCCTATCCCAACGTGGGTCGAGTAGCTCGTACGCGTCGTCAACTAGAGCCTGCGCCATCTCCTGCCGATAGGGAAAAACATGTTAGTACGCATGTAAAACATATTGTGTGGCACAGGAAAACAAGGCAAAACATACGATAAAAAAAGGAAACAACCCCATATGACCATAACGAGTTAACAAAAGACCAAGACGACATAACATTCCGTCCGTAAATAAAGGCATATATTAACAGCAACATATCCCATCCAAGGCATTAAAATAAGCAAGCGACATCACGACTTAGTAATTATATCTTGCTCGCTACTGATTGCATCGCTTATGCCGGTCTATTTGGGCGGCGGTGATGGAGTGCCCTCTTGTCTTGCAGCCTACAACAACAGCGGGCGAACCGTTGCTGTTCGCTACCGGTTGTCATCCATGTCGTTCCGGATGCGGCGTGACTGGCGTCTTCCACAGCCGGGGTGTTTCAGTGCGTCGTTGGGCACCCACTTCACCTGCCCCGGCCAGAGGTCTCTGTAGTGCGTGTCCAGCGCGTACGAATGGAACTCGGCACCCCAAGTGGCATAGAGGTGGTGGATATCATAGTACTCGGAGATGTAACGCTCCGAAGACTGTCGCCACGCCGTGCACGCCGCGTACAAATGGGGGCATGGTTTGTGCAGAAGCCGCGGCTTGTTGCAGGTGCACGGCGCTTCTTCACCAATCGTGCATACCTACTTACGATCCCCTCTAGCGTGGCCCATCACGTACTTCTCCCTGAGCCGGATCTCGAACTTCTGCCTGACGCCATCCATGGTGCGAGTGGCGTGCGATCGCGCCTTGCTGATCTTTTTCTCCATGTAGGCATGCATTACTTCGAAGAATTGCTTACTATCCTCCAGATACTTCTTGGCCATCATGGCTCTGTTAACGAAGTATCTGATGGTACGGTTCCAGCTCTCCTCCATGATCGTCGTGATCGGCAGGGAGCGGACACCCTTGAGGACACCGTTGTACACCTCCAACATGTTGGTCGTCATGATCCCGTACCTCGCACCATCGGTGTCGTGCAGCAGGGACCATTTCTCCGTGTGCGGCGAGTTAACCCACCGTGTGAACTCCCAACTCGTAGACCTCCACCACGCCTGCCTCAAAGATTCGTTGAGTCCCTTACATGCTTCGCGGTCTCCTCATCGAGCTGTCTCCACACCGCTTCGAACTTTCTCCTTTGGTTCTGCATGCAGAGCTTCTTGAAAATTTTCATGAGGTCCTTACTCCGAAACCTTGTGTGGAAGTTGGCCGCGAGATGCCTCATGCACCAACGGCTCCTTACATCGTTCCACCGAACGGCGGTGCGCCCCGCTTTGGATCGTGCTCAACGCGACATCAAGCCAAACATTGCGGTCCGAGATGACACACACACGGGTCGATCTTGGACCACCGCCGCTTACATTGCATAGGAACCACAACCAACTATCCGTGTTCTCGCCTCAACAATCGCAAGGCCACAGGACTAAGCGGTCATTCGTGACGGCCGCAACGGCGGTGAGGATGGTACTCTTGTACTTCTCACATAGGAAGGTGCCATCCATCGTCAGCACGGGACGACAATGCTTGAAAGCTTCGATCACCTGACGGAAAGCCCAGAAGACCCTATCAAGAAAAAGACAATTGGGCTCTTCCGTCGGATGCACCCGCTCAAGCTTGTTTATGTATGTCCCAGGATTACATTCTGCGATTTGATGCAGCAATCTTGGTACTATGTTGTAGGCCTCTTCGAATGTGCCGAACATTCGCTCGACGACCTTGCGTTTCGCCCGCCATACCGTCTTGTAGCTGACCGGGAACCCCACAATATTGGCAACCTCTACCAGGAGGAGGTTTGGCAAAATGGACATATCTGCAGTGACGAGGTGACTTATCAGGCTGGAAACATACGAGGAGGTCATGTTGCGGTGCCTGTGAAGCGGCTCAGCTAACTCGCATGTGTGGTTCTTCAGCACCGTTATCCGAAAACCCATGCCAGCAGCCATGAACCGCTGCGCACGAACCTTGCCAGCGCAGGATTCATCAACACACCTAACGATGTAGGTGTCGGGGTTGGACCTCTGCACCCGATACATCTGACCGATGTTAACGGTGTATTTAGCAATAGCATGCTGGGCGGCGCTCTTGTCAGGGAAGCGCTGCCCTAGGAGCAGGGTGTCATCATTGACCCCCACTCAGCCCCCTCCCGATGTGGCAGAACCAGCGATGTTGTTGCAACGTCGTCCAATCGCGAGGGGACATAAGCAATGTCAGTGGTCACAAAACCACCAACTGCATCTCCTCCCGTACCAGCTTCTCCGTCTTCGTCGTCTTCCGAACTTGTTGTTTCCACACCCTCCACGCTCACCTTGTCCATCTGGTCGGCCAGGTACTCGTGACAATCAATACGGGCTGTCCACCATCTCTCCGCTCCTTCGTTGGGCTCAAAATTGACGGCACGCCTCCTCAGGTCTCCATCGCCCACGTCTTTGCTGTCTCCTCCAACACCGAGACCAACGCAGTTCTCCCCACCGCCAGCCTTCACCGAACCACCCACGCGGATGTCCCCGCCCTTCCACGAATCGAACGTAGACCATCGACCGCGCATATATCGCAGCAGCGGGGTTGCAAACAACCCCCATGTAATTGGCCCATGAAGCGTCACATGTGACCTTCATAAGTTGCCAAACGGTCTCGCCTGCACCACCCGCAACCCAAGGATACACCGCCTCGATGCACAGGTTCTTCCTTCTAGTGGCGCGATCGAACGCGGAACGCACGCACCGCCTTAGCTCCGAGAGGCCCATGTTCTTCAGAGACGGCGCCCGGATCACGGTGCGGTCGCAACTTGACAGATCCGCACCGTACGGTCCATCACGTACGAGACCGTCCCCGTGGAACACGAACAGATCTTGAATCTCCGCCATGAAGTACCTAACACAAGAGCAACTTTCTGACACTTCTGTAATTTCTTCGTAATTCAACGTACTACTGAACACAAAAATTACATGGTTGCAGGTTCAGTCGAATTTGTGTTTAAATATTTCGCGAAAAAATTGCACAATACTACTGGACCCAAAAATTATGTGGTTTACATGAGCAATTGGAATAAAGTTTTGAGATCAACGTAAATTTATTCATTCCAAATGGAGTTCATATGATTTTTCTATCCATGAAAGGTTGAAGTTAATTTCATTTCTACTATAAAAAAAATTCAAAATTTCCTGGGGTACTACAAAGTGTCAAACCAATTCCAAGTTAAAGTTAAAAAAAAACAAAATTGATTTCACTAAATTTGGAGTTCACTTAAAATAAATCACTTCAGATTTTCCCAAAGCATTTTTAAGTTTCCATACCCGAGTTAGACCTAGTCTATAGCAATGACATGTGGGGTCTACTACATAAAATTCTTTGTCATTTAATTTCCTAAATAGAAACTTCTTCGAGGTGGGCCTGTTTGTCATCAAGGCGTGCTTCATCGTGATAGTGCATGGACCGAATGTCAATATGCCCGGTTAAGAGTACATAGACAACGCGCTCCGTGGGTCCTGACCGTCGGCGACTCTATTTCAATTCTACTTCTACTTCGCCGAATGACCTCTAAATATTTTGATATTTTATGATGAGGTCCGTGACAGTACGAAATTTTTTTACCGACATAAAATTGACAACACTAACAACAATAAGTCTGCTAAGTCAACTAATTACGGCCTAATCGTAATGCTAACTACTGAGTCTTCTAATACTTGCTAATCACACCGTCTTTCAATTTTGCGTCCGAACACTAAGTCAAAATACACCCACTGCAGAATTATAACTACTCAGTTGCTATAATTTATCTTATTACATCACAATCACATTGCTAAAACTTACTACAACTACAGCTGGATGCGAATGCCACATACCTTTTATACGGCCTCACTTCTCCCTCCTCTTTTGGGAACTGTTTGCTTCTCTCGCTCGCTAGCGCTAACCTTCTCGCGCGCTCACTAGCTCGCAGACGGCCTTCAAATGAGATGATGCGGCCTTCTTATGCACGCGAGCAAGAAGCGGTAGTCGCACGCACGACGCGGCGGAGGCGGCGGGCTCGGGGCGCGTGGCGGCGACGGCAGGGGCCCGGCGGCTGGAGGTGGGAGCAACTCGCCGCCGTCGGGACGGCAACGGTTGTTGCTACCATCAGAGCCGGCCGCCCAAAGACCTCGGCAGCGTGGCGTGGGCGGGAAGACTGCTGCCCCCGACGGCAGCAGGTGTTGCCCACGCGCAACGGCCCGGCGGGTCCGTGGCGGCCGCCACGCGCGCGCGAGCAACACCGCTGCCGTCCGGGGACGGCAAGCAGGCCGCTTACGCGGCGATGGCGGCCGTCCCGGCCGCCACATGGCACAGAAGACTGCCTGCCGTCGTGAACGGCAGAAGGTGACTGCCGCCGCCTCCAACCGCAAGCAGTGGGGTACGGAAGGCTATATTTGAAATTTCGAGATTATAGAGGTTATTTTTGGAATTTTTGTGTGTAATACAGCCAAATAAGTCTAAAATTCAAAAAAAACCTAAACAACAACAGTACCCAAAAAAAAACTTACGCCAAGAAACGAAAGAAAGAAAAAGAAAAAGAAAGAAAGAACCGCCTCTTCTCCGGTTCTCCTCGCCCAGGCGCACCACGCAGTCACGCAGCAGCACAGCAATAGCATACTCCACTGCAGCACTGCAGAGCGCAGTGCTCGAAGCGACGAACGAACCCGCGCCCTTGCTTCTCGCCGCGGCAAACGCATCCGCGCGTCTCAGCGAATCCAACACGACGCCCAGTGCTAAGGCTCGGAACAGAAGCGGGGACGGAACCCTAGGACCCGCCGAGCCGGTCGGATTTGGCCGGATCTGCCACGGCGTCTGCCCCCGCCGTACCGGCGGAGGGAGGTTGGCACCGTCCGTGGCTGCGATTCGCGCATTCGGGTCCTGTGATTGCGGCCGCGAGGTGGATTCTTGACTGATCGGGTGCGAGATTTGTGGCTCGTCCGCTTAATGGAGAGTGGAATGCGGTAAGGAGGAAGTGGAATTCGTGTTTCTTGGCTGCTCCCTCTTGCGTTTTCGTCAATTTAGTTAGCTTTACCAGTTCGTTGGCTATGTGATTTTGTTCGCAATTTTTATGGATTTTGCTTTTGTGGTTCTTGAGCTCAATTCTCGGGGGTTTATGACTGGACCATCTCATTTGGTGTGATTGCGTAGGTAGTTAGCTTAATTGGCAGTAGCACTTTATGTGGAGAAGTGAAATTGCCTGAATTTTGTTGTTTGGCTTGCTCTTCAATTGGAGTTTGAATCGTGGTTGATGTCACTGTTGCCCCTCCATTTTGTGTGGTAATTTGGTTCTAATGCGGTGTAGTAAAACTATAACCACATGAAATGTGGGGGCCAGAAGACTGAAACTAGAAGGTTTATGCTCCGACTTAATTGAATTGGGTGTGCAAGTGCAGTAGGTAGAGTAAGACTGGAAGCTTTATGCATTAACATAGTTGAATCGAGTGTACAATTTCCATGTTTTACAGTCACAGTTATTGTTTACAAGGTGCAATGGGGGAATGAGTAACTAGATTGGTTTCAGCATGTTTTTCTTCAAGGGGTTATCTGAATTATTTATGTTTGATATGCTTTGTCGGATTGGTAGATTATCTCGTTCCATTGATCCGCTAGATGCAGTAAGTGGTGTCGTGGATTGCGGAATAGCAAAGTTTAATGCAAGCTTATCCTACGCTGTTGTGAAAGTTTGCCCTGCTATCCAGTTTATTATTGAGGAACTTGCCACAGGGTTGACTCTTTTTCTCAATTGGGTGGATCTTATCATCTAGAAATGTGACGGATTGGGCAGTTTGTGCATTGAAGTGCAAGAAACATGGCCAGCTTCAATTTTTGGGGTGCTTTCTGGGGCCCTTTTGGTTGGTTCATCCTGTTTGATCGCTTTCTACAAAACGGCTAACTATGTTAGCATTGTAGGTGTAATTGGGTAGATAATTTCGTTTGGCGGTGTGATGGATTGGTTACTTTGGGCAATGCATTGAGATTCACAAGTTTTGTTTTATTTCTTTTTCATTTCTTGCCCTTTATTTGCAGTGTGTCGGTAATTCTTCGTAGCTTCCAGAATGATTACATGTTAAATTCCATCTTTGTGTCTCGGTGCATTTTAGGTATGTCTAGTTCTTTGTGACAATATCTTGTGCTGCAGGTAATTATTCTAAATGGATTATGGTCTCAGTCTGCTATCTCAGAAAGGAGGAGCATAAAGACGCTTCCTTGGAGAGACTACTAGGCTATAAAGATGCCGCCCTCACCCTTACTGAGGAGATCTCCTGCAAAGGAGATTTCCCACAAGAGGGGTCACAGTTTTGGGAGCACACTGCCTGCTAAATCAAAGGATGACGAACTCAAGTTGTTCAATGATATGCAGAAAAATGAGTGGGAGAACTTCTTACTGGAACCATCAGATTATTTTGATGAATCGATCTGTAAGGCTCATAAATATCATCCCCCTTTATATAATCAATCTGCTTCTCTTTATTTTTGTAATATTCTACTTCCTAGTGTGAAATGTGTAGTGTGATTCGTATTTACTGTTACTTCTTTATTTCTGGTCCCTGTGTATCAGCAAAGCTGAGCTATTTTCCGGATTTCAAGCTCGGTGTTAACATTGCTGGACAAGGAGAAAGCCGTGATTTGCTTAATGTGGATGGCCACAAAAATGATTATGATTGGTATGCACACATAATAGCACATATTGCTCTCTTTTTCACACTTCAAGGCACATGTTGCTTTTTTGGTTTCTCAACGAATGTAGTTTCTTTTAGATGTTTCAATGAATATAATTTACAATTTACATTAGCTTTGTGATGGATGTCAGCATCTCTTGCTTGCCATGTATTGTACCTATCTGTCTTCGTGCTGTTTAGTAGATAAGAATATGAGATCGATTCTCATCTGAAGTTTACTAGATAAGCAGTGAATTGCGAACTGCTTAGGCTTCTGGTTGATTATGTGGTGTGGGCGTGTGGCTTAGGCTGTTTAGTGAGTGAGATTGATCCTCAACATTTTAAGTCTGTTAGTCCCTATAACGTCAAATAGTCAAATGCAAACTGCTCTTAACATCAAGCAAATGTTTGTGTGTAAGACTAAGTCATATGGTAGTATGGTACATCTGAGGAGCAATAGACTGGCCTGCACTTATGCGGTGATTTCAGTTATCATCTATTAAACATTTTGTGAATGTTACAATTAAATTACTGATATCGTTACTATTGCTGTTCTTCACATGCCATGAGCTTATATGAGTTATTGAGTTCACCCTTTCTTTAAACACTGCACTTGATCTTTTCTGTGAACATCCATGATCAGTATTGTTAACTAACATGGTAAGATGTAACATAATTGCTAGATTAGCAAATAATATTAACATTCCTGTTTTAGCATCATGAACAATCAGCTATCATCAAGGTACTGCTTTCGACTGATGGTTGTTGCTAACCACTTTTGTATGCCTCAAGAAGCTTTCTGAGCTAGATTCGTTTGTTTCCTTGTCTCCTTGTTTTAGGTTTTGTTATTCAAAGTGTACAGAAAAATTGTAGCATGGCTGTGAATACCACTATGTGTTCTGATGCTTCTAGACTGTACCTTTCACATTTTTGTTTGATCCATAGGTTTTTGTCCCTATCTAAAGTTTGATACCGCGATACGCAATTTCCTGAAAACAAGGATACATCGATACGGCGAGTATATATGTATTTAAAAATTAGAAAAATGTAAAGAGGCTACGAGACAAGAGATTAAGACAATGAGTTTACCTTGATGAAAACTATGTATTTCTTGCATCCTAGCCAATAGCCATTTTTCGGGCCGGTCGAGCTCCTCAATTCCTCCTCAGTCTATGCAAATAAATCATGTAGAGTGGAGTATCGCCGTATCGCCGTATCGTGTACGGGAATGGCTGCAAAGTGCAGTATTGGGGTATCATAGATCTAAACAGTAAAATACTTACCTTTAGTGTTATTGACCATTTATATCTTCAGTTTCAATAACTACCTGTCTACCATCTAACTTTTCACTTAATAGGTTGTTGACTCCTCCAGAGACTCCACTATTTCGTTCATTGGATGATGAGGAAGACCTGCGCATTGGTTCGGCTCCTAGGGGCAGGGCTCAGACTAAGCCAATATCAATTTCGAGGTCATCAACGGTAAGTGTTTATCTCACCATAAATTCCTGGAATTCTATATTTTTAGATGATAACACTTACCAATCAAGTGTCAATATTCTTCTCTGATTTATACATAGATGGAAAATACTCAAAGGTCTTGTAGAAGCAGTGCAAGTCCAAGCAGGCTTAGCCCATCACCACGCTCAAGTAGCAGTGCAGCTCTGGCTACGGCAAGATCATCGAATTCATCTTTGCACTGTAGTCCACCACTTGCTCTGCAATCATCCGCATCATCACGAAGATCTTCAACTCCTCTGACTGCTAAGACATTAGCGCCTCCACGAAGGTCTCCAAGTCCTGCCTCAAGGAGGATGAGTGCTGGTTCAAGTGGGCCAACACTGAATGGAACAAGGGGAGCTTTGCCAGTTAAAGCTAACCAGAGGTCATCTTCACCAAAACTTCAAGGATGGCAGTCAAGTGATCCTGGTTTCTCTTTTGATGCACCTCCAAACCTTCGCACATCTCTACCAGATCGTCCAGTATCCCGTTCAAGGGGTGGATCCCCTTCATCTTTCAGTGGATTGGACATGGGTTCAAGAGGTAGAAGACTGTCAATGTCTCCTACTCCATCAAGAAGAGCCAGTTCATCCCATAGCAATGAACGAGATCATTTCAGTTCATACAGCAAAGCTTCTGCAACATCTTCTGGCGATGATGATCTGGACTCTTTGCAGTCTGTGCCAGTTGTCTATTCCAGCAGCCCAGCTGCAAAGAAAAGCTTGGCAGTGATGAAGAACAGAGCTATTGCATCATCAAAGAAGCCATCCAAGAGTTTCTCCCCTAGTTCCGCCCCAAAGCGGTCCTTTGATTCTGCTGTTTGGTTGATGGTAAGTGTTGTTCTGTTTTACTATTACGATGATGGAATATTTCCTCATGTGTTTCTTGGTAGTATTTCCCCTGGAATCTAATTGGTAATCCATTTTGTAAAATTGGGAAAACTTTACATACCTTACATTTTTTGTTAACTTGATTTAGATCAGCTGGTGCAGTTTTCTATTGGAGATACTTGCCGCTTTAGGTGGGGAGGGGGTTGATGACATGGTGAATTAAATAGTACCATACCAACTCGGGCATATCACCAAGCATAGTTACTGGATTCGCAGCAATCACCTTCGAACCCCGATCTGGATCGTGCGATCTGATTCGGGGTTCGTTCGCGATCGAGGGGGAGAGGGTCGAGAGGGGAAGAAGGGGCGAGGGATAGCCGCCGCTGTTGCTTCTTGTCACTGCTTGATCTTGCTGCAGATCAGACACCGCTGCCGCCGTCGGCCATCCCCAGCCTTGTCATCGCCGCCTCTGTCACCCGTCGCGGCTTGAGGATGAGGCGGAGCAGCAGAAGCAGTTAAAAGCTACCACGAGATGGAGAAGTCGCATGGTAGGAAGGTGGGGGGTAGGATGAGGCATGGAGGCGGTGGCTTTAGAGGATGAGGCAGAGCTTCTCTCGTGTCTCTTTGACTCTCTCTCTCTCTCTCCATGTGTGGCTGTGTGTTGTGTTGCGTGAGAAGCCCTAGTGGCTAGTGGAGGGGAAGGGATTTGGGTTGGCCTGGTTCTGGTGGGCTAGGCCGATCCACTCTCTTCCCCTTCTCTTTTTTCCGCTTTTCTTTTTTTGAAGCTACGTAAGGATCATTTGGCATAAAATTCCGTAGTCTGCTTACTGTTTTGACATCTGTATAGAGAAAATATACTGCATACTAGAGTTGGCGTACCGAAATAGTTGGGTTCGCGAACCCCGTCTCGGATTAATGGACCAAAGAGCAATACACCCTCATGAACCCTACTTTTGTGAAGTGGCGTACCGCACATGGTTATTAAGGTGGTAAGATGAGGCACCCCCCTCACACCTTTTAAGCTCTAAGGTGCGAGGCGGGGTGACGCCTTACACACATCCTAAGGCGCTAAGACGGACGACTAGGCGGCAGTGCAGAGCAGCTGGCAGCAGGCTGCAAGGCCATAGAAGATCCCGATAGCAGGATGGAAGGCCACAGAAGATCCTAAAGTTGGTGGACAGCAAGCACAAAAAATATCTAACACTGTGGCTGCACACTCCAACTACCGCAATCCCCACATCTCTCTGGTCCTCCCCTGCAATCCCCTGCTTCTTCCTTAGCCCTCCTTCTCACTTCTTCCTCCATGAATCCACTACAATCCCCACATCTTCCAACTTCCAAGACCAAAGCTTCCCTTTCCCCTCACTTCTTCCTCGCACGAAGACCTCCTTCCTTCGCCATCCTCCACCTCGCAGTCGTGACGGCAGCGAATGAAGCATGCCAAAAAGGCGGCGCAAGCGATAGCGGTGGCCAGGCGGCGGCGACATCGACGGTTAGGTTAGCCTTGTCCTTTCTCTTCCTCATCGGCGACAGGGAACTGCGGGGAGGAGGCGCCGACGAGCTGCGCGACTGCGATGGGGAACCTGGAGGAGGAGCCACGCGACGAGGAACCGTGGGGAGGAGGTGGCAAGGTAGGGCAACGCCTTAGCACACCGGTAGCGCTTTACCGCCTAAGCATCGCTTAGGCAACGCCTTAATAACCATGGTACGGCGAACCCAAATCCCTGTTAAGAGTATTGTATATTCTACATTTCTCTCTCTCTCTTGGCCCATATGGCCCTTGTAGCCCATGAGGTCCATTCATCTTTGTCTATATATATCTCCTTCATTAATGAATAAGATGAATAGTTGTGAATAGTAAACCCTAGTTGTATTGTCTTAACATGGTATCAGAGCAGTTCAACCCTAACCCTAGTTCTACTCCACCGACGGCTGCTGCTGGGAGCTTTCGCTCGGGCCGGAGGGCCTGAGCAAAGCAACCTTCGTCGCCACCGTCGTCTCATGCTGCCACTACCTCGCCTCACCGTCATCTTGGAGCCACCGTCGTCTCTACCTCGCCTCACCTCGCCTTGAGGTCTTGTCTTTGATTGCCACCGCATTGGAGACGACGGATCCGCGCCGTCTTCACCGCTCGAGCTTCGTGATCGCTGGCCATTGCCGGAGGCGACCCGGATCTGATTTGCCGCCAAGACGAGCTCTCTGCACCTTCGCGCCCCGACGCTCTTCCTCTGCAGCCGTCGTGCGTGAGCTCTGGAGCTTCATTGTTGAGCCGCTCGACGGATCTGCGCCGCTGGAGCAACTCGCTCACTTTGAGCTCGCCGCTTGAGAGCGACCGGATCCGCGCTGTCTTCACCGCTTTGAGCTTCGTGCATCGCCGCCGCCGCTTGAGCGACCGGATCTGTATTGCAGACGAGCTCTGCTACCTCTGCCTGCGCCCGACGCCGTTTTCCTCTGCAGGTAGTCGCGCATGAATCTCTTCTCACGGCGATCGGTATTGCTATTGCTGAGTCTGCCTCTGGGAGCCGATCACTGTTGATTAGTAATTAGTACTGCTTCTTAGTTCTGGCGATGCGCTACTATTGCTCTGTGATTGGTATTGTTGTGTGGTATGGCTAAGTCCAGGCTCGATGTTCGGAGGCGGTTCATCTCTAGTGTTTACAGATATCAAGCTCGATGGGTTGAATTACCGAGCATGGGCTTTCTCGACCAAGACTACTCTTAGGAGTTATGGTTTGGCCTCTCATTTGACTGATGATCCTCCGATCCAAGACCGATTGATCTTTGAGTGTTTAAAGGCTTGGCATAAAGAAGATGATCGTGTCATGACCGGAATTGTCTTTGAGTGTTGATGTTTCTCTACGGATGAGTCTTGAGTATCATACTTGACCAAGCAAATGTGGACATACTTTGAGAAGAGATATGTTTGATCCAGTGGTGCTCTTCGCTTCACATTGCTCAAGAACATTCATAGTCTTGACAGATGACTGATCATCGGTGGAGGAATATTACAGTGCTTTCACTCACATCACCGGTCCTCTAGAGTCTATGACAGAAAGGTTTCTTTGTTGCTGTCGGTCTTGTCTTTGCTAAAGATGAGTATGCTCAGACGCTCATGTATCGATTTGTGATGGGGCTTGATCGGAGTTTGAGCCTGTTTCGTACTCAATTGCTCAACTATCCCACTCCACCGACTTTGATTGCGGCGCTCTCTAGTTTGATTGCGGAAGAGACGGCGTCTTCATTCTCTTATGCTGTCTCGGGATCGTCACCACATCTTTGTTCGAGTCTCTCACGGTGATGCGGATCTACAGAGCGACACCTACTGAGTGTTGGTTTGTTCCCATTGCAAGAGGACTGGTCATCATGTTGACAAATGTTTCAAGTTACATCCAGATCGCCTTATTGCCTATCGTGCTAGACAAACAATTTGGCCGTGTCGTGGAGCACCTCTCGGGCCTTCAGAGCACTCATCGAGCGCCACTGGCGACACATCCACATCTATCGTGACTTCGGATCGATTATGCGCTATGACATCGCTTGCACCTTACGCTTCTAGTCTTTGCTCATCCTTGGATTACGGATTGGTGCCGTTTCATGTCACATCGATGACTCTCACCTTGTTGCTCGTAGGCCCTCGATCGATGCTACCTATGTTCACTGCTGGCGATGGTACACTCTAAGCTTCAGGGCAAGTGTCTGGTGAGATCTGTCTGAGCACCCGCTCACTATTCTCATCTTCGCGCTTTTGGTTGTGTCTCCTATGTCCTTCTAGCACCTCGTGAGCGCACAAAGCCGAGCCCTCGATCGCTTGAGTGTGTTTTTACGGGTTGACAGCCCCGAACATAAGGGTTATCGTTGCTATGATCCTCAAAGATGTCGCATTCGTGATCTCTCGTGATGTGACTTTTGATGAGGGACGTCCTTTCTTTCATCATTCTTCTCCACATCCCTTCTTCTTCCACGATTCCACTTCCTTTTTGTGTCTACCTCCCATTCATTCTCCAGATACACCTTCTCCAGATACACCTTCTCCACCAATTTCACCTTCTCGTGTACCTTCTCCACCAGCTCCACCAGTTTCTAACACTTCCACTCTTCCCTTCCACTATAGTCGCGATGAGAGTTTCTTCGATACTCTGTCCTCCTCTCCTCAGCCTGATCCTCCGGCCAGTACCATCGACTCTGACGATCGTTCTACTACATCACGATATGCCCTACGTGATCGTTCTTCTATTCAGGCACCAGAGAGATGGGGTTTTTCTCGCAGTGTGATGAGTCGAGCTTGAGTACCTATCGGGAGGTGTCTGTACACTGAGTGGCAGTTGGCTATGACAGAGGAGCTCACAGCATTAGAGTGCACGGGCACTTGGGATCTTGTTCCGCTACCGTCTGGAGCTGTTCCTATCACTTGCAAGTGGGTGTACAAAATAAAGAACAAATCAGATGGGTCAGTAGAGCGATACAAGGCTCGTCTTGTTGCAAGAGGTTTTCAGCAGGCTTATGGTCGAGATTATGATGAGACTTTTGCTCCAATTGCTCATATGACCACAATCCGCATTTTTTATCATAGATTGTAGCAATACGCACATGGACTATATCTCAGATGGATGTCAAGAATGCTTTTCTTCACGGTGATCTACATGAGGAGGTCTATATGCAGCCACCCGTGGAGTTGAGGCTCCTACAAAGCTATGTTTGTCGCCTTAGGCGTGCTCTATATGGTCTCAAGCGGGCTCCTCGTGCTTGGTTCGAGCGTTCGCCTGTGATTCGAGTCTTTGGTTTCACTGAGTGAGCATGACCCCGCCTTGTTTGTTCACACTTCTCAGCGAGGTCGTCCCTTGCTGCTTCTGTATGTAGATGATATGTTGATCACGGGAGATGACATGGACCACGTGGTTTTTGTCAAGAAGAAATTGAGTGAACAATTTATGATGTCCGATTTGGGACCATTGAGCTATTTTCTAGGAATTGAGGTTCATTCTGATGGTGATGGCTACTATCTCTCTCAAAGATCGCTATGTTCGGGATTTACTTGCTCGCTCTCGGGATGGCGATACTCAGATCGCACGCCACACCCATGGAGCTTCACTTGCACTCGACCTACGACGGTGTACCACGATGATTCTTCTCGCTATCGTCAGCTTGTTGGGAGTCTTGTCTATCTCACAGTAACCAAGCCAGACATTGCTCATGATGTTCATGTGCTCAGCCAGTTTGTCAGTGCTCCCACCTCAGTTCACTATAGTCATGTTCTTCGTGTACTGAGATACTTGAGAGGAACTGCGCCCGGGCGCTCATTCTATGCGATTCAGTCGACTCCACCCACGCTTACTCGACTCTACTTGGGCGAGTGATCCTGCCGATCGCCGATCACATCGCAGCTATTGTATCTCTCTTGGTACTTCGCTTATTGCTTGAAGTCCAAGAAGCGGATATGGTGTCACGCTCTAGTGCAGAGGCGAGCTCAGAGCACTTGCCGCTACAACATCGAGATCATTTGGCTTCGATGGCTCTTGACTGATCTTGGTGTCCCTTGCGACAATCCTACCCCTCTCTTTTGTGACAATACAAGTGCCATTCAAATTGCCAATGATCCGGTCAAGCATGAGCTGACAAAACACATTGGTGTTGATGCATCCTTCACTCGATCTCATTGTCAGCAGTTGACCATCACCCTCAAGTATATTCCCTCAGAGCTCCAAGTTGCAGATTTCTTCACTAAAGCTCAGACTAGAGAACATCGTCGACTTCATCTACTCAAACTCAGTGCATCAGATCCTCCTGATCCACCTTGAGTTTGAAGGGGGGTGTTAAGAGTATTGTATATTCTACATTTCTCTCTTTCTCTCTCTTGGCCCATATGGCCCTTGTAGCCCATGAGGCCCATTCATCTTTGTCTATATATATCTCCTTCATTAATGAATAAGATGAATAGTTGTGAATAGTAAACCCTAGTTGTATTGTCTTAACAATCCCGAACCCAACCAACCACGAATCCGGTAACTATGCCACCAAGAACACTTCAATCATTTTGTGTATCTTCATTTACTCTTACTCTATTTACTAATTATCTGATTAGGAAAGCTGTAGATCTTGTACATGATTACATATAGTAAATTGTTCTATAATAATTCATTCACTGAATATAGCTTTCCCTCTAAAAACTATACTCATTATACACTTAGATTGACATATTTACGCAGTTGGTATCCTTTTACTGCAACTCAGAGCTCTATTTTTCTTGGTTCACACTTTTTTTTTGAATTTTCTGAAGATGAAAAGTGTTATATTCCTTTTCTAGGATCACCGCAAAGCTCCTCAAGATATGTTCAGGCCACTTCTATCAAGTGTCCCTACCACCACTTTTGGTGCTGGAAAAGGAAGTAATGTGCACCGGCCTATGTTTTCACACAATTCCTCAGTCACAACCAGCAGTAATGCAAGCTCTGAGCACGGGGCCACTTTTGGCCCTTGTATGGACACTGACCAAGAACGACATGATCTATCTGGTGAATGGGAAGCAACTGCTAATTCTGAAATTCGCGAGGACATATTTGATAGATTGGATGAGCTGAATGAAGTACCCAGTTGTCATCAGCGCAGTTTATCACCTACTCAAAGTGGTCCAGAAAACTCATTAAGCACAGACAAATGTGTAAAAAGCAGCAGTCGGGACATTGATATGGAAGGAAGCAGAACAGCTAGTCAGACTTCATGTGATGTTACAGGTAGTTCGGAGGCTGGGCATGTTAAAATGGCCACGTGCACTAGGTGTAGAAAGTTATTCAATGTGATGGATGTAGATGGAGGTGATTATTGTGAAGAATGTGCTTTAAGGGACGGAGTTTTGTCTGCAGACCCTAACATACAGATTATAGAAGAACCTCATCAACAGGATCATAAAATTACAAAGCCTTACATTCCATCAGAACCTCGTCTTATAGCCCCAGGTTGTGTAGAAGATAGCAGTGAGGCATCTCTTGACCATCGACCGGTGATCAATAAACCTCCAGCCGGTTATTCGCAAAGGTGTCCAATTCAGTCAACAGTGGACACAACTGAGGAAATGCTGTTGGGGCAGCACTTGAAGAATCTTGCAGAAAATATAAGGCTACATGACATTGGCGACTCTTCACTGGGAAATTGCAATGATATTTCATCCCATCTATGTAGTGTAAGTGACTGTCAACAGGCAGAATCAACATCTGTGGTGGAGTACAACCTTTTCAGAGACCAAAAAGGCAAACACAATCATGGAATGCCCCAATGCCTGCCAGAATCAGATTGCCAAGATAATGAGTTTTTCTCTTATATAAGGACTGGTGATTCTCATCAACTGCAATCAACTGGGTCTCCAAACCTTAAGGTTGAAAATACTGAGGGCACCGGAATATCAGTACTCTTATTGCAGAACTCAAGCAGCAACAAATGGCCTGTTGTGGAAGGGAGGCCCTTGGCTGCTACCAACATTCTTTGTTCAGAACCCTATTATGCAAGAGATAATGTCAATATGATGAAGCGTATCATTGGACTGGATAGCTCTTCAGCTGCTTCTTCCATTGATCTAGGGTCTTCAAGGCAATCGGATGTACGTTTTGAGCGCCTTAAAAGTGGTAAGAGGTGTGACTTTGAGAAGTCTCAAATAAGCAGTACTGTGAGTCGTCAAAGTGTTGCTTCAGTGTCAGACATGTCAATTAGTGGTTCTTCAGCTTCACTTTGTCCTCAGAGTGAGGTAAATGGATATGATTGTTACCCAATCGTTACTTTGGAAAACAGTGCTTTAAGAACTACGGTTTCTACTGGAGAACATGATGGATCTTGTAAAGAGGCTCTCTCAAGTGCTATAGAGTGCTGGTCTGCTGCGCAAGCTATTGTAAATGATGATAGCGAAGCAGTCGGAGATGTAGTAATTCATAATCAAAGTGCGGACTGGACTGCTCATGATGATGATTTAAGCGTTAACATGTGTTCATCATATACCGAAGTGCCACTTAATATCCCCCAGTCTTCAGCTGCTTACGGAAGTTGCTCACAAAAGACTGAAGAAGATACTTCTGCCATCACTAACTATTCAATTGACACTCCAGAACATCCATGTGATGAGAACAATTTTGGTAATCTTCAAATGCAGTCTGAAGCGGTTCTGGCTTCTGATGAGGCAAACAGGATGGATGCTTGTTCTGTGTCTGCCATCTCTGAGGAGGATGTGTTGGTTTCTGCAACAGAGGCTAAAATAGTGGAGCTCCCTAATGATGGTAAATTCATTTTTACTCTTTATTTGCAACTAATGTGTGTGTTGTCCTGGTATATTTCCACATGAAAAATTTGCAGCCTTGTTTGAGAATCACATTCTTTGGTGGCACTAAGGAGCTGTTGCTAGATATGTAAAGGCATTTTCCAAAAAAAAACTGTTTTTACAAATGAAAGAAAAATATATAATATAAGTAATTATGCGACTAAGGCATCCTTATACATGATAAACATAAATAGTTAATTCATTTAGCTCATGTTAAGTAATTCAGAGAGGAGGCCTTGGTTAAGATTGCTTTATTAAAAGTACTCCCTCCGTTTCCAAATACTTGCACTTTTGACAGCACATGGGACATCAAGAGGGGGTGGAGGGGATTGTTGGGGTTAGAGAACAAAAACATTGAGGGGAATGGGCTGCAGTGCTGTGGTAGAGAAATTTAAATAAAAGAAATGAATAGTAAAAAAAGGTTTTGAGTGTGGGAGTTTAGGACAAATGATATATTTTTAAACCTGTTTATCATTCGATGGTTGTCATGATTAACAACAACTATCTTCTACTGAATCATGTCTGCACATAAGTATGGAAATGAGTGCTATGCAAGAGTCTTTATGGAGTCAATGCAATCATTTCAAGAATCAAATGTGTAGAACAATGCGAAGCGATTAGGTTGTAGAGTTTGAGATCGGCATGGCTCAGACAAGTGACTCGTGAGAATCATTGTGCTTTGATCGACTCGCCAGACTCAAGCCTGCGCATGACAGATAAGTCAAATGTGACTCTATGGCATAACCTATCTAGTTTGATTGAACGTGCTCAAGTGTCAGGACTTCCTACCATCCACTAGACTTTCCTACGACTTCAACGTGGAGCTTCTACGTTATGTCTATTCGTCGTCTCTTGTCTCTTGCTATTTGCTGCGATTCATTATGCGTTAGCTGCGAGTCCCTTCCATGAGCCTTTTGCGCATGACTTGATGAGATTTCATATGTTCAGCTCATTTCATGACTGGCAGTATTTCTATGTCGTCATCCGTATTCTTGGGTCATCACGATCTATGTTCGTGTTTCCACTGCTCAACTGTCATTCTCTTTCCATGCGGTTCGTACTGGCTTGCATCCTTTAGGAGTGCATGTCTACTTGATCACTTGTCTCGACTCTTATGTACTTATGGTTCCTTGCATCGTCATGTCTCTTTACATCGACTTATGCTCTGACTCGTTGCAGCGTTTGATCTGTTCTCGTCTTTCATTACTACGGATGTCTTACTTTTTCTAGACCATGCTTTGCCTTTTCTCTATATAGATTGAGCTCTCTTCTTACATTCGTAGCTTCTACTTTATCCTTCGTTTGTTTGTTTGGAATCGTCTATTTATAGTTCTTAGACTTCTTATTTATGTATATTCGATTATCGGCTTCGATGTGTTCGTACTGCAGTGACTATTCTTCTAGTGTTTCTTCATTACTTTTCTTTTCATTGCACTTTGGCTATGCTTTCAGGTCGAGCTACTTTAATGTTGATGTTGAGCAATCTCGATCATGCGATTTGTCGGTGAATCGAGATTGCGCTCTCTTGCTTCACTGCTACGAGTCAGTTTTCATATTGGTATCTTTCTTGCTCATTTCCTTCAATGCGTTATGTGACTTCTCGATTGTTCATTCAGCTTTCGTGTCCGATCAGTCCAGCACGTCGGTCTTCTTCGCTCGTTCTGTTCACCTGATCGCGTTTGCACGTTTGAGTCTCCCATAGCTTCTCAGTGATGTTCGGCTCATGGTATTTACTCTGTTGTTCCATGCTTGGTTCTGTCGAGCCATTCATAGGTACGCTTCGATCCTTTGACTGATTGCTCATTCCAGTTCTGTCGATGCTTGTTGCTTCTGATAGTTCACAGCTAGTTCAGTTCTTGCACTTTGTCACTGATCTATTTCGTCAGATTGTCTCTTGTACGTCTTCGTCACCTCATCTCATGGTTCTCCTTCCTTCCTGATTTAGTTGCCTCTTGCACTTTCCCACATCTCCTTGCTCGCGTATCATTCCGAGTTCTCTTGCATCTGCTCTACGTCTCTCCTTCTTCACGTACATCCACGGTTCGTTCCTCTAGGCGTCCCTCCTTCACCTCTTCTTTCGATCTGATTCCACTCACTCTGATCTCCCGTGCCTGAGTGCTTATCCTTAGCTTCCTGTGTCTCTTCGAATATTTCGTGCTTGGATACTCTGTCCTAACTGATTGTCTTTGCTGTCTCCTCAGTGTCATGTATGCGTTAGGTGTTTGAGACTGTTGACTGTGCATTCCTTTTGTCTTAGACTGTCTGATTTGTACTTGTCTCTACGTTTGTAAGCTTGATTGGATTTTTGCATCAGCTGAGATATTGGATTGATAGTCCATAGTACTGACTAAGTGCTCATGTCGACTGTATTAGGGTTCTTAGCTTCACTTTGTCCCAGAGTGAGGTAAATGGTATGATTGTTACCAATCGTATTTGGAAAACAGTCTTCAAGAATCGGTTTCACTGGAGACTGATGGATCTTGTAAAGAGGCTCTTCAAGTGCTAGAGTGCTGTCTGCAAGCTATTGAAAGATATGCGAAGCAGTCGAGTGTATTCATAATCAAAGTGCGACTGGACTGCTCATTGATGATTTAAGCTAACATGTGTTCATCTATCCGTGCCTAATATCCCAGTCTTCAGCTGCTTAGGAAGTTGCTCACAAGACTGAAGAAGACTTCTGCCATCACTAACATCAATTGACACTCAGAACATCCATGTGATGAAACATTTTGGTAACTTCAAAGCAGTCTGAAGCGGTTCTGGCTTCTGATGAGGCAAACAGGTGGATGCTTTTCGTGTCTGCATCTCTGAGGAGGATTGTTGGTTTCTGCAACGAGCTAAAATGTGGACTCCTATGATGGTAAATTCATTTTTACTCTTTATTGCACTAATGTGTGTGTTGCCTGGTATTTCACATGAAAAATTTGCAGCTTGTTTGAGAATCACATTTTTGGGGACTAAGAGCTGTTGCTAATATTAAAGGCATTTTCAAAAAAAACTGTTTTTACAAATGAAAGAAATATTAATTAGTAATTTGACTAAGGCATCCTTATACATGTAAAATAAATGTTAATTAATTTAGCTCATGTTAAGTAATTCGAGGAGGCCTTGGTTAGATTGCTTTATTAAAAGTACTCTCCGTTTCCAAATACTTGACTTTTGAGCACATGGGACATCAAGGGGTGAGGATTGTTGGGGTTAGAAACAAAACATTGAGGGATGGGCTGATGCTGTGTAGATTTAATAAAAGAAATGAATGTAAAAAAGGTTTTATGTGGGAGTTTGGACAAATGATTATTTTAAACCTGTATTGAAATTGCAGAATAAGATATTTTTATACTCCCATTTTCTTTTCATTGCAACACCATTGTTTTGGGAAAGGATAATCTGCTCCACAAGTTCCCATGGTAACCTTTATTGTATCTTCATGAAACGTCATCCCTTTTTACGTAGCATGCAACAAAATTTGTGGCAGATCCAACCTAGAATTTTTAAAGTCCTTAGTTGCTATAATTCATAGTTGTAGACTTGTGCATGGCTTGCATTAAGTAGTTTCAAATAAATTTATATCTTTGTGAGATAAAATCGTTAGAAAAAATAGCAACATGTATTTAGAAGAAAACCTGTGATTATCAGCAATTTTTATTAATCAATAACAGTCTGGTAGATTAACACTTGTTTTCCATCAATGCAACTATTCTAACAAAGTTTATGCAAAATTATTTTTCTTATAGTGCTATCTTTCATTATTGATGGTTACATACACAAAATATTTCACATTTGATGCAGCCTCTCTGTTTTAGCTTACAATCACAGTTAAGTTCTTGTGTGACTATGCTTCTAATCATCACATTATACTGTCTCAAGGCCGTTGAAAAATTGAGAATGTTCCTTAGAAGAGGCTACGATACAATTCTTTGATCCATGTTCACCTTTCCTACAGGTGAAATTGGACGGCGAGCAGGAATGAGACTCGGCTCGTTTGGACAACGAGCTCGAGAGCCGGTTCGGCTCGGTTCGAAAAAAGCTCGAGCCGGCTCGAAAAAGCTCGTTCGAGCCAGTGTTTTTCAAGCCCAAAAATAAAGGTAGAATAAAATAATTATATGAATCATTTATCATCAATTCAAAATCCAATCATCTTGATTATATGGGGTTGCGCTCGGCTCGTTTAGCTCGCGAGCCGGCTCAAAGCCTAGATAGGGGCAAACTGCAGCTATTTCAAGCTTTCAGGCTTCAGCCGCGGCTCGGCCGTCCTCGATTTCTTTCTCGTTCCGTACGTCCGCCCCTCCAACCCCAGATCAGATCACCCATTTCCATCCAGATCATCGAAGCCAGAGCCGCTCCCGTTCCCCTCCTCCTCCTCCCCAGATCTCCCCGCCCCTGCCTGCCGGCAGCCATGCCATTGGCCACCGAACCCCCCGCCGCGCTCCCCCTTACCCTCGACCTCGAGGACTTCAAGGTCCCCCCTTCTCTCTCTCGCTCGATTCGATTCGGTTTGGCCGTAATAGCCTTGTGGTGTGGGGGTGTGTGCAGGGGGACTTTTCGTTCGACGCGCTGTTCGGGAGCCTTGTGGACGAGCTGCTGCCGGAGTTCTGCGGGGACGACGCGGTGGGGCCCCTGCCGCCGCCGGTCCTCGGGGCTGCGCCGCCCGTGTTCCCCGCTGTCGACGAGCTGCTTGGGCTCTTCAAGCACTCCTGCAAGGAGCTCGTCGACCTCCGCCGCCAGGTCGGTTGCTCACGCCTCGCCTGCCGGTGGTGGCGGTGGCCTCCATGTTGCCGTCCACCTGCCCTACTGCCCTGCCTACGTGAGGCCTTGTTTGGATTCCACCTGCCCTACTGCCCTGCCTGCGTGAGGCCTTGTTTGGATAGGAGGATTAGAATCAATCTTTTCGGATTGGAAGATACTTCGTAAATATGTCGGTTTACAATGTATCCAAACGAGCCCTTAGTGGGTGGGTGGGTGGGTGGTTGGTTGGTTGGTGGTGTGTGCTGATGCTGCTGCTGCGTGTGTTTGTTTTTTTGGTTGATAGATTGACAAGAGGCTGCAGAATCTGAAGAAGGAGGTGGCCTCGCAGGATGCCAAGCATCGCAAGACGCTCGGAGAGGTTAGTTAGTATGCTTACAAGGTTCTTATTTGTTGATTAGTGTGATGTTATTAAAGGAAGACATTTTCAATGGAAGAAGTGGGAATGAGAAACCAGAAAGAGCTATACAAAACCCTATATGAAAGGAAATACAAATTCCTTTAATATATGACTGGTTTCACAACGCAAAGACCCACTTGGTAAATCTTATTTTTGTGCGTCACTTGTTCCCTGTGATCACAATCCTCACTGAGATGAAAGTGCCATTCTAGATTCGGGGACATGACGCTGCGATCAACAACATAGAGACCCATTGGGGGAATCTTAATGCTGCTTATGGGTTAGCATTTGTTTTCATCGTTTAGGATCCATATCTATCTTTGTGTTCCACGATGAAGTCTCACATTTTAAGATTTTCACCCAATTGAATTCTGTCATATACTTTCAAAGTTTGGAACTGCATTCTTCATTGAATTTCTCTTACCGACAAATGTTGGTACAAACAAATGTCGATTCTCTAGCTCTCTTGTTCTATTGGACCTGTAAGGTTTTCTTGTAGTAATCCAAATTCTGAGTCGCAGATAAAGTCTAGTTAAGCCATTATCTGGAAAAGCTCTGTAAAGGAAAACTTGTTGTTTCAGACTATGTAATGTCGGTGTTTCGTCAAATTCTAATTACAAGGAAATTTCTGACTAGTTAGTGAGCCTTGCTGAGGAAATTGGTGTCGTGCTGAAACATTCTTTCTAGCCATTTGTTTACCAATGTCTATCTTATGTTCACATCATCTCAGGAATGAGGTTTTTTTTCAATTTCATAATCTCTGCTGCATGTTTCATAGTGCTTATTTGCAAAACAACGCTTGGTTAGTTATGTAGGTTTCTTTTCTTACTCCAACAGTTTCCTTTTATAGTTTTATCAGTTTAAGATTATATCAATTAAACAGACTATGTAAGAGAAGGGCAATCATTTGTTCTTAAAACCAGCGTTGTTAAGTTTAAGATCAAAGAGTCGGTCAGAAAAAGAACTCCCCTTTCGTTCCAAGTTATCACCTGTTGTTCCAAGGCTTAGAGAAGAATTGCTCTTTGGAGAGCACAATATAATATTATAATGAAAGTTGTAAGCTCCATTCTGGAGTTAAACTTTTCTTACTAGTTCTAACGTTGAAATTGTTGGAATGAAAAATCATATCCATTCCAATGGGTCAAAAACCAATATAACATGTACAGTGTTTGCAATATGCAAAGAACACCCTAGTTATATACATATGTAACACTCCCCTTCAAACTCATGGTGGATCAACAACGATGAGTTTGGACTGGTAGAAACTGTGCTGAGCTCAAGTCTGTGCTTTGATGAAGAAATCTGCTAATTGAAGCTCCGAAGGTACATATTGAAGAGCAATAACTTGGTATTGCATCTACGATCTCATGTACGAAGCATCTACTCCAATGTGCTTGGTGAGCTCATGCTCCACTGGATCTCGAGTAATGCTGATCACACCAGTACTGTCTGATAGGAGAGGAGTCGGTGCAGAAACTGAAACACCGAAATCCTCAAGTAACCACTGAAGTTAGGTGATCTCGACTGTCAACGACACCATAGGCAATCCGCCTCAGCACTCAAACGGGAAACGACAGTCCGCTTCTTGGTCTTCTAGGCAATCAGAGGATCTAAGGAAAACACAATAGGTAGAAAGAGACCGGCGATCAGAATGATTGCTAGCCCAGGTCGTATCAGAGTACGCCTGAAGCTACCGAGAACTGGAGCGAGAAAAGAAAAGGTGACGAGTGATGGTCTCGCGAAGATATCGCAGAGCACGAAGAAGGTGGCAGTGGAGCTGAGTGGCAGCAGAGACAAACTGACTCATGATGTAAACTGTGTTAGAAATGTCTAGTCAAGTGATCCCAAGGTAGACGAGACTCCCGACAAGATGGCGGTAGCGATTGGGGTCTTCGAGAGGCTCATCATCAGTAGGCCGAAGGTGAACACTAAGCTCCATGAGAGTATCCACCATTCGCTGATCAGTGAGACAAGCGCGAGTAAGGATATCTTGAATGTACTTCTCCTGGGAGAGATAGTAGCCCTCAGGCGTATAAGTGACCTTAATCCCAAGGAAGTAACGAAGGGGACCCAAATCAAACATCAAGAACTGCTCACTGAGACGCCCCTTTACAAAGGCAATGTACTGAAAGTCATCTCTAGTAATGATCATATCATACACATATAGAAGAGGGGACATCCGACCCCGGGGAGAGGTGTGTACAAGGAGGGCAGGGTCGTGATCACTAGAGAAGCCGGCAGCAGTGAAGTGACCTCAATCCCAAGAAAGTAACGAAGGGGACCCAAATCAGACATCAAGAACTGCTCACTGAGATGCCCCTTTACAAAGGCAATGTACTGAAAGTCATCTCTAGTAATGATCATATCATACACATATAGAAGAGGGGACATCCGACCCCGGGGAGAGGTGTACAAGGAGGGCAGGGTCGTGATCACTAGAGAAGCCGGCAGCAGTGACAACAGAGGAGAAACGGTTAAACCAAGCACAAGGGGCTTGTTTGAGCCTATAGAGAGCGACAAAGGCGACAAACCATACCATCAGGGACATAATACACAAGGGGCGACTGCATGTTGACCTCCTTACACAGCTTGCTATTGAGAAAGGCATTCTTGACGTTCAGCTGAGAGATGGGCTACTGTTGAACATTGGTCATGCGAGCGACAGGAGTGAAGGTCTCATCGTAGTCATGACCATGCTCCTGCTGAAAACCACGCACCACAAGACGAGCCTTGTAGTGCACAAGGGAACCATTCGAGCTGGTCTTGATCTTATACACCCACTTGCACGTAATAGGAGTGACGTGCTGGTAAAGGCATAAGATCCCAAGTGCCAATACGATCCAAAACAGCAATCTCGTCAGACATTGCAAGCTGCCACTCAGGGTGAGCAGCAGCCTCACGGTAGGCTCTAGGCTCAGAAAGAGCTGTGGCTACAAAACCGTAGCGCTCAAGAGGCCTAACAGTGTGACGATCACGAAGATCGTATCTGGGAGAAAGCAGAGCGGGGCCAGGAAGGACGGAGGAGTCCTAGGAACATGGCCCAACAAAGACGGAGGTTCAACTGGAGAAGGAATAGGCCGAGGACGGCGAGAAGAGTGCAAAGAAAAATGTGGAATCTCAACAAAAGAGCTAGAAGGAAACTTTGGCAGAGAGGGGACAGGTGGAGCTGGAGGAGAGGGAATTGAAGGAGGAGGCGGAAACGAAACAGAAGTGGAAAGCTGAGGGTTAGGAAAAAACCAGAAAGGAGACCGAGTCAACAAGAGATTCTGAGCTGACAGTAGGGAAACAAGGGTAGTAAGGTCGAGACTCATCGAATGTGATATCCCTAGAGATCCTTATCCAGTGAGCAATAGAGTCGTAGCAGCGATAACCCTTATGCTCAAGACTGTAGGCAAGAAACACACACTCAATTGACTGAGCAGTTAACTACTTAGCTTGATGCGTTCACGAGGTGGAAGAAGGACGAAACAGTTACAACCGAAACAAGGAAGGTTAATGTACTTTGGAGCCCGACCGTAGAGACGCCCAACAGGATTAGAACCCTTAAGAGTAGTAGAAGGCTGCATGTTGATGAGGAAAGCAGTAGTGGAGACAGCCTCAGCCTAGAAGTGTGGTGGAACAGAAGAGGCAAGTATGTGAGCGCGAGCTGTCTCAAGCAAGTTACGATGCTTATGCTCAGAGACATCGTTCTGAGCATGAGCACAAGGGCAAGAATATTGGGGAAGAGTACCGCTCAGTGAGAAAACGACGCAAAGTAGCATACAAGTACTGGCCAGTAGAGTCAACACAAAACATATGAATGGCCGAATCAAACTGAGTGTAAACTATGTGGTGAATGTCTGGTAAATAGAGAGAACTTGACGGCGAGAGGACATGAAGTAGATCCAATTATGACGAGAATAATCATCAATAAAAACCACTTGGTATCGAAACGAAGGGAGCGGACCCAAACATTGGAGTGAATAAGATCAAAAGGACAAGTGGAAACAGAATCACTATAAGGATAGGGGAGCTGCGCTGCTTGCTAACCTTGCAACCCATACAATGTAAGGTGTTCCAAAAAATAGACCCAAGAACACCATGGCTTACTAGTGATGATAGACGCGATCCGTAGAGATGACACAGACGATGGTGCCACTGAGCGAAGGAAGTAGTAGAGGATGTGGCAAAACCAGAGGCAGCGGTTGTGGCTAATTGGTTGGTGGAGACAGCGGAAGGAAGATGTAGCAGTCGAGCTCTCAAAGACGCTGCGAATCACGGCACCGAGGTACTAAGCATAGTCCCCGTTAAGTCGAAACAAGCATAGTCTCGAGGCTCCCGGCTCGAAAAAGCTCGAGCCGGCTCGAAAAAGCTCGTTCGAGCCAGGGTTTCCTAATCCCAAAAATAAAGGTAGAATAAAATGATTATATAAGTCATTTATCATCAATTCAAAATCCAATCATCTTAATTATAGGGGTTGCTTCGGCTCAAGAACAACGAAAAAACCGAGCTCGAGCCGAGTTCGGTGATCATGAGCCGCAAGCTTTTTGGCCACCCCTAGTCCCCGTGCAGCAGTTTTGAACACAGCAAGACTCAAGACTCAAGACTCAAGAACACAACAGTTGTGATCAGTGATCTAACTAGTCGACATAAGCTACATAGTAAGCTAAGGAATATGAGAGATTGCAAGAACATGAAAAGAAGTGAAAAGGGTGCCTCGGCCTGCAACAGGAAGAGATGTACCATCTGCAATCTAAACAGTGGAAGGAAGAGCTGTGGAACACAAAAGTGAGGTGAGTAGAGTCTGGTATCATGTGAACGGAAGCACCAAATCCAAGATCCACGGAGGCGTGTAAGACTGCTGAGAAGCAAGAGCCAGACGAGCAGAACCCGAAGAGTCAGAGGGAGAGCTGACACCTAGGCGTTGGAGCAGGGAGAGAAGCTATTGCGTGGCGTCACCGGAGGAGCCCTGGCGAGAGGCACCAGCTCTTGAGTGGGAGAAACCTCTAGAGCCTTTCGGGGGATGTCCACCTTGGCAACCCTGGTCTTTCCTCTGCTTGTAGCAGTCCTGATAACTGTGGCCGTTAGGCTGGCAGTACGTGTAGTAGACTCGTGGTAAAGGCAGCAACCACTGGTGTCCCGGGAGCTGGAGGGACCATGGTCGGTGCTGAAGGAGCAGACGCTAAAGCAGACAAGACATCCTGCATCTGAGCCTCCACCATGCTCGGGCGTGGGTGGCGAGTCAGGAGCTAAGCACACACAGTCTCAAACTCAGGCCGGAGACACGTCAGGAGGTCGTAGAGACGGTGAGTCTCCTGATGAGCGTAGAGCCGCACAAGGTAGGGATAGGTCCGGAAGACATCCGACCAGAGAGTCGAGCTGACGCCACACGTCAGACATCTGCTGGTAGAAATCATCCACAGTTGCATCGAGTTGCTGAAGAGAATGCGCCTGGTGTACAACCGAGAGGTACATAGCATCACTCATCAATTGATAGTGAGCTCGGAGACGCTCCCACATAAGCTGAGTCGTCGACAACTCTGCCACATCAATGGAGATAGCCATGGGCATGCTACCCACCAGGATGGCGGTAGCACGAGCTTCAGCATTCTGTTATATCTCGTAGGCGTGCAGCTCAGAATGGTAGAGCTTCAGAGCCTCCTACAGTACAGCATTGGCAGCTCAGCCTCCTCCTGATCCGCCCCATCGGGAAGAGCTGGTAGAACTGACGGTGTAGGGCGAGGCGGACAGGGGTGCTCACCGGTGAGATGACCCCAGAGGCGCTAGCTGTTGAGGTGAATCCTCAGGTGCACAGCCCACTCCCAGAAGTTCGTCTCGACAAAATGAACCGAAGGTAGCGGGATGGCGAAGAAGCCATCAGCGGAAGCCATCCAGGGTAGACGGGTGGCTCGGAGTCAGTGTGTCTGGACGCGGAGCAAAGGGGTGGCGACCTCTAGTCGGTGAGAGGCAAGCTCGGGCGGCGGCCCAAGGGGCAGCAGCCAGAGAGACTCGGGCGGCCACCGGAGGCGCTCAGGCGATCACTGGAATGGCTCGGGCGGCGTCGGGGACAGTGGCCCGAGTGGTGGTCGGGTGAAGCTTGGGCAGCGTCGTGCACGGATCTGGTGGCAGAAGCATAGATCCGACGGCGGGAGGAAAATAGAGCAAGGCCCGAGGCTTCTGCGGGTGCGTGCGAGCCAGAGACGTCATGTGGCGGCGGCGATCACGAGGGAAACTCTAACCCTAGCTTAGATACCATGTTGGAATGAGAAATCATGTCTATTCCAATGGGCTAAAAGTCAATATAACATGTACAATGTTAGAAATATGCAAAGAACACCCTAGCTATATACATATATAACAGAAATGATGTCATCATATGTATGATCGCATACCTGATACCTGGAATATGTTACGTAGTGTGAGGCCTTTGAAGTTATTAGATAATATTTTAGCTTAGCCATTGAATCGTCATCCTTTCAGTAAAGTTTCTACTTTCTACTGTAGTGAGGGGATCGTATTACCATAACAAAATTATGATGTTGAAATTTGAAGATTTATTTATTCTTTCAAATAGGAGATAACATAACTCAGATGTTGGTTGGCATTTGCAAAAAGCAAACTGCTTTGATTTTCATTTTTGAATTAGCTATCTATTCAAATGGCTGTTTTGTGCAAAAGTTCCGTGAATTATCTGCCAAATGGCTCCAATCATCAGTTTGGCACCTGTATTGCACAACTTTGTTTCAAAGTTGCTGTCTCATCTAATTTAAAAGAGAGGCAGAGATCCAGTTGATTTATTTTTTCTTTCCTAACTTTAAGGAATATAAAGTACAAAGAATCTATGGGATATTCGTTGTATATTTTACATGTTATGTTTCACTTCTGATCCTTGTTCTTCTTTTATGTTAATGTTTTATTGTTCTCCCCAGCTCGAGAGAGGTGTGGGCGGTTTATTTGATAGCTTTGCTAGGTTGGATTCCCGCATCTCCAGTGTTGGCCAAACTGCTGCAAAAATTGGTGACCATTTACAGGTAATTATCTCTTGTGCAATATCTGTGCTTGTAATTATTACACATATTCACCGATGGTGACTTTACTCTTTGGTTTGATTTTTTGTTGCTTTCTTCAGTTTTTATATTTAACATATATTTCTCTTGTCTGTCAGAGTGCAGAATCCCAGAGGGAAACTGCTAGTCAGACGATAGATCTCATCAAGGTAACATAATTGTTTAAGTTTTGAGCCTTTGAGGCTACTATTGTTCCTTTGACTGATATTGTCATGACTTAATTTTATTGAAATATACTTCTTTTCTAGTATCTGATGGAGTTCAACAGCACACCTGGCGATCTTATGGAACTTTCTCCTCTATTTTCTGATGATAGTCGTGTTGCTGAGGCTGCTTCAATTGCACAGAAATTGCGTAAGTTTTCAGTAGTTGTTGTCTAATATCGTCAACTGGACAATTTACAGTTTTTTTTATTGCACACTATGGCATGTTCTTATACTGTGTTTCATTTCTTTGTTCCTGTGCTGTGCACTTGTTTGCTTGATTCTTCTTTTTTGTGCGGACAAACACCATACTAAGTTGATATATTTATGGAGTTGTATTATTCTAATTTGTTCTTAATTGGGCTCTCTTGAATATATACACAATATTCTTAACATGGTATCAGAGCTAGAGCACTAACCTAACTCTTTCCGCTGCCACATCCGACGCCGTCGTCGCTAGGCTGCCGCTGTCGACGCCGTCCTCCTTCACCACTGCTCGAGTCGCTCCACCCGAGGATGATGCTAAGCCTATCCCTACCGCCGCCGCCCGACGCCATCCTCCTCCGCCGCCACCGACGCCTGACAAGCGCGTCCTCGCCGCATTGCCGGCGATACGGAGAGCGGCGATGCTCGCTTTTTTTCGCGCCGGCGTGAGTTGAGACGCCGCCAGACTCTCCGTCGACGACTTCTTCTGAGCCCTGGCCAGTCTCTAGCGTCAACTGAACGAGCTGGCTTCTCCGCTCTGCCAGGAGTGTCATAAAGTGCAGAAGGCGGATTGTGATCGCCTTCGCTTTTTTGACTTCGTCTGCCGTCTTCGCCTGGAGTTTGAGCATGTTAGGGCTCAACTGCTGAGTCGCTCACCACGACCGACAGTCGCCGAGGCTCTTTCAACGCTTAGTGCTGAGGAGCTTCGCCGCGGGTTAGTAGCACAGTTTGTTCTGGCTGTACTTGCTACCCTTCTTCTTCGACTACACCAATGGTTTCTGCTTTCACTACAATCCCTCCTCAGGTGTCTGTTTCTGCTCCTGTTTTTGCACCAATTGTGGTTCAATGCAATTATTGCAAGAACTTCTGGCATGACTATCAGTGTTGTGCGGTGCAAAAAAAGCAGAACAAGACGCGTGAAATTTGGACGAGGATCGAAAAAGCGAAGGTTGTGCAATGTAGTCGTTGTTATCATAGAGTATAAGTCCTTCAAATTGTGCTAGGTGAGCCTTGTATTGATCCCAAGTGTGTGTTTCGTGTGCATATTGTAACCAATGATTGTAAAGTTGTTGGTAATATGTGGGTTCGACCCATCGTAAGCGTTTCGCATTGGTATTGAAGGACACAAGACCGTAATGGAAACTAGGATCGGAAGAGCGTCAGACAAATGAGAATCATCTCGAGGAAGGCAATAGATTGACATCTCGGCGTCCATAAGTCCGAGTGGATCTTGAGCTAGCATGCGATTCATGGGAAGAAGAGTCATGTGGCTGACATTGATCTTTTTGGCGACCCTTACCCCTCATTTCTAGTCTCATGCTCTTGCAATCGTAGCCTTAGATTGTAGTGGACATACACGAGTTTATGTAGTTTCTTGTATCCAAGATGGTTCCTCAATTGTGTATGTACCAATGCAAATGTGCTCCAATTTCGTTCACATCCACTGGACGAAACACATTGCGAGACAATCCGCATGGCATATTTTGTTAATGTCGGTGTCTGCGCTCCAAACGTCCTCCACCATGTAGCTACAAGTAACATAAAATTTGTGTTAAACTAATAGTGATGGGTCATTTTCCATGTATATGTAAGTTCGTAACAACCTACCTGCAGAATGACGATTAGCACTCATGTGAGCCTCATTTGAAGCAAATAAACCTAAATCGATTCACGGTATTGTTCTAGCTCGCCTAGAGCCTCGCGACTGCGATCCTCGGGTGTATCGGCTATTCTTTGACTCGCCATTGTCGGGAAGCGGCGAGGGTGGATTCTTCCCACATTATAGAAGCGGCTCTGCGGGTTGACAGCGATCTTTGTGCAAACAAACACACTTAGAAAGTTAGAAAAAAAATACAACAAATATGTGATATTTATTTGGATTTAGGAAACTATGAACTTGCCTGGAACTATATACGTGCGGTCCTTCATCATTGCAATTCTCCTATTAACAATCTTTATGACACGACCATAAGTGGCATCATCTTCTTCGATGCGTCTTGAAGTTGAAATTGAGTTCGTACGTCTTTCCAACCATTCCTGCCACTGTTGCGGGTTTCTGTTGGTCGACATATCTGAGTAGTCGGTAAATTGGTTCTACCAATTTTATGACCCAATCCATACTCGACCACCATTGTCTACTTGTGAAGCAGGAATACATGTATTCTCCTTCCTCGGTCGTGCTCAAATGGTTGGAGCCCCATACATCTGACACCATCCACTTTGTGAACTTTGCTTTTCTATCCCTAAAACTTTTCAAAAAAATGAATGTGGTTCCAAACCTTGTGGCGTTTGGACGAACTATCTCCCCTCCAATTTGTTGGCGCATTTCATTATGGAGGCGATCGTGGTTGTATAGGCAAACAAATCCTCTTAGCCGCCTTGACAACTGCATCAACCTCTTCGAACTGACCAATATCCTTCAACATGAGGTTGATGGTGTGCGCTGCACATGGCTGCCAGACTAAAGTTGAGTACTCTTCAATTACCAGTTGGCATGCTTTCTTATAGTTCGCACCATTGTCAGTCACAATCTGCATGACATGTTTAACTCCAACTTCTTCCACAACTCTACGAATCTCACGATACAAAAAGTCAGCATTTTGTATGTCACCAGTTGCATTCACTGACTTATGGAAAAACATTCTTCCATTGCAGTACAACATGAAGTTAATGATACTCATTTGTGTAGGCCCAGTCCAAGAATCACACATAATAGAGACTCCATATATATCCCAGTCTTCTTTGAACTGTGATACATACTCCTTGACCTCTTGTTCGTTGGCATCAAGATATGTCCCATCGATTTCATGCCCTCTTGGTGACGGAACCCCTTGGCCAAGTTCTTGTGTCTCTTTGATGGCGGCACGAAAATAAGGACACTCTGCCTTAACTCCAGCAATGTTATTACTATGGAACCACTTTGACCAAATTTTTCCAAGTTTTGACTTTGCTTCTCCGCGAAGTGTTGTATCAATGCGGGGTTGGACGGGTGTTCGACTGCGCAAAATATCAGGATCAACTCTCATGGACTCTGACCTGCCAAACATCCTCGAAAAAGCATTGCTTCCTGTACCACTATCTCTGCCACTTCCACTTCCCTTTCCACTCCCACTTCCCGTACCACTTCCACTACCACCACCATGTTCAAACGTCGCACCCCTGGCTCTAGCTCTTTGTTGCATCTGATGTAACTCTAACGACTCCCGACGAGCCCATTCTATTTGCATTTCCTCGTTATCATCAAATGCATCTTCATATGATGGACCACGAGCTACAGGCTCTCTTGCGGCTTCCTCCATTCGTAGTCGTTCATCTTTAAGAGATTTCTTTCTTGCCTTCGCTTCTTCAAGACTTGCCAGCATGAGCCTTCGGACTTCCGCCGGAACCCCATTGCAAGCAACAACATCTCCGTGTCTCCCAGCAAGATGTTTTAGGCGGGTGACACTTCCGCCTGATTTTGTTAGATTGCAATATCTGCACTTCCAACCAACACCTCCTAGTCTCTCTCCATGGTCCCAAACATTGATGGATTTAGAAGTCATCACCTACAATAATCCAGACAGGATGAAAATTGTTAGTCATGGATCATATTGACAAGTGATTTCATCTTCCGTATATGGATATATGCTATACAGGTTACTGAAGGCATATATGTTGTTTTGTGAATCGATAGCATTCTGTAGTCTTGCATACAATGATACACAACATGCATGGACTTACACATTGATTCACAATTTCACACAGCATGCAAGGATAGCATTTTGTAGTCTTGCATACACTGATACACACAGCATGCTATAGCCTTTCACATGACCACTAGTAATCCAAATGTGCAACCCTCCACAAATGCTAACCACTAGTAATCCAAATGTGCAACCCTCCACAAATGCATTCAAGATGGTTTCCTACACTACAATCTCTACTTAGTCCTTACTCCCTACAAACAATGAACTCAAAAACTCCACAAGTAGAAAAGCTTTCAGACTTGTGCTTGCGCTTTGTCTTCAGCTTCCTTGTGCTTGCTTGTCTTCATGACTAATGTTGCTTGCTTGTGATGTCTTTGCCTTGGTGCTTGCTTAAGCTAATGGAAATGGAGAATGAGAGGAGGAAGCTCTGGAAATGGAGAATGAGATTGACCCATGGGTTTGGGCGATCCAAGGGGGCCAGGAGGCCCTTCCTCAACGGAGGGCAGACCCGACGTCAGACCTTCTCGTGAGGTGACTCGATTCAATAGATTCGCCATGCTCTACTTCGCAGCTCTCTCACACGGCTCGGCAGAGTTACACTGTCTAGCTCAGACGCCTCCTCCAGGTACTTCTTGGGTTCTAGATTCTGGTGTCTCTTTCCACATATTACCAGACTCCACATCTCTCACTTCAGTAGGACCTCCTGTTTTTCCTATCTCTGTTCAGACAGCTGACGATACTCCTTTATCTGTCAGCTGTCAGGGCACTCTTTTGTCTACTGACTTTTATGTTCCAAATGTTTTCCATGTTCCCCAGTTTACCATGCAGCTTCTCTCGATGGGTCAGCTCATCGATCTTGGTTGTAGGGTTGGTTTTGACTCACACCTGTTTCATCTAGAATCGATAGAAAGGGACGGTACATGGGATTGGTCGGCACTGTAGAGATCGTCAGGGTCTCTACATCCTTGATCGTCTCCACCTTCCTTCCACTTCAGTTGCTCCTGTCACGTCTATATCTACTTCCACCACCACCTTTGGTGTTTTTGCGCAGTGGCATCACCGTTTAAGTCACTTATGTGGGTCCCGTCTTTCTTTATTTGTTCGTCAGGGTGTTCTTGGACGTGTTACTGTTGACACAGCCATGTTTTGTCAGGGTTGTAAGCTGGGCAAGCAGCTACAACTTCCTTATCATTCCAGTGAGTTATTGTCTTCTCATCCTTTTGATTTAGTTCATTCAGATGTATGGAGACCTATGCCTATTGTCTCTAAAGGCGGGCATAAACTTTATGTGATCTTCATTGATGATTATTCCCGTTTTACATTGATTTTTCCTATGTTTAATCGTGGTCAGTTTCTTGCGATCTATCGTAGCTTTGCAACGATGGTTCGCACTCAGTTTGATTCTCCCATCCATACTTTTTGCTATGATTCTGCTGGCTTTTAGACAGTTTCTTTCGAAGCAGGACACACTTTACCAGTCTTCTTGTCCTGGTGCCCATGCTCAGAATAGAGTTGCTGAGCACAAACATCATCATCTGATTGAGACTGCCGCATCCTTCTCTTTGTCTCTCATGTTCCACCACAGTTCTGGGCTGAGGTTGTTTCTACGGCTACATATCTAATCAATATGTGGCCTTCCACTGCTCTTAAGGGTGTCAGTCTTATAGAGCGTCTCTACTCTCGAGCCTCCCAGTATATTCACCTTCGTGTTTTTGGTTGCACCTGTTTGTTCTGTTGCAGCCTCGTGAGTGCACCAAACCGTCAGCTCAGTCAGTTGAGTGTGTTTTTTGGTTATAGTTCTGAGGATAAGGGTTATCATTGCTACGATCCTTTTGCTCGACGGATCAAGATCTCACGAGACGTTGTCTTTGACAAATCTCGACCTTTCTTCTATCGAGATTCGGCTCCTTCTCCTGTTTCCACCGCTAAGCCGATTTCATGGTTGTCTCTTTTTAACTTCACCCATTTCTTCTCTATCACAGTCTTCTCCTGGTCTGTCTCCAGTGGTTCCTTCTGTACCTCTGCCTCCGATGTTGCCTCTTGCAGCATCACCACATGTTCCTGCAGCACTACCATCTCGGTTCTCTGGTATTCACTATTCCAGGCGTCCTCGTCCTTCACCAGTCTCCTCTCCTGGTATCTTCCTGACACCCACATCTGATCCTCCTGATGATGCTCCTCGTTACGCCCTTCGTGACTGGATATCCCTTCACCCTCTTGATCATCTTGGATTTGGTCCGATAGCTTATGTCCTCTCTGTCACTGAGCTTAGTTCTTATTGTGAGGCTACTCCCACTCTGAGTGGTAGTTTGCTATGACAGAGGAGTTTGATGCTCTTCGACGTACGGAGACTTGGGATATTGTACCGACACTTATGCATGCTCCTCCAATCATGTGCAAGTAGGTGTATAAGATTAAGACCGGTCTGATGGTACTATTGAGCACTACAAGACTTGCCTTGTGGCTCGTGGTTTTTAGCAGGAGTACGGTCGTGACTATGATAAGACTTTTGCCCCTATTACCCATATGACCACTATTCGCACTCTTGTTGCGGTTGCTTCTGTTCGCCGGTGGTCTATCTCTCAACTGGATGTTAAGAATGCTTTTCTTAATGGTGTCTTGCATGAGAAGCTCTACATGCAGCTACAACCTGGGTATTCTGTTCCTGGGGCACGTCTGTCGTCTTCGTCGTGCTCTTTATGGCCTCAAACAGGTTCCTCGTGCCTAGTTTGCGCGTTTTACCTCAGTGATTACTGCCAGGGATGGAAATCCCGGCCGGTTACCGCCGGTAACTGGCCTTACCGGTGGGGGCCGAGATTTGAAATCCCGGCCGGTTTTTTCGGAGTTTGCAAATTCAAATTTTGATTGATTTTTAAGCAAAATTTAACGAAATTTGACCGGAAAAAACCGGTTACCGGTACCGGCCGCCGGCCGGGAATTGAGCCGGGACCGGTTTTTGAATCCTTGATTACTGCTATCGGTTTCACTGTTAGTTCCCATGATCATGCTTTTTTTGTTCTTGTCTCACCTCAGAGTAGGACACTGTTTCTTCTGTATATTGATGATATGCTCATCACTGGTGATGATTCCTTATTCATCACGTTTGTGAAGAAGCATCTCAGTGAGCAGTTTTGACGACTGATCTTGTGATGAATCCAGCTGTGAATCATGTGATGAAAATATTCTCCTGCGTCTGTTGGGCATCACTTGTATGAATCCAATTGTGGCGCAGACGCACAGTCAAAAAGTCCATGGATGCAACTGTATACACTAATTCATGAAAAAATATATTTTTAGCAGTATAGCTGAACTTTAAAATTATGTGTTATTCGGAAAGGGTGTGACATTTAGCAATATAAGAAAAACTCGTTCAAGCTTCAAATAGTTGTGTTACCTTTTGTTTTTGCACCCACCATGTTTAGGCCTGTTTTATACCTAACATGATGTTCAAAGATTTGCATGTTTTGATAATGTAGGATCATTTGCCGAGGAGGATGTTGGTAGACATGGTGTAACATCAGCTGTAGGTTCTGCTAATGCAAGCCGTGGTTTGGAGGTTGCTGTTGCAAATCTTCAAGAATATTGTAATGGTCAGTTTTCTACCCTTCAGCTTTCCTGTAGCTAATCTATTCAAATCTGGTTATAACATTTCATCTTATGTTCAGAATTGGAGAATAGATTGTTAGCTCGATTTGATGCTGCATCACAGAGGCAAGAGTTGTCTACTATGGCAGAATGTGCTAAAATTTTGTCAAAGGTGTGTATTCTGTGCAATGAACATGGTGCTGTTTTTCATGTTCAGATTGGCTGATTAAAGGACAAAAACCTTTTTCGTACCATTGCAATGGAGGTCCACTGGTCTAGGACTATTAGAGCAAACACTGGTTTTGAAATTCTTGAGTTGACATTTCTTTGAATTGCACAGTTTGAACTTACAAGATTTAAATACAAAAATGGGTCCGGTACTTGTGATGACCTGGCACATTTATATGATGATGGGCTACACTCGAGAACTTTTGTGCAGGGAAAAAATGAGGAAGGATTGTGTTTGGACCAGTTTAACGTAGCTTAAGCTCGTGTTCCCTTTTCTTATAAACCAGCTTACCAGGAGGCTTACAAGCTCAAGCAGCTTGCTGACTAGATTTAGATACACATATGACCTAAAGCTGTTCGGATAAAACTTACTTATATACCTCTACAAGCTTATCAGTCCCATAAGTAAACCTCCGACTGACTTCCAAATTTTAACTTTTTTGTGGAAAGGATGAGTTCAGGTTGAAAATAGGCTGGCTGTTTGGCCCTGGTTATGCTTCTTTTCCTGATATTTCTAAGAGTAGGCACTAGGCCAAACAGGCATGTAGTGTTATTCAAGGGTTTACTTGATTTGACATACTTTTTCATGGTACGTTACTTGCAGTTCAATCGGGGAACCAGTGCTATGCAACATTATGTCGCAACACGACCAATGTTTATTGATGTGGAAGTTATGAACACTGATATTCAAGTTGTTCTTGGTGGTGAGGGGCCACAAGCTGACTCCAGTAGTATTGCAGATGGTCTCTCTACATTATACAAGGAAATTGCAGGTATTTATAAGTTATCTCTGACAATTAGTGTTTATAAGTTATACGTTGATGATTTTTGTTTGTATTAATCTGATTCTCCTTCTGCTTCTTCAGATACTGTGAGGAAAGAGGCAACTACAATAATGGCTGTCTTTCCTTCTCCAAATGAGGTCATGTCAATTCTTGTGCAGGTATTTTTTGTTAAGCAGTGTTCTTTGTGTGATCACCATATGATTTATCAATTTGATAAAGTAAGACTGTTGTACTTCGCTTTTCAGCGAGTGCTAGAACAAAGGGTAACAGCAATTCTTGATAGACTTCTGATAAAGCCCTCGCTTGCTAGCTTACCTCCAGTAGAAGAAGGTGGCCTTCTACAAGTAAGCACTGTGTACCCATTGTACTTTCGAATTGTAGCCTTTTGCCGATCCTTCACTGAATCATGAGATGTTCTTGTCAAATTGAAATGGCAGTATCTAAGAGTTCTGGCAGTAGCGTATGACAAGACAAAAGAACTTACTAAGGACTTGCAGTCTGTCGGTTGTGGGGATTTGGACATCGAAGGTACCTTGTATTGCATAATCTTTTTATTTTTGTTGTTTCATACTATAGTATTTTTTTTGACATAGTAGTCTTTTGGTTTTGTTGTATCAACTTAAAATAGTTCAATTCAAGGTTCTTAGTGTGATTCTTTTACATTTGTAGTGCAGTTAGAGATCTGTTGATTGGCATCATCTCTTTTTTATCTTTCTTATAGGTCTAACTGAATCCATATATGTTGCCCACAAAGATGAGTACACGGAATTTGAGCAGGCATCACTCAGACAGCTATATCAATCAAAGGTCATATTTTTTCATTTGTAGGATGTAATAATTTCACGTACCATACTGTGTAAAATTGAGATGGTGCGCAGATGGCTGAATTGAGAGCTGAGGCCAAGCAACAAACTGAGTCAACTGGAACAATCGGACGTTCAAAAGGAGCATCTTTGACTACATCACCACAGCAGCAGATATCAGTTACTGTAGTGACTGAATTTGTTCGCTGGAATGAGGAAGCAATATCCAGATGCACACTGTTGTTTTCTCAGGTTGAGTTGATTTTATTTAAGCTATTTCTCACCCCATTCATTACTTGTGCTTGTGCTCCTACGTTAAGAGATTTCTCCTGCTTGATGGTTTAATTTAGAGCTTCCCTGTGCTGATCGTTACTATATCACTGGGCCATGAATTTCTGTATTTGCATTAAAACTTTGAATATGTGGTGTGCAAAATAGATGTCACCGGCATGAATGAACATGCTACTTAAGTTCAGAAGGTCCTTGGGCTCTTATTGGCAAGGCTAGATTTTTTTGTAAAATCTAAACGCAGTTTCACAATTACTCCACTACATTCTTTTCTTCTACGCAAATAGACCATTGTAATTTTTCCCCACATATAGCTGAGTGCATGTGCGTTGCAACTTGCAACCAAGGAAAAAAATCATGGCCGGTTACCGCTGGTAACCGGATTTACCGGTGGGGACCAGCTGAATAGTAACCGATCGGGAAATTTAAAATTTGAATTTGAATTTTTGAATCCATAATGCACTTCCTAGGTTGGTTTAGGCTTGTTTTGTGCTAGATTACGTATTGTATGAGCTAAATATGCTTGAATTATTGTTTTGCACTTCATATGAGTTAAATATGTTAGATTACGTATTGTATGAGCTAAATATGCTAGATTACATATTGTATGAGCCAAATATGCTAGATTACGCATTGTATGAGTTAAATATGCACTTCATTAAACACTTTCTAATTATAAATTTGTCAATTCAAAATTCCGGCCGGTTTTTCCTATTTTTTGACCGGTTTTTCCGGTAACCGGTTTTCAAAATCGGCAATTCAAATTTCAGTTTTCGAAATTCGTTCGGTTTTTTTCTTGGATTTCCGGTAACCGGTAGCGGTTTTTGGATCCTTGGTTGCAATGGATCTCAAATAATTGATACCATAAATTCCAAACTCTCAAAAACAAAATAATATGAGTCGCTACAAAAATAATACCGGACGATTACCGTTACCGGCCGCTGGCCAGGATTTCAACGGTAGCGGTTTTTGGATCCTTGGTTGCAACGGATCTCAAATAATTGATACCATAAATTCTAAACTCTCAAAAACAAAATAATCCGAGTCGCTACAAAAATAATCATGCCAGAAATTCTAAACTCTCAAAAAACAAAATAATCTGAGTTTCACTAAAAAATAATCATGCCACAAGTTAGATGCATACACATCTGCGGAGACGATCCATGCTCCGCAGAAGATCCTCCAAGGAACAGGCATATGCACACACAGATCCATCCACATAAAATCCACAAAGGGTAATGGTGAAGCCACAATCACCACCATGTGGAACTTTTAAAGGATTGAAGATAACTATACTATTATGCTGACAAGACTGATTTGAATTATCATCTTTTGCAGCCTACTACTGTTGCAGCAAATGTAAGATCTATATTTGCGTGCTTGCTTGATCAAGTAAGTATAGAACTACAAGCTGTAATAACATATGACAAATCTTAGAAATATTATGATCATCTGATACAATGTTGTTTTGTTACATAGGTAAGCCAATATTTAACTGAAGGGCTTGACCGTGCTAGAGAGAGTTTAAATGAGGCTGCAGCTTTGCGGGATAGATTTGTCATTGGGACAAGTGTTAGTAGAAGGGTGGCTGCTGCTGCTGCTTCTGCAGTATGTCTGCTTTCCTGCTTTTAAATCTACTGTTCATTTTTGGCTGTCAAATACATTCGTTTCCAACATTTATCATTGGATGGAAGAGTTAGCTAGATTTGAAATGTTTGCAGGCAGAGGCTGCTGCTGCTGCCGGTGAGAGTAGCTTTAGATCCTTCATGATCGCCGTGCAGCGTTGTGTGAGTAGTGTTGCTATTCTTCAGCAGGTAATATTTACAGACAATTGCTAAACATGCAACCTAGGTTGCTAGACTACAAAGAATGTTCATTTCCCCCTTGTCTTCTCTGTAGTACTTCTCAAATACCATATCACGGCTCCTGCTGCCTGTTGATGGTGCTCATCCATCTGCTTGTGAAGATATGGGATCAGCAGTATCCGTTGTTGAGGCTGCTGCTCACAAAGGGCTGCTACAATGTATTGATACTGTCATGTCTGAGGTTTGCACCTTCTCTTTTCCCTTTTCATATCTAAAACAGATTTATGGTCCCATCAGTAATATGAACAAATAATGAATAAAACTAGTGTATGTGAATCTCCGAACTGATTGAATTATTGAATCAACAGACGAAGGAACAATTTATAATTGCATTTCAAATTGATCTCAGACCTGAATGTTGAAAAAGATATGAATTGATACATACCATCTTGAACTGTCAATCCATTTCCTTGTTAACCAACCCTTGATTCCATGTATGTGCATATTATTTATCTGTTTGTGTCTTGTTAGTTACCTCAATAAACGAATGAATCAGATATGACACCTTTTTTTTTGTCTCACTAGGCATTTTCAACATTTTTGGTAATGTACAAGCATAATGCTTTCTGGCTTGGCTTCACAGGTTGAAAGATTGTTGTCTTCAGAACAAAAGGCTACAGATTATCGGTCACCAGATGATGGAGCTGCACCAGATCATCGGCCAACTAATGCTTGCATAAGGTGCTCATTTGTATGTTTAATGTCTAGCATGGTCCAACTCCGATATATAACTAAATATAACTAATGTATGGTTATCTGTTATTTCAGAATTGTAGCCTATCTTTCTCGTGTTCTTGAGATTGCATTCAGTGCTCTAGAAGGTCTCAACAAACAGTCCTTTTTGACTGAGCTGGTAAGTTACCTAATAATAGTATATCTTACCTTTCAAACCAATTATTTTCTTTTGTGAACTACAGACATGCAAACTCAGTCACAAGGTTTTGAAAAACTAATATACTACGAGACATGATAATTGGACCATTTTTGCACTATTGCATAGTGATTATGCAAGCATTTTCATTATTCCTTAGCACAACAGTGCTGCTTTCTGTCCTTCAGTCTGTTGTTGTATGTATTGTCTTGCAAGTAGGAAAAAGTTCATCTTAATTTCACACTTATCAAAATTTTGTGCTGTCCGCTGGGTATTAACTTCATACTTGATACTACGAACAAACACATGTGACTACCTGAGCCAGCTAGTGCTAGTACTATACTGTAATTTTTATATACAGTATGCTTGCATTGATATTGGTAACAGTTACTTCGGCTTCTGATACTGTGCAATTGCTGACATGTAAGATATGCACCATAAATAACCTGAGCTGTGCCTTTAGGGAAATCGCTTGCATAAGGGGCTGCTTAATCATTGGCAGAAGTTCACATTTAGTCCCAGGTACTGTTCTATCATTTTGAACACATAAATTTCTGCATCTTTATTTTTCGGTCTTCTATTCATGACTTTATGTTTGCTATTTCAGTCTATTTTGTGGTGCAAAATTTTGTTCATTTTCTGATAATTTATATTTATCATTTATTGGATCAAACATAAAGGAGAATAATTCATTAAGTATCTAACTACCTGCGTAAAATTATATATTTAACAAAAGAAGACAGCAAGTGACCTTCAATCTTGTGGGTTACAACATCTAAATGTTTGTGTTGATTTGCTTTTATGATTTATGGAAATCTGGTAGTGAATATTGCTTTAACCTCCCATCACTATTTCACCATCTAAGCTGATTGACGACATCATTTAAGCTCCCGTCACCAGTAGTGAATATTGCTCTAGATCATACTTACCTCAAATCAAGAAGGCTATTCTCCTACCAGTCTCAACATTTAAGCTTAGACAACCACAAATCAATTAACTCTCTAGACCAACTCAAGCAAGAATATTTCTAGATCGGTGTTTGCCCTCCTTAACCATTGGGTTAGGTTTTAGTTGTGTTAGACTGTTAGTCTTCAATAGAATTTATGTAAGGTAGGTCACAATTTTGAATAATGACTGGTCACATATGGTTCAGGTTAGGTCACATATGGTTCAGGTTAAGAGATAGCTAAACCAAGGGTATGGTATGTAGCAATATGGTCATGTCCCTTTTTCATTGTTGTGCTAGCCAGATATTAGATATATACAAAGTGATTATCTTGGCAGAGGCAGACTTTACAGTGTCATGTTTATTTATACAGTGGTGGCCTAAGGTTGAAACGTGACATCACTGAATATGGGGAATTTGTTCGTAGCTTCAATGCTCCCTCCATAGATGAGAAGTTTGAACTGCTTGGAATGTAAGCGTGCCTTGTCTGTAGTTTTTATCCTGATAGTTGTCCAAATTCGTCGCTAATGTATATTTGTATCATGTGTTTGCAGTATGGCAAACGTCTTTATTGTTGCTCCTGAAAGTCTAGCTTCCTTGTTTGAAGGAACTCCCAGCATCCGGAAGGATGCCTTGCGGTACTGTATCTGCATAGTTATTTATAATGAGATGTCTCCAATCGACCACTGTTTGTTAAATTTGAGACTGAAGTTGGGATCTGAATTGCAGGTTCATACAACTCAGGGACGACTATAAGACGGCAAAAATTGCTTCGATGCTTAACAGTATCATGTCTGAATAATTGGGCATGATTTTTGAGGAGCAGACACGCTTTTCTGCTGCATAGCGGTGCAAGGCTATGAAATGCTTCAGGGTACTCTGAAATGGTTTTGATCATCCATGTCGCCTGTATAGGAGAGATTCAGAATTATGTTTATTCTTTGGGTTCCGTTTTGTTTTTCCCCCCTATTTTCTTTCCTTTTTTCGGGCTTGCTGAATCCTGGTTGTACATGTAGGGGTCTATCAGACCTCCGTACTAAGCTGAATATGTACAACAATACAAGCATTAATTATGTAGCGATGGTAAATTGGGCTGCGAAACAGCATTTGTGGTCTCCATAGTCAATCATGTTGATCATCTTAGCATGCTTTCTTAATAGTTTGTATTTATTGTTAACCTTCTTGTGGAGTAAGTCTACTGTGTTGGGACCTGGATTAATATATCCGAAAATATGTGTATTCTGAACTAGTCTAGTTTATAGTGAAACATCGATGAAATATCATCTATTCAACAATTAAATTAAAAAAGTAGTAAAATAACAAATAGTGATAATAATTAGATTTTATAGTCAACGTTTATTTAACTTGCTACAATGACTTAAGAAACAAGTAAAACTCGAACTTAGGGAGGCTATTCGACATGTCTACATGCAATTGAGTGGAGAGTGTATCTTAATTTGCAAAGTCTTCGAGGAACTTCCCGTAGAACTTTTTAGTAGCTTAGCTTTCTTCAACTGAGTAGTAAAATTTAAAGTTGTGAATACAAAAAGTATTTAGCAAATCGTAGGTAGAAAACAATATGTAATTAATATTCATGCAAAGCTTGATCAAATGAATAGATACATGATTCTTTTGTAGAAAGCAAATGTTGACAGTAAAAACAGTAAGAAGATTGTAAAGCATAATTGAAAAGATAATAAATAAATAGAATAAATAATTTCTTTAAATCAACCAGTGAATCTCTTATTCACTTCCCAACCAAACTACTAAGTGAATATCACATCCACCAAACAAACATCATATTCACTAAATAAACATCGCATTCATCTTTCAATCATTTTTATAAAGACTTCACCCCCATGTGAAATCCCTAGACATTGTCCATAATCAGGGACACATATGTTTAAACAATTTTAACTCTACGGAGATTGTATAGCTTTACCCATAAGAGATAAATCAACTTATAATATATATTCACATGTTTCCGTAGGTGCGCTACTAAGTGATTATCACAAGGCTATTACAAAGCTTTTTCTTAACCCAATTCTGTCCACTAAGATTTCAACACTTAATGTCATCACGACCAGACAGGCCCCATCCCCACCCCTCTTGCGCCATATGTGAGTATATGTACATCTCGTTATCTCACACCACCACCAACAGAACTAGATTGAGACATTACTAATTAGTTAGCCAGATCCATCCCATATTGGACATCTGGTCGTACGATATGACCCAGTTCAGTGACACACAAAATTAAGTCCTTAACAATTCACCTAAGAGAGAATACATCATCCAAAAAGTGCTAACTGCACTCCCCTTTACTGCACGATCACTCGCCTGAGCATAAAACCATTTTCTTTAACCAAACCAATGGCAAACCCTGCCATAACAAATAATTTTATCGCAGCGGCATCGCACCACAATTCCATATATTATTATGTCAAATTTAACATTATTGATCAAGTGACATGAGCCCATTGTAACTAAGCATGACTAAGCATCTTTACGATAACCCATGTTGGTGATATAAATATGTCCAACTAATAATGACCATCCTATGGTGATAAAGGATTCATTGTATTCAATTAATCATTGGTGGCATATGACAAAAGGATGATTAATTACTCCCAAAAGCAATTGATATAAAAGTAGCATGCATTTTAATATAAAAATAAGATACTTTTGAAAATATAGGTTCAATATGATCAATTGATTACAACTTTCCTAGGCTTTACTCAATTACCACACTTTGGTATTCAAAACTTGCTCCTGCTCCTTGAAACAGATCATCTAAACGAGAGAGAAAACAGACGAAACACAAATAAATCCAAAAGAAAAATAAAATAATATACAACAACAACAAAACCAACTCTAAAAGAAATAGCTCGATTTTAGACAAATTTAGGAACTTGAATGAACTGAATCGGAGTTCGAACGAAGGAGAACGGACTTTCGAAAGATTTGCCGAAAAAGAAGAGAGAGAGAGAATAATATTCCAGGAATATTCCTTCGGCTGAAAAAGAAAAAGAACTGACAAGTAGGGCTTACTTGTAAGTGAGATAGATAATTGGAGAGGATGGTAGGTAGGACCAAGGTGGAAGAGAGAGAAAGACAGATACAGAGACACTAACAAGGTGGTCCCACATGCAAGGTAGAGAAAGAGAAAGCTACAGAGGGAGAAAACAGAGGAGCGGGGCTGCTGGCACTGGCGCACAGCGGCAACGGCGGACAGAGGCGAGTTGGCGACGGGCAAAACACGACAGCACTGTGGTTCTTTGTGTGCCGGCGGCGCGACCGGAGAGGCAGCGAGGTGGCGGCGGAAAGGGATCTTGGGCTGGCGGCGGCAATGACGCCTGAAGGAAAAGAAGGCGAGCGCCTATTCGGCAGCGGCGAGAGGATCACATAGAGCAGCTCGGGGAGACCGGAGGATGACCGGAGCGATGGGGAGACGGCGGCTGGAGGCGGAGACGAAGGTGCGTCGATGGCGACACACTACGACGGCGGAGAAACGATGAGGAAGCGGGGGATTGGAAGAGAAGGATGGGGAACACAAAGGAATTAACGTAGGCGGCTGTGCTTAAACAGGCACGAAAGGAGAATTTGGATCGGAGACGGCAACGTGCACAAGCCAGAGACAGACTCCATGTTAAAAACGAAGACGGACGCGGCGGCGCTGACGTGTGGGACCCACTAGGTAGAGAGAGAGAGATGAGGAGGAGGCTGGCAAGGGAGTTGGGTTGTGGCTCGGGCTGGCGCGCGGAAAGGAAAACGGGAACGGGTTGAGGGAAAGTGGTGCTGGGCCGAGAGAAAGCGGGTCGGGGAAGGGAGGAGCTGGGCCAAGAAAAAGAGAAACAGCAAAGGGAAAAAGAATTTGGCCCAAAGGAAATTCCGGAAAAAGAAAATGAATTTTGAATTTAGGAATTGGATTAAATAAGCCGAGCTCGAAAAATTAAGGTGGGTAGTTTGTAACATCCTAAAGTTCTGTTACCAAAATAAAATAAATAAAGTTATTATTTTATTGGATTTTCTGACTATGGAAGAATTTTTTTGATTTAGTGTAACCTAAAAAGAGTTTTCACTGTTAAAAGTAAATAATAATAATAATAATTTAATTTCTTGGTTTTAATGTCAAAAAGAAAGTTTATTAAGTTTATTTGATTTTCTGTGATTTTATTGGATTCAAATTGAAAAATAAAATTTTAATTAATTTCTGGTATTTAAAAATGGTTTTCCTATTTTCTAGAAAATAAAATAAAAAATAAAAGCCAACTTTAAGTTGAGATTATTTTTATTAAGTTCAAAATAATTCTGGATTTTTTTTGCAAATTTCTAGAATTTATGGACTATTTACTATATTCTAAAATGTGTTTTGTGGCTTAAAGGTATTTCAAAAATAAATAATAAAAAAATTGGGTTCCCGAAGGTCACCCAAATTCCCACTGCTCCAGCTTGAGCACGCTTAACCCCGTATAACCTCCCATGCACTGCCATCCCTCCTCTTTATTTGTATTGTTTAATATACTTCCTTCCTTCCTTTTATACCCTTCTTTCTATCATCTTCTTTCTCCAACCAACCGAGAGCATTTTCTTCCCTGTCAGTTTCTTATCCCGTGAGTTTTTCTATGGCAGCACCACCACCGATTGCCACCAGCCATCACCGACCCTACCACCGGCCACCCCACACCCCGCCGCCCTTTCCCCGACCGACGGCCCCTGCCGCCGCCGCCCCTGCCGGCCGCTGCCATTAACGAAGCTCTGAAGCTCTCCATTAATGGCCGCCTTCACCTCTCTCCTCGTTTCTCCTCACACGAAGCATCAAATTGAATTTTGTCTGAACCAAAACGTCCGTAGTAACGTCACCTACATTACTACAGCATTATTTGGCCGTTTATTATTGTGAATTAAGAGCAGTATTCAGTTTTCATGCGGTCTTTATGGCACCCGAAAACTGAAGCTTTTATTCTCGCAATTGCTCATCAATCCGGCCACCCCTCCCCTATATAAAGTGACCACCTGTAACACCCTGACCACCCCAGCCTGCTCGTAGCGTGGCCCATGTGGCCCATGAGGAGTTGTGTGATGGGGATTAGTCCCACATTGCTTATCTCAAGTGAGTTGTAGTGGTATATAATGCTGTTGATCCAAACGTAGCACCTCGGGTTAACCCTTTTACACGGCGAGGACGAAAGTGTAAGTGAGGTGCTATGTGTGGCGGTCCGCCCACGGTGGTGGGCATTGAGCCAATTTGGGTCGGTGTTACGGATGGTATCGAGCATCAACCTTATTTGCGGGCGCGTGCGGGACAGGGCGCGGCATATGGCGATCGCACATGTGGGCCGGAGTGGACACATGGCATGGCATATGTGCTGACCGGACGCACGGACGTACCGAGGGGTGGTTCAGGCATTTTGCAGATGCGGATATCTTTGCGAGGCGCCACCCTTAAGGGTGAATGTAATACCACTGCCGTAGCGTGGCCCATGTGGCCCATGAGGAGTTGTGTGATGGGATTAGTCCACATTGCTTATCTCAAGTGAGTTGTAGTGGTATATAATGCTGTTGGATCCAAACGTAGCACCTCGGGTTAACCCTTTTACACGGCGGGACGAAAGTGTAAGTGAGGTGCTATGTGTAGGCGGGTCCGCCCCACGGTGGTGGGCATTGAGCCGAATTTGGGTCAGGGTGTTACACCACCAGGAGGTACTCTCCACCCTGAACCCACCCCCAAAACCTCTCCTCCCCTCTCCCCCTGGTTTGGCCACACTTGCGATTTAAAGATTTTCGGCAGTTCGTCGTTCTTCTCCTCTGGAGCCGCCTCCGGTGGAGCTCTACCACTTTCGTCACCACCGCCGACACCGCGACGTCGTGCTTTACGCGTGCACACCTTTGCTTCATCGAAAACTCGCCGGAGCACGACCACCCTCCATGGCCGACCACGGTGCGCTGCCGCCGCCGGTCATCCCCGACCGCGCCGCCTCCTCCTACGGCTCCGTCTCGACGTCGGCAATCTATTTTGGTAATTTCCCAGCCACTTTCCCTTTTCCTTTCCCTGGCGCCATGGCCATTCTTCCTCTATGTTGCTTCGGTTCCTTGGAGAAGATGAACAGTGTATGTGCTTATTAGTCATCTCCGGTAGCAAATCAAATAGGTTGAGAAATTCACTCCAAAAATTATTCCTCTCTGTTGCAAACTCCGAATCGATGATTCTTGCTCGTAAAATCATCTAAATTCATCCTTTATTTTTCAGTATTTATTTTGTAATTTTGAGTTTTTATTATATTTTAGCTGTTTATTCTATTTGCGCGTCGCCGCCGCCACCAGTCGTCGCCGGCCGAACCACCACTACCATCGGGTAGAGTACCTCGCCGAGGTTCTATTTTTGTTGTTCGCCGGTCAACTCTCCCTCCCTATCGCCTGCACGGCCATTTCTTGCATTTCGTTCACTATTCATGTATGCATGAGTGAATAGTGCCATGCAAATTCATGCACGTACCCACTTTGCCACCTCCATTCTCCCTCCTCGGTCAGCCTTTTTTCGAACCAACTGCGTCACCGCGTGCCCCTCGGTTTCCCCTTCCTATCCCTAGAGTTCGCCGCTCTCTTTTCGCCGCAACCAAGAATTTTCCGCCGAAAACCGAACCACCTTCTGTCGTCATTTTCGGCGCCGTCTTTGATCCGCCGGCGATGTCGTCACTACCGTTAGCTTCACCTCGCGATGCTCTACATTGTGCTACCTTCCTTTTCTCGAAAACATCATCGGCTCTCCAACGCTACTATTTACCTTGCACGGTTTTACGCGCCACCGTCACGATGGACCTCCGCCAGTGACGCGACCACCACCATTGGGTCCGTCTCATTCCCAAGATTCTATTTTTGTTGTTCACCGGTCACCTCTCCCTTCCTATCGCCGACACAGCCATTTGTTCCATTCTTTTTACTATTCACATATGCATGAAAGTGAATAGTGTCATGTAAACTACTATTCACTCTTCCTTCCGGAATTTTGTTCTCCCTCATACGAACTCCGATTCCGTCGATTCAAATTCCTATATTCATATAAAGTCGATATCTTACTTCCAGTATTTATTTCTTAATTTTTAGATTTCATTTGGATTTCATTTGAATGCTATTTGAATTTGGATCATTTACGCGTATAGATTTCGAAGACTTCGGACATCCGGATTTCGACGCCGTTTGAGAACAACATAACCAAGCAAAGCAAGTTATACCTTTGATCATATTTGATCCCATTATTTCAAATTATTTAAATTCTATTTTAAATTATTATTGCATGCATATTTATATTCAAGTAATTTAAATTCATGTTTTAAAGTTATAGCTATTCCCAATTCCATTGTATAGCCAATCTTGTTATTGAATCAGTCATACCTTAACACCTTAGATGAAAATCTAGTTTATGTAATAGTATGAACTAGAACATTTTGGGAAAAAATTATGCTTGGACATGCTTAGACCAAAAATGTTTAGTTTCGGGAATTTGGCCAAATAATCAACTATTGTTTAAGATCCTATGACATTGGTTTGTCATGGAAGATTTTGCAAATGATTTTGAAAAGCAAAAAGGAAAAGCTGGTTTGTACTTGGGCGAAATGGATGCTTGGTGGGTGCAGATTTATGCACGGGCTCAATTCGGGTAGGATTGTGACCCAGGGGTTATTTTGGAACATGTCCTGTATGGGCAGGACCACATGTCCTGTATGGGCAGGACCTGGCTAAATAATTTGTAACATTCCATCGTAGTTGTGCCATTTTGGTGTGTGGGTGTTGGTTAGACAGTATTACCACATGGCGCAAGAGGGGGCTTGAATCCGGCGGGTGGTTAGCCCAATGGAAGTGAAACCTTAGCGAGGCAAGGCTACGATGGGATGACACATTGTAAAAGCCTTGACACGTGCTCTAGACTGCTTACCTAAGGTAGTGAGCAGTGGGATCGACAGATGCCAAACAAACTAGAGAATTCATGTCTTGTGGGTAAAGTTGTACAACCTCTGCAGAGTGTAAAACTATTCGAATAGCCGTGTCCACGGTCATGGACATGCTGAGCAAAGCCACTCAAAGTTAGACTTTGATTTGTTTTAAAAATGATTTTTGCAAATGATTTGAGGATGGTTAATCCTTGTGGTAAAATTGGGCGGTTAGCCATGTGATAGGAGGGTATCCATTACCATGTTTCATATGGAGGTTATCCTACTATAAAACTTGAGAATTTATAAAAATGAATTTTAGTTATAGAATAACTACTTTGGAACTTAGTAACAAATATTTAAAGAAAACATTGCTTTATGCAAATTCAACCAATAAACCTTCCTTTGATATATCAATGCATGCATTAACTCTGTTATTGGGTGTAACTTGCGAGCATGGTAGTTGTGCTCAACCTTGCTTCATGCAAATAAATTTCAGAGGAGTAGGACTTCGGATCTCGACTTCGGATCTCAACCTTGCTTAACGTCTAGGCCGCTACCCCAGTCGATTGCCTGTGGCAGATCAGCTGGACTCCACTACTTCTTCATCTTCCGCTGTGTTTGTTTAATGTTGGCTTGTAAGCCTTTCTTGTAATCAACTCTATTTATTAATAAAGTTGTGCGATTTATGGATGTTACCATATCTGTTTACTGTGTGAACTAGCTACTGATCATGGGACTAGTTCAGAAATGCACAGAGGATTCTGGGGTGTTACTCCCGGGTCCAACACGAATGCCTTCACAACTTTGGAGATCAGTGTAACATTGTGGATGTGACAGGGATATATTTCTAATCTCAATGTGATGAACAATTAATAATAGTATCGAGACGTTTCACAAAACCCTCATTTTCAGGAATTCCAAACTGTTTTCAGTCGTCAGGAGGCTCTGATCATGTGCCGGTGAGGTGGCGATGATCGTGGGTGAGGTCAAAGTTATAGTTTTCAATGCATACACTACTATAAAAAAACTAATACTTGACGCCTCATCACAGACGGTTGACCAAAATCGTCTGTATTTAATACAATCACATACGGTTTTGGTTTAGCGACCGTCTGTGCTACTGGCTACGCTAAAAACTGTCTGTGAAGAAGTAATATCACAGACGGTTCGTGTTGAAAATTGTCTGTGAAGTATCACAGATGATTCAGAACAAGAACCGTATGTGATACTACTAAGTTTACAAACGGTTATTTATTGGAACCGTCTATAATTACTAATTAGAAGCAACTGATTAGTTGATTCTAACCACTCCTGATCGGGCTAGATTAATCTTTTAAAGAGGTCGAATTGAAGCTGATTTCCCCAACAGAAGAAAGCAGAAGATATGTAATCTGGTAGGCACCTTGTTTCGTATCATGTGTAACTTCATTGTCTCGACGTGTAACTTTCAATCAATAGTAGAATACAGAAGTACTTCATGTGATCGATCGATCGGAAATTACACATTATAGATAGTGAAGTGCTCACCTGGTTGTAGGGATCTGATATATATCAATTTCTTGAAGATTTTAAATCCATAGACCAAATTGACTTTTCGACCACCTAAATTAAAGTAATCGATCGATCATCCATGGATTTTGTTCTTTTCATGCACGGTGGTCGAAAATTCAATTTGTTCCGTGAATTTTGTCTTACTAGCTAGAAGGGTAGGGAGATGAGAACTTTAAAAAGAAATGGAAGAAAAGATGGGTAGTTTGTGATTGATTTTTTCTTAGTTCTGTGCGCCCTTCTGATTAATATTTATAGGCTTAACAACTTGTGGTAAAGATTAAATTAACGAATAAAGATGGAAGTCCGACTGATATGATTTATTAGAATCTTCTCTTAATAAATCATTGGTAATCAAAGCATTACCGTCTTTTTGATAATTATTTTTCATAAATACGGTTGATGCTCCTATTCCTATGTTTACAACTGAAGCTGGAGGGCTCATCACAGACGGTTTTTAATAAGAATCATCTGTGATTACAGACATCACAGACGGTTGTTAAATATAACCGTTTGTGATAGTTCAATCTTTCGACTCCCGCACGATGTGTCTCGCGCGCCGACATTACGATGTGTCTCTTCGATGTTTTATAAGAATGATCATTGCACACCATGGTGAGCACACATGGTATTGAATACATATGCCATGGTCAGCACGCGGAGCATGACGAAGAGGACTAAGGTGAGGATGTCGTCGATCGCCGTCGCTTTTCCTCACGATGTCATCTTCCACATCGTCGGCCTCGTGGCCGCGAGCTCTCCTTAGCCCATTGCTGACCTCTGCAGCCTACGAGCCACATATGTATTCTATTATTTTATTTTTAGTAGGTTTGAAGGAGTCAGTATTATGTTCGGTTTTTATTCAGGGTCAGTTTCTAAAGATGACTATAGTGTATCATATCCTAGTTAATTGTCGGAAAGCTCCACGTGTTTGTTTCGGTTTCAGGTTTCGACAGAGAATCTAATTGTAATTTATTTTAAAATCTATAAAAAGGAGAAAAACTGAAAAGTCGTATCAGTTGATACGGCGCAAAATAATCTCGTGTTGATTTCGTTTTGTGTCTAATATCCAGTTCTGAACTGAATTTGACTAGCAACAACGACCTTACTTTGGCCTTTTAATTTTCACTTATAGATTAATTCTTGTATTAAGATTCTGTCGTCTTGAATTTTAGTTGCGGGAGGAGGTGATGAAGTGGTTGGCATCGTCAACCACCCGGCCGGCGCCGGCAACCCGGAGGCCTGCTTTATCATCGGCCTCGCGCTTGTGTTCGCACCCCAAGACATGCAGCATGGCCTTGTGTTCCTTGAACGGGCAACCGTCGCTAGCCTCAAGGCCACGACCTATGTGCTCGGCCTCCTTCTTTACACGGCCAGCGAGACGCGCGACGTTGGAAAGCACTACATTAGCCAGGTCAAGGGCGAGCCAGCTGGCGACGGGTGTGAGATGACCAAGAGGACCAGCTGGGAGTGCATGCGGTGCTGGAGGTGTAACACCCTGGCTATTCGGAAGCCAAGATGTTACCTAAAGAACTATCATACAACCACATTGTAGAAGAATTTAAAACTGTAACTCCTCTAAGTACATAAAGAGATCAACTTTAATAGTAGCATGGTAGGAATATTGACTAACCTCATCTGAGTATAAGCCGAGAGTGAATAAAACAAACCACTAGCAGCATTTAACAAAACATAACATGGAGAGAAATATCATGCAGTCTTAAATTTATTTATTACAGTTCCACAGTTAACAAATGAAAGACATACTCGTACTTATTAATGAAGGTAAATTATGGTGAACTGAGTGAAAGGTGCTTGTCTACCCTCTCCCAACAAAGCCACCATCAACGTTCACCTAAATAAATAAAGAAAACAAGAATGAGTCGAAACTTAGCAAGTACAGTAAACAATTGAACATACAATGTTATTGACTAGTAGCTATCATATTAGCATGCTATTAATTGATAGTTCTTCATATTACTCATGAATTGTCTACTTTACTTTGTTGTACATGTATCTATAAGTTTGACATAGTGCTGTTACAATTTAGACTTAGTTGTCAGTATTAGCAGTATGTCTCAATTTCTAGATAACTACTTATGACTTGCATGTATTATGCGTATTAAGTGGTTCTGACTACGTTATTCAATATAAATTTTACTAAGTTGCGTTTCACTGAGTTGTACTGATCATAAGTTGACTAATGTAGCATATTTCATTAGACTTTTCAGTTGATTTCTTAGCATAGTGACTGTGATCATAGACATTAATTGAAGTTACGATTCAGTGATGTGCACATAGTAGACTGAAGATACTTGAGTCTGCATAATTGATTAAGCTTTTGTTCTGATTTCATCTATGTTATATATTAGCTTATGATATCGAATTGTTAGCTTATAATGTACATAGTCAAATCTGATGGTCATAAGTATGTTCTTGGTGATTGACTTGCTATGACAAAGTATTGATCATCTGAGCATTCTTATCATGATCAGAAATGTTGACATATGCATTTCACGATTATATCAGTGCTACTTAGTTTAAGTCTATCTTCATGCAGTTTATTGTATCTAATAATCTCTCATATAGTTTAATTGCATGTTCAAAGTGCTATTTCTACAATGACGTACGGATGTTTCAATATTCTAATGATTAGCATATAGATTCAATGGTTACATATATTGATAATTTGCATAGTAGCAGATACAGATTATATGTGATTTGGCAACTAGTACTTGTTTAATGAATTTTATTTTGATTCATTTCTTACCTTCTTTTTAGCTTTTGCAATTTAGAAGATTATTGATTCATAATTGTTAATCTTTACGTCAATGATCATCGGTCTTAATTTCATAATTTACATCTGTCTTATTGCATGTCATGACATACTGACATTTAATGTAGTTGATACATGCATCGATAATTAACTAGAGTCATCTAGATCATCAACCCCACGAGCAAGTCTTGAATCAAGATTTTCATATTTCTAGGGTTTGTGCACTTCTTCGTTAAATCCTTGAGAGATAGATTCTCGAAATGGATCCGGAGGATCGTCGCTAGAAATAGGTCTCTAATATCATTAGGGAGGTGTTCTCAAATTTGGTCAAGTTTCATTGGTTGAATCAAAAGTTGGATCAAATTTCGTTTTGGATTTGGGTTGAGTTTTTCGCTTCGATCGAACCGGCCGATCGGGTTGCAACGGCGGTCCGACCGCCGTGTGTTCGCATCATTGCTCACGGTCGAACGTTGCATTCACCGTCCGACCGCCGATTAGTTGTCGGTCCGATCGGCTGGTTGACTGCCGGTCCGACCGCCCGTGGTAGCTTGGTCGCACCGCCAGACCTCAGCCTGTAATAAGTGAGTTCTTTTCTCCATCCGTGTCGTGTGGTTGAGGGTTTATCAAATCCAACACAAGGCTTCCATCGGCGCCATCGATCTTCTTAGCTTTCATAGCTAAAGGAGTAAAGTTCGTGTTGTATTTGATTTAGGCGAGAAAGTTTAGAAAGCGCCTATTCACCCCCCCTTTAGTCGCCTTTACGGTCCCACAGAATCTGATCCTAATCAAGTCATATTTCATTAAACAACTAACCTAACAATTCTCGTCAGGTTTCTCGAGGACAGCAAGAAAGATTCTATCGTAACTTTTGAACCGTAGATCGGATTCCAGTGATCTTGGTGGCTATGGAAAGCTAAGAACCGAGGTTACAATTCTCTAGCAGGTGAGAACCTCAGATTCGGCCTTTAAGGCCACGAAAATGGTCACGTAATCTACTAGACAGAACGGATCTATTACTGATAGATTTCAATCCAATCAAACTTAATCGAATTCACCTCTACCAAACCGGTAAACGAAAAAGAATGACGATTGTTACCCTTGATGAACCCAGGGAGATGATGAACAGCACTTGGGGAAGATGACCTCTCTTCTCCTCACTCTCTTCTCTTCTCATTGCTTCTTCTCTTAGCCGGCGCCACCAATGGCTTCCTCTCCTTCTTCCTCCCAAATGGCAGCAGCAAGGATCTTCACCGGGGTGATGGGGGCGCTGCTAGGGGAGCTGGGATGCAGGGAGGAAGGCTCAAGGAGGAGGGGCGGAGCAAGGGAGAGGGCTAGGGCCAGCTAGGTGGGGGAAGAGAGAGGGAGAGGGGGAAAGGGGGGAGGCCGGTTAGGGTAGGGGGAAAGTAGGGGCACATGGGCCTAGCCTGGTGCGCATCCCCCCTCCTTGGCCCACTCTTGGCCGGCCATTGGTCGGCCAGGGTGACATTAGCCTGGGCCGGAGGCCCAGGGTCCAAAAGTTCCCCGAAACTTTGAATTTTTTAAAAGTTCTCTCTCCCGAATAAAATTCTCCCTAAAGGAAGTTTGGAATATTACATTCTACCCCCCTTAATGGAATTCGACCCCAAATTCTAACCATTGAAACGATTACGAGAATAGAATACCACGGAATTGAAATCAACGATTTAACACATACCAGAAGCAAATAGATCTGGATACTGCTCTCGCATGCGGGACTCTAGCTCCCAAGTGGCCTCTCTCTTAGTTTGATGAGACCAAAGAATATTAACATACTTCAGGGTCTTGTTTCTCAGGACCCGTTCTGACTCTTCTAATATTTTCACTGGCCGGGACTCGAAGGTAAGGTCTTGCTCAATGCTCAAAGGCTCCAAAGGAATAGCATGTTCTGGATCTCTTAGGAATTTCCTCAACATCGAAACATAAAACACGTTATGAACTCCGCACATGGTCTCAGGAAGATACAAATGATAAGCCAATTTCTCAATTCGTGCCACGATTGGAAATGGCCCAACGTACCTCGAGCTAAGCTTCCCTTTGGTACCAAACCGCACTACGCCTTTGGTAGGCGATACTCTCAACAGAACCTCGTCCCTCATTTCGAATTCTAAATCTCGTCTTCTGACATCTGCGTAGCACTTCAGCTCTGAGCAGCCAACAGATTCTTTCTCATCTCTGCTACTCTGGCCACAGTCTGCTTAACCCAATCGGAACCCAACACTGCTCGCTCTCCAACTGTATCCCAACACAACGAGGATCTGCACTTCTGCCCATAAAGAACCTCAAACGGAGCAGCTCGAATGCTAGCGTGATAGCAGTTGTTATAGGAGAACTCTGCCAAAGCCAAGTGATCTTCCCAGCCTCCCTTCTAAGACATAACACAACATCTGAGCATATCCTCCAGTGTCTGTATGGTGCATTCGGACTGACCATCCGTTTTGGGGGTGAAATTCAGTGCTAAGACGAAGTTGTGTGCCCAAGGCACTCTGCAAACTCTCCCAGAAGTTGGAGACAAATTTAGCATCTCGATCAGAAATAATGGTTTTAGGAACCCCATGCAACCGCACTATTTCTCGCATATAGAGAGGAGCCAAATCATTTGCTGAATTTGTTGTACGAATAGGAATGAAATGTGCAGACTTACTGAGCCGGTCCACTATGACCCAAATAGCATCCCTTCCTCGTTGCGTGCGAGGCAAACCAACTACGAAATCCATAGATATGTCATCCCACAGCCATACTGGAACCTCCAAAGATTGCAGCAAACCTGCTGGTCGCTTATGCTCAGCCTTGACCCACTGGCAAACTCCACAAGATGCTACATAATGAGCGATATCAACCTTCATCCTTTTCCACCAGAAACTCTTCTTCAAGTCCTTGTACATCTTGGTCTCACCAGGATGTACGGTATACGGAGTGCGATGTGCTTTCCTTAGAATCTCATCTTTAACCTGTTCCTCCTGTGGTACACAGAGGCGACCTTTAAAACGCAAAGCACCAGACTCATCTACACTGAAGTGGCCTTGCTTGCCCTCAACAAAACGCTTCCTCACTCGCTGGAGCATCTGATCATGCTGTTGTGCATCCTGCACTCGGTCTGGAATGACTGACTCAAGAAGTAACCGAGTGTCGGTTTGGGCGGTACCCGCAAAGCAAAATGAGATATCCATACGCTCAAAATCAGCAATAAGACAACTGAGAGTAGGAGGTGTCGCCTTGCGACTCAAACCATCTGCTACAATATTAGCCTTGCCAGGATGATACTGAATAGTGACATCATAATCTTTGATCAGCTCTAGCCATCTCCTCTGTCTCAGGTTCAAGTCTTTCTGGGTAAAGATGTATTTTAGACTTTTGTGATCAGTGAATATATCACCAGATTCGTCGTACAAATAATGGCACCAGATCTTCAAAGTAAGAACCACTGCAGCAAGCTCTAGATCATGAGTAGGATAATTCTGCTCATGTTTCTTCAACTGCCTCGATGCATAGGCAATCACTTTGCTATCCTGGATGAGTACACAACCAAGTCCAACTCTAGACGCATTTGAATAGATGGTGCACCGCTTCCCAGGCTCAGGAAGGGTAAGGATTGGAGCAGTCACCAATCTATCTTTCAAAGTACAGAAACTGCGCTCACATGCATCTGACCACTGGTATTTGACACCTTTCTGTGTCAGCTGGGATATCGGTTTAGCAATGGTCGAAAAACCCTCCACGAAACGCTGGTAATAGCCAGCTAAACCCAGAAAACTCCTCACTTCCTTTGACATTGGTTAGCCTTTTCCATTCTACCACTGTTGATATCTTACTAGGATCAACTGAAATGCCCTCTTGATTAACTACATGGCCCAGAAATCCAACTTCAGAAATCCAGAATTCACACTTCTTCAGCTTGGCATAAAATTGGTTCTCTCTTAAAGTCTCAAGTACTATCCTCAGATGCTGGACATGATTCTCTTCCGTCTTGGAATAAATCAGGATATCATCAATGAATACTACAACGAAATCATCAAGGTATCGATGCAGCATACTGTTCATGGCTTCCATGAAAACTGCAGGAGCATTCGTTAGCCCCAAAAGACATAACCTTATACTCGTAATGACCATACCTCATAGAGAAAGTTGTCTTCTAAATATCTTGCTCTCGAACTTGAATCTGATTATAACCTGACTGGAGGTCAATCTTGGAGAATATTCTAGCTCCCTTCAGTTGATCAAAGAGGTCCTCAATGCGAGGCAACGGATATTTATTCTTCACAGTAGCCTGATTAAGAGCCTGATAGTCCACACACATTCACCCACTGTCATCTTTCTTCTTAGTAAATAGAACAGGCGCACCCCACGGCGAAACACTACGCCGAATCATACCTTTGGACAGAAGATCGTCCAATTGCTTTTTCAACTCCTCCTAGAAAGGTCGTGCCAAACTGTATGGAGACATCGAAATGGGACGAGTTCCCGGAATAAGGTCAATCCGGAACTCCACTTTCCGCACTAGAGGCATTCCAGGAAGCTCCATAGGAAAGACATCAGAAAACTCATTCACGACAGGAACCTCCTCGATACGCAGTGAAGAGTCAGTCTTCTCGCTGAGAGACCAAAGCAACCCAATGGTTGAGGCCTGGCGACTAGGAAACATACTAGCCAACACGAACAATGAATCAGACGGTGCACTGCCCTAAAACACCAGTTCCTCACCGGATAGGGCCTGCAAAGTCACCGTCTTCCAGAAGCAACAAATCTTGGCACGGTAACGGAATAACCAGTCCATACCCAGAATAACATCAAAAGGTGACAACTGAATTACCATAAGGTTAGCAGTGAAAACCTCATCATCGATAGTGATAGAACAACCTGGACATGCGGTAGAGCTAGAAATAAGACCCCCTGGGGAGCTGACTACCACAGACTCAGAAATATACTGCAACCTCAAACCCGCCCTTCTAGCGAACTCCAGGGATACAAATGAATAAGTAGCCCCTGAATCAAACAGAACGAAAGCATCATTCGAATCGACTAGTAAAGTACCTGTCACCACGTCAGGACGGCCCATAGTCTCAGGGGTGGGCATGGCGCAGACTCCCGGTGCTGCCGGAGCAGAGGATGCACCGACACTCGACAAAGGGTAACCACGAACTGCTGCGGGAGGAACGAACGATGGAGGTGCAGTCGGAACGGGGTTCCAGTAGAAACCCGCAGGAGGTGCAGGAGTAAAAGCTGCAGGAGGAACCCATCCTGAAGAGAATGGAGGCACAAGCACAGCAGCTAGGGTCTAAACTGAACCCCGAGGAGCACTGGAAGAAGAAGCTGCTGGAACTGACTCCCACTTGATGATGTTCGCTGGGTTTTGCTTGCATACAGACAACTTGTGGCCTTCTTGACCACACTGACATGTCTCTTTGAAAGAACACTCAGAAGCCCGGTGCCCCTCACCACACCTGAAGCATTTCATACTTTGACCTGGAGCTGGACGCATCTGTGGTGTGGGTGACGAAGAACGTGACGCCGATGAAGAAGACTACCACTGCTGAATAGGGCGAGGGTGATGACTTCCCTGAAACCTCTTGGGAGCAGGTCGCTGACAAGACCCACCTCCCTCACCAAAACTCCACTTCTGGCCATCACCAGAACCACCAGCAGGGATAGGGCCACTAGCATCCTGCCTCTGCGAAGAAGGATCCCTCTCCAGCTCCATTCCCCTGGCCTGTCCGACCACGAAGCTGAAGTCACACAAGCTAGTCGCCCCCAGAACGTGGCGATACTCCTGATTGAGGCTCCGACGGAACCTCTTTGCCTTCTCTCGATCACTACCAGCCACAGCTGGCATGAAACAGACTAAGTTGTTGAACCTAGAATTGGCCTAAATCAAGCCCAAGGAAGAGAATAACTTTTCTAAAGAAACTCACGCTCAACATATAACTATGGTACTGGGGTAATTACTACCCCTTTTTTCCAAGACCACGAATGATGGTGTAGCCTGGCAAAGCCCAGGGCCACAACCACAACCACGACCTCAACTTCTCATCATTTTTAACACCACAAACATATAGCTTTAGAACAACAAGAACAGTGGCACAAATTAATTCAATAACAATTCAACTTCAACATAATGAATCAGACTATCAGAAACGCAGATGCAATGAATTACCCAAAAACCCGCCTACTGTGCACAGTATGTCAATTTAATATTTCTAACTACCACGGACCTGAAGCCCGCTCTGATACCAACTGTAACACACTGGTAATTCGGAAGCCAAGATGTTACCTAAAGAACTATCATACAACCACATTACAGAAGAATTTAAAATTGTAACTCCTCTAAGTACATAGAGAGATCAACTTTAATAGCAGCATGGTAGGAATAATGACTAACCTCATCTGAGTATAAGGAGAGAGTGAATAAAACAAACCACTAGCAGCATTTAACAAAACATAACATGGGGAGAAATATCATGCAGTCTTAAATTTATTTATTACAGTTCCTCAGTTAACAAATGGAAGACATACTCGTACTTATTAATGAAGGTAAATTATGGTGAACTGAGTGAAAGGTGCTTGTCTACCCCCTCCCAACAAAGCCACCATCAACGTTCACCTAAATAAATAAAGAAAATAAGAATGAGTCGAAACTCAGCAAGTACAGTAAACAATTGAACATACAATGTTATGAACAAGTCAATCTCAATACGAATTATGAACTTATCTCTGAAAACTTATGTGTATGAATGGAATGAATGGATGCATTGAAAGGAATGGACTGCACACATGCATATACTGGTATAGCGAGTGACACACCCGTCGGTGTTCACCTAAGCCCGTACTTAACAAAGTTCGGGGATCCAATCACCGTATGAAGAACGTTTCACACGGGTGTCCGAAATTTACCCACATTGGAATGGTGAGTCTTACATGCCCATACTGGAGTTGATGTGTTTTTACAATTCCACTCCCGTGGACGGAACTTGAACAACGCATGAATGGAATGAAACATATGCAATGAATGTCACCACTTTCTTCCACATGGATTATCAATTAAGAACGGAATGTATATCATGGAGTATGAACATGGATCATAACATTAACAGCACATCAACAAACATTCAACAAAAATCAATATATCTTAACACATTGTACTTGCTTTCCGCAATGTGACGTGCTAGGAGGCAACGAAGGTGCTCCTACACTTGCCGCCTCGCCGCCTACACAATTATGTACTCGAAATAAAAACAACACGATATGACAATGCTACCGGTGATCTACAATAACCCCGACTACCCAATACAACGAATAGACCCGAACTGAAAACATACGATTCATCCATCTAAAACGACTCTGGACAGCGGCACGGAAAAATTCATATCTAATGATCTGGAACTCAAAACGACATGGGTCTAGTGCCCAATGAAACTTAACGAGCAAACCTTCAAAACTCTAGTTGAGAAGATTTTCTAATTCTGCAAAATATTTGACTAAATAGCAGCTGAAAATGACTAACAAACATCTGTCCATATGAACAGAACATCAGCGAAGATCATAACATAACTTTTAATCTATAAATCCAATTTGAGTGTTCTTTATTAATCTAGAAATATGATAAAATTATCTGCAGAAATCGTTTTGGGTGACAAATCTGAATCTAATCCTAATCAAGTCATATTTCATTAAACAACTGTGGTTACAATTCTCTAGGAGGTGAGAACCTCATATTCGACCTCTAAAGCCACGAAAATGGTCACACAATCTACTGGGCATAATGGATCTATTACTGACAGATTTCAATCCAATCAAACTTAATCGAATTCACCTCTACCAAACCGGCAAACGACAAAGAATGGCGATTGTTACCCTTGATGAACCCAGGGAGATGATGAATAGCACTTGGGGAAGACGACCTCTCTTCTCGTCACCCTCTTCTCTTCTCCTTGGCTCTTCTCTTGGCTGGCGCCACCAATGGCTTCCTCTCCTTCTTCCTCCCAAATGGCAGCAGCAAGTATCTTCACCGGGGTGATGGGGGCGCTGCTAGGGAAGCTGGGATGCAGGGAGGAAGGCGCAAGGAGGAGGGGCGGCGCAAGGGAGAGGGCTAGGGCCGGCTAGGTGGGGGAAGGGAGAGGGAGAGGGGGAAATGGGGGAGGCCGGTTAGGGTAGGGGGAAAGTGGGGGGCGCATGGGCCTAGCCTGGTGCGCCTCCCCCCTCCTTGGCCCACTCTTGGACATCCAATGGCCGGCCAGGGTTACATTAGCCTGGGCCGGAGGCCCAGGGTCCAAAAGTTCCCCAAAACCTTGAATTTTTAAAAAGTTCTCTCTCCCGAATAAAATTCTCCCTAAACGAAGTTTGGAATATTACAGGAGGCTCGCTGCGGGCGTGGTATAGGAGACAGTGTGGAAGAAGATGGCCGGGCTGCTGGACTGGGTGTGGGTACTGTCGGAGGATGGCCACTCGTGCACGAGCACCGGTTGCGGCGTGATGGAAGGGTGGGACGACTACGTCGTCTTCTGCAGCAGTGACTGCAGGATTATGCATGAGTATGCCAAGTTCTTTGCAGAGGTGTTGAACTACTTGTCATAAAATTACCAATTTTAGCATAGCTTTAGCAAATATTCATATATAATTCTTTACTAATATGTGAATGTGTCATATGTACTTCTGAATTTGCATTTATGTATGTATATTATCATAGACGGTTCTATTATGAAACCGATGTGAGACTATATCACAAACAGTTCTATTATGGAGTCATTTGTGATAAGTATCACTGACAGTTCCATAATAGAACCGTCTGTGATATCCCTTTATTAATAGGAGTTCGCTAGGGTTTGCGCCCTAACTAATCACTCCCCAGCACCCTTACCCTCGCCCGTTCCCCTCCTGGCCCGAGTGCCCCCAATCTCAACACCACCGCCCAAAGCCTCCTCCTCGACAGCCGCCCCCAAGTCACGCCTTCTCCCCGATCCTGTCGTCGACGCCGCCGATTGTGACACCACGGTTCACTGCATAAGACACTTATCGTAAGGGTCTTATGCAGTGTCACCGTCGTGACACAACTACGGTGACACCGCCGGTCGAATCGACCTCCCCCCGGCCAAATCCACCTCCCCGCCACCAGATCTGCCTTCCCCTCTTCGACCTCTCCACCGACCTCTCCCGGCTACCTCTCCACTAACCTCCCCCGGCTACCTCTCCATTCTATGTTGCTTTAGTTTTTGGGTTTGAGTTTGATTTGTTTACTAATGTGGGTTGTTGTTGCTTATGCATACATGAAGGAGATGGATGTGGTGAGCTACTGCCAGTTGTACTGGGGTAACTACTCCCTTTTACTCTCTATCCCTTTCCCTCCCCTTGCTCTGTGATGTGGGTGATGAATGATGTGGGCTTTGGTGGGTATTCTATGATGGTTGGATGATATGGGTGAGTTCTCTGTGTATGATGTTGGTTCATGAGATGTGGTTCGGATGAAGCAAAACATCAGTCTTTACACATACAATTTTTTCCATTCTTTGTTGCTTCAGTTTTTAGGTTTGTGTTTGACTTGTTTACTGATGTGGGTTGTTGCTGCTTATGCATACATAAAGGAGATGGATGTGGTGAGCTACTGTCGGTGGTCGATTTGCCGGTTGCACTGGGGTAACTACTCCCCTTTACTCTTTATCCATTTCCCTCCCCTTGCTCTGTGATGTGGGTGATGAATGATGTGGGCTATGGTGGGTGTTCTGTGATGATTGTATGATATGGGTGGGTTCTCTGTGTATGATGTTGGTTCATGAGATGTAGTTTGGATGTGGCAAAATATCAGTCTTTACACATACAAATTTTTGTACATGTAACCAATCTTATGGTATTCTACTTTTAAAAGCTGCAATTACTTTTCAGATTTGTAAAGGTTAGGCTAATTTGTAAAGCTACAATTAACATACAAATTTCTAGAATTTTTACCTAGCTTGTGCCTCTAATCATCAATTATTTATTAATTGGTGTGTATTCTATTCCAAAACAAGATCAACGAGTCAAAAACTACTACAACTCCTCTTCACCTATCTCTCGCCATTCATTTCTGCTTTGTCTATGTATCCATGTTCATGCCTGTCAAGTTCTCCTCCCTTGTGTCCCAGGCCCTACCATTCCATTCCAGATCTCTTCTCTATAAAGTCTCCCAAGCAGTGGTTGTTTGTGCCTTTAAAACCGGCTTCATCTCTCTCTCTCTCTATATATATATATATATATATATATATATATATATATATATATATATATCTGTTGGACCGAAAAGGCGACTAGAGGGGGGGTGAATAGGAGCACGCTCACTTTTTCACAAATTATGAATTCAACACAATTTCACTCCAATAGCTATGAGGAAGCAATGAAGATCAATGTACCAGTACAACGGAAGACTAGTATTGAATCCAATTTAACCCCTAAATAATATGACAAAAATCAACACAACCTAAAACACAAATCAGTACTGGCGGTCTGACCGCTGTGTTAGTGGCAGTCGGACCTCTAACCAAATCGGTCGGACTGGTGCCCTCGGGCAGTCTGACCGCCAGGCTCTAGAACAGCAAGAACAACCCCGATGACGAAGTTACAAATAGATCTAACTTTTGATTCTCAACTCCAAACTTCACGAAACTTGGTATACACCTTCTCTATGATATTAAGGACCTATTCAATCAACAATTATGATAATTCTTGGACAAACAAAGATCAATTATGATCTGATTGGAGAAGGGTCTAAAACCGAGCAAAAGTGAAAATTAGATCCAATCGCTTGCTCGTGGGTGATTGATGATCACGAAGATCCTAGATGAGTTCCCACACAACACAGGAAGCTAATCCACATAACGATATCAAGCAAAAACTCGTGGATCAATGAAAGCCCTAAAATCACGAAATTGAAAGCAAGAACGAAAGGAGACTTATCTCAAGCAAACCTTGCATAGATTAAAATATGATTGATGCCGAATTACACCCACTCCATCAAGGATCAGTGGTCAATCCAAGAGCACGAAAATCCAATCAAACCTTCAAGAACCCTAGCCTCCACGCCTAGCTCTCCCTAAACAAAATTAGGATTTTCTAATATAAAGAGGGTCAAGAGTTGGTGCAGCCTCCATCCTGTCTTATTTATAATGGAGGCTTAGACCTTCTAGAAGTTTGATCCTATTGGGCTCCCGTTAAGGCCCACTAACAAACGGGTCACACACGCACGCTTCGCAAAGCGCCGTCTTTAACCTTTTGACCTAAACAGCTTCACCTAGCCCCATCTTGCGCCTCGGATTTGCTAATAGGCCACCCTTGTCTATCTTGCGTCACGCTTGAGTCATTGACCTCACCCGGCATCGTCGATCGTTCTGGACCTCAGCTCTCCAAGCCTAGTCCCGATCATCCTCGCCGTTGACCGTCGTTGACCACCAAGCAACCTGCACAACCATAGACAAGCAAACCAATTTTGGGAACAAGTTCTTCACAACTTGACCCATGTTAGTCAAAACATGCATCATGCAATACATATGCCCTGAAACTCATGACTTTGACCTAACCAACGAACAACGCCGCCACGAAGGCCGGCGTTCAAGTGACAACCAGTCCGACAGCCCCTCAGGGCCGGTTGGACCTCCAGCCTTTCCGGTCGGACCGCCAGCTATAGGCTGGTCCGACTGACCAAAAGGACTTAGCCGAATTTCAAGCCCTGAAATTCCAAAACCTTCTGGAAATTTAAAACGAATAGAACTTTTGATTGGAGACTCCAAAAATTATGAGACCAAGTGCAATAGAATCCCCTCTCTTGCCTACACCCTCTATTTTTGGCCCAGCTCAATTTAACACTATTTGGTCATGGCCGGTCCGACCTCTGCTCATGGCCGATTTGGGACCGGTCGGACCGCCATGCTATGGCCGGTCAGACCGCCCCTATCCTAACAGATCTGAACTTTGTCAAAAACCCGTGAAACGACAAACCATAAACTCCATTGCCAATTGCCACATCATCCTAAGATCTGGAGCATATCCCCATGATATCCACAATATCGTAATCCCCTAGCCACTTTCGGGGGGTCGCACGCAGCATGAGGAGGATGAGATAGCAGCCACGGGCAACATCACCGAGCCTGCATGTTCAAGAAGCATGGTTGTCAAGAGAGAGGGTGGACATTCAATTACCTAGATGACATTGATAGGAAATTGGATGTCGTTATGTTCAGAAAATGGTGTGGACGCACAAGTACTCCTTGGTTGCTGATACGTGATGCCACTTCCCAGTCGGAGTACCTGCTCGTCCACACCATTTTCTGAACATAGTGACGTCCAATTACCCATCGACGACATCCAGGTAATTGGATGTCCACGTGCTCTCCTGACAACCATGCTTCTTGAACTTATAGGCTCGATGAAGTTGCATGTGGCTGCTGTCTCATCCTCCTCATGTTACGTGGACGGCACCCTGAAAGTAGCAGGGGGACTACGAAACTATATATATATATATGAAGCCGGTTTTAAAGGCACAAGCAGCCACGGCTAGGAGACTTTTTAGAGAAGATTCAACACTTACGATTTCATCTACAAACCGTCGGTGATACATCAGCCATCACATACGATTTTATTTACAAACCGTCTGTGTTACATCAGCTATCATAGACGGTTTCATCTACAAACTGTCTGTGATAGTCAACTATCATAAATGGTTCTGAGTTAATAACCGTCTGTGATAGTCTGCATCACAGACAGTTCGAAAACCGTCTGTGATGACTTCATGCCATTACTGACCAATAAACTCAGACGGCTCACAAAACCGTCTGTGATGACGTTTTGAACCATCTGTAAAGATGTTTTCTGTAGTAGTGATATGTATTGTATGATGCATGTTTTGACTAACGTGGGTTAAGTTGCGAGAAACTTGTACCTGAAATCGATTTCTTAGTCTATTGTTGTGCAAGAGGCTTGGTGGTTGAAGAATCTAGACTTACCATTATGAGTTAATAGAGTATTTCGGTGATTAATGATAAATCTATATGTGAGACTAATACTTTTATTGATATAGCTATTGCATAGTCTTATTTGAATGAAAAGATGAAAATCATGGAGGTATGCATTTGACATCATATTCTTATATCTTGTTGCATTCCTCAGATCCAAAATATAGGTTGAACTCCACTAAAAGCTTAACTTGAATATGTGCATATTTTTTATTACACATTCTTGTATACACACATTTAGAGGGAGTTCACTCTATGTTTTGTGGTTTCATTAGTATTGATCCATATTCTTTTATGTGCATGTATTGAGGATCTCTACTTTGAAATATATCTTTGAGTATATATAAAACTTGTGTAGTTCACATACATACTCCTATTGCTTCATATTCAATTATTTGTAATTATGATGGTTGTCATCAATTAATGGTATATTTTGATAATTAAAGACAATCACATTGAGGAGCTAACATTTTTCATGCGTTGGATAATTAGGTTATGTTCCATAATGATGGTGACTTGGGATGACATCATGAGTTGATCAGCATCAAGTCAAAGTTCAAGAAGAGGATGCATCATGTGTTGATGCATATCAAGATCCCGAAGAGGAGATGATCATGAGTTGATCATCAAATCAAGAGAAGATCTATCATGTGTTGATGAAGGTCAAGTGAAGGATGCATCTTGGGTGGATGCATATCAAGACAGTGACCCGGACTTGATGTGAAGATATGTATTATCATGCTTCATGTGAATGTGCAAGGCAAAGGTAAGACTAGCTAGTGCTAAGGATATGTTCTTAGTTTTTTATCGGTCTCAGTGGTTGGTTGGGAGACCGGATTACCAGCATAGGTTGTCGTACTATTAAGAGGGATCTTGGCTAGTAGCTTGAGTGTGTCATGTGTTGATATCTCATCCGCTTGCTCTAGCTCTCGTTAGCATCTTGTCAATATTTGCGAATGTGTTTTGCAAATAGTCGAGACCCATGCATAATCCTTATAGCATGTGACTTTAGTTTGCGAATGTATTTTGCAAAAGGTTTAAGTGTTGGTGATATGCCCTAGAGGCAATCATAGAGATGATTGTATCATGTTTATGTTTATGAGTTATTGAATAAATGTCATTCTGTTCCTTGAATGAACCATCAGTTATATAGATCAACGAGTATGTGACTTGTTGGTGAAGCTCTTTTAACTTACATGATGTCATTCTAAATATATCCCTGGTCGGATGTCACTGGTCGAAACAGTAGTGGCTTTCCGACCAGCACATGTATGGATTGGTGACCACGTTTCACCGGTCATGGATATAGAGATATCGAATCGACAATGTGAACACATGTTAGAGAACATGGTGTTGGATAGACCCACCTTGAGACACTATTGATATTGTTATAATTCTATGTGTCGTTAGTTGGTCTCAAGCAATGATGATGTTTAATCCTTAGACCTGAGATCAACATGGTTCCCTACATGTGTAATAGCACTCTTAGGGGTTGCCAAACACTACTCGTAACTGGGTAGTTATAAAGGTAACTTTCAGGTATCCTATGAAACATGCGGAGGGATGTGACTGGTCGGATATGCGATTTTCCCTTCCTAACATAACATAAGAGATATCTCTGGGCCCCTCGAAGTGATCGGATAAAGAAAATGCATGGCCATACCACTGGTGGTCGGAGAATTCGACCACATAAGGTTATCCGATACTCGATCGAGAAAGTATTGAACAGTCCATGGATTACATAATATCTCACCTGGAGTTTAACCAGATATCGTGAGGCAAAGGGAGAATGCATGAGTAGGTCGCTTAGTTCGATCAGTTACGGACTAGTCGTATGGAGATACGAGCTGGTCGTAGACTGGTCAAACGTAATCACAGAGTGTTCGAAACCTGGTCGTAAGGAGTTACGAACTGGTCGTGACCAAATACGAACTGGTTGTATAGAGATAGGACCTGGTCGTAGATCATATTGCATTATGGTTCGTCCAATATAATTTGTGTGTGTTTGGGAATCGTTATATCCTACCAGGAACCGCTAACGACTTGTGGTCGGAATGGTTTCCGGGTCACAACTGACTACACATAAACCTAACGGGTCACACACTTAACGGGTTGGAACAAAATGTGTTCAAATAGGATCTGTCATGGGCACTTTATAAGGAGATGCTTGAGTATGGCTAGAGATAGGACACAGTCGAGATCATATTGCATTATGGTTCGTCCAATATAATTTGTGTGTGTTTGGGAATCGTTATATCCTACCAGAACCGCTAACGACTTGTGGTCGGAATGGTTTCAGTAAGTGGGTCAACCGACTACACATAAACCTAACGGGTCACACACTTAGATCACAACTCCAGAGGTGGAGGAGGTTGGAACAAAATGTGTTCAAATAGGATCTGTCATTGATATTTGAGATTTATGAATGAGAATGTGAATATTTTTAGTGAGACGATATACGAGTTGACGTGAGTTACTCCACCTAAACAAGCCCACTACTCTCTTTTGTGCATGTGTTGTACTTAGTGAGCTTTGGGAGGTAAATCCTAGTGCATATATTGCAATAGGTAGTAGATTGTGTATCCATTGAGCTTAGACACTTGATTCGTTTAAGTGAGCATCTCGGACTTGTTACTCTTGATGTTTGCTAACACCTAGACGGTTTGGAGGAGTTGTGCCGGTGATCTTCTCAAAGTAGGTTTTGAGAAGACCCAGGTGGTTGTGAGTGGTTTGGTGCTTGCCATCTCCGGAGTGGAGGAAGAGCAACCCCGAGTGAATTGAGGTGTTGGTTCGTGTTGAAGCCAATCCAAGTGGTTGGACTTACCTCGGAGGTGTTGGCTCAAGTGTGGAGCCAGTCCAATTTGATTGGGCTTACCTCAACGTGAATTAAGAGAGACCGGCAAGTCTCCGAATACTATAGTAAAACATCATTGTGTCTTTGTGGTTTGTTCTCTTGTGCTTTACTTTATTGCAATTTACATTCCTAGAATTAAATTGCTTACATGTCTTTGTGTGTTTGCTAACATTATCAATAGCCTTATATTGTTGGTGCACTTAGTCAAGACTAGTTGATTTAGGTTTTAATTGGGTAAAACTGAATTGATTTACAATTCCGCATAAAACTCAGTTTTAGCCAAAATATTTTTTAAAACCGCCTATTCACCCTCCTCTAGTCGGGCTCCTCGATCTTACAGTGGCCAACGATGGTCAATGACGATGATAATCGGGACTAGGCTAGAAGGGCTAAGATCCAGAAAGATCAAGGATGTCGGGTGAAATCATTGGACTCAAACATGGCGCAAGATGAATAAGGATGACCGAATGACATGTTCGATGTGACAGGCTGCACATCAAGTAGTGCGGGTCGGTGCAGGTGCCAAGGTGGTTTCGGTGGGAGCCGGATGGGAGAGACGTGCCAACATGAAGAGATTCGTTGATCAACCTACACATGTCGAATCATGAAATTGTTTCATGATGATTGGACTTGGTCTTTGTAGAAGGACCGAGAAGGGATATTTTGGTATCTTCGCCAAAATACCACCTTGGTGAACTTTGTCAAAACCACGATGTAAGACGGCACAGAGAGGCAATTCATGTCAAGATAAGATGAAGTTCACGAAGAGACGGATTCAGGAAACCCAGTTCATCATCCGTTTTGAGTAGCGTGCGTGAGTGTAGACCCGTTTGTGTGTGGGCTTAGTGGTTGTCCCTTAGGGTTTTCTCTCTAGACCTAGCCTCTCTGTGTGCCATCTTGCAGTAGAGGAGGCTAGCAGCTTCATGAAGTTTCAGTTGCTTAAAAATCCCAGATTTCGAGTTTGAAGTTCGACTAGGATTCAACGAGTTTCATGAAATGTTTCAAAAAAGTTTCAAGTTATGAGTTTGATGTTTCAAGTTTCTTTCAGCGTATTTTGTGAGAGTTTCAAAATGCTTTCGGTGCTTTTCATGAAGTTTGAGAAAGGTTTCAAGTAAGATTCATAAAAAATAGCAAGTTTTAACAAGTTTCAAAAAAAAGGTTTCAAAGTAATTTAAATTTTCATCTTTAAATAGTAGCTAAATTTGAACACTTATATAACCAATTTTTGGATCTTCAGATAGGTAGTTTGAAGAATCATTACAAGCGTGATATACTTTGGACTTAGAAAATTGATAAGATTGGATAATACTTTAAGCGGCTCTTCTAAATTGAAGGAAACAAAAATATATTTATAGATACCCATTGATTATGAAATAATAACATTTTTTGGATTATAAGAATACATTATTGTTCGATATTGGATTATAGGAATACATTACTTCTGAATTAAATAAAGAAGGGCATCTTAGCGGAACTAAATTGATTTTAGTGACTGTTGGAGAATTAGTATCGATCTATAATCGAAAAGAGAAATTGGATTTAGACCAAATCTCGGTTGAGTTAAATTGATGATTAGTAATTATTGGAGAATTAGTATTGAGAAATTGATCCAGTAAAGTTTGTGATTGAAATACAAAAAGGTTGGATTTTCATAACAATTCATGATGTTAATTTTGAAGGATTGGTTGAATCAAGAAGTATGTGTAAACTTTGTGGAATTAATTGGATGTTTTGGTTATATTGGATTTATTTGATATGATTGAATAGAGAATTGGATTTAAAAGAAATCTTAGTGGAAATAAATGTATTATTAGTGATTACTGGAAATTTAGTATTAACAAACTGATCGAGTGTAGGTGATGAATAAAAAATAAAATTGGGTTCTTATAGTAGGTGATTAATGGAATTTAGGTGCATTGGTTCAATTATAGAGAATTAATAAAATTGGTTGAGTTAATTGAGTAGTTGTGTTTGGTTGATCTACAATTGTTGGTGGACTAATGTAAATAATGATGTGGTGGATCAACAGGCATAATAGATTGATTTGGAGAGTATGATTCTAATATTGATGGTTGTCTTACTCATCTTGGAGTTTACAACTCTTGGACATCGAATCCCTCACACCTTGTCGCACTAGATAAAATTGTAGTTAATACTATAGTATTGACAAGATACTTTTGTGGAAAAATACGATTAATCATGCTTAGACCAAAAATATTCAATTTGGGAATTTTAGCCAAATATTCAACTATTATTTAAAAACGAGTATGTGGCCTTGGTTTGCCATGGAAATTTAGCAAATGATTTTGAAAAGCAAAATAAAATAAAAACTGGTTTAGACTTGGGCGAAATGGTTGTTAAGGTTGAATCAGTTAAGGACCGGTCCGCGAACTGCGGCTTGTAAATCTCTTCCGTACTACCACAAGTCTGGAGTGGGACAGACCTGGCTAAATAATTTGCATCATACCTCTGCTAGTTGTGTCATTCGGTTGTGCGGGTGTCAGTTAGGCAGAAAATCCTACTTGTCGCAAGAGGGAGACTTCCGGCGGGCTGGTGGTCCAATGGAGGTGAAACCTTAGTGGACATAACTGTTTTGGGATGGAGCATTGTAATAGCCTTATGATAATCACTTAGTGACACACAAACGGAAGTGTGCAAAATAGATATTAAAAAATGATTATCTCTTGTGGGTAAAGTTGTATAACCTCTTTAGAGTGTAAAAGTATTCGAATAGTCGTGTCAACGGTCATGGACATGCTGAACAAAGCTTTTCGTGGATTAGACTTTGGTTTTGTTTTCAAAATAATTTTGACATAAATGATCTTGGATAGTTTGTCCAATTGGGAAATTGGACGGTTAGCCATGTAATAGGAGGGTATCCTTCACCATAAATGTACGAAGGTTATCCTACTATAAAACTTGATAATTAAAATCAAAAACTGAACTTTTGATATAAAATAACTACTTTCGAACCTAGTACAAATATTTAAAAATAAAATATTACTTCATGCAAATTCAACCCTATAAGCCTTCCTTTGATATATCTCTGCATGCATTATGATATGTTATTGGTTCCTTTTATTATCTTGTTTTGAGCTCACTTTACACCTTTATGTAGGAACAAAATTAAGCCTTCATGCTTCTCAAATTTCAAATATTTTAGCCAAGGATGCATGACATGTAGAGACGAGGTTAGAGATGTAGGCAGAATGCAAACAGGATGATGATATATGTGACTGGTTTGTCCTGCTTTGAGAAGCGAAATGTCCCGTTGTTCATCCGAAATTTCCAAATCTAGCCCCCTTTACCCAAAAATTCCAAAAGTAGCCCCCTCCTTCCACCTTCTGCACTCGGGGAAGGCAACAGCTAAGTGTTGTGCTCGGGGACAGCAGCAGCAAGCCTGCTGCGCTTGGGGACCGTACCAAGGGACTATAGCACTGTAGCGGAATTTTCTATTTAAGTATATATTTTGGAGGAATTTCTAAATATACAAAATGAGCTCAAAAAATTATAAAGTTTTTTTGTGGAGCCTTCTGCCAAAGTGCACTTGCTTGTGTAATTTTTTTCAAAAGTTTATCTGTTCTGATTTTTTTCTCAAAAATTCATTAAAGTATACTATTTGTAGAAATTTTCTAATATAGAAAATGAGGTTCAAACATTATGAATTTTTTTCAGGCTCCTAACACCGTGGACTTGATTGTGTAATTTTTCCATAATTTTATATGTTCTGAAATTATCTCGACAAATTAAGGATTTGGGTCTTGAAAATTAGGACGAAAGGTTTCAGAAATTAGGGTTTTATGATTTCATGTGACTTGGAATGTGGGAAGTTTAGTACTACACGACTACTCTATGTAAAATACACTCCCTCCTCTACACATTTATCGCCCTATCGCTGTTGTCCCCCATGCCCGCAGTTCTCATTTTTATGGCGTTGTGAATCTCTGGACCCGACTCCCAATTGATTCGCTCGCGCGCCTCCACCGGTAAGGGTGTTGTGTGACGCTTCGCGGCGCCACACCGGTGTTAAACTGAACCTTGCTGTGTGCTATGTGCTCCTTGCAGTATATGGATTTGTAGTGTAACAAGGCCGAGGTGGCTTAGGACAGTTCTGTGCAGTGTCCTTCACCACGTTGGAAGCAATTGTTTGATTGAGTAATGGGGCTGATGGTACCAGTAGTTGGTATGGGTGATTTTGTTGGTGTTCCCAATTCCACCATAGAAATAGGTTTGTGCAACATACTTGGTGATTCCCGGGCGGCTACAACAAAGGGTGCAGGGTGAGCAAGTGCCAAGCGACCGTTGGGTACAATATTATCGTCAGCAATGTCAAACGACCATTCATCGTCTTCAGGTTGATCAGGATTGGTTGTTCTGTTTTCATTGTTCTCTCCCATGTTAACCAAATTGTGCTCATTAGCTTCCTTCTTAAATGCATTGTACTCCAAATGATCATTCTCCCTTGGATTGTTGTTTCCAGTTTGTAGTGGTTCTTCAGCAGCAGCGTTCTCCCTTAGAAATGAATGATCATTATGAATTGAGCTCGTGGATTGAATTTAATTTGGACTTGAATTGAGGAATGGATCATTCATTTCTAAATATTTATGTATCATTCATTTTCACATCGTTACGTTCAGATCATTCGTTTTCACATTGTCACGAAGTCCAATTTTTGTACGAGGCTGGGAGATTACAAATGTACTCATGCAGTCGTGCTGGTGAAATCTTTGTAATACCCCGAATACCGATCAGAGATAATATTTTCGGGTGATGGAATTAATTGAAAACTCAAGGTTTTTTTTTGGGGAAATTTTGGAACTTGGGCCTCCTATAATACTCCGGAAATTAATCGGGTAATTAGGGAATCAGCCAGAAGAAGAAAAGGCAATGAAAGAAGTGGAAATTCTTGAAAAGAGAAGGAGTTTTCTGCATTTATTCGACAACCTGGGCCGCGTGCCACGGCCCAGGGGGGAGCCCACTAGTGGCCGGCCAAGGGGGGCTTCTCCACCCCAAAACCCTAGCCCCACTACTCCCTCTCCCTATTCCCCACAAGCCGCCACCCTCCACGCCCTTTGGCCGCCACCCCTGCTCCCTTGCACCTCCCCTGCGCCACCACCTCCCCAGCAGCAGCACCTCCTCCCGGCGAAGCTCCTTGCTGTGGTCCATTGGAGGGAAGGCGAGAGACGACATTTGGAGGGCGGCCAAGAGGAGTTACCAGATCTGTTTTGTCCAGCGCGTTGCTCGTCAGATTTGGGTAAGATCTGTATGTTTTTTGATCTGACCATCTCTTAGAAAATTGTAGCCACGCCTCTTAGCTTTCCATAGCCACTGAGATCACTTGATTCCGCCTTACGGTTTAGGAGATATGATTTTTTTAGTGCGCGCTGTTCTGTCTGTCTGACGAGAAAGATCTGTCGGCTTGATCCTAGGTTTTGATCTAGTTAGAGGCATTTCCAGAACCTCCACCCAAATAAGTTATTGTAGCCCTTTAAATTATATTTCAAAGCTGATAAAGATCACCCCCATTGGACCTGTAGAATGAAAGTTATGATATTTTCTTTGCCACTGTTCTGAATTCTGGGCAGATAACTGCTAGTGTTTTAATCTGTTGTTTAGACCTCTGTATTGGCCGAATCAAAGGATCCCGCCAACTAGAGTTTCGTAGTGTTGTGCGTTATGTTTCATTGGGCACTAGTTTCGTATCGTTTCGAGTTATAGATAATTAAATATGCTTTTTCTCGTACCGCTGCTCAGAAGGGCTGAAATCTGGCTGAATAGTTTATTTTCAATTAGGGTCTATGCGGTATATTGGATAGTCAGGGGTTATTGTAGAACACCGTAGCATGTTATATCGTTGTTCTTATTTTGGGAACATGCTTCAGTAGGCGCGAGGCATCATGTGTGGGAACACCTCCGTTGTTCGCTATCGAGTCCTGTTGCGAAAGGCAAGTCTTGTATGTCAACCGGTGTTGAATTCAAAGGAATGCATAATGATATGTTGTTTACATGAATGTTCTTGTGCTTTATTCATGATGTTGATATAACGCAAGTAACTTGTATACTATGATTGATGCATTATGTGATGTGTGAATGAATGAATATATTTGTTCGTACTTGTAGATGAATGCCATGTGTACCTTTTCATTTATGAGTATTATTCAATCTTGCCATGAATTCACATCATGATATGCATAAATTACATTTGTAAGACCCATCAATTCCAGTATGGGCACTTGAAAATCCCATCAATTCCAGAATGGGTACGTGAGTCCACCATTCCAATGTGGGCCACGTTACGTGAGTCCACCATTCCAATGTGGGCCACGTTGACTACCGTATGAAACGTTCTTCATACGGTTACTCTAAGTGAACACCGACGGTGTTTCACTCGCTATACTGTATATGCTGCAATATGTCCATTTCCTTCAATGCATCATTCCACTTCATCCATTCATAAATTCGTTTCCAGTAAATTGTTCAAATTATGATTGTGATATATTGCTCATGGTATGTTTGATTGTTTCATACCGTTACTTGCTGAGTCTTTGGCTCATTCTTGCTTTATTGTCTTATTTAGGTAAATGACAAGGAAGAATGATCTTGTGGTGGGTAGTTCATCACGATGCACTCACTACCATAAACCAAACATTTTGAGGACTTTTACTGTCGTTAATTATGACTTGTGTTGAATTGTAATAAGCCAGTTTGGTCATAACTATCGTATCTCTCAGATTTGTTTATTTCCATTCCATTGATTAAACTTGATGACGAATTCTTGTTTCCGTATAATCTTACTACTTGCTTCACCTTGTCATGGGTTTTGATGTTATTCTTCTAAAGAGTAGTGGTTGTAGGTGACATCTTGACTTCCTTATAGTCAGGGTGTTACAATCTTTCTATTAGATTTTGGATTATATTTGCTAGGGCTAGGGCAACTTCAAACACACCTGAAAGCCCAGCCTTCAGGACAAGGAGAAAAACAAGACTTGCCTGAAGTCTTCTGTCCCCTTTTGCATATGTGATATATTACATTTTGTATCTTTAACTGTGGGATCCCTTGAACTGTTGTTGGGATTGCGATGTGTCCACCGGTGGTTAAAACAAAATTCAGTGATCAAGGGCCACCTTTCCCACCGCCCATCCTCTCTCCTTTGCACATCTGTTGCCTCATCCAGGATTCTCGGCGCCAACGCTTTCGGAATTCCCGGCGCCAATGCCGTGGGTCTTCCTTCGCTCGGCTTTAAATACCAAACTCTCGTAGTCGCTCTTCGCTCATCTCAATTGTGTTTCGCTTCTCGTTCTGGCAGTCATCGCCGAGGACTCAGAGAACGTAACATAATTACTTTTTTGGGCAGATTAAGTATTTGTTTGCTTCTCGTCGCTCGTCACTCGGCCATTTTTATTGCTTCCCCCCGAAGGGCAGGTAATTTGTCGGATGCTTATGTCGTTATTACCGTAGTCGTAATTATTAGTCAGCTAGTCGTAAGTAGTTAGTATAGTGGTAATTAATTAGTTGTAATTAGTTAGTTTAGTAGTAATTAATTAGTTGTAATTAGTTACTATCCAATTCAGTGCTACTCACCATGAAGATGAACTGATGGTGATGTTACAAGTGTAAAAAATAATTTTTACTACTACTACATCCTTGTTACATTTGTTATTGTGCAATATACTTACATCATGGAATCGCAGGACATGGACGACTTCGACATTCGCCGCCACCATGGGCAGCCCCAAGACAAGGGGCAATGGGTATGGCGCTGCGGAGACTAGTTGTAGACATCATTGCATGGATGAACACATGATATTCTTTGTTAATTTATCGGTTCAACGTGGATGACGTTGGTACAATACGGTATTAAAGAATATCATCCACTTTAACATTGTGCTATACCGTAGGCTAGATAGGCTTGTACATAACCAACTGAGGGGAATGCGTGGCATGCAGATCATATAACAACGTACCGTAGCTTTAGAAACGCACACGAGTCGGAGGCTGCGGTACGTTGTTATATGATCTGCATGCCAGGTATTTCCCGCAGTTGGTTCATGTATAATCTTATCTATCCTGCGGTACAATGCAGTGTTAAAGTGGATGATATTCTTTAATACTGTATTGTACCACAGACTAGATAAGCTTGTATATGAACCAGCAAAGGGAAATGCATGGCATGCAGATCGTATAACAACATATCATAGCCTGCCCATTGTTATATCATCTGCATGCCAAACATTTCTCTCAGTTGGTTCATGCATAAGCTTATATAGTTTGTGGTACAATACAGTATTAAAGAATATCATCTACAATAAACTGATAAATTAACAAAGAGTGTCCCTATTGCAATAAATCTGCGTGTGTATCATGTAATGCTTGTAACGCTTCAAATATCCTCAATTTTATGTATGAACACTTACACGACAACTCCATTGGAAACTCTAATTCTGTTATGAGTACTTTGTGTGGGAATTCATGAAACCCTAATTTTTGAAACCTAAAATCCAAAATTTTGAGACATAAATCCTTCATTTTGGAGATAATTTCAAAACACATATAAAATTATCCTAAAAGGTGCCAATACAGAAAAAAAAATCCCAAAAATGACACATGAAGAATTAGGTTGTAGGGCCATGGCAAGTTGGACTCCAGGTGAGATATTATGTCATCCATGGACTATTCAATACTTTCTCGGTCGAATGTCGGATAACTTCATGTGGTCGAACACTTCGACCACTAGTGGCATGGCCATGCACTTTCTTTATCCGATAACATCGAGGGGCCCAGAGATATCTCTCATGTTATGTTAGGAGGGGCAAATCTCATATCCGACCAGTCATATTTCTCTGCATGTTTCATAGCATATCCGAAAGCTACCATTATAACTACCCAGTTACGGAATAGCGTTTGGCAACCCCTAAGTGTACTATTACACATGTAGGAAACCATACCGATCTTATGTCTAAGGATTATACATCACCATTGCTTGAGACCAACTAACGACACATAAAATCATAACAATATCAACAGTGCTCAAGGTGGGTTAATCCAACCCCATGTTCTCTAACATGTGTTCACATTATTGATTCGATATCCCTCTATCTATGACTAGTGAAACATGGTTATCAATCAATACATGAGCTGGTCGATAGAGTCACTAGTGTTCCGACCAGTGACATCCGACCAGGGATTCATTTGGAATGACATCATATAAGTTAAAAGAATTTCACCAACAAGTCACATACTTGTTAATCTTCATAACCAATGATTCATTCAACGAATAGAATAACATTTATTCAATAACTCAAAAATATAGACATGACACAATCATCTCTATGATTGTCTCTAGGGCACATAACCAACAGTCTCCCACTTGCACTAGAGACAATCATATAGGTATCTTATACCCATTGCTCTTGTGTGAGCCTCATGCTTAGGCTGCAGGAGAAACTTTGTCAATGGATCATAAATATTCAAATCCGTGTGTACTTTGCATATCTTCATATCACATCTCTCAATGATTTCACGAATGATGTGATATCACCGAAGTATGTGCTTGGATTTTTTATGCGATCTAGGCTCATTTGCTTGTGCAATGGCTCCACTATTATCACAATAGAGATCCATTGGACTACAAGCACTAGAAACCACCCCAATTCATTGATGAACTTTCTTATCCATACGACATCTTTTGTAGTTTTTGAAGCAGAAATGTACTCAGCCTCTGTTATAGAATTAGCAACTATTCCCTGATTGGAACTTTTTGTAACACCCCAGCCCAATACTGAGCCTGGAATGCCACTAAACTACTCTCTAAACTAGTGATCACCGGCACATTATAAAAATTTAGTAAGTAAACAACAATAAACACATCCATGGACCACAAAAGAACATGCATAACTATGGATCAAGCAAGAGTAAATAAGCAATGGCAAACATAACTAGGTAAATAATCCAAAATAGCATCAACCAATGAATCCAAAGCATTGAAACAAATAGTCTATTCCAAAACGTTGACCTAAACTTTATTCAACCTCTAACATGTCCTAGAGTAATCCCGCATTAAATAAAAAGGTTCTTATGACAAATGATCATGTGTTTGAAGTATGAATCTATTCCATGTGCTCTACTCGCTCTTAATCGTGGCGTCCTCGAAGTTCACCTAAAAACAACAGAAGAGCAAGGGTGAGTCCACGACTCAGCAAATACATTAATATACAACAAACAATGAAAGATCAATAGAATTCAATAGCTTCAATATCATCACTTGTACTTCTATTAATATCATCATGTTGTTCTCGTCTTTTTGTTTTCACATGCATCTTCATGCATATATCAATGCAACTCTACTCTACATGTCCACATTCACTTCTTTCGCGTATACCGGTATAGCATGAGTGAATGCTCGCGACAACATTCACTCTCAAGCCCGTTACTCCACAAGGATCGGGGACCTCCTCCATTCCCGTGAAGTTGTGATCATTCATGATCACCTGCTCACATGCAAAGATGCTTATGTATGAAAATGCAAACTCCATCATATTCATCATATCCAACTTTTCCTCATGATTGTCAACGAAGATAAAATCATACCATTCCATGGCTTACAATTAAATATAAATAAAAGCACAACAATAATGGTAATGGAAGATAAAGAAAACAGTGATCAATCATTGATCGCTGTCTACCATGCACTTGCCTTTACTAGCTGCGACACGCGATTTGGCTAGAAGATGGCAACAAACACGACGCCTCTCCTACATTAAATACTCAAATTTTAAAACAAGCTACAGCATCATAATAACAACAATCAATCGACATCGCTAATACACGTCCCCAAATCTACCACGCTTCTCCGGTACCGAATAGTCACCCCTTGCTGCCATGGTACTAAACAGAGCGCAACTTTTGACTCAAAAGTCCGATCATGGCAAACCACCCAGTTTTGAAATCTACACAAAACTCTCCACTTTTTCTTAGATTACCATGACTTCTAACTAAATCATCTAACCCACTGTTTTTAACCCAGAAGACCGATCTGTCAGCTTCAAGACAGCAGGTCTTACTAAATTCATAACTTTTGTTCTACCCAACCAAAATTAGAGTTCTTGGACTCTACAGAACCCTTGGACAATTATCTACATCTTTCATGTACATCAAAAAACTATAATTAGTCTATTTACTATTTTTAATCTATAGTATACCAAAACAGTGCCGAAAGACGATAACTACAAAGACATCAGTCTTCCAAAATTCATAACTCGCAATGTACTCGTCCGCTCGACATGATTAAATATTCTATAGAAATATATCGAAATTATCTACAATTAACTAGTAGATTACATTTCCAAAATTTGCCATTAAGGTATCCTAAATAATCATACAACAGAACAGTAGACTAAACAGATCAAATAATCGGCCCCTCGACTAGACAACTCTAAAACCCTCTCTAATCTCTAATTAAATTAACAAAATAGGAGAGAAAATCAGATTGTTACCAGATGACAAAAACGGAGATCCCGACTTCCTCCTAAATCCTCTTCTCTTCTCTTTCTTAACTCCTTTTTTCTACTATGCCTCGGTTTGTTTACTTGGCCTCACGGTAGCATGCAGATAGCTAGCAACCAAAGATTAGCATGCATGTGATGCACCGGAACAATTGGTAGAAAGGTTGGCGAGCAACTTCACATACGCACGGCAGCAATAGGAGAAAACAACACTCACGCAGGCGACCGGTCCTCCAGAGTCTACTGGTCAGCTTTAGTCCTCCACGCGCACGCGGCTACGCCCGGCCTTCAAGTGCACGCGACAGCTCCCAGGCACCCACGCGGCAACGATCACTTGACGCGCGCGGCAGGCGACGTTGCACGGGCGAGCGAGCAAACCGAAGGCCTCCACACGCCGGTGATCGCAAGAAGAAAATGACTACTGGCAGCGCACAGGTAGAGCAAAAACATGACTAGGTTTTCTAGATCCTATAATCCCCACGATCCTTTTATATCTTGCACAGTCTAGTCCTTCTGTAAAACTTCAAAACAAACTTCTTTTGCTTAATTACGCACAAACCCTTAAGGCGTTATTATTATTTTTTTAAATTTTTTTTTAGAATATTACACTTTTCCAGCTTACTACTCCTCCATTCAAACAAAACACAAACCCTGATTGCGATCTGAAATCATTCTTGTCGGTTTGGAAGCTATCATCAGTGTAACCATTTACGACCAGCTCTTCGTCACAACCATAAACAAGGAATGCATCCTTAGTCCTTTTCAAGTACTTAAGGATATTTTTGACTGCTATCCAGTGACTTTCACCTGGATCTGACTGATATCTGCTCGTAACACTTAGAGCATATGACACATCTAGTCATGTACATAGCATAGCACACATGATAGATCCAATAGCTGAAGCATATAGAATTCTACTCATTTTTTCTCGCTCATTAGTGGTCGTAGGACACTGACTCTTGCTAAGATTAATGTCATATGCCATGGGAAGGAAACCTTTCTTGGAATCTTGCATGTTGAACCATTTCAACACCTTGTCTATGTACATAGCCAGGCTTAATCTAATAAGCCTTTTATATCTATCTCTATAGAACTTTATACCAAGAATATATGCTGCATCTCCTAAATCTTTTGTTGAGAAACTAATTTTTAATGAAGTTTTAACAGATTCAAGCATTGGAATGTCATTTTCGACCAGTAGTATGACATCCACATACAATATCAAAAACACAAGTTTGCTCCCACTAACCTTCTTGTAAACACAAGGTTCTTCTTCGTTCTTGATGAAGTCAAACTCTTTGACCACTTCATCAAAATGAATGTTCCAACTCTGAGATGCTTGCTTCAATCCACAAATGGATTTTTAAGCTTGCATACCTTTCTAGCTTCTTTTGGATCTACAAAATCCTCAGGTTGTGTTATGTACACATCCTCACTTAGGTTTCCATTTAGGAAAGCCGTTTTGATATCCATTTGCCATATCTCATAATTGAAATATGTTGCAATATCTAGAATGATCTGGATAGACTTAAGCATAGTGACAGGTGGGAAAGTTTCATCATAATCAACACCTTGAATTTGCTTGAAATCCTTTGCGACTAGTCGTGCCTTATGAATGTGAACATTTCCATCCATATCTATCTTTTCCTTAAAAATCCATTTGCACTCAATGGTTTTAACACAATCAGGTGCATCAACCAAATTCCAAACTTGATTGTCATACATGGACTTTATCTTAGATCTCATGAGTTCAAGCCATGACTCATAGTCTGGGTCCACCATTGCCTCCGCATAAGTTTTAGGCTCATCATTATTCAACAATAGAACGTCATGCCCATACCAATTGACATGGCCTTTTTTATCTACATTGTGCTGATGCCTCATCTACAGGTTCAACAACATCTTGTTCATCCTGTGGAGGTTCAGTAAGACTTACAATATTTTCAGATGGTTCCTGAATTTTTTTCGAGTTGCACCTTTCTCTCACTGACTCCTTTGGAAAAAAAAAACTCTTTCTCCAAGAAGACACCATTACGCACCTTGCTCTCACTGATTCCTTTGGAAAGAAACTCTTTCTCCAAGACACCATCACAGGTAACAAACAATTTGTTATCAACCAGATTATAAAAATAATATCCTTTAGTTTCCTTATGATACCCCACAAAGAAGCACTTATCAGACTTGGGTGTGAGTTTATCAGACGTCAAACATTTGACATATGCCTCATAACCCCATATACTGAGAAAAGACAATCCATAACTCTTCCTGGTTCATATCTCATATGGTGCCGTTTCTACAGTTTTTGATGGAACCCTATTTAAAGTGAAAGTTGTTGTTTCTAGAGCGTATCCTCATAATTGCAATGGAGGATCAGATTGGCTCATGATTGACCGATGTTCAGTTCCGTCATTCCGACACACCCATTCTATTGAGGCGTTCCCAGCGGAGTAAGTTGTGGAACAATTCCATAATTCTTTAGATGATCACCAAACTCATGGCTCAAATATTCTCCTCCATGATCAAATCGTAGGCATTTGATTATCTTGCCAAGTTGATTATGCACTTCATTCTGAAATTCTACAAACTTTTCAAAAATTTCTGACTTATGCCTCATTAAATAGACATACCATATCTACTAAAATCATCAGTAAATGATATGAATGTAACATCCCAATTTTCATAGCTTTAAAAATCTTTTAAATGGTTGTAGGGAGAAAATTCACCATTTGGATTTATTTGAATATTAAATTAAAAGCTTAATATGGACTTTAAGGACAAAATGATTTAATGTGCTTAATCCCAACATCAACAATTATCAAAAATATTTTATTTAGATTCTATATGCTTGGATATATTTTATAGAATTTTCTGGAATTTTTCCAAAGTCATTTGCTATTTTCTAAATTGCTATTTTTATTTTCTGGATTTATTAAAAAGAAAAATATATTTAAATCCCTCGGAACAGTGTTGGGCCGAAACCCAACACTATTCCAGCCGCCCACTCGCGCCCTCGTCCGTTGGATGCTTGACGTGTGCCCCTCGTTTTCGATCGGACGCACGCGCTCAACCCCGCCTTTCTCCGTTGGATTGCTGCCGCGTGGCCTCACTCGCTGATCTCGCTCGCTCGCTCGCCCGCGCCTCGCTGCCACAGCCAGGTGGGACCACCACCGAGTTATCGTCTCTGCGGAGGCTTCTTCTTCCTCGCGCCCGCGCTTCGCCGCCATTGCTGTAGCTCCGAGCTTCGTTCGACAAAACCGATTCGGTTGCTGATTCTTCGCGCCGACCCCACCAAATTGTATCTCTGTTGATTTTTATCTGTTCCAAACGAATCAAACCCCGGATCCCTCTCAATCTCCGAGAATCAAGGATTTCAAAATCCGGCCGTTTCGGACCCGAATTGGGGATTTCCAATTCTGGCGTCCCCCGGGCCTATAAATACCCCCCTTAGCACCGCCCAGACCTCCGCAACCCAGAGCCGCCACCCTCGTCGCCCCGATCGCTCTAGCGCCGCCGCATTTCAAGATTTAGGGTTTTCGGCCGAGCTTCTTCTCCGGTGAATTGCGCCGCCGTCGTCGTCGCCCTTGCTCCACTGGCTGCACCACCGTGATCAGCAAGTCCCAGGCTACCTCGGGCGCACCTCCTCGTCGCCGGAGCATCGCCGGAGCACCCTCCCGACAAAACCCGAAGCTCCACCGCCACTTCTTCCACACCGCCGGTCGCCACTGTCGTGCCAACTACCGGTAAGGGCACCCCTGAGTGCGCAATAGCACGGGGAACAATCTGGTACCCTCCACTGCCGGCGAGTCGCCGCCGTTCGCCGGTGACCATCGGGTCCCGAGCGCCACCGCCGCCGTTGTCGTCCAGCTCAGCGCCAGCGTCAGCCTCGGTGCTGGTGTGGCAGCCGTGTGGCGCCAGATCAGCGCCAGCACACGCGTGCGTGGCTCAATCCACTGCGCCAGATCTCCCTCAGCTCGGTGCACTCGGTCCACCGTGAGCCCAGTCACTGACATGTGGGGCCCACATGTCAGAATTATTTTTAATCTATTTTCTTTTCCGAAAATTCTCGGCTGACGCAAGCATTGCGCAATAATCCTATTTTCCTTTATAAAAATAATTCGAGAAATTCAATAAAATCCAAATTAGGGTTTTATTTGATTTTCAAACTTCCAAAGCCCATATCTTTTGCATCCGAACTCCGATTGAGCCCATTCAAATTTGTAAATTTATATAAAATCAAGATATATTTAATGGTGAATTTTATTTGATTTTTGGAGTTTGTTTTGCCTCTGTATTTATTTGTTTTTGGTTTCTTTTGTCTCGTTTGCGAGTAGACGTCGATACTTCGTGGAATTTTGCAGAAGAAGGAGCACCTCAAGACCAAGACCAATATCTGGATCTATTCCAAGGCAAGTTATACCTTTGATCATATTGAACCCAGTTTTCAAAATACTTTGTTTCAATGTATTGCATCCTATTTCAAGTATTTATTTAAATGTTCTTGGGATAGTTATTAATCCAATTTGTTATATCCACATTGTCTACTGTATGCCATGATCTTTTGTCACCCTAGGTTGGTTCATTATTAGTTGGTATTATCGTAGCACCAACGTGGGTTGGTTAGATACGATTAGACTGCTTAGCCATGCCACGAGTCATCATTTCATGTGAGTTGCAATTATAAACTTGACTAAGTGATTATGGGCGTGTGATGAAAGCTGTGTGTCTTTGTGTCTGTCATTACTCGTTGATGGCATGTGTTGCACTTAACCAATAGGGTGGGAAAAGATTTAGACTAAGGCAAGTGGTGGATCTGTGTGAATGGTGGAACTGTGTGCTTTAAACTTTATGATTTGGGTTAAAACTGGAAGTCTTGCCTTGGTCAATTAAGGACTTCACTTTGTGCGCCATTGAACTGGGTCTTACTGTACGACCACATGCTTAGTATGGACTGGGCCTAACTTAGTAAGTTATGGAGTCTTGATATTGACAACTCAGGTTGTATTTTAAACTGTGTGATGGGCTGGAGGTGTGATATGTCACATCGCGGGACGGTTCACTGCATCCCTGTCCAACGGTGTGTGTCGTTCCAAGGGCTGTGTGTACAAATTGGACGGCAGAAAAGCACATCGGGAGTGTCATTGTTTGAGATGAAATCTCTGAAAGGTTTTTTATGGTCAGTACTAGCTACACTGATTGTATCGTGTGGGTAAAGTGTACAACCTCTGCAGATTGTTAAATCAATCTATTCGAATAGCCGCGTCCTCGGTTATGAACATGCTCGGGAATTTCACACGAGGGGTAGATTTTCATAAAACATTTGGGAAGGGTCAGCTGTGTGAGATAACTTTTACAGCTATGTGAATAACTTGTTTAGACTGTGTGTCCTTTGTGAAACCAATTGTTAAAGTAATATTCTTTAATTGTTTTCAATTATGTTTTCAATCTATTATTTGTATTCAATTGCAAATGTTGCATTTCCGCAAAATAACCACAGAAGCCATTCCTTTGGAATAAGCCATCATGTATAAATGCATTCTGTGGTATGACTTGCGAGTACGGTGTGTACTCACTCTTGCTAAACAAATCAACAGAAGTGGAGGAGTCATCGCCTGCTTTTGAAGAAGAGTTCTACGAAGGTTGATCGTTAGGGTCTTGATCGATCGATTACTGTGGTAAATTGATGGGAGCCAACTGGAGTTTATTTCGTTTCCGCTGCAGTTAATTCTTTATTGTCAGCCTTGTATGGCTTAATAAATGTAAAACTCGACCGTAAGGTCCCAACAGTTATTTGCTATTCAAAGTACTCGTTTATTCTTATATTCGTTGTATGGATGTGATATTTCATCAATGTTGACACTGTGTGCACTAGCGTGATCCTGGACTAGTGCAGAATACACAGAGGGTCCAGATTTGCATATTTGGGTCCCAACAATGAAGTAGTGAAAACCACCTCTGGTCGGAGTGCTCATTGGTCCACATACATCCGAATGTATTACGACCAGTAGATCACTCGCTCTCTCACTTCTGGTCATGAAGGGCGCCTTTGTCATCTTGCCAAATAAACAAGATTCACATGTTTCAAATGATTCGAAATCAAATGAGTTGAGAAAACTATGTTTATGGAGCTTCATCATGTGCTTCTTATTTATATGACCTAGACAACAATGTCAAATAAAAGTGGGATTCACATCATTAGGTCGAAGTCTCTTAGCATTAATGTTATAGATGGGCCCATCCTCAAGATTCAAACATACAATCCATTCACTAATAGAACATGGCCATAAAGCATATCTTCAAAATAAATCGAACAATAGTCATTCTTTATTCTGAACTCATAACCTTCTGCTCCTAAACAAGAAGCAGAAATAATGTTTTTGCTTAGGAATAAGTCCATACTTCGTCCCCCAACTATACCCCATGATTAATTTTGGTCCCTGAACTTAAATACCGGATATAACGCACCTCAAACTTTACATACCGGGCAAATCGTGTCCCTCCGTGCGTGCGCGACGGCGGTTTGGGCGACGTGGCATCCATGTTGGCCGTTGAGTCGGCCTCGCACGACTCGACTGGGTCCTGTCAAATTCCCTGACCCGGTCGCCCTCGGACTCGGTCGCTCCCTCTCGCTCACTCTCGCTCTCGCTCTCTCTCTCTCTCACGGCGGCGACTAGGGTTTGGCGGCCGGCGGCGACTAGGGTTTGTAGTTTGGTGGCCGGCCGCGACCCAAGATACCTTCCCGGCCGTCTCGCGCTCACGCCGATTGTCCTCCCCGGCGAGCACTCAGAGCCCCTCCCGAGCTCCCCGCGTGCAGATTTCCCCCTCGCTGGAGGCTGCGCCATGGCCAGCTTAGGGAGCTCGAGTTCGTTAGCACCTGGAGGAAGCTCAAGGTCGGCGGCATGTCTTGCACCCTCCGTTAGCACGGTTTATGGGGCTTCCACCTCGCCGATTCCATCTGAGAGCGACCAGCGGAGTGCGCTCCAACGGTCCATTGCCATTGCGGGAGAAGGGTGGTCGGTGGATCTCGTGGGCGACTCTAACCCGACGAGGTACATGACATGCATGCGAGCTCGGGTAAGTAATCTTCACCAATTTCTTCGTTATTTTGGTTTGTGGAGGCTCGCTTATTTGTGAATCTTAATTGAAGGTGGAGGTGCAAGTTTTGGGCATGAATGCGATGATGAACCAACCCCTTCTTGAGGCGGGTAATCTTGGACTTGCGCGACAACGTTAGAGGCGTTGAGGAAGGAGAACCATGAGCTTAGGCGTTAAGGAACCGAACAATGAACAAGATTTGAGTGTGGCCGAGTCGGGCATGGAGAGCGTGATGTAGCAGTTGTTGGACTCATTGGTAGGGTATACAATTTGGAGAAAGAGAGAGACTTTTTTGTCTTGCTTGTTGTTTTGCAATGATGGTAGTTAGAGTTACGATTAGGGAATGTAATTGAACTTTGTACGCAATCTATTATGTAATGGAACTGTGTTGCTCTGAAATTGTCGATTCGATTGATGCTCTGTAATCTCGATGCTTGTCAACAAGGTACCATGATTGAACCTAATGACATAAGCATGCGGAATCGATGCTCTCTAATCTTGGATGAAATGTAAACACGGATGAAATGATACTAGGGGACAGTGATTGAAACAAGTTCGATGCTCTTTAACTGTCCGGGCATTGTCCTAATGAGAACCGAAATGCATTGTAAGATGTTCAATCCATGTAAACATCAACGAACACGGAATCATTGTCGAGCATTGTCTTATGAACCGAGAATGCATTGTCCCATGAGAACACGGAATGCATTGTTCAATCCATGTAAACATCAATAGAACACGGAATCATTGTCCGAGGCATTGTCCTATGAGAACCGAGGAATGCATTGTCCCAACAGAATCTGGAATGCATTGTAAGATGTTCAATCCATGTAAACATCAACACTAACAGAACCAAGGATCATGTGTTCAATTATAAGCAAATTTGAGATTGGTGCTCATAAATAAGCAGTGAGATTGGTTCTCATAAATAAACGACATATCGATTGGTTCTCGAAATAAACACGATTATCGACCCACAAGGCACAAGTTGAAAAGATTACATAACACTAAGTATTTGTCGTGAGGCTGTCAGACCACAAGGCACAAGTTGAAAAGATTACATAACACTAACAGCATAACTGTCAGCCCACAAGGCACAAGTTCAAAAGATTACATAACACTAACAACATAAGCTATGCGGCAAATCCATTAGAACATCACTCATTAGTTGGGATACCCAAAAGCTTTGCAAGCTTTGAACTATAACTTTGCTTCTTCTTAGTTGGACTCGGCTTCTTCCTATTTTGAAAGGTGGTTCTTGGGCCGCAGCTTGACGAGGCGAGAACCGAAGTTACTGGATGTTCACACTTGATTTTGCACTCATGAGCGCCACACTTGCCTCCAAGTTCATAGTGCCGAACCACCATGTTGTGTAGTGACTTTAGCGATAGCGAGAGGTTTTGATGATCCTCGATCGGCATACCGGTATGTGAGAACCACCATGTTGAGTTAGAGGTTTGTAGTTTGCAAGTGCAAAGAATATAAATGAAGATATGGAAATTTTGGAATGCACCTACATTACGAATAGTTGTGCTGTCCTCTCTGAGTACAATACTCCTACCCAGTGCAACTCTTTTTGGATGGAGGTGGTGTGTTCCTTTGAATTAGACTGGTCTTTCTCTTGGTCATGCTAGAACAGCTCTGTTGTGGTGGAGGAATCACAACTTTGCAATGTGAAAGGTGCTTAAACTATGTAATTTTGTACCAACTTAGGAAATGCATGAAATGAAGGAATGAATTTTGTACGAGAGAACAGGACCCGATTGGTGTAGAATTGCCAACACTTGCACAATGACCTTGTTGATCTGGTGCGCTCGATGTTTGCTCGATTGGCCATGTCTCCTCTCACAGCTAGACTGTTATGGCCAATTCCTTTGCAAAGCTTGCACCTAATGATTGTGCCAATCTTGGGCAGTCTTATTCCTTTAGGCTTCTCATCTTGCTCTCTCTTCCTATCTTTCTTTGGCCTCCCAGGCATTTTCTCCATATTTGGTTGCCTTGGTCTTGGTCTCTCCGATGTGGGCCAACAAGTCATGCCCTCAACAGGTTGCAAGCAGTGCTCATAAGTCTTGTTGTATTCGCAATGGAGTAACATGGTGCTATGTAGTCATCAAGGAGCTGCTCCTCCAATTGATGCATGCAATGGCATGTGGGCAAGGCAAACCGCATTGCCAATATCTGCATGAACAAGTTCTACTATCCAAGTTCACTGAGAACCTATGATCTCTATGTGTGACCTCAAAACCATTCGACCATTGTACGGCGCATGAAAACCGACTCATTGATGTAGACCTTCATTTTCTTGAATATTGGGGCATGTCACACCTGTCCACTTCTCTGCCTTGCTTTTGTTGGTATGGATTCTAACCATCACTTTCCTCCTTATCCACTCAAACATGCTGATGATAGGGAGGTACCTTGACTCAACTATGGCATGATTGAATGATTCACACATGTTGTTGTCCACAGATTCACTGCATGATCCCAACTTGAACCATGCCTGCTCCAATGTTGTGGATCTGTCCTCATGATTGCATTAGCACCTTGAGGTATCCTTTGCAAGCCTTGCCCAATGGTAGTTGAAAAGATTGACACATGGAGATTTGGCACACAACGAACTTCTTACACGCAAGCCTTGTTCTTGTAAGTCTTTACGAAGTTGGCATAGATGTGTCTTGCACACATCCTATGCTCGACCTTGGGTACCCAATCTTGAGCGACATTTAGTAGGCCACGCAACAAACAAGCGAGTTAAGTCTTGCATATGACAAATTGGATGAATAAACACTAATGTGACTTACTTTACATTGATGCGAGATGATTACCCATCCTTCGCCATCTCCAATTTCTATATCTTTGAAGAAAATCCTGAGAACCAGTCCCATGACTCATTAGTTTTCTTCTCTACCACAAATGACCCATGCTATGGGGTACATCGATTGTTTGCATCTCTTCCCATTGCACAAATTAGCTCCCCATTGGTTGGACCTTTGAAGAAACAACCATCTAAACCTATCATTTTCCTACACCCACTAAGAAACCTCTTTTGCAAGCATCCAAACAAATATACATTACGTGAAAAACGACAGGGCATCTGGATGCGGCTTAACCACTCTTGTGCTACGGATTGCTCCTAAGAAGCTCCATTTGGTAGTCAAAGACCCTACCATACTCTCCCTTCTTGGAGTCTAATACCTTACGCATTACAATGGACTTAGCTCTTTTGCACTTAGCTATGCTCATATCTGCATGCATTTGTTCTGTCTTTGTTTGCTTCAAGTGCTCAAGCTTCGAGGTTGGGTTTCCCATTATGGCACTCTCAAACTTTTCAACTATTCTCTGGAAGTGACAAGTTTGTTGTCCCTTCTTGGGGGCATGTGTGCTCATCCTTGAAACTACTCACTATCCATCCTTACATCCTCTCATTATTTGACAACAAGATAAACCAAGGACATTTGGCCCACTCACATTGAGCCCTAACCCTTTTGTTGTCATTCTTGCAAAAATTAATAACATGTCTCCTCTCTACTCCATCTTGCTAATGACTTGAATGAAGTCCCCTTGCGGCTAAAACCCATGCCCAAGCTAAAAGTAGGAGACTTGCTTTGGGGTCATACCTAGGGTACTTGGGTTTCCTCCTCGGGAGCTCACCATCACGCCACCTTCCTCATAGTTGTCCTCTTCCTCACTCTCGGAAAAGTAAAAGTGTCACTTGTCATCGTCTCCTCCTTGTCCCCTTGACTCATCAATGGCCACCAAATGCCCGACCTTGTACCTCTTTACGTAGTCACTTTGCAAGTCTTGTAGTCGACCTTTGCCTTCCTCTTCATATCGAGGCAATGTATTGTAGAACTTTAAACTGCGAGGCAATATCCTTTGCAATATCGGTGGTGACACCTCAATCACCTCCACCTCCTTGGAAGCATCTAATTCCTCATCATCATCTGTGTGCATCAAGCTTCACTCTCATCTTCCCAATCACTTGTCTTCATCTCCTTTGTCACCAACATCATCACCATCCGAGCCAACATCATCATCAACTCCCACTTGCCTCAACAAATATATCCACAACACCCCATCGGTGATCTGATCGACCATGGTGCAGCGGTCCTCATCATTTGTTAGCGCCCTCAATCCAGTCTTCAATGCTTTCCAGAAACTTCCGGTGCATGAGTACCAACTCCACATCCTCACAATGGTCCTTCAAATGGCCTTGGACCTCCGTGGCGACAACTTATCGATCTATGTAAGACATGCAGTCTCTTCCTCATAATAATGCAATCTCTTCCCATCATCAAAGAAATCCCCCTTTGAAATGGAACCTAACACTAGCTTGTCCAAATTATCCATTGCTAAATCGAGTAACCGCAAGAAATCACCACTGTGATATACCTACATGCAAAATAACACCAACCATTACTCTAAGAACAACACTAATCAAGTAGCTCCACAAACAACCAGGAGTAATTGCGCGGATCTAGGATTGAAGAACTCACTTTTAGCGCTTGTCCTTGTTCACCGCGCATCCTATCCATTGGGATGCAGGGATTTCTTGTTCTTATGAGACCAAGTAGGAGCTCCTAAGCCAGCCATGGCGCGAGCCTCAGTGAGGAAATATGCCTGTGAGGGAGCTCGGGAGGGGGCTCTGCGATTGCTCGTCGGGAGGGCGGTCGGCGTGGCGCGAGGCGGCCGAAGGCGGTATCTTGGGTCGCGATCGGCCACCAAACTCACGAACCCTAGTCGCCGCCGGCCAACAAACCCTAGCCGCGCGAGAGAGAGGCGAGGCGAGTGGCGAGAGGGAGAGGCGACCGAGTCGCGAGGCGACCGCATCGGGGCATATGGCGGGACCCGGTCGAGTCGTGCGAGGCCGACTTCGGCGCCGGCGCGTGGATGCCACGTCGACCCAAACCGCCGTCTCACGCCGCGGAGGACACGATTTGCGGTATGGAAAGTTTGAGGTGCGTTATATCCGGTATTTAAGTTCAGGGACCAAAATTAATCATCGGGTATAGTTGAGGGACGAAGAATGGGCTTATTCCTTTTGCTTAAGACTGGAACATGATAACAATTATTTAGTTCAATAACTAATCCTGAGGGTAAACCTAATGGTAAAGTGCCAATAGCTAATGCAGCAACTCTTGATCCATTGCCCATACGAAGATCAATATCTCCTCTTGCCAAGCTTCTACTCCTTATCAGTCCCTGCATCAAACTGCAAATATGAGCAACCGATTCGGTATGAAATACCCAAGAACTGGTCGGAGAAGTGGCAAGATTAATTTGTATAATATTTATACTTGAACTGGAAGTCTTACTTCCTTTGTTCTTGATCATTTCTACTAAGTACTTCTTGCAATTTTTCTTCCAATGCCCAGTCTCATGACAATAGTAACATTCTATGCAGGCTTAGGACCAAATTTAAACTTCTTAAGCTTAGCCTTGAGACTCTTGATCTCATCTTGAGTCTTTCCTTTACCTTTTCCCTTTCCTAACTTACCCTTCTTCTTGAAGTTAGTAGTCTTTTGAACCATCATCACATGATTAGAACTTTTTTTGATGCTCTCCTCATCACCCTTAAGCATACCATGTAACTCGGTCATTGACTTCTCTATACCATTCATATGAAAATTCAATATGACAGGCTCAAAGCTCGTAGGGAGCGATTGGAGAATCATATCAGTAGCCAACTCTTGGCTAAGAGGAAAACCAAGTTTTCCTAATCTCTCAGTGAGACCAATCATTTTGATCATATGAGGACTGACCGGGTTACCTTCTGACAGCCTGCAAGAAAACAATACCTTAGAGGTATTAAACCTCTCTGCCCTTGTTTGATCCTGAAACATACCCTACAGACTCAATCATATTGTAAGCATTTGTGGTCTCATATTGCTTCTGAAGCTTAGAGTTCACGGTCGCAAGCATCAGGCAGTGCAAATCGACTGCGTCATTGCAATGCTTCTCATAAGCATTCTTTTCGGTTCGAGTAGCATCAGCATTCGGTTCCTCGGGATAAGGACCCTCTAGAACATATTCCTTCTTTTCTTGCTTGAGAAAAATTCTTAAATTTTGAAACCAATCAATAAAGTTTGAACCATTCAACTTTTCTTTCTCAAGAACAGATCACAAATTAAAGGTAGATGCAGAAGAAGCAGTAGGTGTCATGATGTACAACAGAAATATATACAAAAATTTAGCACTATGTTTATGAAAGATCTTCTATTAGACACTCATGTTAGTAGTCATGTTCAGCCAGTCTACAACCAGCTCGTGTCTCCGTACGACTAGTCTGGATCTGGTCGTATCACTATATGACTAGACCATACTTGGTCGAACTTAATCATCAACAGTCAATAAAAGATACTCCCACTATAAACCATGTTTCCCTCAAACAACATATAGTGAGTTCAAGATCCATAAATCATTAAGTCCTAGTGGGCTTTGGCATCACTGCTAGAAACTTAGTGATTTTAGGTAAGCAACCGTTTGCTAATCATACCACATATGACTCTTGTTTGATCGGTGACATCTCCATGCACTTCCGACCAACACTATGCCCCAAGGCCCAAAACCCTTTTGATAGCCTTGTCAAGTTAAATCAACACTATGCATATGGGTGTCCAACACCCACCCCCATCTTATTAAGATAGTTAATATCAACCTACTTTGGTAGACCTACCAATTAATGAACAAAATCGTGATGGTCGCAGCAATTGGAAATGCATCAAATTAACTTAATTTTTCTTGAGGGATGCTATTCTACCATGTTAAAACATCTAATAATAAAATATGATCAAATAGCATGGCATAAATAAACATTCACGGATAATCAAATTAAACCGTGAAATAGTATGGCCCTTATCATGACAATCTCCATCACCATGCTTCCTATCCTCCGACCATCATGCCCAAGTATCCAACCGCATTCATCTACTAAGTAATTACTCCTAAATGCTAGTAATGAATTACAGATGATAATATCAAGCATCACATGTCGGTACGCAGACCGTTATACAATAATATGTAGCTCGATGGCTATCTCACAGCATGACATGCAGGCCATGAGAAATCCATACATGTATCACATACACAATGGACCTACTATTCACATCAATCCCTACAAAAACGAGTGATACATAGAATCCAATTCTATCGGATGATATGAACATAAAATACCATATAACGCGGCTATGACCACGGCGGTCCCGCTAGCCAGTTTAGCGGGTGGGGTTCGAAGGGGTAGCATCCCTCGCTAGTTGAGGGCAACGCGCTCAAAAACCTTTTCCAGGACATGAATCTTATTCACGTAACCGAGCCTCGAAAATCATTAGATTAATCATATTAACCCTATTTTGAACTAATCTGATCATTGTCTTGACACGACCACACACTACGGCATACTCCGATGGCAGCATTCTGACCAGTAGGAGTATCATGCAAGACAGTCGTAAACAAGCGCAATAAACCATCTGGTCCTTTTAGCTCATACCTCCTTGTAAACCCATCTACTACCGCTGAAAATCGATCGATCTTATCGACCAGTGCCTAGATCGTTCCATCCGTATGAACCGATCTAGGTTTTCAGACCAAACCAGTAATAGATCCAATCTACTACTGCCACATATCTAGTATATGCGACCGATCTAGATCAAAAACTATGCAGATTGACTCGGATACTACTGAAGGGAAACGGGTAGGCTACGCTAGCTGACAATTCAAAAATTATACCACAAAAACTAGGATGTCATACAAGCAAGAGATCATAGATCGTTACCACCAGATATGTAGTGCAGCGGAAGAAGAGTTGGAGCAGCCTAGTCCAACGAAGAGCATGTCAAACTAGTGGTCGTAGTCGATCTTCCACCGTGGTCGATCGTCTAGCGTAGTCGATCGTCCTCGTAGTCGATCATCTCCTCCAGCAACCAATCGAGTTCCTCGCTAAGGTCGTGGATCGTCCTTTAGCGCAACAGCAACCACAGTAGCGCCTCTATGGTATCCACACGTCTAGAGAAGGAACAACTGTACACTGGTGTGCTAGCACTAACTCATGCGGTAGGGCTCTCAAGAAGATGGCGGCTAAGGTTTCAGAGGAACAACTCAACTCACGACTTTCGTGTGTCTTGTCTGTTACGTAAATCTCCTCATCCCAATAGCCTCAAGCATCTCCTTGTATAGTGCCCGTGACAGATCCTATCCAAGCACATTTGATGAATCGTATCCGTACTGGTTTGTTCTAACCCGTTAAGTGTGTGACCATGTAGGTTCATGTGTAGTTCGGTTGTGACTCAAAAACCTTTTCTGACTACGAGTCGTTAGTGGTACCTAGCATCCCGAATACACACAAATTATATCGGACGAACCTAATGCAATATGATCTATGACCAGGTCCTCATCACTTACGACTAGCTCATATTTCTATACGACCATTTCGTATTTAGCCATGACTAGTTCGTAACTCCTTACGACCAGGTTTCGACTACTCTATGATTACATTCGACTAGTCTACGACCAGCTCGTATCTCCATACGATCGCACTAAGCGACCTACTCATGTATTCCCCCTTTGCCTCACGCTATCTGGTTGAACTCCAGGTGAGATATTATGTCATCCATGGACTGTTCAATACTTTCGCGATCGAGTGTCGGATAATTTCATGTGGTCGAATACTTCGACCACTAGTGGTATGGACATGCACTTTCTTTATCCACCACATCGAGGGGCCCAGAGATATCTCTCCTGTTATATTAGGAGGGGCAAATCTCATATCCGACCAGACACATTCCTCTGCATGTTTCATAGCATACCCGAAAGTTACTTTTATAACTACCCAGTTACGGAGTAGCGTTTGGCAACCCCTAAGTGTACTATTTACACATGTAGGAAACCATATTGATTTCAGGTCTAAGGATTATACATCACCATTGCTTGACACCAACTAATGACACATAAAATCATAACAATCTCAACATTGGCTAAAGGTGGGTTAATCCAACCCCATGTTGTTTAATACGTGTTCACATTATTTATTCGATATCCCTATATCTATGACCAGTGAAACAAGATCAACAATCAATACATGTGTTGGTCAATAAAGTCACTAGTGTTCTGACCAGTGACATCCGACTAGGGATTCATTTAGAATGACATCATATAAGTAAAAAGAGTTTCGCCAACAAGTCACATATTTGTTAATCTTCGTAACCAATTATTCATTCAAGGAACATAACAACATTCATTCAATAACTCATAAACATAGGCGTGGTCCAATCATTTCTATGATTTCCTCTAGGGTATATCACTATAGTAGCAAAAAATGAGCTATACAGTAAGAGAAGGGGGACCCGGACAAGCCTAGAAGGGCTCCAGGGATCCTCAAGAGAGGAGACTAGCCAGTGACAAGGACGAGATGATTGTTATTACTTTAGGGAATTCGTGTTGATTCTTTTCTTTTTTTTCTCCTGTACAGGAGGGGGTGACCCCCTATTTATAGTCCTTTGTGAGGATCTTGTACATTACCCTTCTAACCCTATAACAACACTGTGTGCATAGGGGCTGTAGGGACATTCCCCCCCCCCTACGCTTAGACCTTGGTCCATGGTGGGCGCTCCTGGGCCGGGTCCATCCAGTCGGTGCCTCTGGTACAGGAGCGGTAGTAGAGGCTTTGGGTTCACCCCGGAGGTGGCCCGGAGGTCCTGCAGCTCCGGGCCCTGCGGGACTTTGGGGGCCCTTCGGGGAGGCTTCGGGTCCTCCCCGGAGGTCCTGCTGCTCTGGACCTCGTGGGACTTCGGGGGCCCTTCGGGGAGGCTTCGGGTCCTCCCCGGAGGTGGCCGAAGGTCTTACTACACCAGGCTTCGCAGGGCTCCGTGGACCCTTCGGGGAGGCTTCGGGCCCACCTGCGAGGCTTCACCCGGGACCGCCTCCCGGGTTCTGACTGTCCCCTTCGGCCTGGCGAAGCAATTTGTCGCATTGTCTTCTTCCTTGAGTGGTCACGGGGTTGCCCCGTGCTTCGGCCCTTGACCAGTAGCGGTTGGTTTTGCCTTCAATGCGATGCGACGATTCATTAATGGGGCGTGGCGCTTCGTGACTAGTGCGCGACGCTTCATTAATTGTGTGCGACGCTTCATTAATGGCGCGCGACTATTCGCCTTAGGGCACACGTGTTGATTGCTGGACCGTCGCGTCTCTTGGGGTTTCGTGCCCTGTCGTTTCGTGTGGCAGGTGCGGCTATAAAATGTGGAGGGGGGTAGCGTCCTCCCCCTCAGTTGTATCACTTTATTTTTACTCGTCGTTTTCTTTTGCTTGCTTCTTTCGCCAAGCCCTGCTGCTAGATGACGAAGCGCTTGCGAGACGAGGGGGCTCCGGCAGCTCATACGGATGAGTTGGCCTGGTCCTTGGTGACGCCGGTGGTCCTCCGAGTGCTCGCGAAGGATGGAAGGATTGCGGATCTCTCCCTCGCAAGAGCCCCCGGGGTGGAGACGGTTCCGGTGCCCCGAGACAATGAGGACGTACTGTTTTGCTCTTTCCTCGATGCCGACCTCCGGCTTCCCTGCGTGGGGTTGGTGAGCTGTGTGTTGCAACTCTACCAGGTGGAGCTTGCCCAGTTCACCCCGAATTTGCTAGTGAAACTCGGGGTCTTCGAGTGGGTGATGCGCTTCGCCTGGGCGTTGGGTAGGGCCGGCTCTTCGCCTTTCTTCATGACGCTCGCTGCCAGCCGAAGAAGAAGAAGGAGACCGGCAAGACGCTCAACTTCGGGACCGTCAATTTCCAGCCAAAGGCGCGCTTCCTTCGGTACCTGCCCGCTCCCGCCTCCCGCAACCGATGGGAGACAGACTGGACCCGACGATGGTTCTACCATACATCCCCCTCGGATGATGGGTTGCGGTCGTCCGGGGGGCCCATCCGGCTCAACCCGTCCCCGGAGATTGAGCTGAGTTCGAGGGAGGAGTCGCTCCTTTCGAATGTAACGCGGCGGCTCTCACCCGCGACCATGTAGAAGAGTTCTGCGCGCTTCGGGTGTGGCCGCTTGCGCAAGGTTGGGACGCCCACCTCGGCGCGGAGGCTAACAGTGTCCGCGTGCTTGGCTTGCCGGAGGGCCGTAGTGGTAAGTGCCACTGTGGTAGTATCGCGGGATGGTTGGGTTCCATATGATATTTGGTTCAATTTTGTAGTGCTTCCTGTGGATGAGGCGGCCCATGCTGCGGAGCAGCTCCTTGGCCCGTATACCGGCGAGGAGCACTCGAAGCGGGGGCTGGTTGTGTGCGAGGCCCAGTTGAACCGCGCGTACTTGGACCCGGCCACCGTCCTTGAGGAGTGGCTGGATCCTAACGATGGCAAGCGGTGTAAGGGTCGGTTGCCCGAAGAGCTGAACGCCCCCGTGCCCATCGACGTTGTTCCCTTGCAGTGCGGCGGGCCAGCGGAGCCTGGCATCCCGCGATCGGCCACTGCATCGCTCATTCATCCTTCGAAGGTGACCTGCGTCCCTTCAGGTCGTATCGAGCGGGTGGCCTCTAGTGGCTCGTCGCCACCGGCTCGTGCGACAGGTTCTTTTTTTGTGGCGAGCTTGGCCCTCGAGGGGTCCTCCGGCGGGACTCCCTCAGGGGCATACGGACGAGGCACCAAGGACACCCTTGTCGAAGGAGTTGTTGGTGATGCTCCGCCAACCCCTGGTGAGGTTTTTTTTCGGACACACCTCTTACATTTGCACCGTAGGTGGGGGAGCGAAGGGGCCCTCAATGATTCCTTGGGGGACGGGGGTTCTGGTATGGGTGCGGAGCAGTCTAGCGCCGGGGGGTGCGGCGTTGCTGATATCACTGGTGCTTCCGGGGCCGCTCCTACGGCCGATCTTGGGCCGTTGTGTACCAACGACTTCAAGGTCAGCTCTGGTGCGACTACCGTATGCGAGGAGGTGTTGCGCTTTGCCCCCCCAGTCGTGTCCCGCTTATTCGAGAAGATGCCGATGGGCGAGATGCTTCGACTAATCGAAGCGAACTCCGCTAGGGTGAGTCTAGATTCGCTTTTGTTTGATGTGGTTCTACGTTTCTGACGGTATGTTCTTGTAGACTCTGATGCTTTCCAGCGCTCTTGACGCGGACATCACACGGGAGTTTGCGGAGATCCAGGGTCGGGTGGACTCGCACTTCGCGCGTAGACAGGCGCTCTCCTCGGAGCGCGACGAGCTCGCAGAGAAGACGAAGGCTCTAGAGGCGCGGGTTGCCACGCTGGAGGCAGAGCGGCAGGGTCTTCGCGACAAGGTGCATACGCTTCGTCGAGCTAAGGCGGACCTGGACGTCGAGATTGCCTCGGAGCGGGAGCTGTTCAAGTCGGTGTCGCGTGCCGTCTGGCAAGCCATGGAAGCTGTTGGACCGAAAAGGCGACTAGAGGGGGGAGGTGAATAGGAGCACGCTCACTTTTTCAACCAAGATCAGATCCAATACAAATTTCACTCTAATAGCTATGGAAGCTATGAAGATCAATATACCAGTACAGCGGAAGACTAGTATTGAATCCAATCTAAACCCCGAAGCAAAACAACCAAAATCAACCAAAACTTAATTTCCAAGTGAAGGGCGGTCTGACCTCTATGTTAATGGTGGTCTGACCTCCAGCCTGATGAACAGTGAAATCAGCACGAAAAACAAAGTTGCAAATAGATGTAACTTTTGATCTACAACTCTAAACTTGATGAAACTTGGTACACACCATCTCTAGGATGTCAGGAACCTATTCCAATCGAAGATCGTGAAGATCCTAGGAAAAGTTACGACCTTTTTCAGTTTGAGAGGTGGATGGTTCAAAACCGAGTCAAAACAAAAACTAGATCCAAAAACTTGCTCGTGGGTGATTGATGATCAAGATGATCCTAGATATGTTCCCACATGTCACAGCAAGCTAGATCATGTAAAGAAATCAATCAAAAATATGTGAATCAAAGGAAGACTCAAAATCACCAAATAGAGAGAAGAAAGGCAAAGAGACACATCTTTGAGCAAACTTTCCTTGGATTGATTTGATAGGGTTTGGGTTTACAGCCACTCCATCAATGGAGGACAAAGCTCAATCCAAGAGCACGAAATCAAATCAAAACTCTCTAGAACCCTAACCTCCACTAATCCTCTCCCTAAGCCAAACTAGGGTTTCAACAATAATGAAGGGGTTGAAGGGGGTGCAGCCACCTCCCTCCTCTATTTATAGTGGAGACTTAGGCCTTCTAGAAGTTTAACTTAAATGGGCTCCCGTTAAGGCCCAACACAAACGGGTCACACACGCACACTTTTTAAAGCACCGTCTTCAACACCTCTTGACCTAAACCGCTTCTCTTTGCGTCGTCTTGCGCCGCGGGTTGGCAAAAGGTCACCAAGGTGGTATTTGGTAAGATTACCAAAATACTCCTTCTCGGTCCTTCTCCGAAGACCGAGTCCATCTGCGCGAAGCACTTCGCCTGCTCCGCCATGTGTAGGTTGATCAACGGCTCTCTCCATGTCGGCAAGTCTCTCCCATCCGGCTCCCACCGAAACCACCATGGCACTTGCACCGACTCCCGTGCCGCTTGATCAAACCGGCCGCACCGAATCGTCTGTTCGGTCATCCTTGTCTATTCTCGCACCACACTTGAGTTCATTGACTCACCCGACATCGATAATCGCTCGACCTCGGCTCTCCAAGCCTAGTCCCGATCATCCTCGCCGCTGACCGTCGCTGACCACCAAGCAACCCGCACAACAATAGACAAGCAAATCGAATCCGGAACAAGTTCTTCACAACTTGACCCACGTTAGTCAAAACATGCATCATGCAACACATATGCATCAAACTCATGACTTTGACCTAACCAACGAACAACGCCGCCACGACGACGGCGACGAACCAAGTGGAACCCGGTCGATCGCCTGGCCGTGGCCGATCGACCGCCCACCGCCGGCCCGACCGCTACCACAGCCGGCCGACCGGCCAATGGGACTTAGCCAAATTTTGGCCCTCAAATCCTGCACCCTCATTGGAATTTTATATCTCGAATAAATTTTTATTGAGACTCCAAAAATCATGAGACCAAGTGCATTGGGATCCTCACTTGCCTACACCTCTATTTTTGGCCCACTGCTCGACCATTTTTTCATGGTCGGCCCGATCCGCCGACATGGCCGGTCCGACCGATTTGGGACCGGTCGGACCGCCATGCTATGGCCGGTCGGACCGCCCCTGTCCAGAAAGCCTGAACTTTGTCGAAAACTCGTGAAACGACAAACCGTTAACGCCATTGCCAATTGTCACATCATCCTAAGATCTGGAGCGTATCCCCATGATATCCACAGAAGCGATGGAGACCATCGTGACTGCGCTGGGGGCCGTACCGCCGCCGAGAACGCACCGTGTCTCGGAGGTTGATTGGACGTTGGACTGCCTCTGACGAGGTGGCGAGATTTTCCTGCCCGCCGCCCAAGCCTACAGCGATCATTGCGTGAAGGTCGCTTGGACTACGGCCTTCCTGTCACTGCAGAAGGGCGGTTGTGGGCATGTTGATGCTCTCGCGGTGCGCTCCCTACCCGTAGCCTCGGCATCCAATGTCGCCGCCGATGAACGGTTGGTGCGGAGGGCGACGCATGCCTTCGCTCAAGCCTTCTGGGCACCGTAGGGACGCGAGGCTACGATGGGTTTCGCTCCGCCGGGTGCTAGAGCGGAAGGCGAAGGGCAAGGCAGCCGATGCACCCGAGGGCGCCGATGGGCAAGGGGCCACCACTGGTGACAAGGTGTGACCATCCTCCCTACTGCCCCTCGAGTCATAGCTTTGATAGGCTAGGGTTCTATCTCTCCCGCCCTACTCTGGCTTCTGCTGCTGAGTGGGACAAGTTTGTAATGACCCATCTTTTTTTTAATGAAACGGTTGGTTTTGAATTCGCCTTGTATGATTGCATTTGTTTCTCTAGGACGGATCGATGATGGTTCGGTGGGCCGCCGGGGGCCCTGTCCCTCCGGAGGGTGGAACATGAAAGTGACAGCGTCGCCTCGCAGTGTGAAGGCCGGGCGCCCCGCGAGCCCCGAGCGCCCCGCTTGGCCCCTACAACTTTGTTATCGTGGGGTCGTGTACCGTGGGGCCTGGTGGCACCAATGAAAACGTTATAACTCGGAGGGATCCATGGAGCGCTTTTGGCGCTTCTACGAGCGCAAGGACGCCCAAGGCCGTGTTGAGATTCGCACCTTCTGGGTGGGGCGAGGCGTTGCTTTTGCTTTGGAGTGCCCGAGCGTAGCTGATGTTGGGGGCCCACCTCGTTCAGGGCGGGAGGCCGATCAAGCGTATGAGCGTCTTGTGTGCCTCCGTGCCACCGACGGGGAGCTGTTTGCATGGGCGATGGAGGGATATAACCGTCTTGTTACCTCTAGGTCTTCCGAAGAGGAACTGGCTGAGTGGGCTGCCCAGGTGGAAGAGTGGGACCTCGCACCGTAACTTTGTGACATTATGGAGAGGACGCGGGGAGTTGTATAATTGTGATGTACTATTTGTTTCGGAGAGTTGTAGCTTTGCGGTGTACTACTGTATGTTTTTCGGAGTGTTATAACTTTGCGGTGTACCAATGTATGTTTTCCAGAGTGTTGTAACTTTGCGATGTACTACTGTATGTTTTTCGGAGTGATGTAACTTTGCAGTGTACTAATGTATATTTTTCTGAGTGTAAGAGTGTACCATTGTTTCTTGCCTTTATTGCGGTGGCCCGCGATGCCCCCTTTGCTTTAGGTTGGGCTCCAAGGGAGCCCCTTGTGATATATGCGAGCGGGAGGGGGAGCCCACGCCGTCCCCCATACTTTTTAGGTTGGGCTCCGAGGAGCCCCTTCTGATTTATGCGAGGGGGAGGCGGAGCCTGCGCCGTCCTCCATTCTTTTTTGGTTGGACTCCGAGGGAGCCCCTTCTGATTTATGCGAGGGGGAGGCGAAGCCTGCGCCGTCCCCCATACTTTTAGGTTGGGCTTCGAGGGAGCCCCTTGTGATTTATGTGAGGGGGAGGCGAAGCCTACGCTGTCCCCCATACTTTTTAGGTTGGGCTCCGAGGGAGCCCCTTGTGATTTATGCGAGGGGGAGGCGGAGCCTGCGCCGTCCCCCATTCTTTTTAGGTTGGGCTCCGAGGGAGCCCCTTGTGATTTATGCGAGGGGGAGGCGAAGCCTACGCCGTCCCCCATACCGCGCCCTCGGCCGCGCCCCGCCCGGGGTCCTGGCTGTTGCTGTCCTTCAATGTTGTGCACATTCCGCCCCCTCAGACGGTTGTCGTTGCTCCACGGTCGGGCGGCTACTTGAAGGATCGAAATGGCAACAGAGGGGGGGTGAATGGTGCCTAAAATTAATACTCCCTTCATCGTATTTAAAACTAAACCTACAAAGATCTCAAGATCTAAAGAAAGTAAATAAAGCAAGATCAAATAACAAAAACAAGTTTCAGTCGTTCTTCCGAAATCGGAAGTTAGAGGCGCAAGATTGCGGAAGTTCCGCTTATGTAGTTCCATGGTGTATATCGCGGAAGTTCCGCTATGTACTTCCACGCATAAAATCGTAAGCTCGATTATCCCGATCAAGAATGTAACGCTCGGGTTTTTGCCCAAAAATCCAAACTACTTAATCTTGAATGCTCTTCTCGTGTCAAGTTTTACAGACATCATCCTAAACACCATCTTGACCTTATGGAGAAGAATCGCAACCAAAGATTCAATAATCGAACAAAAACGGATTTCTTGAAGAAGGGGCAAGAAAGACCAAAACCAATGATAAGTTTAGATTCTCGATTCTTAGAGCATGAAACTTTGAGGAAGTAATAGCAATACCAAACGATTCTAGATATGAAGTTTCATGCTATCTCATAAAGCGAATCAAAAGATATGCCAAAACCCTAGATATTCAACATGAAGCAGAGAGAGAGAGAGTTGCAAAATCAAATAATCGAAACCTCGATTTCATTGATTGAAACATGGATTACATAGGTAACGCAAAGAGGAATGATTACAATAGGTTTGGATTCATACTCTCCTCTCAACAAGCTCTCAAAAAGCAAAACAAATCCTTTTCTAGAGCTAACCCTAATTTTCTCTCCAAAAGTCTAACCCTAACTCTGTGGTTCTCCCTATTTATAGCCTTTGCTAATGGGCCTCCAACCCATTAAGCCCGCTACACCGAACGGAACCGCCTCCACTTTTGCCGCTTTGCGAAAAGACCCTTTCGCCCCTTGCGCACTTCCGAAGCCTCCCAGACACCTTGTTGTGCACGACTGCAACCGCTTCAAGATTCACGCCGCCTTCGACACATCCCGACCGTTCGACCTCAACGCCTCCGCGCCTAGTCCGTCCACGTGTCTCGCCACGACTCCATCTTGATGCCTGCAATCAACATGATAAAAACACATCACATAGCATTGCACAATATCATAGCATCAATATTTGTATAAGACTCAAACTCATACAAAATCAAAAACACAAAATATTCTTCTCTCGCACGATTCGACACAATCGGAAGTTCGATTTTACTACAATGAAGTTCCGATTTCGAACATCCGATTGTCAGATTATCGGAAGTTCGCGACTCAACATCTGCGGTACTTCGATATCCGAACAACCGACTTTCCGATATTTGATTCCGATTTGGTACCTCGAGAACACTCAATGTCGGTAGATATCGGACACTCGCTACCCTTGTGCGGAAGTTCCGATTTCCTTCACCAACTCAAACCCAGAAAATCGGAAGTTCCTATTTCCAACACCGTAGTTCAATTTATCGAACTTCCGCCCATACACAGCGGTAGTTCCGATTTCCCTGACTCAGCCCAGAAACAGTCCAAACCGAAAACTCAACTCTCAATCTAATCAACACACTTGTCAAATACTCATCACTCAGAGTGGAGGACCTCTCACATGGTCTCTCAATCTCCCCTTGATGAGTATATTGACAATTACCAAAAGCATAAGATGAGTTTGAGATTACAACAACCAAGGTCTAAACAAGAGTAGTTAAGCTCAAGACCAAGTTGACAAAAGAGAAAGACTTGAGATGAGATGAAAGAGCAATTTTCGCACAAAACTCAAGGCTTTTCTCCAGAAGGCTTTTTCTCACAAAAATTCTCCCCCTTTGGCAATAAAATCATCAATATGTAGAAAAGGGAGGAAAAGACTATATGATGTTCATTTTAAGCATTAGGAGCCATGTAGATTATCCAAAATGATTATTAGAGAATTACACCAAGCCATAACACAGAAGAATGCTATCAAGATCATGACAATTGATGTAGAGAATAGCTAAGACAGAAAATCCATAATCTGATTAATGATCCAATTCTTTAGCAGGTCAAATAAGTCAAGATTGAAATCTAGCTAAAGATATCCAAGGATGATGCAAGCCATGTCAAATAATCTAAGTTGAACCAAGAAGACTCATACTGAACAGTTTAGAGTGCTACCAGTTGAAGAAGGACTCATTTTATCCAGAACTCGGTCTCTTTGAAGATAAGCAATTTTAGCACATTTTTCCTTTTTCAAGACTTTTTATGGTTTTATCTCAAGAAGCAAGCTCGGACTAGGTGCCATCCACAACCGCCTCCTGAGCTTCAACCATTTTTTTAGCCATGTGCTAGATCCCAAGCCTTATGCGACCACTCCAAGCAGAGACTTAAGGAGGTGATCTTAGGTCATCCAAGGCTCCCCCTGAGTTCATGCCTAGTGCAATGGCAAGCCGTCTCATGAGAAAGATTTGGTGAGATCAGTTTTTTCGCACAAAAGAGATCATTTTTGCTTTTGAAGTTTTTAGACCAGTGATTAGAGATAAGTCATGTTTCTTAACAAACCGACATAGCTTACTCAAAAGTTCAAAAGAGATTCAGACTCAACTCGATTTACTTGACATGGCTAAAATCATAAAAGGATAGTTTCAACGGACTAGTCTCAAGAGCTATCATGACAAGATTTTAATTCAAGTTTAGCATTTTAAATACCTTAGCATGGCAAAGACTAAACTACACATAAAAAGTCATGATAGATCTAGCAGTTTAGCATAAATCATGGCAAGATGTAAAACAGTGAAAACATATCATAAGGGATAATAAACAAGACTCCATTTGATTATAATGCAATGCGGAATGAAATGCACAAAAATCCAGATTCCCTTCAGAATGAGATGCATCTTTTAATTCAGGTTGAGTTATGACAAAATTAAGAGTATGGAATAACCAAGAATAACTCCCCGAACCAAAGGAACAAAAGCGAGAATCGATAAGTAAACCGTAAAAGGGTCCTTTAGAGCATAGAAAAGATATAGAGAAAACTATCGCCGCAGACAGGTTCTTATCTACCCCATATGATTCTAGGACTATCAGCTGATCTACACATACACTAAGGAGCAAACACTGTCCCTGTCTACCCAAGGGTGGCCCGACCCCTGCTAGAACCTATAAGAAGTGAGTAAGCTCTACTTAGAGAGGAAGAGACGGCTAATAAGCAAGATCCTAGAACCACAAGATAAGAAGTAGTCACAAAGCAATTGTGGCAAGATAACCACTCTAACCTATCTTTGGAAGGACTTTGACCAAATATTAAAAGAAATGTAACGTAAAGGAGTAAGAGTATAATATAATATAATACAAGAGTAGCACAAAGCTCCCCTCACAAGAATCCGTAAGGACAAACCACCCCAAGCTCTCGCAGAGTGAAAACCGAGAGTCGCCCAGAGGCTTAGTGAAGATATCGCCAACTGGTGCTCACTCTCCACAAACCGAGCACAATGTCACCCTTCTCTACATGGTCTCGAAGAAAGTGATATCTGATATCAATATGCTTGGTCCGAGAATGTTGCACTGGGTTCTTGGCAATGCAAATCGCAGACGTGTTATCACAGAAGAGTGGAACGCAGTCGATAGATAACCCGAAATCCTGCAGGGTCGAGACCATCCAAAGCACTTGGCTACATCAATCGGCCGCGAAGAACGTGCTCCGCCTCGCAGCGGATGGGCGAACACCGGATTGCTTCCTCGACGACCAGAGGCGAGAGAAGTGCCAATGAATTGGCAAGTGCCGGTGCTCTTCCTATCTATCCTATAGCCAGCGAAATCTGCATCGGAGAAGGCTCTAAGAGATAGACAAGAGGAGGAGGAGTACCAGATACCATAGTCAATGGTAGCTCGAAGGTACCGAAAGATGCGCTTCACCGCCTGACGGTGAGATACGCGAGGAGAAGCCTGAAACCGAGCACAAAGACACACAGAAAAGTGTATGTCTGGTCTCGAGGCTGTGAGGTACAAGAGAGAGCCAATCATGCTCCTGAAATCCTTTTGGTCAACAGGTTCGCCGTCTTCATCCGGATCCGGCGGTTTGTAGATGCCATTGGAGTTGATCTTGGCTTTCCATCATTCATGTCGAAAACGCTCAGAGGTCTCGAGTGTATTTGCCTTGATGAAGAAAGGTACCCTCCGAGTCTGTTTGATTTGGAAGCCAAGGAAGAAGCTCAACTCGCCCATCATGCTCATTTCAAACTCCGAGCTCATGACATCGGAAAACGGAAACGAGCATGCGAGGAGCCGCCAAAGATAATGTCATCCACGTAGATCCGGACGAGCGTAAGATCGGTGCCAAGACGGCGGATGAACAAGGTTTTGTCAATTTTACCCATCTCAAAACCATGGCTCGCGAGATAGGACTTAAGCCTTTCATACCAAGCTCGGGAGCTCGCTTGAGTCCATACAAAGCTTTGGAAAGCCTTTAGACATGGTTAGGGTATTTGGGGTTCTCGAAACCGTGAGGTCAGTCTCACATAGACTTCTTCCTCAATAAGGCCATTGAGGAAGGCACTCTTGACATCCATCTGGTAAAGCTTGAAACCCTTAGAAGCCGCAAAGGCAAGCGTGATTCTAATGGCTTCAAGTCTAGCTACGAGGGCAAAAGTCTCTTCAAATCTAGACCCTCAACTTGAGAGTACCCTCGAGCTACCACCTAGCCTTGTTTCAATGACTAACCCATCTTCACTTTGCTTGTTCTTGAACACCCATTTGGTCCCAATGATATTGTGACCTTGAGGGCTCAACAAGGGACCGACCTTGTTCCTTTCAAAGTTTTCCAATTCCTCGTGCATGGCGTTAGTCCATGACTCATCGAAAGAGCATGACAAACGTCTTTGGGCTCAAACGAGGCAACAAAGCGAATGGAGCAGAATAGAGACATGCCGTTTTTGAGCGAGTGACTCGCTCAAAGAGATCTCCAATTATCTGCTCGAAGGATGGTCCTTTTGAATGTGTCTTGGAGGTCCAGGGTGAGATGAAGAAGTGGCCTCTACCTCATTAGCGCATGAGATAGGACAGAGCCACTAGCTTCGTAAGAAGCGAAGGTAAGGGTGATCTCCTCGAGGTGCGGTGGAAGAAGGCACCTCAAGAGGAGGAGAAGGAAGCTGGATCGGGTAAGCAACCTCATCTCCATCCTCCTCATCGTCCACAAAGATGGACTCGCATCGCTCTAAGGAACTCGAAATATCGAGGCCTAGTCCTCGGGTGGCCTCATCAAGGTCACCTCACGAGATTCTAACAATTTACTAGACGCGCAGCCTGGACTCTATAGGCACGAGAAGAAGTCGAGTAACCCAGAAAGATCCCATCACAAGATCGTGACTCGAACTTATCTAGGTTCCCAGACTTCAGAATAAAACACTTGCAACCAAACACACGAAAATGCGAGACGCTGGGTTTTCGCCCATATCTCAACTCATAAGAAGTGCGATGCAAGAGTGCCCGAAGAAAAACTCTATTAGAAACATGACAAGCAGTAGCAATTGCCTCAGCCCAAAACTTCCTAGGTGTAGAGTACTCATCAAGCATCGTCCTGGCCATCTCGACCAAGGTACGGTTCTTCCTCTCCACAACGCCATTTTGTTGGGGGACGTATGGAGACGAGAACTGGTGCTCTACACCTGTCTCACCACAAAAACTCTCAAAGTAGGAATTCTTGAACTCGGTGCCATTATCAGTGCGAATTGCTCGTAATGCACCTGGGAGCTCAACAGAAAGCCTACTAAAAGACCACGAAAAGAGTAAGCGTCTCATCCTTGAGGCTAAGAAAAATACCCAAGAATACCTCGAGAAGTCATCGACCACGACAAATGCGTACCACTTCCCTCCCTCGATTGCACTCTATTTGGTCCCTGTGTCCATATGGAGCGATTGACACAGTGCATCTGTCATAGTCCTTTAGAATGGAGGATGTGAAGCGGCAACCATTTTGCCGTGCAGGCAAGGAGCACAAACAAGATCCTTGACCATTTTGAGTTTTGGCAAACCACGAATGAGATCGTGGCCGCTAACTCGGGTCAGATGATCAAATCCTATATGACCAAGTCTCCTATGCCAGAAAGTCAAATCACGGATTCAGAAGCAATTAAACATCGGAGAGGATCACGGAAGATCCGAAAAATCAGCACGAAAGATCCTCCCATATCGAGAAATCCATAAACTAGACTACCCAAGAATCAAGAATTTTGCAATTGTTTTCTTAAAGCTCACCTCGAAACCGTCATCGAAGTCGAGATCGAAAGCGATTATCCGCAGCTTACTTACTAAGGCAACATCTTTTAAAATAAAAGAATCATTAATGCTCACAGTACCTTTAGCGATGACGCGCCCAAATGAAGCATCTCGAAGGTGATCGTCTCATCACACGAGCACAGGCTAGGGAAGAAAACCAACGAGAATCTCCGGTCATATGACGTGAACAACCGAGTCTACAATCCGCACCTTTCCTTCCCGGCCCGCGACTCGAGTCACAGAGAGTAAAGTCTCGATCTTGGGGTGAATCAACAATGATTTTGGCACCCAATCTTGAGTAACACGGCGAGCAGATGAAGTAGTCAAGCAAGACCGACCTCTATCTACCCTCGCTCTCTGTCACTCAACAAGTCAAAAGATCTCACTGTTCTTTGGATCCGATTGCTATGGGAGAGCGAGTCGAAGTGCGAGAATATCTTCGATCTTGCCGCAGTAGCTATCTCGAAAGGAAAACGAGATCTACCCTCGGGACGGCGGAGTTACGACCAAAGGGAGCATGAGGATGAAAATCGAAAACTTCGGAAAAACCAAGTCCTCGATCTTGCCCAAAATCATCGATGAAACAAATCTAGACCTCGTGTTGGTCTTAGGTGCACTCAAGATCCGGGTCGACCACAGAATGTGCCTAAGAGACTCAACACGGTCTCTGCGATCTTGGCGCGCTGAAGCAATGATCAACTAAATGTCCATCTTTACGATGAAGGTGCAATGATACTTCGCCTTACGAGGGCCAAGCTGCAGTGGAATCACCTTGTCGTCGAAATCCTTTGAACAAAACCCGCCGACTTAAAATTGACTTTCTCGACCACAGGCTTAGTTTTGATCACACCGGTGCTATGGTTTTGAGCACGACGGTGGATGCTTCCTCATATCCTCCTGGATATCATATCCTAGACCCTGATTAAATCTGCAAATTTTAGATTTGTCTAGAATGAGATTGAGCTTCTTCTTGCCTCCTACAAACTTCTCGAGAGTGTTCATAAGATACTGACACTCCCGAAAGAGAGAGGTGCAAGAAGAGCAGGGGGAAGAAGGGACAGCAGAAGGTAAGGGAGCAGAAGAAGAACCAACAGCAGAGGAAAGATTGGCTTGTGCACGCACAGCCGACTTTGGGGGGACAGTCCTACTGCTAGCAGATTGGTTCACGTTGCTAGGCGTCTCTACCAAACCCTTAGACTTCTTCCCAGCACACACAATACAAGCAGATGATTGTGTCTCTAGAAGGTCCTTAGTTAGCTTCACACATTTTTCATCCAAGGCAACCAAATCACATTTTAGTTTATAACAATGATTGCATGGTGAGCTAACAAGGTCCTTAGAAGCATACTGAGCCAATTTGTTACTGTGATCAATCATTTCTTGAAACTGCTTAGATACAGATTCTAGTCAAGTGATTAACTTAGGGCAGCTTTAAACAAGAAACAATAGGCTCTAGTAGCGCAGACTTGAAATTCAACAATTTTGTGATCCGCCTGCTTTAGGTTCATCTTGAGATTATTACAATTTTCACAAGTTTCAGTGCAGATCAAGCAACATGGTATAAAGACCTCTAAGCGAATTGTCCTTAACCTCACATGAGGTGCAAGCAATAGCCTCAACAAGAGTGGATGAAGGAGGTGCTACCCTACTCATCTCTAATTCAAGAAGAAGGCTAATGTTCTCTACCTTAATCATGTCAAGTTCAGAGGACACACTATCATGTAAGGTCCTTAGTTTATCCATATCATCAATCAAAGCACTGGCATGTGTCACATTCATCACGGAGGGAGCGGATGTAAGTAAAGTAAGCTCCCGTGATAGTCTAGCTACTTCCTTCTCCAACCCAAAGACACTTAGCCCTAGACTTAGCATGGAATCTACCTAGCTTAAGAAAAGCATCATTAAGCTGGTCATAAGTGGGACTAACCTCATCTGAGTCGAGTACGGCTCATTGTCGCTCGATTCGCCTCGAGGGCCATGAAGCACATCTTGGGAGAAGTTGCCGTCGTCCTTGGGATCATGATCGTCCTTCCCATCATCGTCCTCCACCCTCCACCTCGCTGGTGTCCAGCCTGTCGAGGGCGGTGAGGACGCGATGGAATGCCTTCTTTGCCTTCCCAAAGTTGCGGAACTTCTTCTTGCCTTGATCAGTCTTTGAGGGCTTCGTGTTGCGGTTCTTGTCGATGTAGTCGTTCTTGCTTGGACCGCCATAGTCACCTTTGCCCTTCCCAAGCTTGGGACAGTTTGCTCGGATGTGGTTGGGGCCACCACACTCGAAACAAATCACAGGACCTCCTCTTTTACCATCCCTCCTCCTCTTGTAAGCATGGGAAAACTTCCGAGCTAGGAGGGCTAGTTGTTCATCCTCAAGCATTCTAACCGATCATCGGTTATGTCACGAGAGAGCGCCTAGGAGAACCCACGTGTCGACTCGAAGAAGATCCAGAAGTGGGATCAGTGACTAAAGCCATCGACTGTGACTTCGACCTTTGAGAGACAATGTCAATCTCGTGAGTCTTGAGACGCGAGTAAAGCGCATCAAGAGTCAGGGTCGAGAGGTCCGTGCTATCTTTGATGGTAGTCACTTTCATCTCCCAAACACGAAGATCAAGTGCAGAAAGCATCTGTCGAGCGTTATCCGAGTCGGGGTATGTAAGACCGACCGCTCGGAGGTTGCTCAAAATCTTGTGAAAGCCGAAAAGCACTCGTCAAGAGATTCGCCAAACAAGCATCTCAAATTTCTTGATTCACGCTTAAACTGGTCTTGTCTAACCGTCTTAATCTGAGTGGTGCCCTCATGGTATGCATCGAGGGTCACCCAGATGTCGTAAGCAGAAATCAAATGAGAAATACGATCAAACTCACTTCTGCTTAAACCCTGAATGATTATGTTCCTTGCCTTGGCATTTGCCTCAACATCGCCATGTTTCCAAAGATTGATGTTCTCATCGGCAGAACAAACAAATCTAACCTTCACCTTTCTCCGGATGGCATACCCTCGGCCGGATGTAAGTTTCCATTCGGCTCTTCCGAAGGGTAATCCGGACCATCAAAAGCGGAGGCTTGGTGGAATACTTGTCCGTTGCCATGGCTCAACCGACCGGTTAAGATCTATCAAGAAGAGCTAACCGGCTCTGATACCAATTGAAGGATCGAAATGGCAACAGAGGGGGGGTGAATGGTGCCTAAAAATTAACACTCCCCTTCTTTGTATTTAAAACCGACCTACAAAGATCTCTGAAGATCTAAAGAAAGTAAATAAAGCAAGTTCAAATAACAAAAACTAGTTTCAGTCGTTCTTCCGAAATCGGAAGTTCCGGCAGATTGCGGAAGTTCCGCTATGTAGTTCATGAGTGTATATCGCGAAGTTCCACGCATAAAATCGGAAGCTCTGATTATCCCGATCAAGAACGAGCGCTCGCGGTTTTGCCCAAAAATCAAACTACTTAATCTTGAATGCTCTTCTCAGTCAAGTTTTACAGACATCATCCTAAACACCATCTTGACCTTATGGAGAAGAATCGCAACCAAAGATTCAATGATCAAGCCAAAGAACGGATTTCTTGAAGAAGGGGCAAGAAAGACCAAAACCAATGATAAGCGAGATTCTCAGATTCTTAGAGCATGAAACTTTGAGGAAGTAATAGCAATACCAAAACTATTCTAGATATGAAGTTTCATGCTATCTCATAAAACGAATCAAAAGATATGCCAAAACCCTAGATATTCAACATGACAGAGAGAGAGAGAGTTGCAAAATCAAATAATCGAAACCTCAGATTTCATTGGATTGAAACATGGATTACAGAGGTAACGCAAAGAGGAATGATTACAATAGGTTTCATTCATACTCTCCCTCTCAACAAGCTCTCAAAAAGCAAAACAAATCCTTTTCTAGAGCTAACCCTAATTTTCTCTCTAAAAGTCTAACCCTAACTCTAGGGTTCTTCCCTATTTATAGCCTTTGCTAATGGGCCTCCAACCCATTAAGCCCGCTACACCCGAACGGAACCGCCTCCACTTTTGCCGCTTGCGAAAAGACCCTTTCGCCCTTTGCGCACCTATCCGAAGCCTCCGTACACCTTGTTGTGCACGACTCGCAACCGCTTCAAGATTCACGCCGTCTTGACACATCCCGACCGTTCGACCTCAACGCCTCCTGCGCCTAGTCAGGTCCACGTGTCTCGCCACGACTCCATCTTGATGCCCTGCAGTCAACACAGATAAAACACATCACATAGCATTGCACAATATCATAGCATCAATATTTGTATAAGACTCAAACTCATACAAAATCAAAACACAAAATATTCTTCTACGCGATTCGGACACAATCGGAAGTTCCGATTTACTACAACGGAAGTTCCGATTTCAATTTATCCAGATCGTCAGATTATCGGAAGTTCCGCACTCAACATGCGGTACTTCCGATATCCTAACAACCGACTTTCGGATATTTGATTCCGATTTGGTACCTCAAGAGAACACTCAATGTCGGTATTATCGGACACTCCGCTACCCCTTGTGCGGAAGTTCCGATTTCCTTCACCGAACTCAAAACCCAGGAAAATCGGAAGTTCCTATTTCCAACACCGGTAGTTCCGATTTATCGGAACTTCCGCTCCATACACACAGTAGTTCCGATTTCCGACTTCGGCCGAAGCACCCAAACTGAAAAACTCAACTCTCAATCTAAACAACACACTTGTCAAATACTCATCACTCAGAGTGGAGGACCTCTCACATGGTCTCTCACTACTGCCGCGACCGTTACTCCCAGTTCTTTCGGGGGGCTGGCCTGGCCGCCGTGGCCTCCGCCGTGGTGTGGCCCGAGGTCCCTCCCTGCCGGGTGCTATCTTCCTCCGCTCTAGCGTATTCCTCCATTTTGTCGAAGAGCTCCGCCACCGAGCGGATGGGCTTGCGGGCGAGACGTTCTGCCAGGGGTCCTTTCTGGAGTCCGCAAGTTGCGGCGTTGATCACGGTTGTCTCGTTGACCCCCTTTACTTGGCACTTGACCTCCGCAAACCTTCTGAAGAAGCTGCGGAGGGACTCGCCCGGGGCCTGCTTCATGGCGAATAGATCCCGTGCGCCCTTTGGTTCGCTGTAGTTTCCCTGGAAGCTATTGCGCACCAGGTCCCGCAGTTGTTCCCACATATACACAGAGCGCGGGGGGATGGTAAAGAACCACGTTAACGCTATCCCCCCAAGGCTAGGGTCAAGCTTTTTGCTTTTGTGGTGTCGTCCCCCGACGGCCTCGATGGTGGTCTCGTAGACGCGGAGGAACTCTGCGGGATCTGTCGACCCTTCGAAGGGTCGGACTTCTGGCATCTTGAAGCTCGGTGGCCAGCGGGCTGCCTCCAGCCCTGCGCTCAAGGGGGAGCTAGTATCTCCCCGAAGCACCGGTGTGGGGGCAGCAGCGGAGGACCCTGGTGCGGTAGGTGCTCTGGCTCCGGGCGGTGCGGCGCCCCCTTGGGCGGCGGCGGGGCCGTTACCGCACTGTCGGAGGTCGAGTAGCTCCCGGTGAAGGTCGGCCAGCTCTTGCTGGAGTAAGTCGTGGGCTCTCTGCGTCGCCCCCGGCTAGGCTGGGGCCAGCGGCTGGCCGACTGCCCGAGTCTGGGGGGGTGCCTCGCCAGCTACGGTGTCCTACATGGAGTGCTCGACCTCTTCCTCGGGCGGCGGCAGGCTCCGCGGCCTGGGAAGTCCTGCTTCGCTTAGCCCTCGGGGCACCGGGTGGTTCGGCCGTTGCCGCGACCCCAGACGCGCGAGTGTGAGGAGCAGCTCTCTGAGGTGTCATTGTTATGCTTCGGGTATGCGCTCGACTTGTCGGTCCCCACGGACGGCGCCAACTGTAGTAGCAAAAAACGAGCTATACAGTAAGAGAAGTGGGACCCCGGACAAGCCTAGAAGGGCTCCGGGGATCCTCAAGAGAGGGGACTAGCCAGTGACAAGGACGAGATGATTGTTATTACTTTAGGGAATTCGTGTTGATTCTTTTCTTTTCTCCCCCTGTACAGGAGGGGGGTTACCCCCTATTTATAGTCCTTTGTGAGGGTCTTGTACATTACCCTTCTAACCCTATAACAACATTGTGTGCGTAGGGGCTGCAGAGACATTTCTCCCCCCCCCCTACGCTTAGGCCTTGGTCCATGGTGGGCGCTCCTAGGCCCGGTCCATCCTGTCGTCCCTCTGGTCCAGGAGCGGTAGTAGAGGCTTCGGGTTCACCCTGGAGGTGGCCCGGAGGTCCTGCAGCTCCGGGCCCTGCGGGACTTCGAGGGCCCTTCGGAGAGGCTTCGGGTCCTCCCCGGAGGTCCTGTTGCTCCGGGCCTCGCGGGACTTCGGGGAGGCTTCGGGTCCTCCCTGGAGGTGGCCCGAAGGTCCTACTGCCCCGGGCTTCGCAGGGCTCCGTGGACCCTTCGGGGAGGCTTCGGGCCCACCCTGAAGGCTTCACCCGGGAGCGCCTCCCGGGTTCTGACTGTTTCTTCGCCTGGGCGTTGTGGCCGATGGGGCCATCCCTACGACAATCACCAACATAAACTGGTTTGAACTCGCGAATGACACGAGAATCACTAGTTAATGCATAGTACTCTACCCCTTTAATTGTCAATTTTTGCAGTTCCCAGCAGTACACTTGTAGTAGTCATGTGGTACTAAATTTCTCACATTCCAAGTCACATGAAATCATGAAACTCTAATTTATGAAATCTTTTGTCCTAATTTTCGAGACCTAAGCCCTTAATTTGTCGAGATAATTTCTAAAATTATAGAAAAAATACACAATCAAGTTCACTGTGTAAGGAGACTGAAAAAAAATTCATAATGTTTGGGCCTCATTTTCGATATTAGAAAATTCTTACAAACAGTATAATTAATGAATTTTTGAGAAAAAAAAATCAGAATATATAAAATTTAAAAAAATTACGTAAGCAAGTACACTTTGTTGGGAGACTTCACAAAAAAATTATAATTTTTTTTGCTCATTTTCTATATTTAAAAATTCTTCTAAAAATATAATTAAATAGAAAATTCGTGACAGTACTATGGTCCCCTGCTGCGGTCCCCAGGCGCAGCAGGCATATTGCTACTGTCTGCTGCTGTCCCTGAGCACAGCACCTAGCTGCTGCCTTTCCCAGGTGCAGCAGGTGGAAAGAGGTGACTAGATTTGAAATTTTGAAATAAAAGAGACTAGATTTGAAATTTTGAATGACCAGCAGGCCAATAGTGTCCACACGTCCTAAGAAGCCTGCAGTTGGTGCGACTTGAGTTTACATACGAGGGGCGTGACGAAATCAAGAAGTCCATGTAAAAGCACCTCTTTAGGTATGAAATGCACAAATAAATAGCAATTCTTATATCGTTAGTCTGTTCTTGTTTAAGTTGTTGGTACTCTCCCATATACTTTGTTGGGTTTGAGTTTGTAGGTGAATTCTCACTACTACTTATATTCGTTTGCAGTTCAAGGATAAACAGTTACGTTTGTCCCTTTAAATAGTTACTTTGCTCTTTTAAATAAGACGGCGAGTGGGGAAAAAAAACTGCTCTTCTAAATAGGAACATCGAGTGAAACTTCCGTTGTCGAAGACAAAAGATAAGAAAAAGGAAATGTTATTGTCAAAGAAATAAATTGTGGACCCTTGTTAAAAAGTAAAGAAACAGATTGGCTAAAACAATGTGAGATAAGTTTTTTTTCTTATTTCTTCAAAAACCACCGTGAACCAGCCTGATCACGGTTTTCTGAACCCTAGCCCGGTTCATAGGCGTAAACCCCATTTTGATCCCAATTTGTTACTTGGATTCTAACCATCAAGAATTTTAAAAAAAAAATTCAAGAGGATTGTTAAAAAAATGTATCTTCAGCTGCAACACCATGGCTTCTTGTAGTTTTGTACTGCAAGTCTGCATCCATTCATTCAAAATTTCAATGGAGTTGAGACAAATACAGAAGGATATATAAGTAGGGATACACCAGCTGAAAATTCAAAAACTCTACCACGTAAACTAGAAAGTCATGCAAGCAAAAGATCATAGATCATTACCACTAAAAGGGGAGTGTAGCGGAAAAACAGTTGAAGCAGTCTGATCCAACATCGAGCGTGTCGATGTACTGATCGTAGTCGATCGTCCAACGTCCTTGGTACCAATCGTCTCCTCCAGCAACCTAATGTGTTCCTTGTGTAGGTGTGAATCATCCTCGATTAGCGCAACAACGCCTCTACAATATCCACACGTCCAGGGGTGGAACGTTGTACGCCGGTATGTTAGCACCAACACGCACGGTATGGCTTTCGGGAAGATGGCGGCTAGGGTTTCAATGGAGCAACTATTACATCCCAACAGCCCCCATGCATCCCCTTATAAAGAATCTATAATGGATTCTAACTGAACTCGTTTGTTTCAACCCGGTAAGTGTGTGGCCCTGTAGATTCATGTGTAATCGATTGTGACTCGGAAGCTCCTTTTCGATCACAAGTCATTAGCGGTTCCTAGCAGGATATAGCGATTTCCGAATACACATAAATATTATATCGGATGAATCTTATGCAATATGATCTGCGACCAAGTCTTTATCACTTATGACTAGCTCGTATCTTTATATGACTAGTTCATCTTTAGTCACGACCAGTTTGTAACAACTTACGACCAGTTCGCCAACTAGTTAGTGATCATGTACGACTAGTCTGTATCTCCATACGACTAGCCCGTATCTGATCGAATTGAACGACCAGCTCGTGTATTCTCCTTTTGCCTCACGATATCTGGTTGAACTCCAGGTGAGATGTTATGTCATCCTGGACTGTTCAATACTTTCTCGATAAAGTGATAGATAACTTCATATGGTCGGACTCTTCGACCAACAGTGGCATGTCCATGCACTTTCTTTATCCGAACACATCGAGAGGCCCAGAGACATCTCTCTTGTTATGTTAGAAGGCGCAAATCTCATATACGACCAATCACATTCCTCCGCATGTTTCATAGCATACTCGAACTCTACCTTTATGACTACCCAGTTACGGAGTAGCGTTTGGTGATGTGACGGTGGCCCGATCTTCCGAAAGGTACTGATAAGTCGATTGTGGAGAACACGACGTTGATGATCCAAAGGCTTCGACCAAAACAGATCGAACCCATCGCAATCATTACACCACTGCTCCGATGGTTATCAACCGTGCCGAACACGGTTGACCTCGCCAAGAAGGCTATCTCCTGCAAGCGAATCGAGAACACAAGCAAGAGAGTAGAAGATGCAATCTAAAATTGTATTGCGAATAAAGATTAAGTTCAAAAGTTGGGGTTCCTCAACCGAACGTGCGGTGAGAATGCTAAGCAGAATAATCTCTTAAGAAAAACCTAAAGAAAACTAAAGAGGTGCGACCTCCTTAAATAGGAGAGGAAGCCTCACATAACAAACAACTAAGGGGGTGGTATTATTCACATTATACTGTTCACATGAATAGTACCCCCATGAATAGTGCGGCACAAGGAGGGGGGAGGTAGCTAGGAAGATGGGCCCAACGATTACAAGGCCCATGTTGGCCCAAACAGGTAGTGCATCACCTTCTTTTGATGATTGTGACGCGTACACAAAGAATTTAGATGTGAGACTGGATCCGTTGGAAAGAGGACAAGATAAGCTTTCCATCAAGTACTCGTGGACCTCAAACGAACTCCGTATGTGAAAGTTATGCACGTTTGAAGTCGGTGCTACCTCTGGGGGCCGAATTGGATTCCAAAACATATCCAGCTTGAACTCTTTCTTTGCACGTGGTGTAGCACCATGGTATGTAGACGTAACAGTGTGGCATGTATATGTAGCACCATGGCATGTAGACGTAGCACCATGGCATGTAGAAGTAGCTCGGTCCAACTGGATAATACGGCATTGCAGTAGCCGAAAGTCCTATTGGAGAAGATGTGGTTGAAGTAGAAGATGCAGTGCAACGGGTGTAATACCCGACTGCTCGTAGTGTGGCCCATGTGGCCCACGAGGAGTTATGTGGTGGGATTAGTTCCACATTGCTTGTCTCAAGTGAGTTGTAGTAGTATATAATGCATGTTGGATCCAAACGTAGCACCTCCGGGTTAGCCCTTTTACACGAAGCGAGGGCGAAAGTGTAAGTGGGGTGCTATGTGTGGGCGGGTCCGCCCCACGGTGGGCTGGGCATTGAGCCGATTTTGGGTCAGGGTGTTACAACGGGTCAAAGCAGTATTTGCATCCTTAGGTTTGATGTCCTCATCATCCTCCCTTTCTTGAATTTGAGTCGTCCTCAACTCAATCGTTGTTTCCAAATCATCACTTTCCTGCAAAAGGTTAGTAGCAACAGGAGGTAAAGAAACATGCATATCTTCTAATGTATCTTTGTGTGGCGTATGGTTTAGCAAAGTCGCTCCCGAAATTAAGTTAATTTGTCCTTCAATCCCTCTAATATGTGGCAATCCCGGGGGTATTTTAGCAAGATCAGATTTGGTTGCAAGCATGACACAACCCTTTAATTTAGTTCCCTCAGTCTTAGAATTATGTTCCAACTTCTCTTTCTTAGGTGGAAAAATGTTCTTCACTACTTGCTGATTTTTATATTTTTGTTCAAGTTTTTTCTTCTCATTTTCAGCTATCTCTTTTCATATTTCACAATTTTCGCAGGTGTCAATGGTAGCAAAGTTATTTTCTTCCCTTTGTGCATAAGAGAGTACTTATTACTTCTACTATGATGAGTTGCATCGATATCAAATTCCCATGGACGTCCTAATAAAAGTGAGCAGGCTTGCATAGATACTACGTCGAAATCAGCAACATCATGATAGAAACCAATGGAAAAATACACTCTCGCATATTGTGTTACCTTCACCTTATCGCTGTTGTTGAACCACTGAATGTGGTATGGGTGAGGATGCGCACGTGTGGTCAAGCCAAGCTTCATGACCAATCCTGAATTCACCAAGTTATTGCAGCTCCCGCCATCAATTATGATACGAACACGGCAATCCTTGACGATGAGGAACATCTAAAATAAATTATAACGTTGTAGCTTCTCCTCTTGCTCTCTTTGAGTGCTCAATACTCATTGCACAATTATGGTCCTATAATTCGCCGTAGCAGCGGTACCTAAACTTTTCTCACCATCGCTATCTGCCTCATAATCATCATCATTGCCTGCAAGGTTAGCAGCAAGAGCATATTCATCCTCAACATCACTAGCACTTACATAACCACCGTCTTCTGTCGCAATGTACGCCCGCTGACTTGGGCAATCTCTCATGAAGTGACCCATCCCTTTACAACGGTGGCACACAATGCCCGTCGTACAACCGTGGAAGCAACCGATGAAGAGCTCGGTGCCGGTGCCTGCACACTAGTAGATTTGCTCGTCTCGGGTGCACGCGATGGTGGTGGTGGTGCTGCTGAACGCGCCCTACTCACAGAGGGGGCAGCAGATCGAAAAACAGGAGGTGGGAATGTCTTAGCTTGCCCCGGCGTCGATCTCGATGTAGACGTACTTCCAAAGCTGCTCCTAGTCCTTTGTTGCCTACCCTGCAATTCCTTTTCTGCCAAACAAGCAAGCTGGAACAAACTATTGATATTGTTATACTCTTTGTAATCAACTATATCCTGAATTTCACACCTTAAACCCCCATAAAAATGAGCTGTCTTATCCTCCTCATCCTTTACAACATTACAACGCAGCATGCCTATTTGTAGTCCTTGATAATATTCCTCGACAGATCTATTACCTTGATCTAAGCGCTGCAATTTCTTACGCGTATCATGTTTAAAAGCAGGAGGAACAAATCTAGCATGCATAGCTACCTTCAATCTATCCCATGTATCAGGTGTTAAACCAGAATTAACTACATGATTCCACTAAATGATAGCAAAATCTTTAAATTCACTAGTAGCTTGTCTGACTCTATGCATTTCAGGAACTAGATAGACATTAAATTTTTCTTCAACTATCATCTCCTAATCTAGATAAATTTCAGTATCATAAACACCCGCAAAAGATGGTATGGTAAATTTAACTTTAGAAAATGGGTCATCATTAGCACGAGCATTGCGGTGCTGAAAATTATTACCGCCCATACCGTGACGGTTGTGATGTAGGCAGTGTCGTTGACGTGCGTCTTGGGCAGCAAGAGCAGTGTCGGCGTCGCGGTTTTGTCTCTCATTATCATCTCCCTCCTCAAGATCTTGGCCTGCATCATGACCATACTCGCGTCCATTGTTTGGTGGCCGATTCACCATTCTTTCAAGGTGTGTAGTGAGTGATACAATACTATCATTGATGGAGCGCTGCAATGTAACCGTCGTAGTTTGAAGCTTCCTATCAATGTCCTCATTAATGGTAGTGTGTTGTTCATCCAAGAGCGTCATGAGCTCTCCCTTTACAACACACTCCTACTCATCAGACGCATCTCACCTGTCATGGTTAGTAGAAAACAAAAGACAACACAAAGGTATTATCCCCATCAACTACTAGGTGGTGGAAGGTGGAATCACACACTCTCAAACGTCTTACCACACTCTTACAAGTGTTCTTACAAATGCAGCCGGTGGCTGGTTCGTGATACCGTGCCGAGTGTGGGTTCGATTGCAAGAGTGGACCTGTTCTGATCAAGAGTAGGTGGAGCTTGGAAGCTTCAATATGGTAGCAAGGATCAGCAATAATCAGATCAGATAATACAAGTTGAATAATTATTCAAAGTACAACTCAAAATTGCTGATCCTAGCCTAATCAAAGCTAGCTAATCGAAGCCCTGCTAAGAGATGTGTATCTACGCACACGCAATGATCAATGTGATTTGATGTAAGCAATGAAAAACCTCACAACAAGTGCTAGGAGAGACGCTAACCAATCTACTCAAACTTGTTTATAGGGCACAAGATTGTTTGCACGACGTAGAGCACAAAAGACAACAATGTCGGTATTGGTGCAATGCAAACAGCCCTCTAGATTGAGCAAAAACATCTAGTCTTAAATGATGAAAAAGCAAAGTTTTATATGGCTTATATATACTTGTTTGAAAGGATTCAACGAGATCAACAACTTTGCAGTTGAGACGAACCCGAATTCTGAAGGGAAGATTGAACGAATCGACAAAAACAGAAACCGAAAACTTACGATGTGATTTCAAGGCAAAAGATGGCCGATTTTGGGGATCTTGGAGGGTGATGAGCCTAAGTTTGTCATTTTTATTGGATGCACACCGTCGTTAGATTTCTAAAACACAAAAACGTCGAATTCCGACTCTGTATGCAAAAATTATGCCCGTTTTACTAAAGGCGTGTCGGAAACGGACTCGAATTCGTTTCAGCCTCAATGGTAACTGCTATAACTTTTGATCCCGTAGGCCAAACTTGCTCAAATTTTTCGTGGAGGCTTTTGGATGTATGAAGGACAGCTCCACCAATTTTTACTATTTTTGGCGAAGGTTTGATGCACTTTCCAAATTTTGGAAAAGATGGACTCTCTCTTTTGCCTTCTTTCCTTTTTTTTTCTTCTTTTTTTTCTCTTTTTTTTTCTCTAAACAACCGAGATCAATTCTTTTTTTTCCTTCTTCTGGACAAACCAAAACAAACTCTCCCCTTTTCTTGCAAATCGAAACTAGCAAAGGCGGGTGAGGTACACAGCGGTGGTAGGGGATAGCAGCGGATGGGGTTGACATGGCAGAAGTTTTGACACAATGATGTAGCTACGCAAAGGAACACGAAGATCAAACTACACGATGACAAACTAGACTCTAACTAAAACTAGAAATTAGCAACTAGACACGACGATGCAATCAAAAATTCAACAAGCAAAACTAAAAAGAAAAATTGCAATGGCTCAAAAGGGTGATGGGACAGCGGAAGAACACCACGAATAATTATTTTTGTGGGACTAATTTTCTAGGGTTTTTAGGACGATGAACATAAACTAATCTAAAAGGAAAAATTGTGATTATCTAACGGGCAACCATTGCTCTGATACCACCTGATGTGATAGTGGCCCGATCTTCCGAAAGGTACTGATAAGTCGATTGTGGAGAACACGACGTTGATGGTCCAAAGGCTCCGACCAAAACAGATCGAACCCCTCGCAATCACTACACCACTGCTCCGATGGTTATCAACCGTGCCGAACGCGGTTGACCTCGCCAAGAAGGCTATCTCTTGCAAACGAATCGAGAACACAAGCAATAGAATAGAAGATGCAATCTGAAATTGTATTGCGAATAAAGATAAAGTTCACAAGTTGGGGTTCCTCAACCGACCGTGCGGTGAGAATGCTAAGCATAATAATCTCTTAAGAAAAACCCAAAGAAAACTAAAGGGGTGCGACATCCTTAAATAGGAGAGGGGAATCCTCACATAACAAACAACTAAGGGGGTGGTATTATTCACATTGTATTGTTCACGTGAACAGTACCCTCATGAATAGTGTAGCTCAAGGAGGGGGAAGCGGCTAGGAAGATGGGCCCAACGATTACAAGGCCCAAGTTGGCCCAAACAGGTAGTGCAGCACCTTCTTTTATTGATTGTGACGCGTACACAAAGAATTTGGAGGTGAGATTAGATCCGTTGGAAAGAGGACGAGATAAGCTTTCCATCAAGTACTCGTGGACCTCAAACGAACTCCGTATGTGAAAGTTATGCACGTTTGAAGTCGGAGCTACCTCTGGGGGCGAATTGGATTCCAAAACGTATCCAGCTTGAACTCTTGCTTGGCACGTGGTGTAGCACCATGGTTTGTAGACGTAACAGCGTGGCATGTAGATGTAGCACCATGGCATGTAGACGTAGCACCATGGCATGTAGAAGTAGCTCGATCCAACTGGATAATACGGCATTGCAGTAGCCGAAAGTCCTATTGGAGAAGATGTGGTTGAAGTAGAAGATGCAGTGCAGTGGGTCGAAGCAGTATTTGCATCCTTAGGTTTGATGTCCTTATCATTTGGCAACCCCAAAGTGTACTATTACATATGTAGAAAACCATGTTGATCTTAGGTCTAAGGATTATACATCATCATTCCTTAAGACCAGCTGATGACATATAAAATCGTAACAATCCCAATGGTGTCTCAAAGTGTGTCAATCAAACACCATATGCTCTAACATGTGTTCACATTTTTGATTCGATATCCCTATATCCATGACCGGTGAATTATGATCATCAATTAATACATATGTTGGTCGATAAGTCACTAGTGCCTCAACTAGTGACATCCGACAAGAGATACATTTAGAATAACATCATATAACTTAAAGAACTTCACTAACAAGTCACATACTTGTTAATCTTTGTAAATGATAATAACATTTATTCTATAACTTATAAATATAGATGTAATACAATCATCTCTATAATTACCTCTAAATCTTATCACCAACAATATAGCACTAGTAGATAATAGCATGCTAGTAAATAAATTAGGTGGTACAATTATTATCTTTGATCAAGAACAGTTGCTAAACAAATGTCACCGAATAAATGGATGAAATTGAACACCAGGCAATTGAAAAAAGGAGAATTAATTATTTACCCTCCTCTTAGACGCTTTTTAAGATTTTACCCTCCTTCCCGATGTCATTAGTATTTTACCCTTCTCTTAGTCTATTGGTTGATTAAACACCCTATTTTCATTATTTTATTTATATCCGATGGTTTTCCCGTTATATGCAAGCGAAATGTTAGTTTTCTCCCTCAATCACATCACGTTTTGTTCCGACCTGCTCCTCCTCGCCTACGACGCCCGCCCCATCACCCACCCCGACGGCCGCGTCTTCCTCCCGGACACCAATCATTCTATTTCCATCTCCCCCGCCCATACCTCCACCCACAGCATCACCGTGCCTCTTCATCGCTATACTCCGTCGTACACCTCTTCCCCGCCGACGCCACCTACTCCCTCCCCATCACCGTTCTTGGCCCGACCACCACCACCTCCTCCGCCTCCACTTCTTCCTCCCAGGCCCAGCAGGTGGTGCCCTCCGTTCCCCGCGTTCGTCGTCGCCGTTAGGGACCTCCGGCTCATCTTCAACTTCGCCAACTCCAAGACACCTTGGGGTCGCTACCACTACCACGAGTACTTACCACTGCTACTCAAGCCCTCTCTAGTGCACCTCCGCTACTCGCCGCACCTAAATTCCCTCACCTTCCTCAACGCCATCGAGCTCTTCTCGGATCCCGACGGACTGCTACCGCCTCCCAATCCCAGCCTCCCACTTCAGCTTGCTGACACTCTGTCGTGTTAATGCCGATGCCTCCTCCGCCGCCACTGACCTCGCTCTCGGAGGGCGCCACCACCTTCCTCCTCAATATCACCTCCACACACCTCGTCTTCATCGACCCAACAAGACGAAGACCCAACAAGCGTCCGCTACACCCCGGGGTCCCGCCATACACCACTGCCATACACCGCTCCCTGGGCAGTGTGCGCGCGCACACACACACACAGGAGATGGCAAACGCCCATGTCAGCAACCAGCGCTTCAACCTGTCATAGCGTTCCCCATAGATCCGAGTGTCAAAATTGACATTTCGTGTGCTTATAACGGGAAAACCGCCGAATATGAATAAAATAATGAAAATAGGGTGTTTAATCAACTAACAGACTAAGAGGAAGGTAAAATACTAGTTATATCGGGAAGGAGGGTAAAATCTCAAAACACGTCTAAGATGATGAGGGTAAATAATCAGTTCCCCTAAAAACAGCGGGCTATCTGCAGCCATCACAGTACAATCTCTGTTTCATGCAATTATCAGCTGTGGATTCGCTGATTCAATAATCCTAAACACAAACCAGCCATGACAAAGGAGAATAGCTGAAACCATGCCAATTCCCATGTATGTTCTTTGGAAAAAAAAAAAAAAGAGTGAGCATGTACAAGATTTTCATTCCCAACTCCCAATCATCAGAATGAACATACAGAGAATCTACACGGCAAATACAACGGCCACTAGGTTAAGAAAGAAAAAAACATCCATGCACACTTCTGTTCGATGCAACAAACTGGCAGATCTACTCGAGGCCAGTGACATCCTTGTTACACTCGAACAGCCAGACTTGATATTTCCTGCAACACAGCATGCATGCGGTAACATAAGAAGTATTCATTTGAAGAATTTTCTGATATCACATAAATAACCAGTAAAATTCATAGGAAGTTTATAGATCCTGTTCCTAGAGGGGTTTGAACTTGGGCTTGAAGTAGCATGCTCTGGCATTCCTCGCTAAAATAACAATCAGGTGTAAGGCATTTCAAACTTCTAGGCAATGTTCTGAATGCAAGATCTTAGGTTTTATTAAAGCCAGATTTTGTTAAACTGGTTTTAGAGCCTAATAACCTAAAGCATTCTTTGGTTAGGATAGATAAAACCAGGATAACAAAATTCGGTTTTTAGTACTAAAGCTCGAATTATGGGTTTAATGAAAAACCACTGCCGCCTGTGTCACACAAAATTCAAAGAAATAAACATGGAATAACTGATAGCTTGTTTTAGCCAAACAATGTATTCACTAAATGCTGTACTAACCGACTATCCACTTAAAATCCGTATTGCTAAAACTAACATAAAAGTGCATTTAGCAAAACCTATTACCAAAGTCTTGAGACCCAAACGACCGCTAATTCACACTAAAACTGGATTAACATTATTAAAATTATAGGAAATTGGATTGGCTTAAAGATCAATTTCCTTAAATAAACAGCATTTCGAGTTCTGAAGTATGGTGACTACCATTGAAATGACACTGAAAAAATATTCTGTGCTTTTATTATACATAAATCCATAGTCCCCATCTAAAGGGATTGTTTGCTAAAAATCATCTAGAGGGATTGGGAGAAGGTGCATGTAACGTCCCAAAATTTGGATGTTCAAAACTCTTTTGAGTAGTTTAAGTACTTGGAAAATTTCACCAATTTTATTCAAATTAATAAAGCTTAATTGACAATTTTCTAAATTTAAAAAAATATATTTAATTTTACTAATCTAAACATCAATTGAATAAAAACATGTGTTATTTGGCTTCCTTGTGCTCCAAGAAATTTTTGGGTATTTTCTGATATTTTTTTGGGATTTGTTTGCTATTTATTTGGCCTCATTTGAATTTCTAGTCTTTTATTAATTCTTAATTCAATTTCTGATTCCGAAAATTCTTGTGGCCCGATTGTGGTCCGACCCACTTAGCCTCCTCCCTTCCCCGGCTTATTACGCCAGCCCGGTCCGACCTGCTCCCGAACCCTAGCGCCCACACCGCCATCCGGGCCCTCAAGTCAGCCACGTCGCCGCCTCAGCGCCTGCAAGCATAGCCATCACGTTCGCCGCCGTGGCCTTGTCGTCCAGGTCTCCCACGCCTCCCGAGGTCGTATAAAAGCGCCACCCGTGCGCATGTGCTTTGCCTCGTTCCGCTGCCCTCGTGCCCTAGCTCTCCTCCGCCGGAGAAGCTTCCAATCGCCGCCGCCGGGATCGTCTTCTCCAAGCCCGGCGCCGGTCTTCGCCGCTTGTTCTCCATTGTGGTGCCTCCTCGAGCTACCGCATTTGTGTCATCAACATCGCCTCGTTATCTTCTTCACATTGCCGCCATTATCTTGACCTCTGGTGCCTCCTATCGCCGATGCCTACTCCATCTTCTTCGTCCCCAGCCGGCTAACAAGCTTCCTCCTCGTTCCCCATCACTATGGTGAGCTCCTCTACAATCCAATCGCGTCATTTTATGCTTTCTCTCCCGATCTATCAATCCCACCCTTCAATTTTAGGATCCGTCCTTCGTAGCTCGAGAATTTGTCCTCCTTCCACCTCCGATCGTCGCCTCTTCGTCAGCCAATTACACCATCTCCGGTGATCCCTGGTGCACATGGACCCCACCATTGTCATCGTCGTTTCGTCGTTTTACCCGGTGCTCTCGTCCACTTCACCGGAGCTTAGTCGTAGCTCATCGCCGCCGTGCAAGTCACCATCGCCGCCGCTTTAATGCCCGCCACCGGCGAGTGCCGACGACTTCTGTTTCCACGTTCGCGTCACCAAGATCGTATGCGCCTCCTCTTTCCGTTTTGCTCATCCCCGTGCGCCGCCGTGACCTGTAGCTCCAGTGAGCCGGCGAGCTCCAAGAGCTACCGTACCGTGCTCTGTGCGCATTGTTTGCGCCACGTCAACGTGCCACATCACCTACCATGGTGTTGCCCCGTCCTCGCCACCTCAGCGCCCATGCACATGTGGAGTGCTTGTCATCGCCCACGTGGCATCCACACTACAAAACCCTAAACAGAATCTGTGCAGACTTGGTTCACTGTGGACTAAGTCATTTACCTGTGGACCCCGTTTGATAGTGCACTATTCTGTGAACTTAGTTCACCATGAACCCAAGCCCTAGTCCATGGACTCGGTCTATCCAAGGATAAAAAAAACCGTTACCGGACCGAATCCCGACAGGGCAGCGGGAATGGTAACCGACCGGTTACCGGTTCACGGGAAAAAAACTGGTTGAATTTCGTCTGAATTTGCTTAAAACCACCCGAAATTCGAAATTTGAAATTTAAAATTACAAAACCTGGAAAAACCAGCCGGGATTTTGGATCCAAGACCCCGGCCGCTAACCGGTGGTTACCAGTCGGGAATTTTATCTCTGGTCTATACACGGTGGGTCCCACTGTCAACCACTCTAGCATTTTACCGGATTTCTTTTAATTCCGAAAATCCCATACCGACGTCAGCTGACGTCATAATCCAAATTCTCTTTAGAAAAATAATTCAAAAATTCCAGAAAATCCTATTTATGGTATTTTCTTGTGTTTTGATCTTCCAAAGTCCATATCTTCTTCATCCGAACTCCGATTGAGCCCATTCAAATTCCTAAATTCACCTAAATTCGAGATCTATTTATCTAAAAAATTAATTTAATTTTTGGAGTTTGTTTTGTCTCTTTTATTTATTTATTTTGTTTATTTGTTTCGTTTGCGAGTAAACGTTAATTCTTCAGGGACTTTTGAAAAAGGAGTGCACCAACATCAAGACCAGTGCCTAGACTTATTCCAATGCAAGTTATACCTTTGATCATGTTGAACCCAGTTTTCAAAATAGTTTGATTCAAATTATTGCATTCTATTTGATGCAATCGTCAGATAGTAGTAACTTTTGCAATGATACACAACCCATTACCATCCCAATGGAACGCCCTCAGTTCGAGTTTGTGAAGTTCATGATGACCAAACCGTCTATCTTTAAAGGATTAGTCAAGCGCCTATCTTTAAAGGATTAGTCAAGCTCAAGGATGCAGAATCCTAGATTCACACCATAGAAGACAAGCTAACTGTTGTGCAATGCAACGATAATGAGAAAGTTTTCTATACTGCTCTCCAATTGGAAGGAGTTGCATTAGTTTGGTGGAAAAGCTTTCGCGCCGCCTATCAAGATGAGCAGACCATCACTAGGGCAGATTTTCCACCGCTTTTCGTCGACAATACGACATCAAGCAAGAGTGATCAAGAAGAAGAAATATGTTATTCCGATGTCCTACATCTGATCTAGCCGTTGTCCTACATCTGATCTAGCAGACCATCACTAGGGCAGATAGGTCAGAAAATTGTGCATATACCCATTGTGGAGAAATAGGCCACAGCGCCGATGAACACAATATCAATTGTTCCAGTTGCGAAGGAAATCATTCCATTGGAGAATGTCCAATGAGCAAGATCACATGTTTCTTATATGAAGGCAATGATTATTATCCGAGTCAGTGCCCCAAATATTCAGTGTTGACTTCTGCAACACAACATCAGTGAGAAAACTTCCGAGCCACAGTCAGAGCATTAGCAAAATAAGGCAAACCATTGTCAATACAAGATTTGTCAGCTGAGGAGTTACAGAAACAAAATGTTGATCAGGACCAAGGATTCAAAAACGGTCGGCGCAATTCGTACGTGGCGTCAAATAACCGAATCGATTCTCGGTTTTTCCCGGTCGAATTTCGTTAAATTTTGCTTAAAAATCAATCGAAATTCAAAATTTAAAATTTGAATTTGCAAACTCCGGAAAAACCGGCCGGAATTTCAAATCCCGGCCCCCACCGGTAAGGCCGGTAACCGGCCGGGATTTCCATCCCTGATCAGGACAACCAGCCTCAAAAGAGAAACAAGCTAGTATCGTCAATAGTGTATTTCGAGTGTGGTAAGCAAGACCACTATGCCAAGAGATGCCCTGCAAAGCGACAAGCTTCAACCTTCAAGAAGGATAGTCGTTCCGTCATAGCCTCGTCAGAAAAGTGGCAAAATTCAACACGTTTATGCTACAACTATCGTGGAAAAGGTCACTACAGCCGCTAGTATCCTCAGAAGAACCAGTCACTCACTCCAGACGCAAGAATGCCAAAAGTAGTTTCAGTCAAGCTTGTAACACCTAGAGCAGGTGGTAAAGCAGTAGGACCTGTTTGTCCAAAGAAGCAGTTAAAGAGGAGACATGTGAACGATGATGTTATCAAGAAAGTCTAGATGGATGATACCAGATTATGAAGTGTTATGCCTCCGCTTGTAGCAATAAAGTCATAGAATCATTGTAACATTTCCTTTGTTTGAGAGCAAAAATAATGGACATCTTTGTATACAAGTTGTGAAGAAAAAGAATTGTTGGATACGAAGTAATTGGATACCTCTCTAAGCTTATGCCTTTGCAAGTCGAGTAATCAGGCGTTGAGTTATGTGATCGAAAGCCGTAGAGCCATAAACATGGAATATGATGTTGAATTCTAACTCATCATTTTGCATAGCAGTGAAGCAACTCATCATTTTGCATAGCCGTGGGGATAATGCTCTTATCCGCAAAAGCGTATGCAGTTGTCATTGCAAGTCATCTATACAGCATGCAACCAGATCAGAAGTCAAGTTTGTCTTTGACTTGGTACCCAAGATCAGCCAATTCCATAAGGATTTACGTCAGAGATGATATATGGCAAAAGTTGCCAATGAGTTTGCAAAAATGATATAGTAGAGCAGATGATTTTCTCAGATAAAGGCAGTGTTAAATCAAACTCGTCTGCTTGGCAAGCACCAATGTTGATTGCAAAGTAAGTTGTTAGCACAAGGATGTGCGAGAATTTCAGTTTATTCAAGAGCTAATTCTCAGAACCTTAGAATCAGCTTGTTTGAGTTGAGTTAGAACTTCAGTTTCCCCCAGAATCACCCGTGAACAAGATAGTGTCAGTTGAAGATCAGTGAGGCGGTCGTTATAAGACAGCCGAGACCTTCATCGTTGTAAAACGACAAGTTCACCCGGATCGCCAGAAGTGAACTGAGTTTGTGATCACTGCTCCAGTATTCATACTACCAGCTACCTGAAAGAAACTTGATAACTTCTATCACGAAACATATATGAATTTGTGTGTTATGAAGTTTCGCTAGCACTTCTTAACAACTATAGTTTCAAGTAGTGAATTATGCTAATCATAATTCAGAGTTGCTATCATAGAGCATCAAAGATGGTTTTATTGGATTAAGGACTATGATGTTGGAGTCCGTTCCCTAATGACAAACCAGTATAGTGGCAGACACTTTGAGTCAGAAGAGCTACTGCAAGAACTTGTTGATCAGCCAAGAGTCAGCTTAAGTTACTTGTGAAATTCAGAAGCTGAAAATTTGAGTCAGTACAAGAATATATCTGTTAAACCCCAGAGTTCAAACCGATGCTAGAAAATCAGACTTGACTAGACAATTATGTCATTGAAATCAGTCTTCCATGAATCAAAGTAAAGCTTGAGAATCCATTGAGGGCGAACGAAAATGATCCAGGAATCAATGAGCATACATGCGTATTTGTTCAGAAGAAATTCAAGCTGTTGATGTTCAAACCAACATTTGAATGCAAGCATTCCATTTCCCTTGAAAGTACCAAGGTGTACAAGGATCTCAAAGTTGAATTGTGATGATTCAATATAAGGCAAAAGGTCACCGAATGTGTTACCATGTGGTTGGTATATCAGAATGTCGGCTAGTATGTTAAAGGCCAGTCAGAGTACTCCTATCTCTGAGAATTCAAGTATGGGTTTTCCTATGACCCAATCGGGATATAATTTCTTGAAGGGTGATTGTTGATAATTTGATAGAAATTGCCGCTTCATTTATGTCAATATCACCTAGTTTGGAGGCCATCTAGCAGAGTGGTATACGACCGAAGTTGTATACAACAGAGATTGTATTCGCCAGAATTGGTCTAGTATCAGATCGACAGAGATGGTCAGTTTGCACGATGTGTCAGAAGGAGTCAATGGCAAACCAAGGATCCCAGTTTACCTTGTGTCAGTGACAGAGTGTGTATGTAGCCTTGGATGCCCATTCAGTTCAATGTTGTGTATAACCCTGAATCAGTGGACATATTGAAAGAAATAGTGAGTTTGTGCTTTAGCTCATAGTACCAAGTCGGGCAAGTAAGTGTTGTGTGCGGAGTTCCCCTACAACACCAAATGTCAGCCAGTTCGCAGTTGTCATTATTTGAACTCCTCTATGATTGACCATGTGACGCATCACTCATCTATAAGTGGATCAGATCACAAAGTATGCAGATTTTGCATTAATCATGAAGCAGAAGGCCAAATGTCTTTAATGTTAAAGGGATTTTAGTTTAGTTCAAGCAGAAAAGCTACACAGATTATGGTGATTATCACCCTCGCAGTCATGTCTAGCTTCAGGATGCATGTTGCATTTCTGTGTTAAGAAGTTGCGACAAAGGTGACAGAGGTGTGTCAGTCAGTTCAAATTTCGAAGCTCAGAAGAAGAGTTAGCTTGTTAACCTGAATTACCAGTCAGCAGCAAGATTTCCTCAACTCCAGAAGTGTCTTCGAGCACCGATCAAGCAATCCCCGTCAGAAGTAATGGAGTTGCTAGAAATCGTTTCCTGCCAATAGCCAGTTCGTCAAGTTTTCGTTGAAGCGAGGAGTTCAGCAAGAAGCAAAACGTTTATTTCGTAAGTGTTCAGCAAAGTAGTTCCGTCAGAGTCAAAGCAGTCGAAAGCAAGAAGAGCGTCGGAGGGCTGAGTTCCCTAATCTATTCTATAGCCAGCGTGAATCTCAGGGACAAGATTCCTTTAAGGGGAGAGGTTTGTAACGTCCCAAAATTCGCTATTCAAAAAACTTTTGAGTAGTTTAAGTCCCGGGAAAATTTCACCAATTTTATTCAAATTAATAAAGCTTAATTGAGAATTTTCTAAATTAAAAAAATATTTAATTTGACTAATCTAAACATCAATTGAATAAAAACCTGTGTTATTTGGCTTCCTTGTGCTCCAAGGAATTTTTGGGTATTTTCTGAGATTTATTTGCTATTTATTTGGCGTCATTTGAATTTCTAGTCTTTTATTAATTCTTAATTGAATTTCTGATTCTAGATATTCTTGTGGGCCGAATTTGGTCCAGCCCACTTAGCCTCCTCTCTTCCCCGGCCCATTACGCCAGCTCGGTCCGACTGCTCCCGAACCCTAGCGCCCACACCGGCACACAGCCATCCGGGCCCGCAAGTCATCCACATCACGGCCTCAGCGCCTGTAGGCGTAGCCATCACGTTCGCCGTCGTGGCCTTGGCGTCCGGGTCGCCCACACCTCCCAAGGTCGTAAAAAAACGTCGCCCCGTGCGCATGTGCTTCGCCTTGTTCTGCCGCCCTCGTGCCCTAGCTCTCCTCTGCCGGAGAAGCCTCCAATCGCCGCCGGGGTGTCTTCTCCAAGCTCGGCGCCGGTCTTTGTCGCTTGTTCTCCATTGTGGCGCCTCGAGCTGGCGCATTTGTGTCATCAGCATCGCCTCATCATCTTTCTTCACATTGCCGCCATCATCCTGAGCTCTGGTGCCTCCTATCGCCGACGCCTACTCCATCTTCTTCGTCACCGGCCGACTGACACGCTTCCTCGTTCCCCGTCACTGTGGTGAGCTCCTCTACAATCCAATCGCGTCATTTTATGCTTTCTCTCCCAATCTATCAAACCCACCCTTCAATTTTAGGATTCGTCCTTTGTAGCTCGAGAATTTGTCCTTCCACCTCCGGCCGTTGCCTCTTCGTCGGTCAATTATGCCGTCTCCGGTGATCCTTGGTGCACATGGACCCCACCATTGTGATCGTCGTTCGTCGTTTTACCCGGTGCTCTCGTCCACTTCACCGGAGCTTAGTCGTAGCTCATCGTCGTCGTGCAAGTCACCATGCCTACGTCAGCTGACGTCATAATCCGAATTCTCTTTAGAAAAATAATTCAAAATTCTAGAAAATTTTATTTATGGTATTTTATTGAGTTTTGATCTTCCAAAGCTCATATCTTCTTCATCCGAACTCCAATTGAGCCCATTCAAATTCCTAAATTCGAGATCTATTTATCTAAGATTTTTATTTAATTTTTGAAGTTTGTTTTGTCTCTGCTATTTATTTATTTTGTTTATTTGTTTCGTTTGCAAGTAGACATTAATTCTTCGGAGACTTTTGAAGGAGTGCACCAAGATCAAGACCAGTGCCTAGACTTATTCCAATGCAAGTTATACCTTTGATCATGTTGAACCTAGTTTTCAAAATAGTTTGATTCAAATTATTGCATTCTATTTCAATTATTTATTTAAATGCTTTTGGGTTTATTAATCTAAATTGTTATATCCCACTGGTCTATTGTTATATCATATTCTTTTGTCACCCTAGGTTGGTTCATTATTATTTGGTATTATCTTAGCACCAACGTTGATTGGTTAGATAATAGTAGAATGGTTAGCCATGCTACGAGTCATCATTTCATGTGAGCTGCAATTATAAACCTGACTAAGTGATTATGGAACTGTGTGATAAAACTGTGTGTTGTGTGCTATTATTCGTTGATGGCATGTGTTGCACTTAACCAACAGGGTGGGAAAAGATTTAGACTGAGGCAAGTGAGGGATACTGTGTGATACGATGGAAACTGTGTGAATGGTAATATTGGTCTGTGTGATATTTAGTTAGAAATTGAATGTCTTGCCTTGGTTAATTAAGGACTTTACTTTGTCCTCCATTGAACTGAGCCTTACTGTACGACCACATGCCTAGTATGGAACGGGCCTAACTTAATAAGTTATGGAGTCTTGATATTGACTACTCAGGCAGATAGGTTAGGCTGTGTGCCAGGGTGGAAGGTGTGTACCGCTGTGTTTGGATCACATCTATGAGCGGTTCGCCATCTTCAGATCCAACAGTGCGTGTCGTATCAAAGGTTGTGTGTACAAATTGGACGGTAGTAAAGCACATCGAGAGTATCAATACTCGAGATGAAGTTACCAAAATATTTTATTATGATCAGCCCTGATCCAGTTGATTGCATCTTGTGGGTAAAGTGTACAATCTCTGCATAGTGTTAATCAATCTATTCGAATAGTCGCGTCCGCGGTCATGGACATGCTCAGGGATTTCACACGAGGGGTAGATTTTCATAAAACATTTGGGAAGGAAGCTGTGTGATCTAAGTCATATGGTTGTGTGAATAACTTGTTTAGACTGTGTGTCTTTGTGAAATCAAATGATAAATTAATATTGTTTATTTGTTTTGAATTATGTTTTCGATCTATTATTTGTATTCAATTACAAATATTGCATTTATGCCAAAGAACCACATAAGTCATTCCTTTGGAATAAGCCCCCATCTATAAATTGCATTCTGCGGTATGACTTGCGAGTACAGTTGTGTGATAATCAATCAACAGAAGTGGAGGAATCTTCAGTCAAAAAGGTCTACTCAAGGATCGTGCAGAACTAGGTCGCGTTACCCCAGTCGATTGCCTGTGGGCATATGGATGAGCTTCACTGAAGTTATTCTGTTTCGTTTCGTTGCAGCTTTATTGAGCTATTCGCCATCAGAGGCATTAATCATAAGCTTTGACCTTAAGGTCTTTACTCTGATAATTATTGTTATTTGTCTATTTATTAGTCATCTTTGTATATAAAATTGATATTTCATCGATGTTGTCACTGTGTGCACTAGTGTGATCATAAACTAGTGCAGTATACACAGAGAGTCCAAAATTGCATTTTTGGGTCCCAACAGTGCACCAAGTGATAATGTAATAGTGAATCGCATACTTATAAAACTTGTTTTAGAGGTGCATACTTTTAACTTCCATCAAATTCAAAAATATAATAACTTCAAAGAAATTCCAAGAAATATAACACATCTGCAATATGCGATAGCATTTCCTTATTTGAAATTTTAAATCCTACTACTTGAATGTATTTCAAACCCATGACCAATTTATCTTATTTACCTTCTAACAATGTACTTAACCTGGTTGTGACCAAGCAAAGGGTGTTCTTTGAAGTGATATATCCATCTTGCAATAGTTGAAGCTCACTGCATGCGCTGCGCATCAATCAAAATTTCAGTCTCTATCAGATCAATTACATGACATCAATCCATAGTTATGGTAAAACTGCAAGGCAAATCAAGAAATTACATGCTGCAATATTTTACTTTGAAAAACAATAAAACATATAGAGTATTGCCAATGGTACCTTATTTCAATTCGGGAACAAATGGAGCAGGGCAAGGCGACACGGTATGGTCCGGCAAGTCATTTATGAACTCGTTAGCAGCCTGAAGATAGCCATGCAGCAATTTCTTCTCTATCCTTACAAGTCTAGTAGCAACTTCCTTCTTTGGTTCCAAATTGAAATCTGACAACTGGCAAAGATAAAAACAGTGACAAGCAGTTCGGTAAGGTAACAGAGAATTTTTTTAAAAAAAAACATATATAGAACTCAACAGCACATTACCGTAGCTTCATCCTCATCCAAAGTGGTCGGATAACCAGCCAATCGCGATTTAAGGTATCCAACAAGTTGGTCCAGTACAGCTCGCTCTGTGCATGGACTAACCTAGAGAATCACAGTTGTAAGCAACATGATGCATTTTAGACAAATTATCATGCCATAATACTGCTATAGTGCTATTACATGTTTACAACATATTTTGTTTAGCAAATAGATTACTGAAGATTTGTCTCCAGTCATGGTTATTAAGGCGGTAAGGCGAGGCGACTCACCCCCTTTCACAACTTTCAAGCGGTAAGGCGCGAGGCGAGGCGACGCCTTAGAAATCCTAAGGCAGCAGTGCAGAGCAGCAGACTTGAAGGCCACAGAAGATCCCGACAGCAGTCGGAATCCACAGAAGATCCCGCCTCGGCCGGCGCGCGCCACCTTTGGCCGCGACCGACCCTTTGCCCGCGCCTCGCCTCCTTTTTCCCCCTGCCCGGCCAAGAGCTCAACGAAGGGCCACGCCACTTGCGCTGCTTCATCTTCGCCTACGCCGCCTCCCTTCACTCGGCTCTCTCTCTGCCTCTCTGCTGCTCGGCGACCCGGCCTTCTCCCCGCATCCCAGCCTCCCCCTCCCTCCCGCAGAGGGCGACGCCACGACGGGGTTGGAGGCCGCGATGGGGATGGAGGCGGCGCTAGGGCTTCGGTCGTTCGGCTTCACGCACGCGGCGACAGGTTTTTCCCCGCTTGCCCCCTCATCCCATCTCTTTTATCTCCTCCACCCCTTCTTATGGCGGCGCCTTGGAGCTTCCCGGCGCCATATGCTGCCTAATCGACGCCATGGCGACGCCTTGTCCTTGAGGCGGACGCCTTAGGCCTTCTTGGCAAGGCGACGGCGAGGCGACGCGCTGCCGACCGCCTTACCGCCTAAGCGTCACTTAAGCGATGCCTTAATATCCATGTCTCCAGTTTTACACACAGTAATGTCTAGTGCAAGTAATGGTGCCCAGCACCCTAGCCACCAGTCATTTCAGTTGAATATCTGGTCATTCTCAACCAGATGAGAAACCAGCAAAATATATAAAAAGTCATGCACTATCCCATGTGTCAAAACACATATTCTAACACCACCCAAGCAAACAATCAAATCATTTACCAAATGCAATATGTAGCAACTTCAAGGATGGGTAAGCAGGCTTACTGGACATGTATCACCTTCCGAAGAAAGTACGGATTGCATTTCATCTGGATCTGAAATGTATCCTAGCCTCAAGTAAGGCAGCATTTCTGAAATAGTTTCTTTCTCTTTACCTACACAGACCTGATACACTGAGGCATATCAATATTCAACACTTTCTACTCTCGTTTCAAAAGGAAAAAGGGAATAAAGTTCGCACATTGAAATTTTGGATAGCATGCTTTCCATTTCTCTGAGCAACCATTCTCTTTTCTTGGTATTGAGGATCTTCTGTGTTTAGAGATGCCTGTGACAATGATTCAGGTTTGGATACACCAGCTAAATAAAAAAGATGATTGTGAGACATTTTTATAATACTCCACCTCAATTACTATACGATCATAGGGATTGTCTTCATCAACAAAACCATAGTTCAGAAGCAGCCTGGAGTTTGGTTGTGGTCCACACCTGTATAATCTACATATTTTGAGATTATTGCACATGATACATGCACAAAAACAATGCACAAAATCTTCCTACAGAGTAAATCAGAATCCCAGATTACCAGATATGATAAGGTAGAACAAGAATATTAATGCAACTGAAGCAAAGATAATACCAAACTATTATTGGTTCTCCTGCTTTATATGGCCGATCCACCACCAACCGAACAGAATCACCAACAGCTGTCAGCATTGCTTTGCAGTTGCTCTTGTAGGTCAATAATGGTGGGCCCAAGGGAACTAGCGCAAATCTTCTAGCTAAACTAACCTTCTGCTCTTGAAAAGGAAGTACAATAAAGTCAATGGCGAGCAGATTAAGGCATTTATCCAATAAAAAAATGCTCGACAAGCTATGTGCTGTTAATATCACACAAGAAATAATAAACAAATCAGAAAATGTTAAACAAAAAATGCACAGAATAAATCTACAGAATATGGAGAAGAAAATCTACAAATTATTGACTAGGATAGAACTATTGTGAGGTTAACCTATGATTTGGCCAAGATGTTTACCACTAAATTTTTATAATTCATAAAATACCCTAGATTACTAACTTGCAGAACAAATCTTAAGCCTCAAGTTCAAAATCGAAGGAAAATAAATCAAATGCGCCGGCAACAAGTTGGAGAACCATACATGATACATGTTTAGATAATAACGCGAATCCATCGCACAACATATTACCTGCAAATGAACCACACAAGACTGTACTGCAACAAAAGCCTGCTTGAAGATCTCAAACGGAAAAGCCTCGGTAGGTATGTCAAAAGGGTATTGCTGCATAAAAGTATATATGAGAATAAAGAACAGCTAATGCAACAGCCTCCCATGGAAAGAAATTTTGGAAGATCAAAAAAAGACCTGAAACAATGAACCTGCCATGAACCACAATGTGTCAAGCTCGTTATACTCTCTCCTTATTCCCTCATCTCTGGCAACAACTTCATCCTGAATTGTTTTTAAAAAAATCTAAGTTGGGATATGCATGTTCTCATTAAATATTGATTAATCCTGCATTAAAAGAAGTGGTAATGATAAGTTAACATAGAGTAGATAAAAAATACTTACCTTCATGGGGCTGCCATTCAGATAGTCCAGTTCACTTTCAGTCCATAAAAGAGGTGATTCAACAGCTAGCTGGCCCCTTCCTCGCTGCCAATCAAGCACCTTAATGTATGGATACCAAAATGAATCTTTTCCTTGCTTTTTCTCATACATGAGATACAATGCCAAACATGCCAGCTCAGACAATTTGTTTGTCGTTAACAATTCAGCTGCATGATACAAAAATACAACAGCTTACCATATAGCGTATAAATGACACATAAATCATAAAGCACCATGGCAGACATAAAGTACCAAGAAGTATTGCTGATTCAGAGATGAGCAGCTCGGACCATAAACGTAATGCATGAAAGACCTATCTAACAGAAATATCATATCAATTTCAATGTATCTATGGTTTATGTACTTTTAACCATGCAGTAATCATAGTGATCCTTACTACTCTCATGTTAATTGATGCCTAAAAGCTTAGAACTGTTATTTTGACAAAACAACAAAACATCCTAATGAATGCTGTAGATAGAAAATTCAATCCCGTACAAGAGACAAATAAAAAAGGGACAGCACAGATGTTTCAATTCCCTAGCTGTTAATGCTCTTTTAGCTTCATAATCAGCATCCAAGTTAACGTTGGAATATAAAACTCTTGTTCGTGAATTCAACATGGAAAATGTTCTCACAAATTCTAAGCCACAAACAGAATCTTGCATCTTTGCTTTCTCACTTTGTGAATTGGATGGGAGGACCTCAAAACAATTTCTACCGCCTCACTCAGAGAGATTGCTAGTACTCGTGTAACCCGAAGATGTACAAGCATGACACTTTTGGCTGTAGACATGCTAAAGTTAAATATCAGAAGGAGCAGATTCACAAATTCTTGGTCCAGTTGAATTGCACTTAAGAAACCCTACAAATACTAAACCACAATTACTAACTTTCGAAGAGTATTCCCCAAACAACACACATATTGTTGGCAACAAGTTTAAATGCAATGACCTGCATGGTATTGCAAAACAGAGAAGTGCAAAGAGAAGCTTACATAACAAGCCCCACAGTAATCCAACCTATATCTTAGTGCTTCTATAAATTCCTTCATGTGACTAAACTACTTCACTCATTCCATCATGTGCATGATACCTACTCAGGAGAGGAAAAAGTGGGGCACATCATCTCAAAGCAAAGCAAGTCTGTCATTTACACAGAATGGCCCAACAGCGGTGCTAAATTCATGTCGAATGCAAAATGTGCATCCAAGAAATGAAAAGTCGCCGCTTTCTCGGCCATAAACCGACCAAATGAGCAAGAGCAAGCAGCCATCTCACCGACGGACTCATCCCCGAGCACCCGCTCCAGCGTAACGACGAGCGACATGGGCACCTCAAATACCACATCCCCCGCCTGCCAAAACAGGAAACGAACCAGCCAAATCAACATCAACATCGCATCTTTACCACCTGAATCAGTTAGCAACCCTGATTAATTTGTACCTGGAGGTCCTGGTCGGCGGCAACGTAGTGTAGCGGCCGGTCCTTGCCCTCGCGTAAGCAGGACACTGAGCGCTCCAGGATGGCCACCTTGGCAGGCGGCAGCCCGTGCACGCGCAGCCAGTCGGAAAACCCGCCGGCTGAGGAGGCGGACGGGCACGCCGCGGGGGCGGGCGGCGTGTGGGCCCCGGAGGAGGATAGGAGGGTGTCAGCGTGGCAGGCGGCGAGGCGGAGGCGGGAGCGCGGGCGCGGGCGAGGCAGGCGGAGGCGGGAGCGCGGGCGCGGGCTGGGCAGGCGGCGCGAGGAGCAGGGAAGGAGGAGGCGGTGGTGCGCGCCAGAGACGGCGGCGGCGGCGGCGGGGAGATTGAGGCGGAGGAGGCCATGGGCGAGTGGTGTTAGGGATTCGGGCGACGGTTGGGAGAACGACGCGGGGGAGCGGGGGAGGAGGATGGTGTGGATGAGGCGAGAGCGTTGATCGGGCTATTTTAAAAAAAAAATTATTGATTTAAAAAATAATTACAAAAATAGATAGTTTAAAAAATTACAAAACTAGATCTTCATTATATATCGTTATTCCAATTGGCGATAGCGACCTAAGCACTAGCTACAAGAGGGATCAACAGTACAAAGAGATCTCTGTTGCCGGTTGAATTGGCGATATGGACCTATTGCCATTTGGAGTAGTGACACGTCACTGTCACCGATTCAACCGACGACATGGGCCTCTTTGTACTGCTTAATTACAAATTATTTCTGAACATATATTTTATCGATAAATCACTTTGATATTACATAACATTCAGCAAAAAATCATAATATCTTTTGTCGACAAATCACAATGACATTACATCACACTCAGTGCAACATCGTCCTATATTTTGTGGACAAATCACAATAACATTATATAACATTCAGCGCTACGTCGTCACATATTTTGTGGATAAATCACACTGACATTACAAACCATTCACGACAACATCATCATCTAGTTTTTCAACAAATCAAAGTGATATTACAAAGTATTGGACACCACATATTTCAGCAGAACGAACATTTCCCGTGGCCACGACCTAAAGGTCCGCCATGTGGACCGCCTCGAGTGGGGTGCTTGGATTAGGTCCCCGCGACAACGTCCGAACTGCCAATGTCTCATTCGTCTTGTTGATTTCTCGTAGGGTATTTCTTGAAGGTGTGCCCAGACTCCCTATAAATGGAGCACATCTTCGTACGATGTTCGGTTTCTGCTTCATCAATATTATTCATGATGCGTCGTACCTGTCGTCGGCCAACCTTTCTCTTAAATCTATTAAGGTCTGCGCCCAAATAAGCTGTTCTCAGGTCATATGCCCAGTGAAATGGCCAACCGCGTCGTAACCATGCATCTCTACGCTCTAGGTTTGCATCACCTCCTCCTTGTTGAAACAGTTAGAGAGATACTGGCCGGGATCCTACACTACAGTCGAACATGCCAGCATGACATGGGAGCAAGGCCTATGCAGAAAAATAGGCTTGTTGCAAGTGCATATGCAACTAGCACGGCGTAGCATGCACTTATGGGTGATCCTCTCGCGGTTCGTCCATCGATGTCATTTATCCATGCAGTATCTCAAAGCGAAGCTCCTTTATGCTCATCTTGAATGTTGGTGCATGTCATCCTTCTTACTCTTCTCCTCTATGTACTTGATGATCATGGCGGAGTAGAGTACTCTGTCATTTGTCATGGCGAGCGACACGTTGTTGCTTCTGTCAACAAAGTAATTTATGGTACTGCGAAGAATTACCTCCATAATACCAACCAAAGTGAGGCACATTGCGCCGCATATGACCTAGTTGTACACCTCAACTAGATTAGTTGTCATAATATTATATCAAGCACCACCCCTGTCATGTAGCAGCAACCACTTTTCTTTATACTCGTGTTCAATCCAGTTCGAGAAGCATTTGAGATGCGCCCCTATTTTCCTCGTCGGACTAGGACCATTTGTGGGTAGTTATGGCAATGCTTCGGGGGCCTAGTCAGTGCTTGTAGTAGCCTTTTTCGCTACATCCCTTCTGTGCGTCTGGGTCCGCTTATGTAGAATCTTCTAAAGTGCTTCAAACTTTCGTTGCTGGTTTTGGTTGCACAGTCACTTGAACAGGTTCATCAAGTTCTTGATGCAGAATTGTTTATAGAAGTTTGTGTTGGAAATATGCCCTAGAGGCAATCATAGAGATAGTGATATTTCATTATGTTTATGATTTTGATAATATGTTATCGTGTTCCTTGAATGAATCATCAGTTATAGATTAATAAGTATGTGACTTATTGGTGGAGCTCTTTAACTTATATGATGTTATTCTAAATGTATCCCTGGTCAGATGTCACTGGTCAGAACACCAGTGACTCTACGACCAGCACATATATTGATTGATGATCATGTTTCACCGGTCATGGATATGGGGATATCGAATCAGTAATATGAGCACATGTTAGGTAACGCGGTAAGGCTACGATAGCACAAATAAAAAATTACCGCGCAACCAAGGAACCACCGGAAGTAATAGATCACGAGATTACCGCTAGACGCGCCGACTCGCAGCGGAAGTAGAGTCGTTGCAGCGAGTTGATGCAGTCGTAGTTGTACTCATGACGCGTCTCCTCCTTCGAGTGGTCGTACTCGTCGCGCATCTGCTCCTCCGAGTGGTCGCACTCACCGCGTGACTTCTCTGACTCCGGTGAGTGTCACGAGTTGCGGATCGTCCCAGTAGTGATGCTTCGCAACAACACCTCCGAGGTATCCACACGTACGGGCAGGATCACCACGCGCTGGAGTGCTAGCACCGACAACGTGGTTGAGAAGGCGTGGCTATTAGGGTTTCGGGAGTTCTTCCAAAGATCATCATTTTCCTCACCCATGCAACCGCCCCTCTTTATATAGGCATTCATGATGGGTCTCGAACTTGAGGCCCATTAGTAACTCGTGGCCTATAAGAATTCGGATTACCATCCAAAACAGATCCTTGCCCTTTAAGTGTGCGACCCCACAAGTTCATGTGTAATCGTTTATGACTCGGAAACTCTTTTCCGAATCAGCAATGTGAGCACATGTTAGAGAACATGGGGTTGGATAGACTCATTATTGAGATACTATTCAGATTGTTATAAATCTTTGTGTCATTAGTTGATCTCAAGTAATGATGATGCATAATCCTTACACCTGAGATCAGCATGGTTCCCTACATGTGTAATAGCACTCTTAGGGGTTGCCAAACGCTACTCGTGTAGTGCTTACAGAGGAGCAGCACACATGATCACCGGGGCTCTAGTTTCGGTCGGGCTCCTCACTTGGATGGAGTTAAGGTGGAATTCATTTACTTGAGGCCTATAGTAATTTTCCTTAAGACCAGGTAAACCTCGGTCCTACAGAAATAACCCGGGGGTCCTCACAATCAAGACTTCGAGTAAAGGATGCATCATGTGTTGATGTGTATCAAGAGCTTGAAGAAAAGAAAATCATCGTGTGTCGATGATGTTCAAGAAGAGGAGTTGATCATGAATTAATCATCAAGTCAAGAGAAGACCCATCATGTGTTGATGGAGGTCTAATGAAGGATACATTATGTGTTGATGCATATCAAGACTCGGGATGAAGGATGTCATCATGAGTTGATGAGCATCGAGTCAAGATCTCAAAGCAAAAGAGATCATCATGAGTTGGTGATTATCAAAGTCAAGGACCCAGACTTGAATTGAAGATGTGTGTCATCAAGCTTCAAGAAGTTGTTTAAGGCAAATGTATGACTAGGTAGGGCTAAAGATGTGTTCATAGTCTTTTACTGGTTTTGGTACTTGGTTGGAAGACCGGATTGCTAGTATAGGTTGTCGTACTGTAACATCCCAAAAAAATTTGGTATGTTTTAAAGTTTTAAAAGAAAAATAACCATTTGAATTTTTATACTAAAGTTAAAGCTTAATTGGAAATTTCAGAGATCAAAAACAATTTAATATGATTAATCCCAACATCAACTATTATTAAAATTATTTTATTTGGATTCTATGGGCTTAGATATATTTTATAGAATTTTTATGAGTTCATTTGCTATTTTCTATTTGCCATTGGAATTTCGGTACTTTCTTAAAAGAAAAACATATTAATTTCCCCCGGAACAGTAACAGGCCGAAGCCCATCACTGTTCAAGAGCCAGCTCGTCTCCTTCGGTCAGCTTTCTCCCGCGCCTTGGCCCAGCCTCCCGCACCCGCTCCCTCTCTCTGCCGGGTGGGCCCCTTCATTGATCTCTCGCTCGCGCTGCGCTGCCGTCCCTCTCGAGTCATTGTCCGTGGGCCCTCTCGCCAGTGTCATCGTCTTCAACACAGGCACTCCCACGCCGAGTCCGAAGTCCGCCAGCGACAAGACCGCCGTCTCGGCTTGGACTCTCCCCCACCGGTGCTATATAAGCACATCCAGCTGTGCCAATTTCTTCGCCTCATCCGTCTCCTCCAAAACCCTAGACCCTCCGCCCCGGTTACGTCTTCTCGGCGCCGCAATCACCAAAGACCCAAAGACCAGCAAAGCATCTTCACCGGCCAAATTCGCCACCGTTGGACCGCCTCCGCCGTGATTCCACCACCGACGGGTCCGCAATAGTGAGAGCAACATCGTGCTTCCCTCATCTCGGTCCGGGGACAAATCCAATTTTGGGTTTTAATTTATTCTCAATCTTCCAAAGCCCATATCTTTTGCATCCGAACTCCGGTTGAGCTCATTCAAATTTGTAAATTCATCTAAATTCGAGCTCTATTTATTTATGATTTTATTTAATTTTTGGAGTTGGTTTTATCTCTGTTTGATATTTATTTGTTCTATTTGCTTGTTTTGCGAGTAGACGTTGCTACTTCGGGAAGTTTTGAACAAGGAGAAGTACACCAAGATCAAGATCAATCCCAGGATTTATTCCAAGGCAAGTCGTAGTCCTTTGATCATATTGATCCTATGATTTCAAAAGTATATTGTTTTATACAATTGCATGCTATCTTTTATATCAATTGTTTTGGGTTTAGTTATTACCTGTTGTCATTATGCCTCCATTGAACATTTGAATGCCATGAATCCTTTGTCACCCTAGCTTGGATAATTTTAGTTGGACATATGTGTATCACCAACATGGGTATCGTATTAGTGCTTAGTCAAGCCTAGTCTCGATGGGTTCATCATCACATGTGTCATAATGATTAATCTTGATTTAATGATAAATGGAATTGTGGTGGTTAGCCACTTTGTAAAATTTGTGTTCCATGACAGGGGATGTCATTGGTTTCTTTTAAACAAAATGGTTTTCACTCAGGCGAGTGGATGGTGGATTGAGGGTGTGGATTTAACACGTTGTGGGTTTGTGGAAAGATCGCCTGAGTAACTTGTCAATGACTTAATCTTGTGCTCCATTGAACTGAGCCTTAACCGTACAACCACATGTCCTGTATGGGCGGGACCTGGCTGATTAATTAGCAATATCTTATTTCTGGTTCTGTCTTGGAAGAGTGAGTTTCGGGGTACGTACTCACTATGGCGCAAGAGGGGGGCCCTGTTTGGTCGGATAGAGACATTCAGTGTTGAAACCTCAGCGGGCAGAACTGGGTTAAGAAGGAGCTTTGTAAAGGCTTTGTCACGTGCTCTAGCCTGCTTACCCAAGGTAGTGAGTAGTGGTATCGACGAATGCCAAACCAACTAGAGAAGTCGTGTCTTGCGGGTCAAGTTGTACAACCTCTGCAGAGTGTGTAAAACTATTCGAATAGCCGTGTCTGCGGTTATGGACGTGCTCAGGGATTTCACACGGGAGATAGAGTTTCTTCTAAAAATAAGTCGAAGTGTGAATGAGAAGTTCACTTGATGAATATAATGTTTGTTCGGTGAATGGGTAATTCACTTGGTGGTTTGTGTCGATGGGTGAATGGGGAGTTCACTTGTCATTGGTTTGGTTGAGAAGTGAATGGTTAGTTCACTGGTTGTTTCAAAGAAATTGTTTAAGTATATATTATTCTTTTCAATTACGCATTTCAATCTATTTATTGTATTTGTCATAAATGTTGTTTTCTGCTAAAGAACCATACAGCTAACCTTTGGTAAGCCTTGCATGAATACTATTTGCATACATTTCCCTACGGCCTGCTGAGTGCTTTATGTACTGACGGCTCATGCCTTTGTTGACCAGTTGAATAATATCAAGCTGCACAGGAGTTCTTTCAGAAGGAAGACTATGAAGGTTTTGCGGATTAGGATGCGTTCTCCACTCGATTGCATGTGGGCATGTTGATTGGCCTTTCCAAGTTTCTCGTTTTGCTGCAAGAGTTTATTTGTTTCTTTAGCCCTGCATGGCAAGTTAAGTAAACATTGACCATAAGGTCCAGTTATTATTATTTGTTATTTTGAGATCTTTCTAGTTAAATCGAATAACTGGATGGTATTTCATCACTGTTTTCTGTGTGAGCTAGTTACTGATCTGGGACTAGTTCAGAATACACAGAGGGTTCCTGAGATGTATTTTCGGGTCCCGACAGTACTATTAAGAGAGATCTTAACTAGTAGTATGAGTTAGTCATGTGTTGATAGCTCATTGTGTTTGATCTAGCTCATCTATGTATGGTGCTATTATTTGCGAAGTGCGGTAGTACTGGCGTTGTATGGGACCGCAAGTCGGATGTACCGAAATCCTTGCGGTACATTTGTTACAAAATGACACATTTTGGAGTTTTGGTTTGCTCTTTGACAATCGGTAGTACCGTTGTGCTTTGAGCGGAACTACCGCAGATCGGTAATTCCGAAAAACAAACGGCAGTATATTTTTTCCAGTAGGTGCCTTGTGTTGGACCTAAGTGGAAACGGTAGTATCGCCCTTCAGAATTGGAACAACTGAAAGATCGAAACTACCGCGTGTTGGTTGGCGGTAGTACCGCGCTGCACTTTTCAACGACTAGTTTTTCATCTGATGTAGTCGTTACTGTGCATGGCGTATAGGTGCGGTAGTAACAGCCATTGAACGGTGGTAGTACCGCTTATGCTGATTTTTTAAGCAGTTTGTTTTCAACTGCTTGTTTTTGTGTGTGTGCTATATATACCCACTTTGGCCGGTTGGAAAATGATCTTTGGCACCTCTATTCATTCCTTTTAGCAAAGAGCAAGTCCTCTCATCTCTTATGTGCATGTGTTGTGAGCTTGGAGAGCAAACCCTAAATGCATGTGTTACCTTTGATAGTGGATTGTGTATCCATTGAGCTTAGACACTTAATTAGTTCAAGTGAAAGTCGTAGATTTGTTACTCTTGGTGTTTGCCGACACCTAAACGGCGTGGAGGCGTCGTGGACCGGTGATCTTCTCAAGAAGCTTGTGAGAAGGCCCGACGTGGTTATTAGTGGTTTGGTGCTCGCTATTTCCGGAGTGGAGGAAGAGCAACGCCGAGTGGATCGAGGTGTTGGTTCGTGTTGGAACCGATCTAAGTGGTTGGACTTACATCGGAGGCGCTGGTTTAATTTGTAGAGCTGGTCCAATTCGTTTGGGCTTACCTCAACGTGGACTAGGGGAGACCAGTAAGTCTCTGAATACCACGGTAAAAATATCATTGTGTCATCTTGGTTTGTTCTTGTGTTTTACCTTATACAATTTACCTTCATAGAATTCGATTTCTTACATGTATTTGGTTAATTGCTTATATTCAATTGTATTCATATTGTTGGTGCACTTAGTCAAGCCTAGTTGATTTAGGTTTTATTTGCGCAAAATCAAATTGTTATTAGCTTCCGCATTATAAATTGATTTTGGCCAAAGAAGTTTTAAAATCGCATATTCACCCCCCTCTAGTCGGCCTCCTCAATTTTACACGCATGCGTACATATAACTATCGTGACCTTGTTCCCTTGAGCTGCACTAACTCCCAATATGTGCTCTGTGGTGCTCGGCTGGCAAGGCAACTCAACCTCAGATCATACACGGCATGGTCCAAGTTGAATGTGTGGAATAACCACCGCATCACAGCGCCCCATGTACGCTGCTCTAGTCTTGTTAGAGTCACGACCACTGATTGGAAATAACGCAAATCAATCCCCTCGGGACCCTCAAGAATAGTCCCCAGGCCGTAGTAAATTTTGAAGTTGGTGACGTTCGACATATTTGACGTACTGCACTGTAAACAAGATTTTTCACGATTAACAACATATCTAAAACTAAACTACCCACTGAAAAGGATTACATATAATATACTACACTACGTAACCGTACATCTAAAACTATGTAATCCATTTTGTTGAAAAAATTACCTGAAAGGTGGGCGATCAGACGGGCAACGCTTCGCTAGCTTTTCTTCTCCCTTCTACTCCTCTCCCTCCCATCCCCTCTTTCTCTTTTTTATTAATAAAAATGAGCTATACCAAAATTTTGGGGTCTTTTATAGGGTAGATTCAGTCGCCATTTGGAATAGCGACAAGAACTTGTGGTATCCCTATCACCATTTGAAATGACGGTTTTCTTAATTTTTAATATTAAAAAAATTAGGATCCCTCTCGCCAGTTGAATTGGCGATAGGACCCTGTCGCCGCTCCAAATGGTGATAGGTCTCTGTTGCCAATTAAACTAGTGACACGCACCTCTCTGTACTATTGAGCCCTCCTATCGCTATTGCCTAGATCCCTATCGCCAATTGGAATGGCGACAGGATCCCCCAATCGATATTGCCTAGGTCCAGGGACCTAGTTTTGTAAAAAAATCAACTATTTATTTTTATAATTATCTTTTAAATTAATATTATTTCAAAAAAATCTTGATTGGGCCAGGTGGACTGATATTTGCCATGTATGATGTCTGATGATGTGGATGAGAAAGAACAAGGAGAGAGAAAGAAATCATCTGACATGCAACAAATGGTCTGTAAGGCTTTTATAGATAGCACAAAACACCATTCTATGAGTTGTAGTCTATAATAAATATGTTTTCATGTAAGAATTAAAAGATTATAGGGTCTCGTATAGACAACTAATTGTGGAAGTTGTCTTTAGTGATGCCTATAGATGACATGGAGGGGTACTCTAGAGACCATTGTACAAGCCCTTAGATTGTGAAACTTAATATTAAAACCATACCTTCACCTAAACAACCGTACCTATTTTGTGCTTCCCACTTGAAAATCCTAATAATTTCAACTCGAAACCCTAACTATCTACTCAAAATTTCTAATAATTTCAACTTGAAAAACAAACTCTTAACTCAAAAAATATACTTTCAACTCGATGATCCTATAAATTTAAACAGGGAATACCAACTTTCAACTCAAAAATTTATAGAGGGCTCAACCCAAAATCCTAAAAATGCTTTCAAACAAAAAAATCGTCAATTTTCAACTAGTAGTACATGTTTCACCTGGGCGTTCCACTAACTTGCTACCACGACCATAGTAGTGGATTTTCAACTAGCAGTTGCTCTTTCACCGCGTCATCCACTCTAGCCAAACCTAGACCACGAAGGTAGAGATGGTGGGGGAGTCGAAGGCGCTAGAGGCGGAATAGTCGGAGGGGCCGAAGGTGGAAGCTATGGCGGCGGAGGTAAGTGGCCAGCGGCGAGATTGATGTGTGATGAGGTTTAGGTCCATACGCGAGGGAGGCGTCAAGGATGGGGGAGTCGAGCGGATCAAGCGCAATAGCTCATGCATGGTTGGGTGGGGTGATGTTCCATTGTATATGAGTTTGTTGTGTGCGCCTGCAATTAGCAAATATTGACGGTCCCTAATACCTGATCCCTAATTTTCCCATCTCCACGTGATTCTTGGCGACAGTGAGCTCCCTCCTCCACGAATCAACAACATCAACGATGGCCTCGATGCTGTCCTGCAGTGGCAGACAGGTGCGACGCATCTCGGCAGTAGCTCGATCCAGCTTCGGTGGTGCAGTTGTGCATGGTAGCAGTGACGATCTGGCTACAACAATGGTGGACTTCCTCCACGCAGATGCAGCATGGCAGGCTTCTTCGTCCTCAACCTTGGTCCGGATCTAGAGGTGACACAACTTCGTCATCCTCGATCTTGGTCCAACGACGATGGATCCGGTGGCCATGGCGACGGCCACAGCCACGACGAAGCTTCCCCCTCCTAGAGCGAGCACAACAACGTGACTATGCACACTGACTTGTGGGTCTGTGTGAGCTTGGCGTCAGTACCTCGCTTGGTTTTGGTGCTAGATTTCGCTGCAATGTGTGGTGCCAGTACCAAAGCCTTCTCTCTCTTCTTGGTACCAGTTGAAATCACACATTGGAGATGCTCTTATGGGTTGAAGTCATAGCTGGCCTTACATGGGAAGCTCTGAGTGGGGCAAAAGGTGACTTGGACAACTTGGAGAGCCATGAGGAGGAGCAACATTAGTAAATTGCTTCCTTGGTCAAAGCAATTGTCGGGATGGCCGTCGTTAAGGGAGCCACAAGGTCGTCAAGTGAAGCAGTAGTTGAGGGACTACCATCGAGATCGATCTGCCACCATGCGCTAGTAATCATCGTTGTTGGGAATGATCTTTGACCTTGCTAGTAGTGGGGCCAGGATTTTAATGATAGGGGTGCAAACTTAAGTGACACATCCATTACAACATAAAAGTTCAAATGATATAGTACCAGAAGTTCAAAGGAAACAAATTACAAGTTTGTACTACAACTGACATCACAATTTTTTTAAAAAATACAACATGACATGACGATCCTTCATGCTTTGAAAGCTATAAGTTGTTAGTGCACTTAGTTGAGACTAGTTGATTTAGGCTTTAATTGTGCAAAACCAATTTGACTCACGCTTCTGCATATAAACTCAGTTTTAGCTAAAGAGTTTTTGCAACCGCCTATTCATCCCCCTCTAGTTGGCCTCCTCGACCTTACATAGTGTCGCCACAAACTCAAGCTCACCGTCGCAAGCTTGTGGCATTACCAAAATTGAGGTGAGAGGAAGATGGTGCTGGGGCTGGGAGGAATGGGGACGGCACAAGCGTGACTCAACTCTGAGCGTGGCAAGTGGCATGGCATGACTCTGAGCATCCTTTGTGCAACGATATGGTTCACGTGCACTGCCACGATGGAGAAGACAAGGTAGGCTCACGTCGGCGCCTCCTTGTTGTTTTTCCTTGCATGCAAGCTCATGTGGCAAATCCAACCACTTATGGTGCCATGTAGATGAAACCATCGTGCAAAACCACCTTAGGGGGTTAAGTGGACGAGATTGACAAATTCAACGGGTTAAATACATGGTTTACATGTTCGGGGCACCAGACAAACTTTTGATCAAAGTTCAAGGGGGGGGGGGTAAATGGACCTTTTTCTTATGTTTATTATAACAAGCAACTAGTGCGTAATTTACAAGGATGGTCAAATTTGAGCTTGTTAAGCAAGAGAGGGGGGAGCCAACTTAAACCCATATTTGTATTCTTAGTTTTGTACTAGCATCAAATACATTGGAATATCCCTTGCAAAAAAGAACTTTAGAATACGTATTGAATTCGTTTAGTAGATATACTAGATGTGATAGTACAGCTGAACCATAACAAAATACACCCTCCAGTCACAAATGTCATTTTGGGTAACATACCATAAAACTTTATAAGCTTTGGCTAGCAATATATTTTTGAATATTTAGAATGAACACACGAAAGTGATATGTATAGATTTGTCTCTAGGAGTACTTTGATAATATTAATATTATTAGGTTTTATAAATATATTAACATAAAAATGAATGATCAATTTGAACACCATATCTAGAGGTGGCCAAATAGGCAGCCCAGCGCGACATAGCATGGGCACGGTGTAACACCCCGGCCCAACATTGAGCTTAGAATGTCACCTAAAATATTCTAGTTACAAATTTAAATCTTAATTAACAATAATTCCAGCAAGTATGCAATGAATAAAAACACATCCACGGATCACAAGAGTATCAATTAAAAAAATAAATGCATAAGGATAAAGGTTCACAACTTAGTCGCACGTGCCAAGAACGCTCGAGATACACACACTCGAGAAACGTTTAGGATACCCGTACCCAAGAAATGCCGAGACCATGCTCCCAGTACATAGGATGTCATCAAGTAATAAATACATCAACTAAGAATAAATCAATCAAAGTTTCAAGCAATTAAACTAAATAGTAACAAAGTCCATCGATAAATCCTAAAAGGAAATTATCAATGTCACTAGATTGAATGAAAGCCCTGTAAATAGATAATATATGTGTGATAGTTGCATGTGGTGCACATGTGCTACTCCATCTCATGCATGTCGCCATCAATGGTCTCCTAAAAACAATAACAAAGTAAGGGTGAGTCCACAACTCAACAAGTACAAAATAAAATAATAAAAAATAATTTAATATCCATAGTCATTAATAATATCAACATTGTTGTGATCAAGATATATCATCATCTTCTTTTCATTAATGCAATGCATCACTATTCCACATGTTCATTTATCCGCCACATCGCTTATACCAGTATAGCATGAGTGAACACCCGCAACAGTGCTCATCCTTCCTTAAGCCCATTCAACAAGGACCCAGGATCTCTCTAATCCCGTGGAGCCTCTACCAACGAGGTAGATATCATATGATCATCATGATCGTTACCCATTATGTAATGATTGTGCACATGATATAAGAATGCAATTCAAACCATTATTCATCAACATGTTCCATTATCATCATATCATGTCATCATTATGGTAATAATATCATCATCATGTCATAACATTATCATAATCATTCTCATGGAATGCAAATAAGCATATAAAAGCATAAATAAAATAGCATGCCAATGTAATATATGTAATATTAAAGATAATGGCAACCAAACCGGTGTCGACCGCTTTACCATGCACTTGCCTCTTAGCCGCGAAAGTTGGGACGATGCAACTATGACACTGAACTCGAAGCAACACTATCTGGACAAACATAAACAATACAACTCAAAACATGGCACAACAGTACCAAATCATCAAGCAATACACTATTGCTCCTACGTGTAAACCCGATGTACTAAATCCACCTTCACCGAACAACCTACCTACTGTCCTGGTGATCAAACGTCCATACTTTATTTATAGACTTCAAATATAGCAAACTATATATTTTCTGGAATCTACACGAAATTTTCTATAATTTCTTAGTTTTGAAAATCCTCTGATTTTGTCATCTAGTTCTCTATTTTCATCTCCGAAGGTTATTTTGGAACTTAATGGAACAGTGGAGTTCACAATTTTGTAACTATTTTTATACAATATGAAAAATAGTAAACCATACCACTTCTGGAAACTACAAAGAATTATCTAGCTAAACCTAGTTATGACCATAATTTAATTACAACAACTAGTGCAGGTAATAAAGAAATATACACAACTGCTATCATTGACGATGAAAAACTAGACAATAGCACTCTCGAGGCCATAACATTTTAACTACTTGACCAAATATAATGATCGTGGATTCTCTGGAAAGCTTAGAAAATTATCTACAACTTTTCTACAAATGCAAAGTCATGAATCTGGACGGAGATACTCTAAAATCCCCTATAAGGTTCTACACTAAGACTAAACGAACTAGAGCATATCAAAATATATAATCCCCACGACCAAACTAGACTAAATCATGAATAAAGATTAATCTAAGATCAAACCAAGGTTGATCAGATCATTACGTATGAAATTTGACGAAGATCAAACGTGGCGTGCAAACCCTAGCTTTCCTTCCGTCTTCTGTTCTCTTTCCTTCTCCTTCATTCCTTCTTCCTTCTTGATACTCCTTCCTGGTTCTTCATCCTCATCGCTGGCTTGGTGCTCCTTTTCCTTGCCTCTAACCGGCAGCAGCCACTAGCAACAGCAAGCAGCGACTGGCCTTGCTTGGCGCGACAGAGGGAGGAACGACTTGACAAGAGCAGGGCAAGGGACGTGGCAAGGAGCTGGGGCAAGGGCTGCGGTAGGGAGGGGTTTGGGGCTAGGGTCCCAACCGGCCTTCCCCTTCCCCTCTTATTGGCGCTTGACCCTCCACCCTTGCTGTGTCCAATAGGGACACGGCTTGGGCTGGGCTGATAACCAGGTTCCTTTCCCATACGACTATGGTTCAAAGGCCGGCGATCCACTCCCTAATTTCATAGTTTAATGCCTTAATTACTTCTCCTAATTCATTTAATTCTAGAGTTTATTCCATTAATTACTTCTCCTAATTCATTTGCAATGAAAATCAGGGCCCAATTACACACGGGCCCAATTAGGCACAGTACAGCCGCCCCGGCTAACTAAATGGTCCATGTCGTGTCGGTTGTTGGGCTCAGCTGCCGACCCAGGCATGATATGCTGAGCTCTCGGACCATGCGGGGCTGGCTCGGGCACGATAAGCCCGGCGGGGTAGGGTTGGCCCTAGTAGCCCATCTCGGCACCTAGCCTTCTTTGCCCCTCCCGATCCCCTCATCTCCCTCCCGATTGCCATTCCCCTCCCCTCCCCTTCGGAGACATTTGAGCTCGCCGCTGCTTCCTTACTCGGTGCCTCCACCTCGGTTGCCTCTTCCTCGCTACCTTCGTCTCCGCCCTCCGTGGCATTTCCTCCTCCTATCTCGTCGCCGCCGGGCCGAGCCGTCTCATGTCGTGCCAGACCGTGTAGTGTCAAACCTAGCACTACATATAGTGCTGATCCGCTAGGCCGAGGTGCCGATCCAAACATAGTATACTACCAAAGCTCTGCCAGCCTAGTCTGACTATAGTTTCGGATCATTCCCATATCTATGTCGAAAAAATCTCTTAACTACTATAATTTAAAGTTTACCACACCCCTTCCCTCCTGTTCGCACATGCTAGCATCTTCGTCCCCTCCTCACCACTCCACCCCCACATCTTCCGTCTCAACCGCTCACGCTCATCTCCCCTCCCCGATCCACCCCTCAACCCGAACTGCTCGTGAGCGCAACCTCTCCGCATCTCTTGCCTACATCGCTTCTCCACCAGCCTACTACTGATCCTCCTCCTTGCGCTCCTCGCCTTCCTCCTCTACCCCTCCACGCCCGCCACCCGCGTCACCAACCTCTTGCCTCTTCTTCCACGCTGCCCCTGCACCACCTCCTCCACAGCCGTCTCACACCCTCGTTCCCATCTTCGGCAGCTCCCACCTTTAGACCCGTCACCACGCACCGCCTCCTGCCGCTCTACCTAATTCGCCACTTGGGATGTCGTCATCCCCTACATCGCCCTCCATCCCGAGCTCCATCGCCGCCACCTCATCTACCAATGTCGCCCACTCGCCCATCATCTCAAGTCATCCGCTGCCACATCGTCCTCCTCCTCCTTACCCACCTCCTCCTCAAATCCCCTTTTGTTGCCTCCACCCCCTCCGGGCATCACCTGAAACAGACCTAGACCGCCCCGTCGAGCAGATCTGGACACTGACGCTGAGCTGTCGCCCTACAGATCTGGATCACATCGATGTCGACGAGTCGCCACCTCCCACTGGCACCACCGCTGTGTGCTAACTCTGGTAAAGTTGCCCACTCCGGTCTCTCTCTCGGACCCCAGGTGGCCTCCTCTCCTTCTTCCTCTTGGCCTAGCTCTTCCGCTCCTCTATTGCACAATAGTTTCTTCTTGATTTAATTTCCCCCTTTTTGCATTTTTTGGAACCTGTACGGGATTGTAGGATGGACTCAGTCTCAGTGTACATGAGTTGGACGCATGAGGGGGGTGAGATTTTGTGCTTCATAGGTGCCTGGGTGTTGGGATTGACCGGGTGCCTGCGAGGTCGGCATGAAGTTCAGGCGGAGCTTTGTGCGGCCAGCAAGCAGTAGGTGATGCTCTCTGCCTTTAATCTTGCCCACTTTAATGAGCAGCTGGTCAGATATGGTTGGCTCTGTGGCATGTTTAGATGTTTCATGTCTTTAGATGAAAGAGTAACCTAAGAAGAGTTCTCTATTTTAAGGTTAGCGATATTGGTTCATAGGGCATCAGCAGATTTGAGAAAGGTGGACTGTGTCAGTGTTTGCAATTGTTGCTCAAGAAACTTGGATTAGTTTTTGCAATCACAATCCCTCCCGTGATTCTTTTTTATTTATGGGGGCCAATCTGAAGGAGGAGGATATGGTAAGATAAGTGGAGACATTTTTTTGCCCATCTTGCTGCATTGTAGAGTAATTTTGTCTTCCCTATTTCATATGAACATAAGATGGGGGTTCAGGTTATAAATGTCGAAAATCAGCTAATATATGAGTTAGAATGGTCTCGTGCATGCTAATATGTGGTTCGTAATTAGATATCTACACCATTTCTTTTTTTGTTGCCCAGAATTTCCTTTTACTTTTTTTTGACTCGTAAACTGTAGGGGATGCCCCTACAGTGTAAGAAATTATTAAATAGTAAAAGAGTTTTATATACAGGAAGAAACAAAAAGAAGGAAAGGAATTTACAAGCCTCTTAGAGGCCAAAATAAAATTTTCCTTTTACTTTATATCTTACTTGCTAATATGTGGTTCAAAATATGATGATGCTGGAATTTTTTAGCCCGGGAGTAATATTTTCCCTTTGATGGGCATGGCAAAGGAAATGGAGGTTACCAGCATACATTTGCTTAATTACTTCAGCCTGTAGGTATGCTGTCTATCACTATTTGATTGTCCTCATGAGAAAATGAACATATAATCGTTTCTTAATTGGGTGCAAGAGAATGGGAGGGTTAATGAACACAATTATTTGTCATGATAGTCAGAAACAGTTCTACAGGGTTAGCTTACTGATCATGGTTGGTCTGTCATAGCAAGACATGCATGTTAAAATGTCTCAGAGATGTTTCATTCCATAGCAAGCCAATTCTGCTTCTAATAATTGTGGCATGACCCTAATTTGTTGATTCTCATCTGTAACACCCTGGCTATTCGGAAGCCAAGATGTCACACAAAACTATCAAACTACTAAGAATAGCATTAAAGCTGGATTATACAGATTCAATCAACAATAATTTCTAAAGAATGACAATAAGCGATCACGATTCATGGAAAAGAATGGATAAGCAGATATAATACCACGAGCAGTCAAGCAATACCAAAGTTGGATTATTACAAACGGAAATTTATTTAATAAGTTGGCTTGGTGAAAGGTAATAATAATTATTCGATTGGATAAAAGTGAAGTGCGGTGTCTTGAACTACCCCACCAAATCACCTTGTCTTCTCCTCAATTACCTAATTAAAACATACAAAGCAAGGGTGAGTCGAAGACTCGGCAAGTACATACAAGAATAATCAAACATAGAGTGGACAACACAATCCGGTTGAATTACGAACAAATCTTGGAACACATATATGATTGAATGGAATGAATACATGAATGTATGGAATGAAAGAATGCATTGAAGGAATGGACTAATCACGACTTATCTGGTATAGCGAGTGATACACCGTCGGTGTTCACTTAAGCCCGTACTTCACAAAGCACGGACCCAATCACCGTATGAAGAACGTTTCACACGGGTGTCCAAGTTGCCACATTGGAATGGTGGTCAACACTACCCACATTGGAATGGTGGGTTTTCAAATGCCCATCTTTGGAATTGATGGGTCTTTCAAATGCCCATCTTTGGAATTGATGGGACTTACTAAAAGAATCCACTCCGTGGTCATAATGAATTTTATGAATGAATATGATGATTTCTCATGGTATGAATGAATAACACACATTAGTGGAAAAGACACATGGCATTCAACAACATGTGTAAACAAGTATGAGTATGCATTCCCACACAACATAATATATCAAGGATGCCACACAAGTTAGTTGCATGTAATGGAATGCAACAAGCTGAAATGAATGCTAATTCTTTAATCACAAGAATCATCTTCTTGAAATGAAATAAACATCGGGATGGATAGAAAAGGCATTCACAATTTATCCCAACATCAAGCAAACAATTGGAAACATCACCAAACAAAGCATAGGGTACTTGCCTTCCGCGATGTGACGTAATAGGAGGACACGAAGATGCCCTCCACTCACCGCCTCACCGCCTACACAAATGTATAATCGAAATAAGAATAACAAGGTATGACATTGCTACAAGAGCCCTTCCATCCCTCTATCTCTCCCACCCAAACAACGGGATCAATTTTACCAAGTTTACCCAATGACCCGATTACTGCTAAAGCGCGTGATACTAGAAAAATCACCATTAATTATCTCAGAACTCCAAAAGACACGAAACCAGTGCTCATCGAATCTTAACAGATCAAGCTACAAAACATTAGTTGGCGGAATCCACGATTCGCCAAAATAGAGGGCTAATTAACACTAAACACAACCCATCTACGTCATCTGAATACGGATCGGAGATAACGAAACGGCGTAACTTTAAACCTATTGATCCAATGAGAATGATTCTTATCGACTTGGAAAGATAATTTTAAGGGCTAAAATAACTTAGTTGGGTGAAGGTTTTGATTATTTAATTTGAACAAAACAGAGGACAAACCTATCGACCTCGATTTTGAGATAGACCGGACGATTCAGTAATCAAAATTTATATCTCCCAAACTACAGATCGGATTTTCCGATCTCGATGCCAAAAGAAAGCTAACGTTCGTGAATAAAACTCTAGAAGGGCAAAACCCAGATTCGCCTCTCAAGAGTCTAAACAATAGATGAAAACACTAACAATTATCTGCCCAAAATTGAGCAGTGGTAAAGAAAATATCATAACTTTCATTATACAGATCCAATGGAGATTATCTTTATCACTTTGAAAGATAATTTAAAGGGCTACAATAACTTATTTGGGTGGAGGTTCGGAAATGCATCTAACTAAATTAAAACCTAGTATCAAGCCGCATATCTTTCTCGTCAGACAGACAGAACAGCAAGCACTAAAAAATCATATCTCCTAAACCGTAAGGCGGAATCACATGATCTCGGTGGCTATGGAAAGCTAAGAACAATACCTACAACTTTCTAAGAGATGGACGGGATGTAAAACGAACGCATCTTACCCAAAATCGGCGTACAAGGCGGTGCAGCAAGGGGAAGGGGCGGCGGCTCCAAAGGGGGCGGGAGAGAAATGTGGAGTTTAGGGTTTGGGGTGGGAACCCCCTCTTATGGCCAGCCACCACATGGGCCCTCTGGCCGTGGCCGAGCCAGTTGCCGTGAAATCACAGAAAACCCCCCGGTGTAAAGATGATTTTGGTTTTTCGATTAGCTCCCTCTTCCGAAACTTTTTCTAATAAGCCGAATCACCTTCGGGGTATTACATCATCATTTTGCTACTTGAAAATGTGCATCAGCTTGATGGCAGGGTCTCAAGAACTAGCTCAATCCCTCAAAAAGACAGTTGACAACAACAATGTATCATTTTTTTTTTTATGTTGCTGACTCTGCTGGCTACAAGATACATCCAGAGGACCTACATAATGTGTTTATGAAGAAAGACAACTATTTTGCTTTTATAGAATTGCACATGGAATAGGGTCCCATCTTGGGGAAAGAAGGTTAGATTTTGAGTGAATTAATATGTATGTGGTTTGAAATTGCTCTTGTTCATGTAAGCTCTTGAAATTGCTCTTGTTCATGTAAGCTCTCTTAATATGTTTCCCAATTGGCATTGTTACTGCTATTGCTGCTCCTGCAAGTATTAAGGTGGAATTTGAAGGGAATGGGGGTCATGCTGGAGCAATGCTCAGGCCCACGAGGTCAGCATCGCCATCCATTTGATTACATTCTTGTTGAAGGGTCCCCACATATATGTACGTTAAATGGGTGTTCTACGGAAATGATGCTGGATTGGTGGTAGCTGAGGTGGCATTGGCAGTTGAGAAACATGTTTTGTCATCAGGATCAATTGATAATGTCGGCACTGTTGATGCGTTTGATAAATTAGGTTTTATTTTCAAAGTCATATGCACCATTAGTTCATTTATGCCTATGATATCATAATATCATGTAGTATATGTGGACTAAATATGTGCTCCTCGACAAGTTGATTTGCAGCTGCGTGAAGCACGTGTTGATTTTGGGTGAATAGAATATTTAGCCTGCATGTTACCCTCATTTTTTGTCTGTATCCACCCCTTCTTGGATGCTTAGCTAATCCAATGCAGAATATGTATCACATTTAGCTAATCCACAATGCTCGCAAATTTAAAATATTAAAATATTTTGATATTAAAATAATAGAAATCGTAAGCATGAATTTATAATGTTTTGCCCCATTGTAGATTAGATGCTCGATTAGAATATTTGAGTGTTTTTTGTGTTGCGAAAGGATATGTATGAAGTCATTTATCAACTGAGTAACCACCATCTTAAGAAGATGGTCAGGGTATGCTTGCCCACATATTATTTTTTGCTAACAAATTATTCTCCTGCAGATACTCTGTAGTTACATCCCGGAGCAATCAATAGCATCCCAGGTAGATCAAACCTGGAAATTGGTAGGAGCTTGTTTCTTCTGATAGAAATATTATTTTCCTTATGGAAATATGATGACTTTCCAACTAACAAATTCCCAAATATTTTATGTACAGATATAAGAGACATTGATGACAGGAGAAGGAATAATGTCATTGAGAAGGTTAACCAGTCTGCAATTGAGATAACAAAGGTCAGTGGGGTAGTGCTACCGGAATTCAAGATAATCAACCAGGATCCACCTACTCTGTCTTTGGCTTTAATCCAACAATGGTATGAAGCGCTCCATCTTTTAATGAAATTCCTTATGCTTACCCCCAACTGATACATATATACATGTACCAAACAATACTCATAATTTCACATGCATAAGATATAAATAACAACTCTGTTTAGCATTTGAGGCCCCTTAGCATTTTTGTTTTTTATGTACTGCATTTAATTCTACTTTCTCATAAATCATATTGTAGTTTAAACAAAAGCTATATAAGCTTGATGAAGCTTGTGTGAATGATGTTTGAATTGCGTTTGGTGTTGCATTTATTGTAATGACGTATAGTGATGATTTGGGTGATTACTGTTGTTCCACATGCTTAGCTTTGTTAAATTTTAAATAATACTTTAGGATTTCAGTTGTTTTTCAAGAATCATGTCGTGCAATGCAAATTGTACCTGCTTTCTCTTGCTCTGTTGTTAGACAGATGGTACTGCTGGGGTGCTACAGTTCCAATGCAAAGCTGGCATATCTTCCTTTTGCCCTTTCATATAGGCATATTATCAATTCAACAATACACATGGTTGTTTTAATTATTCATTTGTTTGTTGTCATTTCTTGGCCAAAAGTATCACAATCTTCTTTATGTTTTGTAGTGTTTTGGTTGTTGTTACATTATTTATTTCATTGAGTTCCTATATGCATGAATGTTTTAGTGATTTCTCTGTAAAAACTTGATTAATACATAAGTTCTTACCTTTTTCAATTTGCCATTTCTAGAGTTTGGGCGTAGAGAAAGAGAGCCTGGATATCACCCAGCATGACTGGGCTTTACCAAAGATGGAGCATCATGCTGAGGATGTGTTGAGGAAACGATTGAATAAATCATATGTTTTTACAAAGTAGTGAGCTCTTCTGATCACTTTATTCTTAGTTAGAAAATTATACAAGTTTTTACAAAGTAGTGAGCTCCTTGTATCACATCATTCTTCAGCAATCTACAGTAACCAGCAAATTGGACATTCATGTTGTTTTATAGTGTTGTGTTAAATTATTTTATCATGGGATTACAGATAGTGAGGAGGCATACCAGCATTGAAAATGTTAGAAATTGATCTTTGTAAGTTGTACAAGTACTTGACTATATTTTAGTTCCAAGTTTCGATAATTGTATCATGACAATCCTATACTTCCAGTTTTAAAATTTTGTTGTGATCGATGTCTTTGGTTATGTGTAAAGGAATTATTTTACCTAGACTCTAAGATGCATGTTCATTTCAAGAAAATAGAATTCTTTTGTAAGGATAGCATGAGATGTCATGTAAAGGATGTTTTCCCTAATTGAATTTGTTCAGTGCTCTATTTTTCAGATTGCTTATCTGTCTAGCTGCAAGGTTGACTAGCAAATTTTCTTTGGGAATTATTTGTAATTGAGATAATCTTTCCGGTAATTCTATCTAATATGTATGTGCATGCCTGAGGTAATTTTTTAAATTTGGGTTCATGCTTCCTTGTGGTGTTCTATCAAAAAATTGGTTGTTTCTTACTGTGTATGTGCTCCAATAGTTATATAGTTATCTTACTATGTTCTATCAAAAGATCTATTGCTGCATTGCTCTCACTTTATTTGAGCAACCATCAATTTTTTTGTTTCACTTAAACTGCTAAATTAAAACAATTCTCCCTCATTTTTATCATTTCTCTATTTATTCTCTGTATCTACGATGCAATCAGTTTGGTCTTATGATTTTACAAGGACAATGTGTATTTTTTAATGTTGTATTTTTCATGTTCAACAAATTGCACCTCTTGTTATGTTTGGCTATGAGAGAATTTTGTTAAGCATTTAGATTCCACTAATAGTAGCTCAGTTTCATGTTTTACCAAACGCTGAGTACTTTTTGCTGCAATTTCCTTATGAATGCAAGAACATGTTACTGCATTTTTCTTAGAAACATCAAATCTAACACAATTATCCGAGTGATACAAGAATAGTCAGGTGGTTGTAACTGGAATAGTATTAGGTGCTTGTACTTAGTGGCTGAATAGTACCTAGGGATAGCAATCGGGAGCGGCGGGTACGGGTAGTGCTCGCCCATACCCATGCCCGCGACCCCGAATTCCCCCCACGGGCACACCCGCGAAGGATGACGGGCGAAAAACCTCGCCCATACCCGTCACCCACTAGCATGCCTATTTACCCGCGAATAATACATCGCCGCCCGTGGGTACCCATCGCGTGGACATACTCATTACCCGCGAGCAATGCATACATCAAGTTCATCATAATTCACACATCAATGATGCATCATGCATTCAACAACTAATAAAGTTCATCATAATTCACATATCATGTTCGACAAGACAACGAATCAAGTTCAATAAATAAAATACAAATACAAACTCACATAGTTCCTTACACATGCGGGTATGTTAAAGGTAATCGAACGAAGCGAGTACGGGTGTAGTTCGAACGAAGCGGGTACGAGTGTAGTTTACCCATGCCCACGCGCGTTTACGATGGGCGAGGAGTTGTGCCCGTTTTCATACCCGTGGGCAAAGAAAGCCGTTCATACCCGCTCTCGATTAGGGTATTCGTCCGCGTGTACGTGAGTAATCGGGCATAATTGCCATCCCTAATAGTAACAGGTATATCCATGGTTCATGAATAGTATTAGATGACACATTTCCTAATTGCAGCAGAGACCAAAATAATATGTGGTTTAAGCGTGACACTGAGAATTAAACAAGCAGCCAGCACATGTGATGGCTATCATGACTATCATTTCACAATTTTCACAAGTAAACGCAAGTCACATTCTGAATTCATTTCACAGATATCCAATTCGAGTTAAGGCAAATTCAATTTGATATGGCATAAGTCATTCTCATCCATTACAAAAGGATAAACTTTATCATTTAGTTTTAATATAATTAAATTAAATATTAACATAATTTAATACTTATAATATTATTTATTTAAGATCCGTACTCCGGAATTCCAAATACGGCAGCTACACCCGATCGATCATATTCCATCCGTCTCCACCCCCACCCCCGCAGCACATGGCCGCCGCCGCAGCCCCGGTCGTCTCCGACCTCGTCGACTTCCTCAACGCCTCCCCCACAGCTTTCCATGCCGTCGGTACACGCCCTCGCCCGCTTGCCTTTATTTTCTTCGTTGACGCGAACTGAACTGAACTTCTCGTTTGTTCCTTCCGTCGCCGCCGGTGAGAGTAGCTGGGGCGAAGCGGCAGCTGAAGGCGGCGGGATTCGCGCAGCTGTCGGAGCGGGAGGAGTGGGCGGGGCTCGAGCCGGGCCGCAAGTACTTCTTCACCCGCAACCACTCCACCATCGTCGCCTTCGCCATCGGCGCCAAGTGCGTCAAACTAGATCCCATCGCCTTCCTTCTTGTTCTTGCCTTCCTTTGGTTTTTGGATTCTTAAATTCGTACTTTTTTTTACAGAGAAACGAATCTTATTTGTACATATTTGTTCTTTAGTTTTTTTTTGGGTGCGTTATTGATTTCTTTGTCATGTGGATTCTTGACTGATGTGTTGACGTTTCGCAGGTACGTTGCCGGTAATGGGTTTCACATCATCGGTGCGCATACGGACAGTCCATGCCTGAAGCTCAAGCCCGTCTCCAAGGTTTGAAGTTTGACACTTCTTTATTGGTTTCAGAGTAAAATGTGCCCTGCAATTTTGATGTGATAATATATATGTCTATACGACCAGTGTTTCGTGTATCAATCGGGTATACCAGTTTGTTATTACTTATTAGGCGTGTTAATTGATGTGAATGATTTTGATCACTTAGTGATGACATCTTGCTTCTTGTTTCATAGATAACCAAGGGAGGTTATCTCGAGGTTGGGGTCCAAACTTATGGAGGTGGCTTGTGGTACACATGGTTCGACCGTGATCTTACTATTGCTGGTAGGGTGATTGTACGGGAGAAGAAGGAAGGTGCAGTTTCTTACGCACATAAGCTTGTAAGAGTGCAGGAGCCGGTCATGAGAATCCCCACGTTGGCTATTCATCTTGACAAGTTGGTGTTAGCAACTTTTTCTTTTTATATTTCATTCTTGTGAAGCCCATGAATGTTGGCCCTACATTGAATTTTGAGTGGTTATCTTACATTTGTGAGCCTTCTAATCTGTAATGAATAAAGCCTATAGTTGTAGATTGGAACAGTTTAATGAATAGGTTAAATCTCTACATTGCCTTTCTCAGTGTCCATTTAGTATCTTGTGGTAACTCATGCATGTCATGCACCATCCAAAAAACAAAGATGAATTAACCTTTGTAAAAATTATATCAGTGCACTCTGATATGATAATAATATAAAAGTATAGTTGTAATATGTTTTCTTAAACTGAGAAAGGGCATGTATTATCATGTCGTCTTACTAGGCAGCTCGTCCATATCCGAACCATGACATCAAACATAGTTTCAGAGCCTGTTGGGCCCATTTAGGGCCTGTTTGAAAGAGGGGGATTGCTCTAGGTATTTTAGGATTTAGTTAAATACCAAGGATTTGGATCCAAATCCCCCTTTCCAATCAGGCCCTTAGGGTGTTTATCTGGTGTTGAAACCTTATTACAGAAGTGTCAAGTCTGTCCCTGTCATGTGGGGCCATGTGTATGGCCGGCTCTGCAAGGAGAAGGCGCAGCCAATCCTAGCAGCAGTTTAGGAATTCTTTTTTAATCAAATTAGGAATTTGCAATTAGGAAAGATTAATATAGGAAGTTTATATTCGGGAAGTTTGCATTGGGAAATGATAATACCTTCCAAGTTAGTTTGTATTGCATTAGGAAAGGATAATACCTTCCAAGTAGGGACGCCGTGGTGGGCGGTGGCCAGGAGGAAACCTAGCCGCCGATAGGGAACAGGGGAAAAGGATGGCGCAGATGAACAATGCGTAGGTGAACAGTGCGCACAGAACAATAGGGATGGCGCAATGGGATTGGGGTAACAACCTAATCCTTTGGCTGATTTGGGACACCCAAGCGCAACAACCCGTTGGGTGCACTGACTGGCCTTTGGCGCACAGCTTCGGTGGCAGATTTCATCGAAAATTTTCTGAACTTGCTAGCTCGTTGCGGCCACCTTGACGAGGAACAACAAGTTATGCTCTTCATGGTCGGGCTAGGTGAGCCCCTGCAGACGCACGTCGAGCTCCAACGACCAAACAATCTGGAAGTCGCCATGGATCTTACTAGAGCATACGAACGCTTGATCCTGTTGCCCCAGGCCCCGACATCCTCTTCGGCATCTTCCAAAGCTGCCAGCTCCAAGCCGTTCCTACCCAGGGCAGCGGCGTCCGGGGTGACGACATCTAGCATCGGCTCGACGGCACTGTCCACGACCACCACGGGGGCGTCGGGCTCGGTCAAGCCGTTCAGGCGTCTCATGCTGATCGAGATGGAGGAGCGCCGTAGCAAGGGTCTTTGCTACAACTGCGATGATAAATTCATCCCGGGCCACCAACGTTTCTGCAAGCATCTTTTTCTATTGCATGTTGAACTTGACGAGAACGACGCCGACAAGGGGGGACGAGGACACCACAATCTCCTTCCTCGCTCTTACTGGGATCCACAAAGCTCAAACGATGCAGCTCCCCGTGCTGATCCATGGTGTTCAGTTGATGGATCTCGTCGACTCGGGCTCCGCACATAACTTCATCGTTGCTGAGCTCATCGACAAGGTTGGCTTCCAGCTTGCGCCACACACGAGCCTCTCTGTGGCCGTGGCCAACGACGACAAGGTTACCACCGACGTCGTGTGCTATGCGACTCCTCTCTCCATCAACCGCGAGCACTTCGTCCTCGACCTCCTCACCATTCCATTAGGTGGTTTCGACATCGTCCTTGGGGTCCAGTGGCTGCGCTCTCTGGGACTGATCGTTTGGGACTTCAGCAGCCTGACGATGCGCCTCAACCGCTAGGACCGCACGGTCACGTGGCACGGCGTGGCGCCGGCTCGACCGGCACCGCACCTTCACGTGGCAGCAGCCGTGGGGGAGCTCAAGGAGGATCTCCTCGCGGAATTCCCGTCAGTCTTCGACGAATCACGCGGGCTCTCACCGCCGCGTGGCCATGACCACCGCATCCACCTCATGCCGGGCACTGGTGGTTCGGCCCTACAGATACCCAGCATTGCAAAAGGACGAGCTGGAGCGTCAATGCACTACTATGTTGGCACATGGCATTATTCAGCGCAGCAGCTCTGCCTTTTCCGCACCTGTGCTTTTGGTCAAGAAGAAGGACTGCTCTTGGCGCTTCTGCATCATCTACCGCGCATTGAACGACAGAACCATCAAAGATAAATTTCCAATACCGGTGGTCGAAGAGCTCCTGGATGAACTCAGGGGAGCACGATTTGTCACCAAACTGGACCTCTGTTCGGGGTATCATCAGGTTCGGATGGCCTCGGAGGACGTGGAGAAGACCGCATTCCGGACTCATGAGGGCTTATTCAAGTTTTTGGTTATGGCCTTTGGGTTAACCAATGCATCACCGACATTTCAGGCTCTTATGAACGAGGTCCTTCAGCCATACCTCCGCCGCTTTGTACTTGTGTTCTTTGATGATATTCCTCATGGGCGGATCATCTCCGGCATGTTCGAGCGGTGCTCATTGTCTCCAAACAACATCAACTCTTTCTGAAGAAATCGAAGTGCCTATTTGGCGACACATTAGTGACGTACCTCGACCATGTCATCCGGGCCAAGGGCGTTGCCATGGACCCATCCAAGGTGGAGGGCGTCATGGACTGGTCATGCCCCCAGTTCGTACTCACCCTCTACGGCTTCCTTGGGTTGGCAGGCTATTACCGACGTTTCATCAAAGGACTACGACGCCATTGCAATGCCCCTGATGCGCCTCCTTCGCAAGGAGTGGTTCACATGGTCCGAGGAGGCCACCTCGATATTCATGGCGCTCAAAGGCGCGCTGACCGCGACAACTGTGCTCCAGTTGCCCGATTTCGACGCCCCATTTGTGGTCGAAAGAGACGCTTCAAGCACGGGGTTTGGGGTTGTACTTCACCAAGGCGCAGGCGCCATTGCCTTCTTTAGCCGTTCGCTTGCCGCCCACCACGCCAAGCTCACGGCCTACGAGCGCGAACTCATTGGCCTTGTTCAGGCCATTCACGATGGGCCACATGAGGGTATTCAGAAGACACTGCATCGCCCGCGCTAGAACTTTCATATCCCTCAGGATCGGGCAGTGGTGCAGGCATTCGTCTGGGCACGCACGCTTGGCTCGAGATAAGTGGAAATTCTGGTTCAATGGGAGGGACTTCCCGCTGCTGACACATCTTGGGATGATGTTATTATTTTCAGGGCATTGTATCCCTCTTTTCAGCTCGAGGATGAACTGTTTGTCAACTGGGGCTGGTGGAGAGATGTCATGTGGGGCCATGTGTATGGTCGGTGCCGCAAGGAGAAGGTGCAGCCGGCCCTAGCGGCAATTTAGGAATTCTTTTTTAATCAAATTAGGAAGTTGCAATATTCGGGAAGTTTGCATTAGGAAAGGATAATAATTCCTTCTAATTTAGTTTGTATTGCATTGGGAAAGGATAATACCTTCCAAGTCAGTTTGTATTCCTTTATATATATAAAACATATGCAATCAATGAAAATAAGCAAAAGGATTGGGTTGTTACCCCAATCCCCTTGCGCCATCCTTACTGTTCTCTGCGCACTGTTCACCTGCGCCCTATTCATTTGCGCCATCCTTTTCCCCTGTTCCCTATTGGCGGCTAGGGTTCCTCCTGGCCGCTGCCCACCACGGCGTCCCGACATAATCCTCATCCACCTGAACTAATCCTTCCCTTCCGCCTTCGCTCCCTATATTCATCACCTGATAGTCCCCCCTTTTTTTCTGCAAAATTAACTTGCTCTTGATATAGTTTTTGACATGGCATCCATACTGCACTGAAAAATTGATTTACTATTGTTAACTAGTTTTTGAACTTAAGTAACATCGATAGCTGTTTAGGTGTAATGACAATGCTAGATGGAGATAAAACCGTAACTTTTAGCACCTTATGTAATTGGCATGTGAAAATCTGTAAATTAATGTAGTATTTGGATATTGATTTGAAGGGAAGTATCGAAAATATACCTCTATTCCTACTTAGTTCATCACTTTAGTATGGCATGGTTGTTGGGATCAAGACCTTCTCCTGAACGCATACAAGCTTCTGTGGTGAAGATGAATAAATGACAATACAGTGTTTGGCGCTGCCCAAAAAACTGCTGCAACATTTTTATCACTTTATACATGCAAAACAAAAACTGAAACACTCAATGCCATGACTATCAGTTAGCCATGCAAAGCAAAAACTGAAATATATAATGCCATGACTATCAGTTAGCCATGCAAAGCAAAACCTGAAATACTTAATGCCATGACTAGCAAATGCAATAACCAGTCATCAAGAATTATTTAACAAACACCCCCTAATACTTGATGCGCTTTTTTTTGACGATGCTGATCCTTGTGCGCAGCTCGTCGTGCCCTCCACGCCACGCCTGCGTCGCCCGTCACGCCGCTGGCTGTTGACGTGACGTCGTGTCACGCGTTCGCCAATGCACCGCTCTGCCCGCTGTGTCATGTGCGCCTTGCGCCCGTTGCACGCGCCCCTGGTTGCTTGCACTCCGCTGCATCGTTGTGCGCCGCCGCACGCTATGCAATGCTAAGGGTGAGCACATAGAGCCAGTTGCGAGTGCGGTTTACCCGAGCAAGTGTGCGACGCTGCCGATCGCGGATCGTGAGCACGCCGTCCTGGATGAGCGTCTGGTAGCCATTCTCGTTGAGCTGTCCGATGCTCACTTTGTTGCTACGCAGTCGTGGGATGTAGTACACCCCCGTCAGCGCAAGGTGCTCCCCATTTTGGCAAGTGAACAAGACGGTGCCACGCCTGCGTATTTCCACCATCGAGTCGTTGCCAAACTTGACAGAGCCGGTGACGCCCTCGTCCATCTCCGCGAATCTTGCCTAGCACACGAACATGTGATTGCTAGTGCTGGTGTCCAGATACCAAGCGTCGTCATGGGCGTCCTTCTCGCGCTCTAGATGCACCTGTGCGTGCACTTCGTTGAGCACCACGTCAGTATCCGCGCCCACGAATGCCTCGACGAGCGCGCACACCTGCGCCATGAGAAGCGCAGGCTCATCGTCATCGGCTTGCGTCAGGTGGGCCTGCTCGGTACGCTTCGTCTTATAGCGGTTGTCACCACCGCTGCCGCTGCCCTTGTCACTGCCGAAAGAGTAGCCGCCTTGCTCCCTCTTCTTGGTGCGTGCAAGGCACTCCTCTTCCTCCTTTAGCATGACGACGTCCACGGCATGCTTGCATGCCACAACCATTAGGAGAGTCGGCTCATCGTCCTCTTGGACATTGGTGAGATACACCTGTCCTTTTTTGGTTCATCACACTCGGATGCGAAATGGCTGAACTCCTGACAATTGAAACACTGGATCTTCGACTTGTCGAACTTTTCGCGGTGCTTCTTCTTGTCACCGTCTTGGCCACGGCTATGGCCATTGCCGCGCCCACCATTCTTCCTTGTGCCGCTGTTGGAGTCCTCGCCGCTCCTCTTCTCTTCGGCGGCTTTGGCCTCCCACTCGCCGCGCGTGAGCAACAGGTGCTCCCCTTCTTCCTTGTCGTGTCGCCGCCCCTTCAAGCTCTCCTCATACGCCCTCAAGCGTCCGATCACCTCCATCATCGACATCGCCGATACATCGCCCCATTGCTCAATGGTGCTGACAATCGTTAGGAATTTGTCGGGGACGGAGCGTAGGAGCTTTTCCACGACAGCACTCTCCTCCACTTTGGTACCGAGAGCATGTATCTCGTTGACCATGGTGGTGAGTTTCAAGGCGAACTTAGTGATTTTCTCCGAGTCCCCCATGTAGATGCGTTCTAACTCCCTCTTAAGAGTTTGAACACGCGCCTTCTTGACACGTTCTTCGCCGGCGTGCATCTCCTTGAGCACGTCCCAAGCCTCCTTTGCCATCTTCTTCTCGGATATGGCCATTACAACGGCCTTCGGCACGACTTGGACTATGGCGGCGAGAGCCATCTGGTCTTTCTTCTCATTGACCAATTCTTTGTCCTCCACTGCCGCCCACACTCCTTGCGCACGCATGATGATCTTCATCTTCACCGCCCATACCCGTAATTGCTCTCCGTGAGCATGGGGTATTGGAGGGTCACAACTCCCTCCCTCACCGGTGGTACCACCAGTGTGCGGCCAGCGCCTCCGCTGCTCGTGCCGTCCTTGACACGGGTCCTAATACGTGATGGAGACTCCGAGCGCGACATCTTCACAGGCAGGAGAGCACGAAGCTCTGATACCAATTGTTGGGATGATACCAATTGTTGGGATCAAGACCTTCTCCTGAACGCACACAAGCTTCTGTGGTGAAGATGAACAAATGACAATACAGTGTTTGGTCTGCCCAAAAAACTGCTGCAGTTTTTTTATTTTTTTCATCACTTTAGCCATGCAAAGCAAAAACTGAAACACTCAATGCCATGATTATCAGTTAGCCATGCAAAGCAAAAACTGAAATATTTAATGCCATGACTATCAGTTAGCCATACAAAACAAAACCTAAAATACTTAATGCCATGATTAGCAAATGCAATAACTAGTCATCAAGAATTATTCAACAATGGTGTCTCATCATGCGTTTACTTATGATAATGCAACCTATGTTGGATGTAAGCCCTGTATTGTTTTTGCAGGTGTGGTCCGTTACAATAATACTAATTAATTTTCACATATCTTATTTACATTATGTACAGGACTATCTCCTCGGAAGGTCTCAAGATTAACAATCAGAATCATCTTGTCCCTGTGTTGGCCACATCTGTTAAGGTGATTTGAATACATTGATCAAAATCTGATATTATTTTTTTCAGTCTGCTTATTTGTTGCCAATACTACTCTCACTGGGTTGTATGCCATTGGAGTAGTTGTTCATTGGGAGCCATGGTGTTGTAGTCTTAAGGGTCAAGAAAAGTGAGTTCTTATTGTATTAAGAGTCCTAGTAAGAGAAGTTCAAATTGTATTAGGAGTACTAGTTTTATGGGTCAAGTAAGAAAAGTAAGAGGGTTTTAATTGTATTAGGAATCCTAGTAAAAGAGTTCAATTTGTATTAGGAGTCTATGTCTTAGGGATCAAGTACGAAATCCAATATAATGAGTAGGCATTGTAATCTTTTGGAAGAAAGAAAAGCAGAAATAAGTATTCTCTCTAGTTGCTATCTCTCAAACTTTCTAGTTCTCTCTTCCCAACCTATGTCTATTTCCCTCATCTAATACCTAATCCCCTTCAAGCCATGCCGTCTGGCCCTTCTTTTGAACGGTAGTTATCCCATTGCAAACCGAGCTTCTCAACATTTGGTATCAGAGCAGACCACCATGGCTTCCATTGCGGACAAGAAAGACAACAACTCTCCCGATGCGCTGGCTGCCATTGCAGAGTTGAGCAAGCAGATCAAAGATGGTTTCACATCTCTAGAGGCGCGAGTCAAGGCTCTCGAGGAGCGGCTGGGAACTTTGGAGGCACGTGTGAACACTTTGGAAGATAAGGCAGGAGCATTGGGTGGTGATGGTTCCTTGCACCCGCCTGCTGCCCTATCGAAGTTATCGCAGCTGCCGCAAAGGTTGCAAATGAAGCCTTTTGTGCAGCAGCGAGCACTGGCAAGTTCTTGCACGTGAAAAAGGATCTATCTCTGCAGCTAGCTACTGCCATAAAGAAGCAGGACAAACCAGCCGAGCAGCCAGCTGTTGTACACATTGAGGAGACAAATCTATGGGCTAGCGCAAGAGGGGCACATCATAGACAAGTCAAGGATCAAGTTGCATGTTCCATTTGTAGGTTCTTTGTCTTTGCTAAAGCAGGTTCTGCCGTATTTGTCACACCTATATGAGGAAGCAATGGTCCGCAAGGACATGCTGTGCTTTAACGTGACGCGCCGTCAGCATCAAGACATCTTATCGACATGGGGCTACTAAGGATTGCAGCCGTGGCCACCACCCTACAGCTTGAGGACAAGCTGCTTGTCCGAGAGGGGTGTAATGTTGTAGTCTTAAGGGTAAAGAAAAGTGTGTTCTTATTGTATTAAGAATCTTAGTAAAGAGATAAGTCTAAATTGTATTAGGAATCCTAGTCTTAAGTGTCAAATAAAGAAAGTAAGAGAGATCTAATTGTATTAGGAATCCTAGTAAAAGAGTCCATATTGTATTAGGAGTCTATGTCATAGGGATCAAATAAGAAATCCTATACAATGAGTAGGCATTGTAATCTTTTGGAATAAGGAAAAGCAAAAAAGAAGTATCCTTTCTAGTTGCTATCTCTCAAACTTTCTAGTTCTCTCTTCCCAACCTATGTCTATCTCCCTCATCTAATACCTAATTGAAGGGATACGGGTAGGCTACGCTAGCTGATAATTAAAAAATTGTACCACGTAAACCAGGATACTATGCAAGTAAGTGATCAAAGATCGTTACCACCAGACGCGCAGTGCAGCGGAAGAAGAGTTGGAGCAGCCTGGTCCAACGAAGAATGCGTCAGAGTAGTGGTCGTAGCTGATCTTACCACCGTGGTCGATCGTCCAACGTAGTCGATCGTCCTCGTAGTCGATTGTCTCCTCCAGCAACCAATCGAGTTCCTCGCCAAGGTCGCGGATTGTCCTTTAGCGCAATAACAACCGCAGTAGCGCCTCTACGGTATCCACGTTCAGGGAAGGAACAACCTTACGCCGGTGTGCTAGCACCAACTCATACGGTAGGACTCTCAAGAAGATGACGGCTAGGGTTTCGGAGGAACAACCCAACTCATGACTTTCGTGTATCTTGTATGTTACGTGAATCTCCTCTATCCCAATAGCCTCAAGCATCTCTTATATAGTGCTCATGATAGATCCTATCCGAACACGTTTGACGAATCGTATCCGTACTGATTTGTTCCAACCCGTTAAGTGTGTGACCCTGTAGGTTCATGCGTAATCAGTTGTGACTCGGAAACTCCTTTCCGATCATGAGTCGTCAGCGACACCTAGCAGAACATAATGATTCCCGAATACACACGAATTATATCGAACGAACCTTAATGCAATATAATCTACGACCGGGTCTTTATCACTAATGACCAGCTCATATCTCTATATGACCAGCTCATATCTCTATATGACCAGCTCATATTTGGTCTCGACTAGTTCGTAACTCCTTACGACTAGGTTTCGACCACTTAGTGATCATGTTCGACCAGTCTATGACCAGCCCGTATCTCCATACGACTAGTCTGTATCTGTTCGAACTAAAAGACATGCTCATGTATTCTCCATTTGCCTCACGATATCTGTATCTGTTCGAACTAAAAGACATGCTCATGTATTCTCCCTTTGGCTCACGATATCTAGTTGAACTCCAGGTGAGATGTTGTGTCTTCCATTGACTGTTCAATACTTTCTCGATCAAGTGTCGGGTAACTTCATGTGGTCGACCACCAGTGGTATGGCCATGCACTTCTTTTATCCGACCATATCGAGGTGCCTAGAGATATCTCTCCTGTCATGTAAGGAGGGGCAAATCCCATATCTGACCAGTGACATTCTTTCGCATGTTTCAGAGCATATCCAAAAGCAACCTTTATTACTACCCAGTTACGGAGTAGCGTTTGGCAATCCCAAAGTGTACTCTTACACATGTAGGAAATCATGCTGATCTCAGGTCTAAGGATTATACATCATCATTGCTTGATATCAACTGATGACACATGAAATCATAACAATCTCAGTAGTGTCTCAAGGTTGGTCAATTCAACACCATGTTCTCTAACATGTGTCCACATTATTGATTTGATATCCCTATATCCATGATCGGTGAAATATGGTCATCAATCAATACATGTGCTGGTCGATAGGATCATTAGTGTTCCGACCAGTGATATCTGACCAGGGATACATTTAGAACGACATCATAAGTTAAAAAGAGCTTCACCAACGAGTCACACTCGTTGATCTTTATAACTGATGATTCATCCAAGGAACAGAATAACACTTATTCAATAACTTATAAACATAGACGTGATACAATCATCTTTATGATTGCCTCTAGGGCATATCACCAGCACTAATCCCCTTCAAGCCATGCTGTGTGGCCTTCTTCTGCACGGTAGTTATCCCATTGCGAACCAAGCTTCTCAACACATGTTATATTTTAATTAAGGAGTATATATGAATCTTTGGTTATGTCACCATAGTTTTATGTTGAAAAGACAAGCTTGTATATGACCTTTGTAACTCGTCCTGAAGATTTGACTTGCATATTTATTGTATTCGCTATGTAGGAGGCAATGTATGCTTCCATACAAACGGTAGCGCTATTCAGCGTCTAAGCGTAGAATAGCTTATTCTACGCTCCAGCCGACCCATCCGCGCTAGGCCACGACCCATCTGCGCCACATCCAGGCACTCACCCCCTGCGCAACCCTTGAAAGGACCGCATAGCGCACGTCGTGCGGAATTGATGATAAAATGGTGCGGGATCCCACCAATTGACAATAACATAGATCCTCCGTCACACGTATGCATATTTCCTATGCCGATTCCATGCAGTTTACTCCCCGTCTTTTATTGCTGTACCGGGTGCGTGCGTGGTGGTTCTCCATGGGCTCTGTTACTGTAAACGACACGTAATATTACTAACGCTTGTTTGTTTTGGGAATTACTATTTGTGTGACAATGTTTTACTGCATTGAAAATTGCCTTTTACTGGTATCTAGCCACGATCCCAGTGCACGACCGGTAGTAAATCCCACACGCTGCCCCTACCCCTGTCTTCGACTGCGTCGCACATCACGCCCCACGCTGCAATCGGCAGTAAAAATGGCACAGGAGCCCACCAACTGGCAGTAAAATCTATCCCTGGTCGCCCGTGTCGTGCGAATTTGCCTCCTCCGCATCTCCGTTGTATCCCCGGTCGTCATTTTACTATAGTTAAGATATACATTTATTGCATTTTTGTTGTTGTTTTCTATAGAGTTTCTCAGATGCTATTTTACCGCGTGTGGATTATCATTTTACTGCATGTAGAATGTCGCAAAGCTATGTTTATGATAGCCATTTACCACGTGTACACTGTAAGGTTGAGGTAGTTATTTTAATGCATGTACATTGTTGTTTTTCTATAGAGTATATCAATTTTATTGCATGTAGCTTGTGAATCTGCTGTGTTTAGTGCATCCACTTACTGCGTATATTATGTCGTTTTTACCGTGTTGTGGTATCCTACCTTTCTCGGAGGTTGGTGGAACTCCTGTGTCCTCTCGCCTAGTGACGGAGGGAAAAGTGACGACGCAGGAACGCAGACTGCCCTCGGCGTCGCTATAGGCGAGGATGTACTCGGCCGGTGTGGGATCTTTGGCGCCTCGTCTCCAACGACAATGGCGGCCTTCTACCGGAGGCGATCTCCATCGGCGTCGGGGATGCTGGCGCACTGTCCAACGCCGGTTGTGCTGCTACAGCTGGGAGGGCGGTTTTGTCCGGTGTTGGGGATGCGGGTGTATCGTCTAGCTATGCGGGCGCACTGTTCGCCAACGGCGCCACTGTGGCCGGGTAGACAGTCACGTTTGGCGTGGGAGATGTGGACACATGGTCCGACGCTGGTGCCTTCTTGCTCCGTTTGGCCCTTCTCGTCTTCTTGGCAGATGGTGCCGATCTAGATGGCTCTACCGACGTGAGCAACGCCCTGAGAACGCTGACCACCTTTGCCTGTGCAATCTCAATTCTCTGTTGGGCCTTTTGGATCTGCCTCGTTGCCTTCCCACCTCGTCGTCGAACTTTTGCAGAGCCTCCATTGCAATCCGTTGCTTCGCCTTACCCATGCATCGTATCGAGTCGCCAAGCAGTGCGCGCAAGCTCGGGAACTGCCTAGCGGCGACATGGGGTGCTTCGTCCGATAGCTGTCCCCTCCTTGCTCAGTTGTCCATTTGATTTCAACGTTATCAGTACTGTTTCCTTTGACAAACTTTACTGCAACGAAAGACTTTTATTACTCCTGATTGATAAAGGAGTAGACCACTCATGTTGAGTTTGCCAAAGGTGTCCTTCCTGACCGGGTCCTTCGCCTTGTCGGCCTCGACGATCTTGTCGACGAGGGCGGCTGTGAAGTATGCGACGTGTGGGGTCTTGACGACATCGATACTATGGATGCACCTCAGTTTGTCAAGATAGTAAATATGTGACATAGTTTTTACTGCATGTTAGCGTACGTATTACTAAATGTAATCTATATTAGCGTACGTATTACTAAATGTAATCTATCTATTTACTTTTAGGCCTTGGATCTTGATGAAAAATAACATAGTAAAAAAGGCATGGTTGCTTACAAGCAGAAAGGTGGCGCATCCGCTGATGGACTTGGTGGTCTTATCCTTTTTGTTTCAGGTGCGCGCAACCTCCCTCAGGTTGTCCACAATGGCCTTGCACCAATCGATGCCGTCGAAGTTGTCGAGGTCCTTTGTCAGCACGGCGTCCAGGAAGGTGTCCTTCCTGGTGATGTTGATGTTGGTCGTCGGGAGCAGCAGCTGGCTGAAGACGACCAGGAAGAAGCACCTCATCGTCGGTCTGTCGGTGCCCTCGGTGGAGATCCTCTTCTGCAACACCTTGTTTTTTATGTTGCCGCACGGTGGCGCCCCTAGTAGTCGCTTTGGCTCGGCGAGCTCGACGGTTCCTGCGGCTAGGGACACTATCGGTGCGTCCCTGCCACCTCACAGGAGCTCAATGACGCACTTCACGACGTGAGGCATGATTGAAATGCTCCTGCCCCCGCTGACACAGAGCACCATGTCGTTGGGGTCTATCTTGTCCATCAGGAAGCATAGCAGGCCCCTTCTCTCGAGGCCCTCGAGGTTGAACTTGAGAAGGCCACCAAAGTCGAGCCTCGTAACCTCGTTCATCTGGTCTATTGTTAGTTGGTCGATGGTCCAGATGAGCAGGGGCGCACCTGATGCACGTTGTGTATGGTCCACGCTTCCTCTCCGTCATAGCCTGCTTGAAAAACAATGATTTACTGACGCGATGAATAAAGAACTACTAGAACTTGACTATGGATTTACTGCTAATAATACATGACGATAGCAGGGCAGTGAATCAAAACGAATTATTGTAACATGACTAAGGATTTACTTCTATGGATGCATCGCTTTACCAGAACAGACTCTGTCGCGGGCTCCGCGGAGGATGTCAGGGCAACGACGTCCTCTGGCTCGACGACCTTCCTCTTCTTGCTCGGCTGTTTCTCCTGAGAAATACCAGCACATGGATCCGCGATGGGCAACTCTGATGTTTGTGCTTGCCGGCAAGGTTGGGTTGAGATGGGTCCACGAAAATCGCTAGTGCCCTTTGGCCATCCATTATGGTGATCTTCCTCACCTTCGAGAGGATCTCGCCAGATGTCCTCATTTACTGCCACAACGAAAGAAAAATATATTTAAAAAACTCGTGTGATTTACTGTAAGAATGTCGTGTATTTACTTCAAAAGCTTGTATCCAAGCCATGATTAGTGGTCCGCACACCGACGTCTGGAAAACACGAATTTTGGGGGATCTACAGGGATAACTCGATTGTGCTACCATGTGACCTCGTCGTGGGTTCTTGGGGTCCATGGCACACAAAACACTGCGATTGACCCTGGAGTGACCCTGGAGAGGCATGGATACCTAAGCGTCGCTGGAAATATGCAGCTTTCTCCAATCCCCTCCTGCATTGCGATTCCTAAAAACCCGTGAAATTTTTGAAACAACCGTGTGATGCGTGATAGTAAAAATGAGTACCACATTTACTTTCATATAAATTACAATTTACTTATTGGACGCCTCATTAGACTTTACTGCCACATCCCGCCGTAGTACACCTTGAGCATGCAACGTCGCGTGTGGGGGGTCATGGGTTCATGGCCCACAACTGTTGGTTTGGCCGTGCGGCTCGTTGGGTGGCATGCACTCGGTCAGGCGCGGTGGGTTGGCTATGGCGTAGAATAGCTATTCACTATATAGTATCGAAGGCTATTAAAGCAATAAGGCGAGACGAGGCGACTCACCACCTTTTTACCGCCGAAGCGCTTAAGGCGCGTGGCGAGGCGATGCCATACACAGATCCTAATCGGAGATGGGGAATTCCTCTTAGCCTTAGGCAATGTAGGAATCCAACAAATAGCCACAGAAGATCTTAGCTCAGTAGCAAATAGCAATGCAAAGCACATCAGCACGGTAGCAAATAGCACTTGCACTTGCCTTTTTTTGTGCTTCTACTTATTAGATAGAACATAAGTGTAGCACAGTAGCAATGCCATCTTGCGAGTCCAACACAGAACATAGCATAAATGCAGTAGAGCAGAGTTCAGCACAGCTCTTGCGAGTCCAACACAGAACATAGCATAAATGCAGTAGAGCAGAGTTCAGCACAGCACAGCCTCTGCACTCTCCCGGCTCGGGCTCCCTCCCGGCGGCAACCTGGCCTCCCCCTCCCCCTTCGCCGCGAGGGGGAGGCGCGCAGAGAGGGAGGGGAAGGCATAGCAGAGAGGCTGGGGGAGCCGGGACGGAGGGGGGCAGAGGCCGGGAGGGAGGTGCACCTGGATCTGGAGCGAAGAGGGCGATGCCGTGACGGGGCCGCGACTGGGACGATGGCGCAGCAACATATGGCCGCCGCGTCGGGGATGGAGGCGGCGCTAGGGCACCTCTTCAAGTTCACGCGACATGTTCGACTCCTCCCTCAATTTTGCCCTGTAGGCCCCCCTCTCCTCCCATCTCGTTATCCCCGCTCGAGACTGAATATGACGTCCGCCTCAGCCGTCCCCGACGCCAAACGGCATCACAGCGATGCCACGACGACGCCTTGGCCGTGAGGCGGACGCCATAGACATGCTCGGCAAGGCGAGGCCCTGGCGAGCCACCCCCAACCGCCTTACCACCTAAGCATCGCTTAAGTGACGCTTAGGCGATGCTTTAATAACCTTGATAGTATGAGTTTCTGTTTCTGCACATGATTAGCAATGTTCTGAACTTTAGTGTCCCTTATGTAGTCTTTTGAATGCTCCACCTATTTAATCCATAAAATGTGGGAATAATACTGAACATCATTATTACCGTTTAATTCATTGGAATCAATTTGTTTTGATAGAAGTATGGAAAAATTGTGGGTTTCTGTAGTTTTGTTTGCTTTTAAGAATGTTTAGTCTTTATTCAGAACTTTTTTTTTTGCAGAATGAAATGCAGAAATTAGTGGAAGAAAATGGGCCAAAGGAGTCATCTGAGAGTAAGAACACAAAGCACCATCCATTACTATTGCAGGTACCTTTTTGGATATTATAATTAGTACATTGAACGAAGGGTTCTCACCTATTAATTCTCAAGAGGCCTTGGGTTCCAAAGTACAATCTACTTTTTCGCTGATGTACTTTTCTTTCATTTTTGTTTTAGTTGATTGCTAGAGAGGCTAATTGTGAACCTGATGAGATATGTGACTTCGAGCTGCAATTGTGTGATACTCAACCAAGCACTGTAGGAGGTGCCATGAAAGAATTCATCTTTTCAGGAAGGCTTGACAATCTTTGCATGTCATTTTGTTCATTGAAGGTTTCTCTCGCTCCTTTCAGTTTACCTATAGCTACCGCATTTATGTATTTGCCTATTTGAAACTACTAAAGATCTTTTCATGTCACTTCTTAACGTCATTGTTTCATTTTACGTAAAATTCTTGTTTAATGCTAGCTTCTTGCTCCAATTTGGTATGATTTATTCAGTTTACTTTGCCAATTTGATTTTCCATTTAGGGAAGAAGACATTACTTGCTTGCTAGTCTTTGTTGACTAATATTTTAAACAAATTTTTGGATGCATCTAATACTATTAGTATAGTTACTCAATTCAAGCTAGTATATATTTGAAGTTACTCTTTTAGAAAGCAGAAAATATGTGGGTTTTCTAATTTAAGAAGAAAAAAGGAAATAAACGCAGCAAACAACAATTTGTCAAGATTAGAGCAAAGTAATTTTTTTTAGAGAATGATACCACCAGTGTCGTTGAATCTGAATGGTTGTACTCCATGCTTCCACATTACCTCATCTTCTCATCTTTCATTCATTCCTTGTTTGACTACACAAATTCCCTCTCGTATCAAGAAATGTAACCCTGATTGTTGCAGAATGGGTTAGCTTGCTTTAGAAGGCTATAACATTTGTATTTACTAAATGATGTCCTCATTTTGGATAATGTGCTGCTCTATAAGATTTTATTCCATAACATGTGTACGATCCTGAGGATTCTAATATAATCTACTTGAAGTCGCTAATGCTACGAACATTCTCTTTTTAAAAAAGTGCTGATTAGTGCCTTTGTGTTGCAATAAAATCACCATATAATAAGTTGTTTGATACTATTTCAGGCCCTAATAGACTCAACTTCTGCTGAACACTCTCTTGACCATGAATCCGGTGTGAGAATGGTGGCTCTATTTGACCACGAGGAGGTTGGGTCTAATTCTGCTCAGGGAGCTGGTTCTCCTGCCATGTTGGATGCTTTATCAAGAATCACAGGGTCTTTTAACCCTTCAAATTCGAAGGTACTAACTAATTTCCTTCACCCAGCACCCAAGTTGTTATCTTTATTTGAGTTTGCCGTTGGATCTGATTTGTCCCTTTCCTTATTTCATGAAACCACTTTTGTCGCTAGCCATGCATGAAACTATGAACAATTCTTCAATTTTAAATTGATTTGAATCCAAACGATTTTTTTTATTCTTGAAATAGCCCCCAGCTTGAGTGATATGTTTTTCTTGTTGTTCTACTTTACTTTAAATTGTGCAGATATAATATAGTTTTTTACGCCAGACTATTTGCAGTTGTTGCAGCAATTTGGATTTCAAATTCTTAGTAAACAATAACAATCTGCTTTCAATTTTCAGTTGGTAGAAAAGGCTATTCAAAGGAGCTTTCTAGTATCTGCAGATATGGCGCATGCCTTACACCCCAATTATATGGTAAAAATTTCTTTGGATCAGTATCTGAGATTTTCAGATATGCAGCAATATTTAAATACGACTTCAAATCAAATGTGATTTATCTTCCAGCACAAGCATGAGGAGAACCACCAGCCAAAATTGCATGGAGGACTTGTGATTAAGCACAACGCTAATCAAAGATATGCTACAAATGCTGTGACAGCATTTGTTTTTCGGGAAATTGCTGAGAAGCACCAACTACCTGTCCAGGTTAGTTCATGTAAAAAAGAACCCCCATATAACAACTGTGAATTAGTGCTGGTTGCAAACTGATCAATTTGCCATAATTGCTTCAGCTTATAATTGATCTTTGAGTAAATTTTACAAAATCACGCTACCTTTCGTAAAACTATCATAAAATCACACTTTTAAGCAACAATTTCGAAAAACCACACTTCCGGTTGCATAACATTTTACAAAACTGCACTTTTAAGTATCCAACGGGCTGGGCCCACTCGTCGTTCTCACAAGCCTATCCCGTTTTCATTTGCTAATATGGATAGGCTTGTGATACCGATAAGTGGGCTCAACCTGTTGGATATAATGGTAATTCTTAAAAGTGTAGTTTTGTGAAATGTTATACAAAGATAAGTATGGTTTTCTAAAATTGTTGCTTAAAAGTGTACTTTTATGATAGTTTTACCATAGACAGTGCGGTTTTGCAAAATTTACTCTTGATCTTTTGATTCTTTACATTTTCCATGTGATTATTCTAACTTCTAACATCCTGTTTGTCTAGCTTATGCTTATTATTCAAGTCAGTTTATTGACCTTGTAGGGTGTAAAGCCCATTAAACTTATTAGATAAGCTCTTAAACTGTTTGGTCAGTTCCAGTTTTTATATATATGTATATAGCTTAGGGTGCTCTTTACATATTTACTTACCCTGTATATAATATATTGACCTTTTAACTCGTTAAAATAGACGAAAGGTTCATTCCAACATGGTATCCATTCCACTCCCCGCTCTCTCTCTCCTGATCCTTTTCCCTTGCATTGAGCCGTCGCAGCCGGCGCGGCGCCCGAGCCGATCGCCGCCTTTGAGCCCCTGCCTCACCCTCGCACCCTTCCTCCTTGGATCCACTCGGATATCGCAGCACCAAGCCAACCCTACTCCCGCAATCGCCAATCCAACCAGATCCCACTGTCCCAACGCCCGGGTCGCCAGATCCGTGCCTCCCCTCCTGACCGCATCTCCACTCCAGCTGCGCCTCCCCTCATGGTCGCGCCTCTCCTCCCGTCGTGTCGGCTGCACCTGACGCCGCCACCGAGCATTAGGCGGCCCCTGCTCCCGGCCGGTCCAGGACCACCGCAACCCTTGGTCCCTTGCTGCTCCGCCCAGCCCCTGAGCCGCCTCTGCTTCCTCTACTTCGCACGTGCGCCGCCGCCGGGGCTCTCCTGCTCGGGGTCGGGTGCCCTGTTTCTCCCGATCTAACTGGAGCCGTCGACTCCGGCTTCTCCCCGGCTCCGACTTCCCTTGCTGCTCCGGCTTCTCTGGGCTTCTCCTCCGCCCCGTGCTATACCCCGAGCCCTGAGTTCGCCTCCAGCCGCCCTCGAGCTCCTGGACCGTTGGATCTACTCCAGAGGCCGTCACCGGGATGAGCCACGGGAGGCCACAGCCTCCCACTTTCGTCTCGATGCTGTCGTCTCCCCCTCGTGCCGCCGCCGCCTCTGCCTCGGGCTCTCGAGCTGTCGCCGCCCCTGTTCCTGGCTAGCGCCGCCACAATCGCCAGTCTCAGGACGTCGCCGCCATAGCCGCTCCTACCTCGGGCGTCCGCCGCCGCCCCAGCTTCGGGACGCCGCCACCGCTCCTGCGTTTGGCCGCCGCCTTTGCTGCCTCTATCTTGGGCTCTGCTCATTTGGCTCTTGCTTCTCAACAATCTTCACCTCTGCCACCATCCTTATCCGGTATCTTGTCTTTGTGGATCTTATACTTTGGTGCTTTTTTCACATGACACCATATTCTACTCGCCTTACTTCTGTGAGTCTTACAACTCTTCCTTCCACTGTTCAGACTGTAGATATCACCTCTCTTCCTGTTGCAGGCCGATACATCCTTTCCACTTCTTTCATGTTCCTGTTGTCTCGCATGTTTCCAAGCTTACTATGCAGTTTCTGTCGGCCGGTCAGATCACTGAACACGACTGTCATGTTATTCTTGAGTCCGACTCTTGTTTTGTTGAGGATCGCCGTACGGGGATTTTGCTTGGTGCTGGCTCTTGGCGCCGTGATTCACAACCTCTTTGGAAGCTCAACTGGCTACACCTTTTTTCTGCTGTCTCCACCAGCCAGTCAGTCACTACACCTGCCTTTGTTTTCGTTGCATCCTCTACAGCTTCCTTTGTTCAGTGGCACCATCGTTTTGGTCATCTCTGTGAATCACGACTATCATCTCTAGTAGGTCGTGGTTTTCCTGGGTCTGTTTCTGGTAACACCTCTTTACCTTGTATGGGTTGCAAGCTTGGCAAAAAGTTGCAGCTCCCCTATCCCTCTAGTGATTCTGTTCACGCCAATGTTTGGGGTTCGGCTTCCTTCGTTTCGAAAGGGGGTCATCGATACTATGTAATCTTTATTGATGATTATTTTCGTCATACTTGGATCTACTTCATGTCCTCTCGTAGTCATATTCTCTCTATTTACCAGATGTTTGCTGCCATAGTTCGCACTCAGTTTGATTCGGTCATTTGTGTGTTACGTGTTGACTCAAGTGGCGAGTACATGTCCGCTGCTTTGTGTTGCTTTCTCGCTGAGCAGGGTACTATTTCCCAGTATTCTTGCCCTGGTGCTCATGCTCAGAACGTGTCTCTGAGTATAAGCATCGTTTCTTGCTTAAGACAGCTCGCACTCTCATGCTTGCCTACTTTGTTTCACCTCACTTCTAGGCAGAGGCTATCTCCACTGCTGCTTTCCTCATCAATATGCAACCTTCCACTGCTCTACAGGGCTCTACTCCCGTCGAGTGTCTCTACGATCAGGTTCTAGGGTACAGTCACCTTCGTTGCTTCGGTTGTATTTGTTTTGTCCTTACACCTCGTGAGCATACCAAGCTGACTGCTCAGTCAATTGAGTGTGTTTTTTCTTTGTTACTGTCTTGGGCATAAGGGTTATCGCTATTACGATGATGCTTCTCGTCGGATGAGGATCTCTCGGGACGTCACATTCGATGAGTCGGCCTTACTACCCTCGTCTCTCTATTGTTAGCTTAGATTCTCTTGCTGAGTCGATCTCTTTTATAACTTTTCCTGATCCTCAGCTTTCCACTTCTGTTTCATTTCCATCTCCACCTTCTTCACTTCCCTCTCCTCTGGCTCCACCTCTTCCCTCTTCGTTGAAGTTTCCTTCTAGCTCTTTTGTTGAGATTACACCTTTTCCCTTGCACTACTCTCACCGTCCTCAACCTACTTCTCCAGTTGAGACTCCGCCTTTGTTGGTCCCAGATATGATCTTCGTGATCGTCGCACTGTCATGCCTCCTGAGCGCTACAACTTTGCAACTGTTGCTCTTTCCGAGCTTATGATCTACCGTGAGGCTGCTACTCACCCTGAGTTGCAGCTCACGATATCTAAGGAGATTGCTGCTTTGCAGCGTACTAGCACTTGGGATCTTGTACCCTTACCTGCGCGTCACTCCTATTACATGCAAGTGGGTGTACAAGATCAAGAGCCGCTCAGATGGTTCTCTTGAGCGCTACAAGGCTCGTCCTGTGACGTGTGGTTTTCATCAAGAGTATGGTCGTAACTACGATGAGACTTTCGCTCCTGTCGCCCTCATGACCACTATCCACTCTTCTTGTTGTGGCTTATGTTCGACAGTGGCTCATCTCTCAATTGGACGTCAAGAATGTCTTTCTCAACGATGAGTTGCGTGAAGAGGTCTACATGCAGTCGTCCCTTGGGTATTATATCCCTCATGGTATGGTTTGTCGTCTTCGTCGCTCTCTATATGCTCAAACAAACCTCTCGTGCTTGGTTTGACTGCTTCTCTGTTGTCACTGCTGTCGGCTTCTTCGCCAATGATCACGACACTGTCCTCTTTGTACACACCTCTCTTCGCGATCGAACGCTACTCCTTTTGTGGATGATATGATCATTACTCAAGATGACTCTCAGTATATTGCTTTTGTGAAGGAGTGTCTCAGTGAGCAGTTCTTGTTGTCTGATTTGGGTTCTTTTTGTTACTTTCTTGGGATTAAGGTCACTTATACGTCTGAGGGCTACTACCTTTCCCAGGAGAAGTACATTCAGGATATCTTTGCTCGCGTTTGTATCATCGATCAGCGCATGGTGGATACTCCTATGGAGCTTGGTGTTCGCCTTCGGCCTACTGATGGGAGCCTCTTAAGGATCCTACTCATTACCGCCATCTTGTCAAGAGCCTCATCTACGTTGGGATCACTCCACCTGACATTTCTCACCCAGTTCACATCCTGAGTCAGTTTGTCTCTGCTCCACTACAGTTACCTTCGTGTTTTGCAATATCTTCATGGGACCATCACTTGTCGCCTTTTCTTTTCTTACTCCAGTTCACTGTAGCTTCAGTCGTACTCTGATACGACCTGAGCTAACGATCATTCTGATCACCGGTTTATCTGCCTATTGTGTTTTCCTTGGTTCCTCTTTGATTGCTTGGAAGGTCAAGAAGCAGACTGTTGTTTCCCGTTCGAGTGCTGAAGTTGAATTGAGAGCTATGGCGTCGTTGACAGCTGAGATCACCTGACTTCGGGCGCTTTTGCAGAAGTATATGAGCTCCTAAGCCATCCAATACCATCCTGAGCTCCTCTATGAGAGGGGATAACAATTTAAGCTCAGAAATGAACCTGATATTTGTGCCCAGTGTAAGATTTATTTGTGATTAGGTTAAGGTTAAGCTAGGCCAATGTACTGGGTTTTAATAAGCTGGTCATCACACTACTTTATTTAAAGAGTGTTTGTACAATTACATCATGCGCTTTTGTTACCATGCAAGACTGTTACCTCGTAACATGACTTCTTTAGGGATTAGGAATGCTGATAAGATACTTTCAGGGCATATGCATGGATGATTGATGTCGGTCTGAACACTTCTGGTGTTATTCTCCATGTAAACATTTTATGCTAGAATATTCATTCAGAACATGGAAATAAACAACCCCCTCTTAGTAATGGGTTTTTGCTTTCTAGCCAATTTTAGTAATTATTACAGTAGTCAGTTCAACGATTTTCGGAATCCTAGACATGACCATACATCTGCTGCAAGTCTTAGAAATTTCATTTCATGCATCGGTACAATCCTGTTGCTTGACTCATTTTGCAGGATTTTGTTGTTCGCAATGATATGGGTTGTGGTTCGACAATCGGCCCAATACTTGCTAGTGGTGTTGGTATTCGTACTGTGGATATTGGAGCACCGCAATTGTCGATGCACAGCATCAGGGAAATGTGTGCCGTTGACGACATCAAGCACTCGTATGGACACTTCAAAGCATATTTCGAAGAATTCACTGAATTGGACAGCAAAGTCAAAGTCGATTGCTAAGGTGAAATAGTGAGTGTGCCATGTTGGGTCAGCAGCGTTGTTGTTGCAAATATCCTGTACTGTGACAGCCGCAGCTAATGCAGAATAGATGGAATAATGTCAAATTATATAATCGTTGAAAAAGTTATGAAGGAATTCTGGAGAATATGCGTAATTTATGCATATTTTTGAACTTCAATGCTACTAAAAATATATTGCTCGCTCATCTGCTTGAACTGCCAAGTTTTCTACAGAAAGCCTGACGGAGGAGTCACCTATTGGCCCGTTTGGGATGGCTTCATATTCGGCTTTTCGCTCGAAAAAGTCGGAAGCCATCCCAAATGAACGGTTTTCTCCATCCACTTTTAGAAAAGTAGGAAGCCGTCCTAGGGCAGCTTCCCACAGCTTTAGTGGGATAGAGTTTCGAGGGGGCAGCTTCCCACAGCTTCAGTGGGATAGAGTTTTGAGTTTGCCCTTGGAATAGGAGAAATTGACCCTCCTACCATATATATATAATCCCAAATCCCACCCCTCAAACGCCTCCCCCATCGGCCACGCAAACCCTAGTGTAGCCCGTGATATGCCGCCCTTGGCCTCTTGACGCCGCCCCCTGGTCTCCTCTGTCGCCACCTTCCTCCCCGCCATCCTCCTCCCTTGATGTTGCCTCGGTCTCTACCACTGAGATCGTCGTCCTCCTCTACCGTCACCTCGGTCTCCACCGCCATGAAAGGACTCCTGTGTCGTCGTCCCGGCCTTCCTCCTCGCCGCCGCCTTAGTCTCTGACCAAGCTGTAGTCCTCTTCTTGGGGTTGTCGTTAATTGTGGTTAGTTGTCGTTAAATGCGGTTAATTGCCATTAGTTGTCGTTAATTATGGTTAATAGTCATTAATTACCATCAATTGTCATTAATTATCGTAATTACCATCATTTACCTCAGAAGCATTCCAGATATTTTCTAACTTAGAAATTCCAACTAGCCTACTTAAAAGCTAGACTTTCAAACACCAATCGTCTTCAGCTTGGTCGCTTAGCCTTTCAGCCTAGTCGGAACCTACTTAAAAAAACTGTAATAATACCAAACAAACCCTATGTCATTCCCAATGCTCGGATTTTGTAAATGAGGGAAATTTTCCAGATTCCTTTAGAAATTAAACTTTTTTCTATGAAATTCTTGTGAAATTCCTATATTCCAAATAAGGCCTTAAATAGACCGATCAAGCCTAATAGTCTATTACATAGAACACCTTAATATTCATATTTAACATGATCATTTATCATCTTAGCATTATGGGGGCAAGGAAAAGGATAATACTAGTATTAGTATTTAACATGATCATTTATATATTAAGATGATAAATTAATATTTAACATACAACTCTTACGAGGAGTACAGCAGGACTACTACCTCTATGTTGAAAAAAAGGGCAAAATTGACTACATAACACTCAACTTTTATATCATTTGGCGGATAGACACTTAAATTTTGTTTTTGCCAAAAATACTAAAATTTTATAGCTCTTTACTTCAAGACACCAAGACCAATATAATAATATTAATAATTGTTTTGGAGAGAGAATTCAAAATGACATTCATGCCTTTTTCTTTTCTTCCTCCTGTTTTCGTTTCTTCCCCAAGACCGGTGAATACCACCGACGTTGCCACAAGCCTGTAAATCAGTTGATCTTTTCGTTTCCCTAAAAAATTGATGCCATCCATGTCTCCGCCATCCTTCCGTGACCCCGTTTGTGACCCTGTTCCCAGCATCTTCGCCGGAGTTACGCAGGAAGCCAGCTGCGCCGCTGGCCTCGTCGTCACCACCTCCGGTGCCAAGTTGTTCCGACCACCACGAAACTCCCCAGGGCCAATAACCACTGTCACCCGCTCCACCTCGCACGGGAACGCACCGTGTGCGCGCCATCCCCGTCGTTTTTCCCCTGAAGCATGCCGCCGCCATGCATCCCGAACCGCCTCTGCTCTAGGTGCCGTCGCCCCGCGCTGCTTGGTCATCCCCGAGCCTAGCCATTACACCACGCTGTCTCCCTATTCTGGCATAGCCGCCCTGCACCGCCACTGCTGGTAGATCAGAGAGGGGTCAAGAGAGGAAAAGAAATGGAGGCCTAGGGAGAAGAAGAAACGGAGGCATAGGGAGAAGGGAGGAGACCGAAGGGACCAAATCCGACTATATCGACCTCAGTATCTACCGCCATAGCATTTTAGTATCTATTGGCAAAAACACAAAATTCGATGTTTACTAGCCAACACAAAAGTTAAGTGTTCTATAGCTAATTTTGCCAAAAAAAAAGAGGTAAAGTTGCTGCGATTTTCAGCAGGATACCCGAGAGCACGGGAACTCGGGCGGGCATGACACATGGCTGTGATTCAAGTTTATAACAGAAATCCAAGTCCTAATGGAACATCAGTTATGCACGGATGAAGCAAGGGAAACTCACAACAATCAAACACAACAAAAGCATCAAGACAAGAATTAAAATCAGGTGGGGCAAGGGAAATTTTGTCAGCGATAAGTTGCTGTAATTCTCTCTGTCCTGGTACAAAAAAGAACTCTTTTCCTCAATCCAAACAGAGATAATTTGGACGAATTACCGGGCTAGTCAAAGCTGTAGTAAAATGGCGCAATCGCGCATGGCAAATGCAAAATGAAAACCCTAGGATGTCGGCATCAGTTTAAACTTCTAGGAAACATCCTCATGTATAAGCTGAAATCCAGGCCCTTCATGAAAGGGCTTTCTGCACCTCAGCAGTCACTTCCTTTGGCGGTTTCTCCGCATGAAGAGTGGCCACTAAGCCCTTCTTGGAGTAGTAGTCAATAACCTGGAGAAAGCAAACCGTCCCAAAATTAAAAATATTGATTGAACAGCAACTTACTTTGCTCGATGCCAGAAAACAAACAATCTTTCCGCAGCAACATAACTCAGGATTATGAACACAAAGGGAGTCTCAACCAAGACACGTCATGTAACAAAAAAGAATGGAAGATCAGAACCAGAGAGAACACAAGAAATGTCCGGTTCCACCAAAGCCTCAAAAGACATTATGCAGCGCTATAAGTAGGAACATGTTCGTGACATAGTTGACCTAAATAGATAAATGTAAAAAAAAATATCGATGTAGAAATGTAAGGTCAATCAAATTTACCCAAAGACAGTTAAACCATAGTTTAGCAGGAAAGACACTAATGCAGCTGAAGGAATCCATATTAACTGAAGAAGATTTTTGTCCCGAACAAAGATCTGAAGAATATATGAGAAAAATAGTTTCTTAGGAAAACATACAGGTTCAGTTTGTATGTGGAAGGCTTCAAGCCTTGACTTCAAGACTTCAGCTGTGTCATCTCTTCTTTGAATTAACGGCTCTCCAGAAACCTAGGTGAAAGAAACAAGCAACCAGGGGACAATGATTCACAAAATATTGCCAAATGGAGAAATATAAGGTATCAAAGGAATTTAATATCACAGCAGCACACATATTTTCCGGATGAAAGATATGAACTCTTGTAATAGAAAAAAGTAGCATATGACATGAATAAAACCAAAGATCGAAGTACTAGCAAAGTAGCAATAATGTATATTCTCTTCTTGCTAGCAAAACATGTCAATATATTTATTGATGGACATTTGCAATGAGCACAATTGTCATTCAAAGAGTGGAAATAGAGTGTTACGCAAAGTGGAAACATTATCCAGCATATCTTGACAAACGAGGTGAATTCAAGAAAACTACATCTACAAAAATGAAATCAATACACTCAGAAGAATAAGAGGGCATATTCAACTATTTAAACTAACCAAACATCACCCCAGTAGCCAGTACAAAATTAATTGCATCTTCAAGCAGAAACCTGCCACAATTGTACCAATGCACTTATTTTATTTTGCCTGAGAAACTATAACTCATCTGCCACAACATAAATCTTTTCCCAAAAATTAATATGTAAGATATATCAGTTTAGCATAACTAATTGGGAAGCAAATACACCAGTTTAGCATAGTTAACTGGGAAGCAAACTGAAAGGATAGTACGCAGGAAAAGAAATTGAACTGCTCGACACTTAACTAGTCCAAACAATAAGAATGACATTAAAAAATTATATGCAATTATGACATGTCCAGGTCACACCAAGTGATCTGTATGACTTACATCATCAACTCCTGGAGTCTTAGGAGGAGCAAATTTTGTATGGTAAGATCTACCACTTGATGGATGGATCCAACGGCCGGTAATTCGCTCTTCCAATATTGCATCATCGATGGCAAAGTTCATAACCTTGTCAACCTTAGAGCCTTGCTTTGCCAACATGTCGTCGAGCTGCACTTGTTGTTAAACCCAAACCCCCGGGGGGAGGGGGGGGGGTGTTACTCTCCCAAGGACTCAAAAGTCAAAATATCCATAAAAATAGACGGTCCTAATAACAAAGAGATGGTTCCTTCTTGGTGATGCATAGTGAGTTATTGACCAAGGACCTGACCTTTTGTGCTTGAACAACAGTTCTAGGGAAGCCATCAAGGATAAAGCCTTTCTGGCATGAAGGTTTCTTCATGGCTTCATCAATAATCCCAACAACCAAGTCATCGGAAACGAGCTCTCCCTAAAAAAAATAGAAAACAAGAAACAATGGAGTCAACAAACGCCATTTCTGCTCATTATTAATTTGTTGTTTTGCTATGTTCTTAAAACACTACCTTGTCCATAGCTTCTTTAGCCTTGACCCCGAGAGGAGTCTTAGCAGCCACAGCAGCCCGCAGCATATCGCCAGTGGCTAAATGGCACAAGCAATATTCATCCTTAATAAGGGGCGACTGTGTTCCCTTTCCAGAGCCAGGTGGACCTACAAAATCCGTAACACAATTAGATGTCAAATTGTCCAAGCTAAGAGCATTCTAGAATATAAACAGTGGAACTATGTGTTCAAGGATTCAAAATGAATGAGAAAATTAAAGACACCCATTAATATTATTCTATGCTTTGTTTGTTGGTCTCCATAAAAGAATTGCAAGTGTCTCATCACCTTACCTCTCCCTATACAATCATACCCTCACGCAATGGACTACTCTTTTAGCTGAACTACTAGTACAATGTTGCAGGTTAAACTATATATAATAAATATGAAGACCAAAAGTAAAAAACAATAAGGTGTTACATTACCGATAACAGTAGAATAGCACATGCATGAAATGGAACAAGGTATCCATGGAAAGTTAGATATCTAAGGGCAGACATTGAGTACATTTAATGTATCAGCTTTGCTGTTGAAGATTTCTACCATTTTTCTAATGCAAATCAATTTTCAGGGTGCAAGTGCAGTTTTCAATCAGTTTTGCTCGAGGTAGTTAGAAACACAATAATTACATTTCATAGTGAATTGCTCAATAAACAAGACCAGGGATTAGCACATTGCTACTGCATAGCACTGAGCAACTAAAAATAAAAGAGTTCACTTGACGTTTAAGGTGTCCACACTCCACACAAATTGGACAACAAATACCGGCTCATTGGACTCAGTGAAAAGTAAAACAAAAAAAGACAGATTATCCATATCTTCCTTTTCAGATTTGCATTTTTTTACTCTACATCTTTACACATATGCATAAAGTTCCACATCAGACCAAAATGAACCTCTGCTTTCTAATTTTTTTTATCTTCAAGCAATTTCCATATATGACAAATTCCACACATCGTTCAATCACTAGAACCAATCTTCATGTGAAGAATGTTATAACCAGTTCATCTTTCATGTCAAAAATAAGAGCCTCCTCCTCAACTTCACACATACGGAGTAGAAATAAATCGATATTGGCCGGCAAGCTAGCAGTTTTTCCCCTCTCAAGGGCTTCATTCAAACGCAGAGGACTTACACAGCAAACAAAAAGAACTTAGTAACCTAAAATTCTATCCTATTCTGAATCGAGCAGCGGCCATGCCCATAGGTTAAGTTTTCTTGTTTTGTTTGACCTGCGATATCCTTCCATCCATTAAGAAACACCTAATCGATCCAAGCGAGCAACACAAACAGGCGCAATTCGACCAGAACATACACAACGCTGGCTACAGTTTCACAATGGGGGAAACAAACAAACAAATTCCTCAAGATTATGTTTAGAAAGCTAAAATTTTCTTTGCAAGAAACGCGAAAAGGGATAAAAAAAAGGAACCAAGATTTGATCGAAAAAGGAGAGAGCTTTCTGCGGATCTAGAGCAAGAACGGCACCAAGGCGCAATCTCCCCCCCTGGCAATATCATTACTCGCGTGGGACCAGATCCAACGAGCGCTGAAAAGAAGAAGTGGGTAAGGGGTTTTACCGACGAGGATGATGCGCTTGTCGGGCTTGGAACTGCACTTCATGCGGCGGAGCAGCTCGGTCATCAGCTCCAGCGACGGCACGTCCTCCAAGTTCGCCGCCATATCCGCCTCCGCCGCCGCCGCCACAACGCAACTCGCCTGCTGTCTTGTGTGCGTTGTTGCAGCGTCTCGCAGTCGCAGAAGTCTCTCCCTTTGCTTCCCTCGGTCGGGTCGGGTTTTTTTCTTTCTTTCTTTTCTGGTGAGATGGGGACTTGGATCTTTATTTAGGCAAAATTAGATTAATGACACTTCAAAATTTGCCCAATTTCTCTAATTCGAGAAATGAGAACAACGTTGCTCAAAAACTTACTTTCTTTTATGTTAGTTGCTCTAGGACTATTTTGCCCCTAGGTTCTCCATCCTCCCCATCGCCTTCCTCTTCTTCCTCCCACTGCTGCTGACTGTGCCGTCGCCTCCCCGACCACGATGCCACACTCCTCGCCATCCTGCGCCGCTGCCTTGTCCACTCACTCTTCTCCACCCGCGGCGCACCTCTCCACCTCGTGCAGGCCGTTGCCTCCCTAACCATGCATTCCATCACCATAATGTTATCATCCCCAGCTCCAGTCGTCCAACCACCGCGCATGATCTCTTCCATGTGTGAGTTGTAACCCAATTCCTCACGCTTGTCAACTTCCTATCCACCCCCTCTTCAATTCTGTAACAGCCCAAAATCCTTAAGTTGGATTAGTTAAGCATCTAATGTGCATTAGTGAAATTTTGGACTTTTTAAAACTTTTTGTGTAACCCACGTGTTGATAATCATGTGATAATTGAAGACTAGTATTTAAAACCTAGTAATTCAATACATCGTCTCCCATTCAAAAGCTCAATTTGTAGTTAGAGAAAAACTAAAATGATTTCAATTGCGGGACTATTTTATTTGGATTCTATATTATCTGATATGGTTGTTTGGATTTTTCTGGAACTTTCGGAGATTATTTGGTTCCCTATTTATTTTGCTTGTTCAATTTGGAAATTGAATTTAAAGCGCAAACTTAATAGATAAATAAAACAAATAGAATTGAAAATTTATAATATCAATCTAAACACTGCATAATTATTCTAAATATAAATTGAGGAATTAATTAAAGCCTATTTTGTATTTTCTCACATCAAGTAATAATTATCGATATTAAATCGAAGGTCTGAAAGACTGTAATTAAAATTTAATATTTTCATTTCTTGATTCGCATGCATCATAAAAATCATGGCATCATACATGCATCAGTATCTTCGCTTTCCTTTCCGGCTCGACCGACCGCAGGCGAAACGGCTGTGTGTCCCATCTTTTCCGGTCATCTTTTTCTTCCGCCGTCCCTACTAACTACTTTCGCTTCTCTCCTTCAAATCTCATCCAAAAACTCAAAACCAAGCCATGCATGTCATACCACCGCCATCAGCACCGCACGACCAACCCGATTCTATAAAAAAAATTCGCATGCAAGGCAGTTTGAGCGAATTCGTAAAAGGAGAAAAGAATTAGCAGATGAAACATATGCGTGTCCATTCTTTATTTTTCCAACTTCTCTCCTCGCAATCACTAACAAAAATCAAGAATTTGACAATGCATGTTATACCGCTGCGATCGTCCTCGCGAGGGCAATCCATCCATACCTTTAGTTCTCGCATGCAAGATCGTTTGGACGACTTAAAAAAAAGATAGAGGAAAAAACTATACTATTATTCATTTCCAAAACAAACAGTAGATTCAAAGATTTTTAGAGAGCATCACACTCTGCATAAATTTCTGAAATTTTTAGTAAGCATTTTTACTAAGCATCTGCATTATATCTGGAATCTCCCATAAAAATTTTATGGTTTTTGGAGCTAACAAAACTATGTCTAAAAATTACATAAACACCTCAGCCATTTTACAAATTCCGAAATCACTGTTCATTCGAAATTTTCCTTCCAGCCGAACCACCCCACTAAGCTCAGGCCATTTCTTTAAACCCATTGCATGTCCAGCCGAACCTACAGCTCCTTTTTCCCCTGCCATGTCTTGTCATCACTGCCATTTGCTAGACCCCACAACTTTCCAACGACTCATTTTCTCCCAGCCAAAACACCTCCATCATTTCAACTCTGCCACTTAGCTTCTTTCCAAAAAGCAAGCCCATGCCCTGCCATTCTTTTGCCTTGGCAAGGGCTCTCTTCCCCACTGCCAACTCTCTCTCCACTTCATCTCTCTTCACCACCGAGAGCCACCAATGCCATTTCTAGTTGCTCCTTTGCCCTCATGCCAAACCACAGTAAACTAGTTCGGCAGTAGTAGTATAGCTAAGCTAGTAGTATAGCAGCCAGCAGTTCGGCAGCAGGCAGTTCGGCAGCTCCATGCAGCAAGCGGTTGTGCGGTAATGCAGCAAGCAGCTGACCGGATGTAGCAGCCCCATGCAGTGCCGCTGTGTTCACGGCATTGCAGTTTGCTGGCCTGGGCAGGAACTGCAGTGCAAAGGCAGCAGCAGTTCGGCTGGCGGGAAGGCACTAGGTAGCGGCCAGTGCCTGGGAGCAAGCAGCGGCTCGGCAATGGGCAGTGCAGCGGCACTGGTTGCGGCTGGCCGGCGGGCGGCAGCGCATGCAGCAGGAAGAGCAGCTTCATGCAGCAGCAGTGCAGCGGCTTGGTGGCCTTGTCGGCAGTGCACGGCAGCTCGGCAGCTCCTGGCTGGACCTGCGCTAGCGGTAGCACATGATAGACCGGCGGCGCAGCCCGGCAAGTGGCCGATGCGAGGTGGCGTCCAGTAGCGGCGGCTCGGCGAGGTGAGCCCGAGCACCGGCATCAGCACTTGAAGGCCATAGGCGAGGCAGCGACGTCGAGGCCGATGCCGGAGCCATGCATGCGGCTGGGCTCGACGGTATCGACTTGGCGGCGACGTGTTCATAGGTGGCGGTGCGTCGCGTATGTCATCGGCCCCTCGCGGCGTGGCGGCCGGCCGGCAGAGCTACGGCTCGAGGCGCGGCGTCGACGCGACGTGGCCGGCTTGGCATGTTGAGGCGGAGCCGACTGGAGCGCGGCGTGGCGCATGCGGCATTGAGGGTGCGTGCACGTGGCAGCGGCGACGACTACGGCGGACGTCGTCCGGTGGTAGTCGCATGCAGCACGTGCGGCGGTAAAATCTCTATTTAAATTGCGTTACCGTGTTCGATATTACCTATGCATATGCATAATCATGTTAAGCACATCATTTTATTAGTTATGTATGTTTAAAGGTAATTAACAAATTAATGATTAATTTTAACCATGAACTAAGTGATCACTCAAATATATTTAACAAATAAATGTTTGATTAAAGTGAGGAAAATTACATGCAACAAACTCATTGGAAAAATAAGTGAATAAACAGTGACATAAACCCTGTCACATGCCAAAACAAATTGATTAAAAAGTTAATGAAACTTTAGCCATTAGCATTTAATCTAAAAGAGTAAAATTATTTAGAAGGCAAGAGTTAGATTATATGAAATTGTAATAACCTTGTGCCATGAATATAACAAAAGCAAGAGTAGCATTATGTATTTAGGATGGTTGATAAAAATTGGCAAAGCAATTAGAGTTTAAGAATCATTAGTACTTACTTACAACAAAAATTCATAACTAATTCATACAAACTCCAAATAGAGTAAACTCAATTTTGTTAGGATCCTCTGTTAGAGTAGTTTATTGTAAAATAGGTTGTGAGTATGATACTCTTACTAAAAATCTTATTTTGCATGTAACTTGGTACTACTTTCATGCCTTTAAAAAATCATAGAAAATTCATCTTAGCTCCAAATGAGGTGAATAATTTTTCGTTGATAATCTCTTGTGATGCTCTATCTACCATAAAAATTTTATGTGCACTGCTTCTCTGAAAATTTTCATCAAAACTTTTAATTTAGGACGAATAGTGACAGCTAGTAATTAAATTAGATTTTTCTGAAAACTGATTTTCAAACGGCTATAACTTCTGCATAGAACATCCAAATGAATTAATTCTTATTGCTAAATTCATATAAAATCATGATCTTCATTCTGTGGAATTTTCATAATTTTTTGATGACTTTGAATTTCTGTGTCTTTTCGGTGTTATTCGTTCTTATTGTGCATTCGACTTCTTTCGCTAGGTTCAAACGATATTATTGATTGCGAGAGCGCTCCTCTACAGCAAGAGGGTAATCCACAACAAGGCAAGCAGTTTGATCATAAATGTCCCATTATTTTGAAGTCTAATACTTTGTTTACAAATCATATGTATGCATGCTTTTGTATCAAAGTAATTTTCCTGATTAGAGATAGCTATTCCTATTGTATGGTTGCCCTTAAATTGTTATCCCCTGCCACAAAACATAAGTTATTAACATCACTGGTGAATTAGAGCCCGGTGGTTTATTTATGCTCTTTTATCATATTTCGGTGTCATGCTTAGAAATACTTAGCTACCGGTAGATTGGGCGGTTATCGACTTAGTCGATAACCTTGGTCACACAAAATTATCATTATTGTTATACTCAACACCTTGTGCTTTGTTATTTTATAAAGACAAAAACTGAAAATAAAAATAAAATGTTTGAGACTTGGGCGCAATGGTTGATGGTGTGATTTTCGGGTGTGTTAGAATGGTGCCCAAGTCAATCAAGGACCGAGTTACTTGCGCCACCGTACCGAGCAATTTGCGTACTAACCACATGAGAGGGATATGAGACCTCTCTTGACTTAGTATTTTGGCGTGTGTTAGCTCCGAGTAGCAGGAGGTGGATTGTGTGTGTTGTGTGAAAAAAGATCTGTGTTATTGTGTTGGGTGTGCGGTGGTGGAGTTCCGGGTAGGTTCTCCATCTCGAGGGGCATCGCAGTTGTCCAAGGTTTTGCCCGTGAGGGGTAGTTGACCAAGGCTTTCGATGACTCCGACACAACGTATGGGTTTCTATCCATACCGGCGACTCGTAGTTAATACACAATATTGGAAATATCTCATATGACTTAGCCTTGCCGGCATACCTTAGGAAGTGTGCTTATTCCGGAGGCATAAGAGGCGGTCTGACATGTGGGTACATTGGTACACCCCTGCAGGGTTAAAACTATTCGAATAGCATCGTCCTAGGTTATGGACACACTTGGATACGCCCTGTGAGAACTAGACTTCAACATTTAACTAAAACTTGATGTGGGTGGTATGAATGGGGAATTCATGCTATTATTGTGGTGGCTATTGGGTTAGCTACTTCCAGGATGTCATGGTATTATTGTTACTTGTTTATCGCTGTTTTTACCAAATAAAATCATATTGTGAAATTGCTTTCAATCTATTGTATTATTGCAAATGAGAACTTGCTTTATGCTGAAAACAAGTCTAGAGCTTGCTCCACTCAAATAAGCTTGCATGTAGCTATTTATATAGGTCTGTTACTCTACACGTAAGTCTTGTGTGGTACAATTTTTTTGTACTCATTTGCTTTGCTTAACTATTTGTTGTAGAGGAGGAAGGTGAGCTCTAAGGGCCTCACTTTTGTGAGATGTGCTGCGGGTTTGACGACTAGCTTGGCGGTCTGGTTGGTTGGCTTGTGGGTAAAGACACACTAATTGACTCTTTTGTTTATCGACATCTTATGACATTTCGTTTCCGCTGTCTAATTAGTTAATTGTATTTCTTTTGGCCGGTCGGCCTCCCTTTTGTAATAACTCTACTATGTATGTCTTTTGATTTATTAAGTGTTGCTTTGGTTCTATGTCTTGAATGGAATTGATGCATGAATTTTTGTAAAGATGTGTGTATACTGCATTTCTGGGAAGTATACATATCTTAAAGACACATGTTATTTTATTTGTGATATTAGGATCAATTGATGATTAAATATTATAAACTTAATAAATCGGGTTCTCACAAATTCCCCTCTATCGATTGAAGATTTGATGCTTCCTCGACACCTACTTCCTCTCGTCGGCCAACCTTGTTGCGGCCACCGATGTCGATGCTAAGATCTGCAGGAGAGTTGGTGCGGAGGATGTGCCATAGCGGGCACGACCAGCTCAACCGCGTGATGCATCACGATGCCCTTGAGGTCGTCCTGCGATGGGTCGTTGGGAGCAAGGAGGATGGCGTGACACAATATCAAAGCAGTTGAAGCGGCATGGTCGGGAGGCGGCGGCAACAGCAATGGAAGGAAGAAGCAAAGAAGGATGGGGGGAGGCCAGGGCCAGGAAACACTTCGAGAGGTCATGCAGGACGTAGAGATCGAACGGCTAGAGGCAAGGGGTGGGCAAGATCGGACGGCGCATAAGAGGGTTTAATATTTGTAATTGCTCGAACAGGGTTGAGGGTTTAATATTTGTAATTGTAATAATAATATAATATTTGTAGCTGTAATTGTAATTGTAACGTAATGGTGGCTAGATGCGTTCAAGAAAGAACCCTGTAACGCACGTGGCAACTGCTATTTTCCTTGGGTTGCACATCCAGGTAATATAGGCTTGATTGGGCCTAGAAGTAGAATCTAATGCTCATTCACAGAAACTAAACTAGGATTGTTTGATCACTGCCTCTGCTTCACTTTCTAATCACTACTTTGCATAACGCAATGGTCAGCTAATCAGTCCGACAACTCCAAAAAATTAATCAGTCCGACAACTCCAAAAAATTTACTCAGTCTGACTGACTGATGGACCATGCGTGGGAGCGATTAGCTACTGCTTGCATGTTGTGCTTTATGATGTCGAGCTCTCTCATGAAGTTGCTGCTTGCTACCGTGTGAAAGGATTCCGTATAAATTTTATAGGAAAAAAAAGTAAACTTCCTTTGTATGGAGGAATCAACTTGCATGTTTATTGTTTAAATCTAACTAAACCAATACCCGTGCTTTGCTACAGATTAAAAAAAAATCATATCTCGTCAATCGTCGTCGTGCTCAGCCTACAATGCAAGTGATCCGCCGGTAACTCGTTCTTGGAAAGATCGATAGGATCTTTAGGTTTCTTGCGCACCAGCTTGGGCAGTTGGGATGTGGGGGGAGTAGAGAGGAGGCTATGAGTGGCCAACCGTACGCACGGGAGGAATCGAGAAAGAACGAGATCCAACGGTTTATATCTCACGAAGAAAGATAGATCTAACGGCTCATATCGCATGGAGAAGGACGAACCGCCACCAATTCATTCTTTTAAGTAGCAGAGATAGGATGGTATCTAGAAGATCCCATAGGACAAATTGCTCGCTAACGCTACAAAGATAGACATATCACCGATATGTGATCTTATACTTTATTTGTGTTCCTCGCATTAAATTTTCTTTTTCAATTTATACTCCTTCATGATATGGGGTGTTCAGATCTTATGATAACAATGATACATGTAGCACAAAGATAAATCAAGGGCAGCAACATGATATGAAATTGGGCAACCATGTGTCAAGCACAAGACCTCACAATGGCAATCGTACCACAACTCTCACGAAATCCCAATCCACTAACCAGCACGGAGACCAATGCATGGAGAGGTTGACCACAACCAATCAATCCAAGCAAACTCTAAGAAATTTGTAAAAACAAAGGTAGTAAGAATACACAATTCTTCAAGAACAAAGCCAATCTACTAATAGAACCAATCTGAAAATTTGATCAAAATTCATGGCTCACCTTGCTAGGGCCGACCACCACACTTAAATAGGGAGCTAGCCCCCTAGCTTTGGTTGAACCAGCCTTAGGCCAAGCCCAACTCCACTTCGACTTCAAGAACTCAATTACAACTCTAGAACACACTCAATCCAAACTCTATTGTTCTGATTGAAAACAAGTGATACATGGCTGAAACTATGAGTATAATTTGGCATAAATAATAGACATGCAAGCCCACATAATTTCCTAACTCATAAAGCCCAATTCAGATTGAAATCCGCTTCAAATTTAGAATTGACATTGGGCTGATTTTTGGAGAGGGCTCCCATTCTGATTTGGTATTTGTATTGGAGTCCAGTTGCCCTCCCTCATGTCTAGGCATGGCTAAAACCCACCTTGGGCTATGTGCCTCCCTCCTTAGGCCCATGCGCCCCCTTCGCTCTCCCTTTGCTTGGCCCATGCGGCTGCCTACCTTGGCTTGGTTTGGCCGAAATCCCCTCTTGCTTTCTCTCTTGGCTGAAACTTGTTTTTTCTCTTCTTGCTTCTTTCTTTCAGTCAAAGTGAATGCAAGCACTTGCATTTCTTCCCTTTGTGGTGCCTTGCTCCCCCACCTTCCGTTGGACACCATGTATACATCTAGCATTCCTACATCCATCAATTAAGCAATTAAGCAGCATCAAAGTTCTTTTTATGAAAGAATGAATTCTCAAGTAAAAGATTCACCTTATTATTAATCAATTGATGTTTAGGTCTGTTATATGAGTGTAAACCAATGGGATATCCTCATCATCTCCCCCCTCTTCAAGAAAAGCCATCCTCGGCTTTAGTTCATTACAAACCTTAACCTTGGCTATCTCTTGAACTTGTAGCATACACAGCTTAGATAGACAAAGTTGTCGTGTCTCCTCTTGTTGTGTAAGCTGCAAATCATCACATATAACACTAGAAATAGATGGTGAAGTGTTAGTTTCCTCACACCTAGCATCTACCTATCTCAAATCATGCAAGTTAGCAAGTAAAACATATTTGCATGTGATTTTCTCACTTTATTTGGTGGTTTTTTCTTACTACTAGCATCAAGTACATATTTAGGAGACATAGGAAGTAAAGTATAACTCTTTCCCCTAAGTGTGCTTGTGTACTGATTTCTCTTACCATTATGCTTAGAACTACGATCATATTGCCACAGTCTCCCCAAAAGTATAGGACAAGCCTTCATTAGTATCACATCACAAATAACCACAACTTTATAATTCCTAATAGTGAATGGCACCCGAACAACATGTATTACTTTAAGAATTTTACATTCATTTAACCATTCAATTTGATAAGTTTTAGGTTTCTTGAATGTAGATAATCCTAAACTATTAATCATGTCAAGACTAGTAAGGTTTTGACTACTACCACCATCAATAATTAAAGTGCATACGTGCATACCTCGCTCTTAACTTTACCTTGTGTATGAAAGATGTTGTTTCGTTGACTTGTGCCCACACACTCATCATCTTACTTGTGTATTTTTCCTAACTGAAAGTAATATATCTTGCTCAAAGTCACAACATGTAGGATCACATGACTCATCATCATTATTATCAGATTGTACATAATCTTCTTTCTCACTTTCAGAATGAAGCTCGCCGATATCATTAACAATCATGGTGTATTTGTTAGGATATTCACTTATCTTATGACCTTTACCATGACATTTAAAACATGTAATATTGTTGATCCTAGTATTAGAAACAACACTACTAACAGTTTTAATCATGTTATTACTTACCGAGCTTACCATTTTAGAAGCATCTCTGTGGGAAGGTGGTGCTGATTTTGATGATGCCATCGGTTTTGATGTGGATCTAGCACCTCCCTCTTGTGGATTTGGATACTTCCACGTGGATGGAGAAGAGCAGGAGCGGCCACCTGTAACTTTCCTCAATAGTTTTTGTTCAGACTGCAATGCTTGCTGCACCAATTCTTGAAGATTGGTATATGAGTGCATCTAAACACAGTCTTGGACGCCCTCGTTGAGCCCCTCCAAAAAGTGTGTCATAGTAGCCTCCTAAGGTTCATGCATACCTGCACGAATCAATAGCTTTTACATCTCTTTCCAATATTCATCAATAGATTGATTACCTTGTCTAAGGCGTTGTAGTTTGTTATGAATAGATCGTGCGTAATATGGTGGTACAAATCTCTCTCTCATGATGTTCTTCATGTCATTCCAAGTCATGGGTCGTCGTCCTTCCATGTTCAATTGATCCCACCTAACCAAATTATATTCATGTGAATTCAATTGAAGCGACACATACCTCTTTTCTTCGGAGAAGTTTTGATCATCATAGATTTGATCAACACGCATTACCCACTGTAGGTACTTCTTCGGATCAGTTTTGCCTGTGAATGATGGAATTGAGATCTTGAGCCTTCCCAAGCCATCCTCCTCTCGACCTCGTCCACCTGCATTGTTATGCCCAAATAGATCACCTCCCATATGACTAGCACCTCGGTTGTGGCAATTGAAATCACGTCGTTGGCCATTATAGCGGTAATTCCCATCAAAAGCTCCATCGGACACAACGTTAAAGTGATAGTCCTGAAAATCAATAACAAAATTATGTTGTGCCTGTGGACATTGTCATGGTGGAAAAACGAGAGCATCAACTCTACTTAGGCTTGAACACCTTGACTCCCCTACAATCGCCGAAGGGAATGCATAATAGCATCGAAACGAATATCCACTGCTCGTTCATGCCTTTGGAATGCTTGTTCATGCCTTGTGAAGTGAGTGTTCAGATTACCCTCCACCTCACTAATTCAGTTGCCTAGATCAATCCGAAGGTCTCGTAGGCCTTGATCCAAAGCATCTCACCTTCTAATGAAGTGTTGATTTGTAGCAAGAAATTCAGAACGAATGTTTGGAGGAAGACCATCACATAGTGTATGCCCTCCAATTCCTCTTCTCCATGGTTGTAACAGCTCAAAGTTATGTTACTAATTTTTTATTAATAAAAATTATTCTTTTATTATTTTTTGAGATTTAAAAAGAGTTGTTATTGCTTTTCCTGAATTTTCTAGTTTTTAAAGTCAAAAATAAAATTTATTGGGGTTTTATTAGATTTAAAGTTAAAAAGAAAATTTAATTAATTTACTGAATCTTCTCATATTTTAAAAAATCATATTTTTTAGAAATTTAAAATAATTTATGGGCAAAATTAAAAGGCAACTTTAAGTTGGAAATAATTTTATTAAGTTCAAAATAATTCAAGGAATTTCTATGAATTTTTCTAGAATTTTTTAACACTATTTTCTATTTTCTAAAAGCCTTTTTGGTTTTCTTGTATTTCTATATTTGGTAAATCCTCAAAAATCCAGAAATGGAATTTGGGCTTAAACCCATTCTCTTCGGCCATTTTCCTATTCTCGTGCGGCGCATCCTTTGCTAGCCAGCCAGCCCACCTCGGCCCATTCCCTTTCTCCCACTGTCCCCCTGCCCGAGCCAGCATGTGCTGGGCACGCCGCGCCCAGGTTCTTCCCCTCCTCCGGTGCATCCCCTGCCTCCTGCCTTCCCCGCTTGGCCGCTCCCCCTTGCCACCCAGGTGCATTGCGCACGCGTCCTAGGTGCATTGCACTCACGCCCCGCGCCCTGCGCCGCCGCTCGCACTGAGCTCCATTCCCCCTGCCTCCCCTAGGTTCTTCCCCCTCCACTGGCTATATGAGCCTCCCTTTCCCCTCCCCATTTCCTCTCCCCCTTCTTCCCGAACGCCAAGAGCAAAGGAACGCCAGAAGCTCCACCGCCGCCGTGCGCCCCGCCGCTGGTTCGCTGCCTCTGGTAGGTCTTTCGCCGCTTCCATCACATCACCGCGTGTCCCCAACCCCCCTCTACTTTTCCCCTGCCCACTCTTCTTCTCCGCGGCCGAGAAGCTCCGCCGTTGTTGGACCTAATCCTGCCAAAGCTGATGTTTCAGAGTTTGTAACGAATTCTGAATTCGAGTACTGATTTTTTAGTACTATTTATCGAGTACTGTTCATCGAGTACTATTCATTTTCAACTACCTGATAGGGAGGAATTTTCAACTGGTCGAAAGATTTCGACCACGCACCCGGTTCGACCAGACCCTCTCACCAGGTCCCTCTCCCTTTTCTCTCCTGATCTTTGTTGAATCCTTATGCTCAATGACAGTGGGCCCCACTATCATTCTCCCTTTGTTTTCTCTGGTTGTTTAAAGAAAAATCAGCATAGCATTTCCTCTGTTTTTCTTCTGTTGGTTGCTCTCTGTATCTTGTGTTGACTTAATGACATTAGGGGTCCACAAGTCGTTGAGTTCATCTTTTTCTTTTTTTCCTCTCTTTCTCTAGGATTTTTTTTTTTAAAAAAACCATTTTTTATTTGTAATTACAAAATTATTGTAACACTCCAGCCCAATATTGAGCCTGGAATACCACTAAGCTACTCTAACCATCTAATTTACGACAACTTACTATAAAATTACAGTAAGCATATCAATGATAGAACCCATCCACGGGTCACAACAACACAAGCATGATACTATGACAATTGTAGATAAATTAGTCCTAGAAACATAGCAAGAGACTAAACCAATATTAACGTAAACCAAGCATCTAAGGTTATTCAATACCATCATGTCCTGAATATAAGTCATCATGCTAAAATAAAAGTTTCTCATGTCTCATGTCCAATGAATCAAATAAATGAGTGTAGGTTGTGATTCCAAGTGTGCTACCACTTCCCGAATGAAACGTCATCAACAGTCACCTAAAAAAACAACAATAGAGTAAGAATGAGTCCACGACTCAGCAAGTACAACCGAATAGTATGAACAACAATGAATACGAACATGACAGTCACAATATATAGAATAAGAACATGGAATGGCAGAAATCATATGAATGAATGAAATGCATGATCACCTCTTCTGCTTATACCGGTATAGATAGTGAACACCCATTGGTGTTCACTTATGGCTGCATTATCCAAAATGCGGGGATCCAAGACCCGTTTGAAGAACATTTCAAAACGGGGATTCAAATTGTCCACATTGGAATGGTGGGTCTTACTTGCCCATGTTGGAACAATAGGACTTCCCTACCCACTCCCGTGGGTGTAACAAGAATAATACTTGCAGGCATGAATGAATTCGATGAACAAAGACATATCATTAACAGAACCATGTAACCAGTTATGAACATGAATAAGTATGCATCAAACATTGTTCACCATACATTCATCGTACAAGGAAAAATTCATATCAACACAACCATACAAATGTACTTGCTTTTTTTGCTACGACGTGCGGGGAGGCAAGGCCGATGCCCCTAACTCCGGAACCCCTTCTCCTACACAAGATAATCACTAACATAAGAACAATGTGAAAAGTAGACACTACTCACACCACCTAACCCATCTTCCCAAAATGCAAGATTCGAATATTGGTTCTACTCAATTTACCCGACAGTCTAGCAGAAGGTCACACTGGAAAGTAGTACTAAAATCTTCATATCTTTTACTACAAAGCTCGGAAAGGAGTGAACTTGGACTCTCTAGAAACATGACAAAATCTTCTACGATAACCTAGTTGTTAAGGTTTTCTTATTCGGTCATCTAATATATCTAAGTATCACATAAAGTTTCTGCACCTACAATCTATCAATCAGAACTACCGCGGTAGAAGAAAATTCGTATCTTTTGATTGGCTCAACCAAAAATCAAGGTCTCTACCAATCTGGAAAGCTTAAAGGATTTCCTACGACTTTCATGTTGGGTGAACGCTCTGATTCGGCCTTTAACTAAATCATACTGACTACACAAAGTAACTGCTAATCCCCATCAGCCCTTCTGAACAGTCGCAATGAAACCATCATTACTTCTAGACCGTAACAAATTGAGTAATCTTTACGCCTATAGAAAGCTAAGAACGAGAACTACAACTATATAGGAGACAACCAGTCCAGAAAACTCACGCAACCTACCCAAAAACGATGACCAACGTTGTTGTTCCAAACCGATCTACTACTGGCAGCACCAAAATAAATCGATTAATCTACCAAGCGATTGGGGATCGAGTTTACCCTTGTCGAACCGCTGGAGATCGGCGTCTCACTACGTGAACGTGCCCTTCCTCTCATCTTCCTTCCTCCCCTTTCTTCCTTCTCCCTTTCTTCCTCTTCATTTTTTCTTCTTCCTTCATCTCCTTCCTTTCTCCTCTTCTCATCTTGGTACAGCAACATAGAGGGGGACTGCTATAGTACCGTGCTACAGTGGTGGTGTGCACTGTAGCTATAGTAGCTACTAGGGTTTTCCCCCTCCTTTTATACGTGGTCGCCCCCTCATGGGCCTCCTAGGCCAAGGCCTGAGGCCCAGGTTGCCAGAAAACTGTAGAAACCCCTTTTTCTTATGTCTAATTTCTCTTTTGAGAGCTTTCTTTCTTATAATAAATTGGAGTATTACAATTATACCTGAGATTTTTTTAACAAAATTGTACCTCTGTCGTCGAACCGTTGGGTGACTGGATTCAGTCGCCCAACGGCCAAGTGATATTAATGTGGTCGCCCAACCGTTCGATAACATTAATGTAGTCACCCAACTGTTGAGCGATAGGTGTTATCGCTAAACGGTTAGGCGACAGAAGCCTCCAGTCGCCGAACGATTGGGCGACTAAACGGCTTATATAAAGGACGTGCGGCTCGGTCTCCGGCCAAGCGACAGGCGGAAGAAAGAAAGAGGACAGGAGAGGAAAGAAAGGGGAAGAGGGAGAAGAAGAGGAGAGGGAGAGGGAGAAGAAGAAGAAGAAGAGGAGAGGGAGAGGGAGAGGAGAGGGAGAAGGAGAAGAGGGATGGAGAATAAGAAGGGTATGAACGAAGGGCAGGACATGACAGCTCCCTGCAATATAAAATGTGACAACATTCTACCTCGCTAGCAACTTTTCATAATGACAATGCAACACTCTGCCTCGCAGGTTACTCACATGAGATTAAGCACACCATACCAACCCTTTGGCTTATAAAAGGAAGTGGAAGAGATCTTAGAGAGAACACTACACAACCAAACCCAACACTACACCAGAACTTGTTTCACCACGTTGGGATGGACAACATGAAAAAGCAATGAGATGAGATCCACGAACTAGTAAGGGCTGCTGGGCCCGAGAAGAGCAAGCAAGCGCTGCTGCGGACCGGGTCCGGCAAGAGGAGCTTGCCAGGATGACAGCTCTCCGGAATGACGCCCCTGTAGCAGTAACCCCTACTAGAACGTTCCAACCGGGTGCTCGCCGCAACACCCGCCAGAGGGGGAGACGCCGCCCCTCTGTTGGTGCAGGGAGCCATGCAAGTTCTTCAAGTCTAAGCAGCGGCTGAGCCTGGGCATGCGTTATTGTTGGGGTTGCACAAACTACTCCAGTAACTATCCTGAAAGGCGTTGGGACACGAGCAGCTATCGGCAGCCGGTAAGGACCAGTTATAGTGTGTTCTCCTACTATTTATCTTTCAAAGTACGCACTAACAACCTCTACTATCTACCCGTAGTCCCTGGATCCGCTATGTTGCTACCGCAAGTGGACCGACCAAGAGATCCACCCACATGACCAGTGAACTCTCAACTACGAGGAGTGGAATGTCAAAAGGACCCGTGAGATCCGGGAGGAGGGGCGCCGCAATGACGAGCAAAATGAGCGCATACGTTAGGAGACGAAAGCTCATGTCGAGGTGTGCAGGCGCAAGGAGCGCGAGGCTCGCGAGAGGGAGCACGACAAAAAGAGGAGAATAGTGGTAAAGGCCAAAGAGGCCGGCGAGGGGTTCAACGCCGAGCTAGCAAGGAAGGGAAAATGGCCCCGGTCCACGCAGTCGCCTACCGGTTGGGCAACAGAACCTGTCGTCTGACGATTAACCAATTTCGTATCTATCGCCTAACCGTTCAGCAACAACATTATTGTCACTTGGTCGTTGGGCGACTAGATCCAGTCGCCCAACGGTTCGGCGACAGAGGTATACTTTTGTTTAAAAAAATCACAGGTATAATTTTGTAATTTTGAATAATATATATATTTTTTAAAAACCTTTCTCTAGCATGTGGGACCAAGTTGTCATACACACTTGGCTTTGCATTTGAAAAATCAGAAGACATCTTCCCCCATATATTCCGTCCATTTTTAAATTTTCATCATTTCATGTGATAATCAACCTTTCGGACCTTCGTTCTCCTTCTTACGGACTCTGATTCCATCGATTCTTGTTTCTAAATTCATCTAAAGGCGGTATATTATTTTTGGTACTAATTTTGTTTTTTATTTGTATTTTATTTGAATTTGGCTTGTTTTTACTTGTAGATTTCGATGACTTCGGAGAACCGGATTTTGATGTCGGTTCTGAACAACAACTAATTGAGCAAGGTAAGTTACATCCTTTGATTATATTTGAATTCTAGTATTTTAAATTATTTAACTTCTATTTTAAATTATTATTGCACGCGTATTTATATCCAAGTAATTTAAATCCTTGTTTTAAGATTTATAGTTATTCCCAACTTCATTGTATAGCCATATTGTCATTCCAAGTGTGATATATTTTAGAGTTAGAAATAGAAAAGAATGGATTATAGGATTACATGAATGATGGATATTATATAAGTGTTGGAGAATGGATTATCGGATTACCAATTCAGGATGTTGATTTTGGGTGGAATATGTTGAATCAAGAAGTATGAGATCAGTTGGGTATTTTGGTCATATTGGATTTATCGGACATGATTGAATATAGAAATTGGAATTAGAAATAAATCTAGGGTGGATTATAGAAATAAATCTTGGTTGGAGTATAGAAATATATCTTTATTGGATTATAGAGATAGATTGTTGATGATATTAGACTGTTGGAGTTGGATTATAAAAATAGATAATTATGAGATATTAGATTATATAAATAGATTGTTGTTGATATTGAATTGTTGGAGTTGGATTTTATAAATAGATAATTATTGGAGATTGGATTATAGCTGTAGATTATTGTTGATGATGGATTATAGGCATAGATTATTATTGGAGATTAGATTGATGAATATCAGATTATAGATATATAATTGTTGGATATTGGATTATAGGATTAGATTGTTATTGATAATGGATTATTGGAGATTGGATTACAGGTTTAGATTATTGTTGATATTGGATTATTGGATTATTGGAGATTGGATTATAGAATTATATTATTGTTGGTGTTGGATTCTAGAAATAGATTATTGATGGATGTTGGAGTTTAGACATAGATTAGTGTCGGATTGATGATGTCGAATTATATAACTAGACGATTGTTGGACATTGGATTGTTGGATATTGGTTTATGATTCTTATATTGATGGTTGACATACTGACCTTGGAATTGACAATTCTTGGACACCAAACTCTCACACCTTGTCACTCTAGTTGAAACTCTGGTTAATATAATAGTATTAATAAGATACTTCTGTTTAAAAGAATTTATGCTTAGGCAACGCCAAACAAAAAATGTTTAATTTGGGGAATTTACAGCCAAAAGATAAAATATTGTCTAAAATTGTATCAATGACACTGGTTTGTCATGGAAGTTAACAAATGCTTTGAAAGCTAAAATAAAATTAAAAATTGGTTTAAACTTGGGCGAAATGGATGTTTGGATGGTGCATGTGTATGCACGAGATCGATTCATCTCTATGATCGAGTCCCATGGGTTTTACGAAAAATCGCCTAAGTCAGTTAAGGACTGGTCTTCAAGCTGCATCTTGCTAAGCCCCATCATACTACCACATGCCTTGAATGGGTAGAACTTGGCTAACTAATTTGCAATATTTCACTGTGGTTGTGTCATCTAGTTGAGTGGGTGTTTGTGTGACTTATTATTCCCACATGGCACAAGAGGGGGCTTCCGACGATGAGTCCAAAGGAAGCGAAACCTTAGCAAGCATAACTACGTTGGGATAATGCATTGTAAAGGCTTTGTGATAATATCTTAGTAGCACACCTTTGAAAGTGTGTGACATGGACATTACTAGTGATTATCTCTTGTGGGTAAAGTTGTACAACCTCTGTAGAGTATTAAGAACTATTCGAATAGCCGTGTCCATGGTCATGGACGTGCTCAACAAAGCCACTCAAAGTTAGATTTTGATTTTATTTTCAAAAGACTTTATCAAATGGTTTTGGATTGTGTATCCAAATGAAAAATTGGGTGGGTAGCCATGTGATAGGAGGGCATCCTTCACCACTCTTATGTGAATATTATTTGACTATAAAACTTGAGAATTTAGAAAATGAATTTTAGTTATAGAATATCTGCTTTGGAACTTAGCATAAATATTTAAAGAAAACATCGCTTTATGCAAATTCAACCCTATATGTCTTCCTTTGATATTCCCCTACATGCATTATAATTCTGTTATTGGGTGTAACTTACAGAGCATGATTGTTTATGCTCACTCTTGCTTAATAAAATATTGTTCAGAGAAGAAGGACTTCGCGCTGTTGAAGATCTCGACGACTAGGCTGCTACCCCAGTTGATTGCCTATGGTAGATTAGCTGGGCTCTACTACTATTCACTCATCTTCCACTGTGTTCCTATTTGTTGGCTTGTAAGCTTTTCTGGTAATTAACTCAATATTATTAAAGTTATACGAATTATGGATGTTACCATATTTGCTTACTGTGTGAGCTAGCCACTGATCATAGGATTATTTCAGTAATACACATATGATTTTGAAGTGTTAATCCCGGGTCCTGACAAAGTGGTATTAGAGCCATATCGATTGTATGTCGTAACCTAGTTAGAATGGCAGTTAGTTGGAAACCTTCAAAACTTATATTACATAACAAGAAAAATAAATTGTTCTTACATTCTATTCTTCTTGTCTGGTCCTTCTTTCACCATTTTACAATGTTAAATGGATCCTCCTTCTTTCACCATTTTACATCGTTTCTTGCCATTACGTTCAAGACTATAAGACAAGAAGCTGTCAAGAAAGTATCATCGTCTCCACCATTCAAGAGCAACATGCAAGATTTATCGAAGACCATGAATTGAAGATCGTGATGTCAGCCAAACCATATAGTTTAAATTTGCCAAGACTCATTATGTGTATTGAGTCATTTCACTAGCTTAAGAGTATCGATCGAGTAGAACGTTTTGTTGTTTCTTGACTTGTATGGTATATTTTATTTTTGGTACGTCGTACATAGATCTTTTTGATCTTATGTGCAACGTTTCTTAAGGAGGGTTGTCGGGACCCAAATATGCAAATCTGGACCCTCTGTATATTCTGCACCAGTCCAGGATCACGCTAGTGCACACAGTGTCAACATCGATGAAATATCACATCCATACAACGAATACAAGAATAAACGAGTACCTTTAAATAACAAATAACTGTTGGGACCTTACGGTCGAGTTTTACATTTATTAAGCCATGCAAGGCTGATAATAAAGAAATAAACTGCAGCGGAAATGAAATAAACTCCGGTGGCTCCCATCAATTTACCACGAGCAACCGATCGATCAAGACCCTAACGATCAACCTTCGTAGAATTCTTCTTCAAAAGCAGGCGACGACTCCTCCACTTCTATTGATTTGTTTAGCAAGAGTGAGTACACACCGTACTCGCAAGTCATACCACAGAATGCATTTATACATGATGGCTTATTCCAAAGGAATGGCTTTTGTGGTTATTTTACAGAAATGCAACATTTGCAATTGAATACAAATAATAGATTGAAAGCATAATTCAAAACAAATAGACAATAATAAGTTAACAATTGATTTCACAAAGTACACACAGTCTAATCAAGTTATTCACACAGCTGCACAAGTTATCTCACACAGCTGACCCTTCCCAATTGTTTTTATGAAAATCTACCCCTCGTGTGAAATTCCCGAGCATGTCCATAACCGAGGACGCGGCTATTCGAATAGATTGGTATAAACACTCTGCAGAGGCTGTACACTTTACCCACACGATACAACCAGTGTAGCTAGCACTGACTATAACAAAACCTTTCAGAGATTTCATCTCAAACAATGACACTCCCGATGTGCTTTCCTGCCGTCCAATTTGTTCACATAGCCCTTGGAACGACACACACCGTTGGATTTGAAAATGGCGAACCACTCATAGATGTGACCCAAACACAGCGGTACACACCTTCCACCCCATCACACAGCTTAAATACAACCTGAGTTGTCAATGTCAAGACTCCATAACTTACTAAGTCAGGCCCAGCCCATACTAGGCATGTGGTCGTACAGTAAGGCCCAGTTCAATGGCGCACAAAGTTAAGTCCTTAATTGACCTAGGCAAGACTTCCAGTTTTTCCCAAATCACAAAGTTTATATCACACAGTTCCACCATTCACACAGATCCACCACTTGCCTCAGTCTAAATCTTTTTCCACCCTATTGATTAAGTGCAACACATGCCATCAACGAGTAACAGCACACAGCGCACAGTTTTCATCACACAGTTCCATAATCACTTAGTCAAGTTTATAATTGCAACTCTCACATGAAATGATGACTCGTGGCATGGCTAAGCAGTCTAATCGTATATAACCAACCCATGTTGGTGCTACGATAATACCAACTAATTATTAACCAACCTAGGGTGACAAAAGATCATGGCATACAATAGACAAGGTGGCATAACAATTTGGATTAATAACTACACCCAAAAGCATTTAAATAAATACTTGAAATAGAATGCAATATATTGAAACAAAGTATTTTGAAAACTGGGTTCAATATGATCAAAGGTATAACTTGCCTTGGAATAGGTCTAGATATTGGTCTTGGTCTTGAGGTGCTCCTTCTTCTGGAAAATTCCCCGAAGTATCGACGTCTACTCGCAAACGAGACAAAAGAAACAAAACAAATAAATAACAGAGGCAAAACAAACTCCAAAAATCAAATAAAATTCACCATTATATTAAATAGATCTTAATTTTATATGAATTTATAAATTTGAATGGGCTCAAACGGAGTTCGGATGCAAAAGATATGGGCTTTGGAAGATTGGAAAATCAAATAAACCCTAATTTGGGATTTTATTGAATTTCCCGAATTGTTTTTATAAAGAAAAATCGGATTATTGCGCAATGCTTGCGTCAGCCGAGAATTTCCGGAAAAAGAAATCAATTTAAAAATAGAATCTGACATGTGGGCCCCACATGTCAGTGACACGGCTCATGGTGAACCAAGTCCACCGAGCCTTTGGATCTGGGTCGGGGCTGAGGTGGTGTACCCGCGTGCGGGTGGCACTGACGCGGCACCAACGAGGCTGACACGCACGCACAGGGGCTGAGGTGGACGCTGACGCGGGCTACCACATCAGATCGACGGCGGCGATGGCTCGGGAACCAATGGCAACGGCGAACGGCGGCTCCTCGCCGGCGGTGAGTGGTACCAACGTGCAGAGGGGGTTATTGCGCACATATGGGCACTGGTTTGAGCACCTCAGGTTGACGGAGATGGCCGGCGGCGAGGAAGAAGCGGCGGCGAAGGCTCGGGTTTGTCGGACGGAAGCTCCGGCGATGCTCCGGCGACGAAGAGGTGCGCACGAGGTAGCCTGAGACTTGCTGATCACGATGGTGCAGTCGGCGAGGCAAGGGCGTAAGACGGCGCAATTCACCGGAGAAGAAGCTCGGCCGAAAACCCTAAAACTCGAAATGCGACGGCGTTAGGGCGATCGGGGCGACGAGGGTGGCGGCTTTGGGTTGCGGAGGTCCGGGCGGTGCTAAGGGGGTATTTATAGGCTCGGAGATGCCGAGATTTGGAAACCCCCAAAACGGGTCCGAAACGGCCGGGTTTTTGAATTCCTTGATTCGGGGAGATATTTGCCGAGTTCGGTTTTGATTTGGTTGGAGATAGATGCGGGATAGACAGGGGTTTAAATTGGTGGGGTTGGCGCAAGAAAATCGGGACGGGAGTCCCGTTTTCGTACGCGAGGCCGAGCTCTGGCAATGGCGGCCGAGAGCGCGAGCGCGAGGAAGAAGAAGCTCCGCGGAGACGACGACTCGGCGGCGGGCCCACTGGTCAGCGAGAGTGAGGAAAGCGCAGCACGCAAGCGAAGCAAGAACCGAGCGATGGCGATCCAACTACCGGAAGCGAAGCGCAAGTGGTGGTGAGGAAAAGTCGGGTGCATGGTGGAATAGTGTTGGGCTTCGCCAAAGATCGTTCAAGGATTTTCTTTTGATTTTTCTTTTAAATAATTCCAGAAAATACAAATAGCAATTAGAAAATAGCAAATGACTTTGGAAAAATCCCAGAAAATTCTATAAAATATATCCAAGCATATAGAATCTAAATAAAATAATTTTGGCAATTGTTGGTGTTGGGATTAAGCACATTAAATCAATTTGTCCTAAAAGTCCATATTAAGCTTTTTAAATTAATATTCAAATAAATCCAAATGGTGAATTTTCTTACTACTATTATTTAAAAGATTTTTAAAGCTCTGAAAATTGGGATGTTACAAGGGTAGACTTCTTCCCTCATAGCCCTTTATCTCTCATCCCTTTCTTTTTCCTCTTCTCTAGCAATCGCTTGGATAACTCAAACCTGTTGATGTGCAAAGGACTTGAAGGATGGACCGATACTTCAAAAGTTCGAACAACTCAAGATCTTTGGATATGAAGCCAACTTGAAGATATACGAAGATATACTCTTCTTATCTCTTTCTAGCCTCCCAATACAGTCATCCTATATATGCTTTTCTCTCTAACCTCTCCGAATCTTGGGGACGAGATTCCTATTAAGGGGGGGGGTAGTTTGTAGTATCCCGTAGTTCTATTACCAATTTTAAATTAATAAAATTATTATTTTATTGATTTTCTAATATTTAAAAGATTTTTTATTACTTTTCATGAATTTCCTAGTTTTTAAAAGTCAAAAATAAAATTTATTAGGTTTACTGGGTTTTTATTGGATTTAAAGTTAAAAAGGAAAATTTAGTTAATTTACTGAATCTTCTGGCATTTTAAAAAGTTTTTCCTATTTTTTAGAAATTAAAAATAATTTATGTTCAAAATTAAAAGCCAACTATAAGTTGGAAATAATTTTATTAAGTTTAAAATAATTCAAAGAATTTCTGTGAATTTTTCTAGAATTTTTTAACTCTATTTTCCATTTTCTAAAAGCCTTTTTGGTTTTCTTGTATTTCTATATTTGGTAAATCCTCAAAAATCCAGAAATGGAATTTGTGTCGAAACTCATTTTCTTTGGCCATTTTCCTATTCTCCCACAGCCCATCCTTTGGCCGCTCGCCAGCCCACCTCGGCCCATTCCCTTTCTCCGCCTGGCCTCCTGCCCGAGCCAACATGCGCTGGGCATGCCGCACCCAGGTTCTTCCCCTCCTCCGGTGCATCCCCCTGCCTCCTGCCTTCCCCCTGGCCGCTCCCTCTTGCCACCTAGGTGCATTGCGCATGCATCCCAGGTGCATTGTGCACGCGCCCCGCTTTAGTGACTCCGAGGTGGGGGCTGTGTAGATCTAGTCGATGCAATCCCGACAGTGGCGACCACGGTGGCTAGGGGTCGCCGACAGCGGCAGAACTTGACAATGAAGGCGATGGCAGCGATTTCCTTCTCCACACGATTCCAGCAGCTAGGGGACGACCTCGATGCGGTGGCTAGGGTTTTCGGGCGCGGTTAGAGGCGGTCCGCGAAAAGTGAGGCTCGGGGTGCCCTTAAATAGCCTTGGGAGTCGGAGTCCCGAATGGAGATGATGGCAATGCGGCGAAGGAAAGAGGAGTCCGGGTCGGGGAGGGAGACGACGCCCAAACAAGTGGGCCCACTGGTCAGCGACAGTGGCGAGCGCGCGGGTTGCGTGGCGAGCGCACACACGACGCAGAGTTGGGCTGGGCTATGGACGTGCGCAGGAATGGGCCGGGGACTTAGAGGATTGGGAATGGGCTAGGGATTGGGTTTAGGCCTAAAAGCCTTCCAACTTTTTAAATTAGTTTTCCTATTTACAAAATACCAACAGTATAAAAGGAAAAAAAAATAGCAAACAGACTAGGAAAAGTTCCAAAAAAACCTATAAAATATTTCCAAGCACAAGGAACCCAAATAAATAGTTTTTGGAATTAATTGATGTTTGGATTATTCACACTAAATCATTTTGACTTCTAAAATTCCAAGTTAGGCTTTTTAATTTCAAATAAAATTTGGTGAAATTTTCCAAAGGCTAAACTATTCAAAAGGGATTTTTGAAAGCTGGAAATTGGGATGTGATAGCTGCCCACCTTAGCTTGGCTTGGCTGAAATCCTCTCTAGCTTCCTCTCTTAGCTAAAACTTGGTTTTTTCTCTTCTTGCTTCTTCCTTTTGGCCAAAGTGAATGCAAGCACTTGCATGTCTTCTCTTTGTGGTGCAGTCCTCCCTCACCTCTCGTTGAACACCATGTATACATCTAGCATTCCTACATCCATCAATTAAGCAATTAGGCAACATCAAAGTTCTTTTACGAAAGAATGAAGTCTCAGGTAAAGGATTCACCTTATCATTGATCAATTGATGTTTAGGTATTGTTATGTGAGTGTAAACCAATGTGATGTCCTCTTCACCTCGAGTCACAAAAGAGTGACGTGCTAGACTGCCTGTAGTCAAATCTTATTAATTTTGATCAAAGATGTTGTGTAAAACATATTGTTTTGATATATGAACATGATGTGAGTGAATTTGTCATAAAAAATACTTTCATAATATTGCACTTGTTGACTTTGAAAAATAAAAAAGTCACTCTTTGGTGAACGGAGGGGAGGGAGTATGTATTTACAATTTTAATGAGCATAATGTTACACTCAAGGTCTTTCCAACATGTTCACCAAATCATATTTCTTTTTTCATAACAAAAACTAATAAATAGAAGAGAAGATGAAATGGCATTAATGCCCTTCTCTTGTTTCTTCCCCCATTGTCTTCCTAGTTCTCTAGGGAAGAGGAACGCAAGGTGAAATACCACGTTCATGGGAAAGAAAAAGAAGAAGAGGCATGATGGACAAATATTGAATTTTTAACAAACAAAAAAGAGGGGGGGATCCAAACGGGGTCTATAGTGCACACTACTACGAGTATTAAAACAAAAGTGGCCTTTGAAAAAAAACAAAAATGTGTATTAGCTGTTGTATGACCAAGCGATTAAATATCGCTACAATCACATAATTAAAATCAATCAAAATAATACAATAATGGACACAGAAAGATAGAGAGATCTTTTGGAGCCAACTCTTCTTTGACAAAATTGGCTCCATGATACTCAAATTTTGTGGCATTTTGTCGCAAAAAAAAATTATGGTGTTTGCTGCGGGACACCTAAATTTTGTATCTTTGCTGAAAGACACTATTAAAATATGGTTCTTTGCTGTAGGATACCAATGTCATTATAATAATATTATTTGTTGTTTAGGAGAGTGAAAAGGTTCAAAATTACCTTCATACCATTCTCTTGTTCTACCACATTCCTTCTCCATGTCCTCCTAGTTCTCTCTCCCCTACCTCCTTACTCCCTCTCGCCTTGGGTTGCTCTGGTGGTCTACGTTGCTGCCACTGCACACCATGTGCGACACCTCCGACCGCCAAACCGCTATGGACGGCAACGGGACGGAGATGAGGAAGTATTTCCCCATGGGGATAGAGCTATGTTCCAATCGATCCCCGTGGGCGATGGTGGGGATAGGGGCATTTCCCCCACCCTCATACCCATTCCCTATTGGGCCCTCGATAAGCATATGGCAAGTGGGCCCTTGAACATATATTGCTTGTATATCCCCTCACAAACCTTAGATCTTAGCATTATATGATGGTACCATATATTTACTTAAAATTTATAATAAATGCATGCATCGTTTACTAATATAATCATCATATTATTATTGATTATGATTAGTTGTACAATTGATGTGGTTATTTGTTACCGGGGAATGGGGCCCATCGGGTTCCCATTCCCTACCAGGGTCGGGAACGGGAGGAATCACTCCCCTATCATGCAATGGGGGACGGAGAATGGGGATCGAGGATGTCCTAGGGGTCCCAACGACGCCAGTCGTGCCTTTGTTCGTCTTCCACAACCTCTATGAATATTGCCACCCTACCCAAATCAAAAAATTGCCTCCCACCTTGTGTCCCTTCCAAAATTGATGCCCTCACTACCTTCACCACACCTTTGTGCCCCCAGCAAAGCCACTCCGCTAGCAACATGGCTGTTGGAATCCTGTCGTGCGACCAGTCATGTAGTTCATGCTCTTATTCTCAACATGCCATCGTCACAAAGTCATTTTACCGCCTTGGTCCTCTCCATGCTGGTCCAACTGCATCAGAAGCTCTGCCTCGTCGTCGTAAACCCCTTCAGAACCACCTCTGGCCTCCATTCTCACTGGAGCATCGTCCTCGATGGGCACCTCCGCTATGTCATGGCCGCCACAAGTGTTAGGCCACTCACCTCTGACCGAGCCAAGGGCACCATCGTCTTCATCTTGACCACTTTGTGCTCGTGTGCTTAATTGTTGGCCTAGCTTACCACCGTATCACAGCCGCGGTTGAGCCACACCACCCGTTCACCTTCGACATTATTGTGCCATTCTGGCCATGGAACCGAGGACAGTCGCCACTTCCTCCTCCGTCGCCTCCACCCGCACCATCCCCACCGCCCTAGGATAATCCAGGACACCGGCCAACGCGCGGGGTCGGGCGGTAGCTACGGGGAGAAGGGGGGTGTAGGACCGGAAAGGCGACTAGGGGGGGTGAATAGGCGCTTTCAAAACTTTCTCGCCTAAATCAAAAACCAACACGAACTTTACTCCTTTAGCTATGAAAGCTAAGAAGATCAGTAAGCACACAACGGAAGCCTTGTGTTGGATTTGATAAACCCCTCAACCACACGACACAAACGGAGAAAAGAACTCCTTTGTTCCTTCATCGGTATCTTGGCGGTCGACCGGCTACCACGGCGGTCGGACCGACGGTCAACCAATGATCCGGCCGACAACTAATCGGCGGTCGGACCGGTGGGCAACGGTTCGACCCGGCAAACCAATGGCTCGAATACACGGGCGGTCAGACCGCCGTTGAAAGACCGGTCGGACCGGTAGAGTCCAGTACTGAAAAACTCCACCCAAATCCAAAACGAAATTTGATCCAACTTTTGATTCAACCAATAAAACTTGACCAAATTTCGAGCACACCTCCCTAATGATATTAGAGACCTATTTCTAGCGACGATCCGTCAGATCCACTTCGCAGAATCGATCTCTCGAGATTTTACCAAAGAAGTGCACAAACCCTAGAAAAGTGGAAATCTTGATTCAAGACTTGCTTGTGGGGGTTGATGATCTAGATGACTCTAGGAGTGATCCCACACATCAAAGCAAGATAAAGTAGGCCAAGAGACCAAGCATGAACCTTTGAATCAAGGAAGCACCAAAATTATCCAAAAGGGAGAAGAACACAAAAGGGAGCAAACGATCTTTCAATTGAGCATCACAAGATTGATCGGTCACACAGGATGCTTACAAAGCCTCTCCAACAAGGAGGGCAAGAGCTCAACAAGGAGCACACTCCAAACCCTAGTTCTCCTCTCCTCTCCTCCAAACCCTAGAAAGTGAGGAAGAATGCCAAATGAGTGCTTAGAAGGTTTTCCATCTCCCCCCTTCCTATTTATACTAGAGAGCTAGGGTTTCACTTTTGGGGTCACTTACACATGGGACCCACACACACATAACTATTGAAGCAATCGCCTGCTTCACCACTTGTAGATTGATCAGCGGTTCTCATCGCGTCGCCAAGCCTCTTTTGTCCGAATCCCATCGGAACCTCCCAGAGACTCGCACCGATATCCGCACCGCCGATCCAACCGGTATGTCGAACCACCCGCTCGATCCATCTTGCCCATCTCGCACCATGCTTGTGTCACACGACCTCACCCAGATCCTTGATCGCTCGGACCTCGCTCTCCAAGTGTAGTCCCGATCCACTCACCGCTGACGTCGTTGACACGCAAGCCACCGCGCAAAGAATAGACAAACAAATCGTTTCCGGAACAAGTTCTTCACAACTTGACCCACGTTAGTTCCCAATGCAATATACAACAATAAAGCATTGAAGTTCATATAATAACACAATCAAAACTAACTCAATGCAACACTTGGCTAACCTTCAAGCCATTCCGATCGCCTTCATGGTGGGCCGGTCCGACCGATTCATCATGGTCGGACCGCTCCCACAACGGCGGTCGGACCGGTCCAAAGGACTTAGCCAAATTTTCAACTCAAAATTCAAACCTTCCGGAATTTTCAAACGAATAGAACTTTTGTTGGGAGCTCCAAAATGATGGGACCACATCCAGAGACTCCTCACTTGCCTACACAACCTATTTTTGGCCCAGCTCTAAAAACCTACTTTTGTTTTGGCGGTCGGACCGCCACCATGGCCGGTCGGACTCCTCCACGGCGATCGACCACGGACACACCGGTCCGACCACTTTGTGGTCCGACAAATGGGAGCAAATCCGAAAACGCGAGATTTTGCAAACCAACAACACCATTGCCAATTGACTCATCATCCTGAGATCGTGCACATATCCTCACGATATCCACAATCTCCCCCTTGATGAACACATTGGCAATTTTCAAAAAAATGTGGTTTTTCGAAATGAAAAGTAAAAACTTCGCCGTTTTCGCATAAAGGCACAACTTGGTCCATAAGCAACAAAAAGCCTAGAAACCGACCAAGCTGGATTCAGAATAGTATAGGCAAGTGAGATAAGGCATTGAAAGCACAAAATATTCAAATTCCAGAAAGTAGCCAAAAATCTCACTAAGGTCCATACGAAAGACAAATTGTTCTATTTGACCTTTGATCATTGTGAGTCTTCTTGAATTGCAATTCAAATCAGAAAAGGCAATAAAACCCAGAGACTCAACTCACTATGATCACAAATTTTCAAAAGGTTCACATTTTTTTTTGTGTTCTTTTATATGAAACCTTGTGTATGAAACCAAAAGCTCCAAACTCCAAACATTTTCTTCACAATCTTTCTCCCCCTTTGACAATGAATTCATCAAGATGCATGAATAAGAAAGAGCATGAAGGAATGACTTTATTTTTAAACTTTAGTAAAAAGGAACCATGACCATTATACGTGAAGACAGTACAAGTATTATACCAAGCCATATAAAGAGTAGACGCTATATTCAATCATGGCAAAACATGTACTGCAAAGCTAAAACCAAGATAGCGAGAATCGAGATTAACAAATATTAAAATCATGAAAGGTTGCTCAATATCATAGATTCACTCAAAGCAACCAGAAATGAGTCAAGCCATGTCTATAAGTAAAAAGAGACTCAAAACAAGAATTGAGGCATTTTGAGCATGAAGAGAATTCTTTTGAAACAAAGCTCAAGCACTTAGCCTTTTTGGGCAATTTTTCTTTTCTCCCCTTTTTTTTTAAAACTGTGCTAGACCTCAAGCCTTGTCGCGACCATCTCAAGCGATAAGCTTAAAAGAATGATCTAAGTCATCCAAAACTCCCCCTGAGTTCATGCCTAGTGCAATGGCAAGCCGTCTCATGAGAAAGGATTGGTGAGATCAGTTTTTTCGCACAGAAAATCTCATTTTTCATTTGCTTGACTTAAAAAGATAAAAAGCTCATTTTTCATCTCAAAATAAGTTCAAGACTCAATTCAACCTATTTGACATGGCGAGAGTCATAAAAGGATCACTAGAGCAAAACTAGTCACAAGATCCAACAAGACATGATTTGATTCACTTTGCTCACAGATATAAAGCTAGCAAGGCAAAAGCTAAGCCACACACGAAGAGCCATAAAAGAAGTCTAGCAGACTATCACTTGATATGACAAGGTATAGAAGATGAAATCAAGTCATACAAGGATAATAATCAAAGCTCCACTAATTTTATTATACAATGCAAGACAAATGAATTGAAACATGCATTATGATACAATGAATGCACAAAGAGCAACTTCCCCCTCAAAACAGCCCAATAGGACTAATAACCCCTAACTCTCTCCGCAAAGCAGCAAAACGCGAAGAGTCAAGAGCTTTAGTGAAAATGTCTGCAAGCTATTGCTCAGACTCTACAAAGTGAAGCACAACATCACTTTTCTCAACATGGTCTCTCAGAAAATGAAATCGAATATCAATGTGTTTAGTCCTAGAATGTTGCACTGGGTTTTTGGCAATATTAATTGCAGAAGTGTTGTCACAGAAAAGAGGAACACTTCCCAAAGATAACCCATAGTCCCGCAGCGTGGATAAAATCCAGAGAACCTGAGAGCAGCCACTTGCGGCAGCTACATACTCGGCCTCAGCTGTAGACTGTGCAACAGAAGACTGTATTCTAGAAGACCAAGAAACAAGAGATGTGCCCATGAAATGACAAGTGCCAGAAGTACTCTTCCTATCCACTCTACACCCCGCAAAATCAGCATCAGAAAATGCTCGAATTGAGAGAGCAGAAGAAGAAGAATACCAGAGTCCAAAGTCAAGCGTATCTTGAAGGTACCTGAATATGCGACGTACTGCTTGACGATGAGAAGCACGAGGGGAAGCCTGAAAGCGAGCGCACAGACATACGACGAATTGTATGTCCGGCCTCGACGTAGTAAGATAGAGGAGGGAGCCAATCATACTGCGGTATTCTTCCGGTCCACGGACTCTCCATCCTCATTAGGGTCCCAAGACGGTGGTTGTAGCAATGGGAGTAGACATTGGCCCATCGCTTCCCATATTGAAGCGCCAAGAAGGTCCTTTGTATACTTACTCTGGTGAACGAAGGTGCCTTCTTTCAGTTGCTTGATTTGAAGACCAAGGAAGAATGTCAACTCTCCCATCATGCTCATCTCGAATTCACTGCTCATAGAATCTGAAAATCTAGACACCAAAGCATGAGAAGAACCACCGAAAATAATATCATCCACATAAATCAACCAAAGAAGAAATCAACGCCATGCACGAGAGTGAACAAGGTTTTATCAACCATTCCCATTTTGAAATCATTTTCAAGCAAGAAACTCTTAAGCATGTCATACCAAGCTCTAGGAGCTTGTTTCAATCCATACAGGGTTTTAGAGAGTTTAAAAACATGATTTGAGAATTTTTGATTTTCAAAACCAGGAGGTTGCTTGACAAAGACCACTTCTTCTATGAAGCCATTCAAGAAAGCACTTTTAACATCCATTTGAAAAAGCTTGAAACCCTTGGATGTTGCAAATGCTAAAAGAATGCGAATGACCTCTAATCTAGCTACTGGAGCAAAGGTCTCCTCAAAGTCTAAGCCCTCTACCTGGGAATAACCTTGAGCCACAAGTCTAGCCTTATTGCGAACAACCAATCCATCCTCACTTTGCTTATTTTTAAAACCCATTTTATTCCAATAACATGAGAATCAGAAGGTCGCTCAACTAAAAACCAGACTTTGTTTCTTTCAAAATTTTCAAGCTCTTCATGCATGGCATTGACCCAAGAGGCATCAGATAAAGCATGAGTGATATCTCGGGGTTCAAAAGAAGCGACAAAAGCAGAATGTGCATGAGAATCAGGAGAAATAAACACGAGCGAGTGACTCGCTCTTGAAGATCCCCAATCATCCGCTCGGTGGATGTTGTCATTTGTATGCGAAGAGGTGCTCCTGGTGCAGACGTGGCCTCTACCTCATGAGTTGTGGAGGTAGGAACAGAGCCACTCAGATCGTCGGTGGGGATAGGAGGAGGCTGCTCAGCTGAAACTGACGTAGTAGTAGCATGCTCTCCACCCCTCTCAGAAGTAGCTGGAGGATGATTTTGTTCTTCATCCTCGAGTCATCATCGATTTAAAATGCTTCCTTGAATTTCGGGAACACTGTACCAAGCATCGGGTCTAGTACTGGGACTAGCCTCATCAAAAGTGACTTCAAGTCTCAACAATTTTGTTAGTGTCAACATTAAAAACACGATAGCCACGAGAATGAGCAGGATAACCAAGAAATATGCCATCAAAACATCTAGACTCAAATTTATCAAGATTGCCATGTTTAAGAATGAAGCACTTGCAACCAAAAATCTTGAAATGAGAGACTTTGGGAGAATGACCAAATCTCAGCTCATAAGAGGTCTTCCCAACCACAGATCTTAAGAAAACCCTATTGGAGATATAACAAGCAGTTGAGATCGCCTCAGCCCAAAACCTCCTAGGAGTAGAATGTTCATCTAGCATGGTCCGAGCCATCTCTACAAGGGTTCTGTTCTTCCTTTCTACAACACCATTCTGCTGAGGAACTCTAGGAGAAGAAAACTGATGCTCAATTCCCTATCGGTCGAGAAGGTAGAAAAAGAAGAATTCTTGAACTCTGTCCCATTGTCACTCCTAATGGCTCTCAAAGCTCCAGGTATATCAACAACAATTCTAAGGACCAAATCTCTAAAGAATCCAAATGCTTCGTCCTTAGAAGCAAGAAAATAAACCCATGAATACCTGGAGTAATTATCCACAACCACCAGCACATACCATTTCCCACCAGCTGACTGAACTCTAGAAGGACCAATTGTATCTAAGTTAAGAAGCTGACCTGGTCCATCAGTCATTACCAAAGTAAGAGGTGGATGGGAAGCAGACACCATCTTACCATGTCTACAGGGTGAGCACACAAGATCTCTAACAGCCTTTAGCCTTGGCAAACCTCTAATCAAGTCCTTGCAACTGACTCTAGACAAATGATCAAAACCTATATGCCCAAGTCTACGATGCCACAAAACAAGGTCATGAGAATCAGAGGCTACGAGACACCTAGGATCTGAAATCAAGAAATACTAAAATTTGCACAGAAGATCTTCTCAAATCTGGAGATCTCAAAAACAAGCTCACCCGAGGAATCTAGAACTCTACACTCACCTCTCTTAAACCTCACTTCTAGACCCTCATCAAGCAGCTGAGAAACAGATAGAAGATTATACCTCAGCTTACTTACCAAAGCGACGTCTTTTAGCATGAACTTGTCGTTGACGCGACAAGGTGCCCTTTGCGATCCACGGTCCGGTAGAAGCATCCCCAAATGTAATCAATTCGTTGCCGGATGCACGTGTGAGGGAGGAGAACCATCTAGAATCTCCGGTCATATATCGAGAACACCCGGAGTCAACAAGCCATATGTCCTCCTTCCTCGCACGACGGACCTAAAAAGCACAATCAGAAAACATCCGTGCCTCAGTACTGGGGTTAGTGATAAATGATCGAGGAATCCAGTACTGAGAAGCACGATGTCTGGGAGCAGCAGTAGAAATAGCAGAAACATGATCAGGAATAAAATCATAAGGATGCACATGAGAACCACCTAGACCTCTCCGAAACGATCTACCAAAAGATCGATACTCCCCTGTCTAGGTGCTACCCGTGGTCTCTCCTCACGATATCCTAATCCAACACGCTGCCTAGACCCACCAAAAGAGTCTACAAAGTTCTCTACACATCTAGGCCTATGTGTGGTGCGATAAACAGGCTGCCTAGCTCTAGAGACTACAGCTGGAGGAGGGACTCCCCTAATGGATCTTAGGACGCTCATCCTCTCTTTTCTCTCAAGCTTTGCTCTCCGGAAGCAGAACTCAACAAGATGGCCTTCTTTCTTGCAGAAAGTGCAATGTCATGGACCTTTTGAGAGGTCATGTACAGAATGAGTGAAAGCACCTTTCTTGCCAGAAAGAGTTTGAGCAAAACCAGCGGATTTGAAAACAACCCCGGATGTCTTAGGAGGTTCTAGCTCAAACAAACCATTCTTCACAACTCTAGCAATCCTAGGTGGATTTTTCTTGGAATGCTCTAGGGGATTGAAACCTAGACCACTATTTTTCACGCTCACTTTGGATTGATCAAGAATCATGTTGAGTTTCTTTTTCCCACTTGAAAACTTCTCAAGAGTCACCTTGAGGTAATCATTCTCTTTCATTAAACCCTCACATCTAGTGCACTTGCTAGACTTGATTACCTCATTGCTCTTACTCTTAAGAAGGGCCACTTCCACTTTGAAGGCCTCACAAGACACACAATAGGATTCCTGAATCCTATTCAACTGCTCCTTAAACTTGACTCTAAATGCCTCTTGAATCTGATTAACCATGGTTTCAACTTCAGCATTCAAAACACAAGAGTTAGAATCAATAACTTTCTTAGAAGCAGTAAAAGACATGGATCTTTCAATTTTAGCCTTTTCTTCAAGAGTCTTGTTTAAGGCTTCAATCTCAATTGTAAGCTTGGGACAATTTTCACAAGATGCAACTCTAGAGTAAACCAAACATTTCTTTCATCTCTTGCATCTTAATCTTATTATTCTTACAATGAGAGCATGTGTGACTAGCATCAAATTTTTGCAATTCTTTTAAAGAGCTATCCAGTTTTAATTCAAGCAAGGCACAATTTGAGCAAGTTAAAGGGATAGCTTCCATGGCAGTCACATCAAGAGAAATGGCATCTAAGCAAGCGTAACTAGACTTGAGAGATTCTAGTTCATCGAGAGCATCTTTTAGTTGATTAGTGATGAAGAATGAGCAGATTTCAAGCTTGTCAAATCATTAAGCAAGCTAGTGCAGATTCACAAATATCATCGAGATTAATAGATTTAAGCCTAACAACTTCTAGGTTCAAATTATCAATCATAATATCACGCTTCTTAATCATTTTTACTTGCTTATGCAATTTACATTCAGAAGCACCAACGCCCTTTTCATGTCGACAATAGAGGGGCATACCTCATCGGGATCACCGAAAGGATCCTCATCGTTGGAGGAGTCATTTGTCGTGGTCGTTCTTGGCCATGAAACACATGCCGGTGAAGTCATGCGCCTTCTTCTTGCCACGAGAGTCACTCTCGTCGTCCTCCGTTTCCGAGTCCACATCGCTCATATTTACATTCTCAAGAGCGGCAAGGACCCGTCTGACAAACTTTCGATAGTTTGTCTTCTTGGGTTCGCATCCTCTCCCGGGATGTCTTCGTGTCTCCTTCTCCTCCTTGCCCTTTAGCTTGGGGCACCTGGAGCGAATGTGGTTTGGCTCACCACATTCGAAGCATGTGATAGGTCCACTTCTCCTCCTATTCCTCACCTTGTTATACGCTCTTGTGAATTTGGTGGAAAGGAGGGCTAAGTCATCCTTGGGGCAGTTTCTCTAGTTGCTCATCACTTAAGGAATGTAAAGCAGATAATGAAAAACCAGATGAGCTACAATCAAGAGACTCTGAAGAACAACCCTTGGATTTGTCGACCACTAATGCCATCGACTCTGTCTTGGGGAGACGCGAGATAAAATCAATCTCATGCGTCTTCAACCTCGAGTAAAGCTTATCCATGGTAAGCTCACTCATGTGATGTTGTCATTGATGGAAGTGATCTTCATTCCCGCACCTTCACATCAAGAGCACCCGAAGTGGCGTGCATTCTCGCACTTCGTAAAATACCAAGTCAACAAATAGCGGAGATCATGAAGAATCTTAGAGAATCATCCCCGGCTCATCCAAAGACTCACGGGCCTTTGCTCGATCTTAGAGTAAACCTTTTGAGTCGGTTCATCTCACTTCCTTGATCGCGATGGACCCTTCGTGATAGTCACAAAGTGTCCGCGGATCTCGTGAGCGAGACCGCAAGTGAGCAACACGCTCAAACTCGGATCGACTAAGGCCTTGGATCAAATAATTCGAGCCTTCTTTGTTGGCCTCCACATCCGGAGTGATCGTATCGTCATCGCCCGCACGACATAAGGATTTTTCACCTTTAGCCAAATAGCGTGCCCTTGAGCCTCGATATATGCTTGCATACGAGCCTTCCAAAGATGCAAAGTCAACTCCCTAAAAATGTGTGGCTTGGTTGAGTACTTGTCATCGCCATTGCTCCAAAGACCGGTTAAGATCTATGAGAAGAGCTAACCGCTCGATACCACTTGTAGGACCAGGAAGGCGACTAGGGGGTGAATAGGCGCTTTCAAAACTTTCTCGCCTAAATCAAAACCAACACGAACTTTACTCCTTTAGCTATGAAAGCTAAGAAGATCGGTAAGCACACAACGGAAGCCTTGTGTTGGATTTGATAAACCCTCAACCACACGACACAAACGGAGAAAAGAACTCCTTTGTTCCTTCGGTGATCTTGGCGGTCGGACCGGCTACCACGGCGGTCGGACCGACGGTCAACCAATGATCGGCCAACAACTAATCGGCGGTCGGACCGGTGGGCAACGGTTCGACCCGGCAAACCAATGCTCGAATACGCAGGCGGTCGGACCGCCGTTGAAAGACCGGTCGGACCGGTAGAGTCCAGTACTGAAAAACTCCACCCAAATCCAAAACGAAATTTGATCCAACTTTTGATTCAACCAATAAAACTTGACCAAATTTCGAGCACACCTCCCTAATGATATTAGAGACCTATTTCTAGCGACGATCCGTCGATCCACTTCAGAATCGATCTCTCGAGATTTTACCAAAGAAGTGCACAAACCCTAGAAAAGTGGAAATCTTGATTCAAGACTTGCTTGTGGGGGTTGATGATCTAGATGACTCTAGGAGTGATCCCACACATCAAAGCAAGATAAAGTAGGCCAAGAGACCAAGCATGAACCTTTGAATCAAGGAAGCACCAAAATTATCCAAAAGGGAGAAGAACACAAAAGGGAGCAAACGATCTTTCAATTGAGCATCACAAGATTGATCGGTCACACAGGATGCTTACAAAGCCTCTCCAACAAGGAGGGCAAGAGCTCAACAAGGAGCACACTCCAAACCCTAGTTCTCCTCTCCTCTCCTCCAAACCCTAGAAAGTGAGGAAGAATGACAAATGAGTGCTTAGAAGGTTTTCCATCTCCCCCTTCCTATTTATACTAGAGAGCTAGGGTTTCACTTTTGGGGTCACTTACACATGGGACCCACACACACATAACTATTGAAGCAATCGCCTGCTTCACCACGTGTAGATTGATCAGCGGTTCTCATCGCGTCGCCAAGCCTCTCTTGTCCGAATCCCATCGGAACCTCCCAGAGACTCGCACCGATATCCGCACCGCCTGATCCAACCAGCTGTATCGAACCACCCGTTCGATCCATCTTGCCCATTCTGCACCATGCTTGTGTCACATGACCTCACCCGGTATCCTTGATCGTTCTGGACCTCAGCTCTCCAAGCGTAGTCCCGATCCACTCACCGTTGACGTCGTTGACCTGCAAGCCACACTGACAATAGACAAACAAATCGTTTCCGGGAACAAGTTCTTCACAACTTGACCCACGTTAGTTCCGCAATGCAATATACAACAATAAAGCATTGAAGTTCATATAATAACACAATCAAAACCAACTCAATGCAACACTTGGCTAACCTTCAAGCCATTCTTGGTCCGATCGCCCACGGGGCGGTCCGACCGATTCATCTTGATCGGACCGCTCCCACAAGCGGCGGTCGGACCGGTCCAAAGGACTTAGCCAAATTTTCAACTCAAAATTCAAACCTTCGGAATTTTCAAGCGAATAGAACTTTGACTGGGAGCTCCAAAATGATGGGACCACATCCAGAGACTCCTCACTTGCCTACACAACCTATTTTGGCCCCACTCAAAACCTACTTTTGTTTTGGCGGTCGGACCGGCCACCATGGCCGGTCGGACTCCTCCACAAGTGATCGACCACGGACACAATGGTCGAGACCGCTGTGGTCCGACAAATGGGAGCAAACCAAAACGCGAGATTTTGCAAACCAACAACACCATTGCCAATTGACTCATCATCCTGAGATCGTGCACATATCCTCACGATATCCACAGGGGGCGTCAGGAAGGAGGTGGAGGGGATTGTGTCTGGAGGAGTGCGTACACATGTGTAGGGGAGAGGGAGTGGTGAAGGCATCGGTGGAGCATGGGGGAGGGGGAGAGTGGGGAGAGTAGGACATGGGAGGAGGCTAGTCAGAAGGAAGAGAGGAAGAAGAAGGAGAAGGTGAAGGTGAAAGGCAAATATGACATTTTGCATACACTCTCTCTCCTTCTAAATAAGATAATATTATTATAATAGCCTTAGCGTACTACAACAAAGAGATATTTTTCTAGTGTCTTTCAGCAAAAACACAAAATTTAGATGTCCACGACAAACACAAATTTTTTTTAGGGTCTTGTGGCCTATTTTGGCCTTTTCTTTTTTCCAGAGGGGTCATATATCTTAACTAATAAAAAGGAGTTTACCTCTTGCATAGTCCCCTCACGCACGCAGCGCCCTCCTTGCATCTACCCATCCCCTACATGATCTTCTGGATATCCGGCTCTCAAAACACCAAAAAAGCCCAAGGAGAAGCGACTGACATGTGGGGCCACCATATCAGCCCATAACCAATGGCTAGATCCCAGGAGGCCCAATGTATCGACATCGTCCTCCCCTCTCCTAAACCGCTCTCTCGTGTTAACACTTAACCACAACTCCCATAGTCCCATGAAAGAAACTACTCCAAACTCCCTGTGACGATCGATTCTTCCTCCCCAACCCAAATCTTGTGAGCCAATCGTGGGCTCCAATGGCAGCCGCTGCCATCTCCCACCTTTCTGAGACGGGAAGCTAGGCTGTTGGGTTGTCGCGCTGAGCTGGAAGTCCTCCATCCACTGGGCTTGGGGGAGCCACGCCATAGCCAGAGCTGACCGCCACTGGGCTTAGGGGAGAGCGGCCACTGCCAGATCCGGTCGCAACCAGTTTCGAGAAGAACCATCGCCACCGAATCCGGTTGCCGCCGAGAACCGCTCCAACACTACCGTCGAGCTATCACCACTTTGTGGTGGATGAAGAAGAGAAGGGGTGAGGTGGATGGCGTGATGGAGAGGAGGGTTCACAAGGAAGCTGGACGTGGCCGCCGCTGCATCTAGAGGGAGGAGTGGCGTGGTGGTGGAGGCCATGGGGCTGTAGAGGAGAGAAGATAGGGAGACGGGGGAGAGGTAGAGGTGGGGAGACAGAGGCTGGAAAGTGATGACGGAGGTATTTCAACCACCTCACATCGACGATGACTTTATTTCACTTTCGAGATTTTAGAACATATCATATTTTTTAATGGTTTAATTTATGTACTAGCTTGTATAAATGTGTTTTACTTGATATATGTGTAAATTTTTAAATATTTTACGACTATATTCTACCTATTTTAGAATTCTGTTATAACGTGCGGCTGCTCGTGTCTATAAAATCTGAAGAAATAAAGACAACCCAATAAAATAGCACCTTACAGCAGAGACCTTTTTGCTTACAAGCAATGATACCATAAGTAATTGCTGCCCCCAAAACCTCCAAATAATAATTGCTCATAATTACCCCGCGTTCCACGAGCTCTCCGCCCAGATTAGCAAGTCACCTGGACTCTTTCCTTCCGAATAGTTTACTCCTCTTTGCTTGAGAAATTGGCTATTATAGGACTCCAAACGTTGGGTTTCTCTATAATAGGACTCCTAACGTTTGTTTCTTCAAAATAGGACTCCAAACAATTACAATAAGCTCTAATGACATTTTGTTTCTTTTTTAATCTCTTTTGTCATCTAAAAATACATGTATTTTTCAGATTGACCCTATTACCCTTCAAAGAAGAGAAATTGGCTAGCAATGTATATTACTTAATCAGACATGGCGGCCATGCCATCACCCGACAAGTTAAGCGTTGTGCTACCACCACGACCAACCGACCATGGCTACTGACCACCGACCAAGGCACACTCACCACCAAAGAAAGGCCATAGCTACCCGGCCAAGGCGGCCACCAAGGCCAAGGGGTGGAAGAAGCAACAAGAAGGTGACTTTTTTTTCAAACGACACAACAATCATTCTCAAAACATCAAGGGTAAACGGTCACGTTAGGAACAAATACATGTATTTAGATGTTAAAAGAGATTAAAATGTCATTAAAGTTTTATCAGAATTGCTTTGAATTCTATAAACAAACCTTGTGAATCCTATTATAGAAACCCAACGTTTGGAGTCCTATAATAGCCAATTTCTCTCTTTGCTTCGGCCTTCGGGTCACGATCTCTTCTCCCTCGTCGAGCTCGAGGAGGGCCGGCTTCTTGTATCCTTTGTCTTGTTCTCCCCACCCCACCGACAACCACGACCGCGTGTCTACGAGCTCATTCACCAACCCAATCATTCCTACGTGAGCAGATTCTTCCATGCTTTAACTCCCTCTTTTTCTCTGTGTCAATCTTTTCCAGTTCGTTGCATTGCGTTTGGATTGGCCCTGGTAGATTCAGGTAGTTGCGGTTGCGGTTCTTCCTATTCCTTTTTTTCTCGGTGGTTTCTGTTCTTGACGCGTTTACTTCTGGTGTGGCTGAGGCCCCTTTCTGTTCTTGATTTCTGACTAGTTTGATGTCTTTCTTGTCTTGCGGTTGCGGTTCTTCCTATTCCTTTTTTTTCTCGGTGGTTTCTGTTCTTGACGCGTTTACTTCTGGTGTGGCTGAGGCCCCTTTCTGTTCTTGATTTCTGACTAGTTTGATGTCTTTCTTGTCTCCCCATTTTGGGTTGATTGGATTGATGCTTGCCTTCCTTTTTGCGCCATTACGTTTCTTGGATGCAGTAATTTGGAATGAACTTTCTCCTTTTTTGGTACTGAATTTGGTGTAATAAACTGGTTTGGGTTTTGTACTAAATCCTCTCCCGTTTCCCCCTTCTTTTGGTTTTTGGTACTGCATTTGGATGTCCTAACTTGTTAGCTTGAGGTATTTTAGCATTTAATCGGCATTCAATACAGTTGTACTGAGGCATCTCGGGTTGTTGCTTGTTAGTTTTGTTGTGTTTTACTTCTAGTACTGCATTTGGGTGTTATTGTGGATAAAGTTCCTGCCCTTTCTACCCCCAAAAGCCCCATTTTTCCCGTCCTATGAATTGTTGTTCCCTTTCTTTTGGAGGCTGTTCTTGCAAACTGGTTGGACTCGGTTTAATTGAAGTGGACTTTCTTTTCCTCGTAAAAATCGGGACTTTGAGAGGGGTGCTTGCCATGTTTTGGATGCTGCATTGGTACTTTCTGGTGACTTCCTGTTTTCTCAGACCCCTTCATGTCCCTAGCATTTTCTTCCTTTATTTTGTTTTATCATAATATTGCTATATTTTGGAATTTGAGATGCATTTTTCTCTTTTCTTTCATGTGACAATCTTTTTTTATGTTTAAATTAAGTTTTAGGGGTGGTTTTATGCTTTTCTTTTAGGTCCTCCTTGATCTTCTTGTGTTTTCCCCCCTGTGATACAGACTAAGGAACTATTTCACATAGTTTCACAAAAAAATATGTTATCTGTCAATTATAACTGAATTTTTATGTTTCATTCTGCGCGATGCCATGAGTTGTATTTATGGAATAGTTGACTGAATTCTTCACTCCTGTATCATTGAAATAAATTTGCATTCTGGTGATAGATTTTTAACGTGGAGAGATGCTCATCCCGTTTCACACTTCCTTTTCTTGCTGCATGTGCTGTAGGACTTGGTGCAATGATTCTTAAATTTCACATAAGTTTGCTGCTTTCCTTCTTTGTTAATACTAGATTAACTGATTAACTCCATTACTAATTGCAGGAACTTTGCTTCCAATGAACTTAAGGTGTCATCGCTTGATTTGATGGATAGTTGAGATTAACTTCATTACTAATTGCAGGAACTTTGCTTCCAATGAACTTAATGTGTCATCGCTTGATTTGATGGATAGTTGAGAGTGAACCGCAAAGAGGTTGTGATCTTTATCCGGTCTTCAAGTTGTCAAGTACCACCCATAAGCTCAGTTTGTATCCAGTGTTGCAGCAATGGTACTAGGCCTCCGAAACAAGACGAAGAAGGATGCTGCCTTCCATGCAGACTTCAATATCCTCGTCCAGGAAATCAGCCCATGGCCCCCTTCTGAATCCCTCAAATCTTTGCGCTCTGTGGTACTCTTTTGGGAAAATGGCGAGCGCAGTTCAGGGAAGACAAACACTGTTGCACCTTCAATCGGGTCAGGTTCCACTTCCACAGGGGGGAAGATTGAATTCAATGAGTTCATAGGCATACAGGCTGTTTTTCAGAAGGAGGGGTCATCAAAGAGCGGAAAGTGGCAGAAGAACCTGCTTGAGTTCAATTTATATGAACCGAGGAGGGATAAGCTGAAGGGACAGCATTTGGGGACTGCAACACTAGACTTGGCTGAGCATGCAATGTTTCACGAGGATACCAGTGTTCCTGTGCCTCTCAACTCCAAGAGGAGCCTTAAAAACAATACACAGGCCATGGTTTACCTTCGAATCCTGCCTTTGGATGGGGATACCTCGAGTATTTCCTCAAGAGATGCATTATCGAAAGAGGCATCAGTTGATAAGGATTCAAAGGAATTGATGTCGGCAACAATGAGTGAGGAGTACACTGAGGATACTGATTTTGCTTCCTTTACTGATGACGACGAGGAGGAAGTTCCATACCCGTACCGCTCGGATGGGAATGTGCATACAGCTAGTGATGGATCTCAGGACTCTCTCAAGGTAAAAGCAGAACTTCATCTTTATATGTGGAATGGACTCTTGTCTGCTGATCTTACTTTGGAAAGTTATTTTCCACCTTAAGTGAAGAAACCTTGCTTGTTAAAAAATTGTAATAGATGGGAGGCATTGAGCAGGGCATAGGGAGTTGTTACTACTATCACGTTTCCATCACATTTATAAAGTGTGGCTGATATAAAAAGGGAGTAGGCAAGCCATAACTGTCGGAATGGTTGATTGGATAGTCCATACTCTGTCTCTTCCTTCACTTAATTCTGTCGAGTAAACACCATGTTAATACAACAGGAGTTCATATGCATGCTTACTAGTTTCAGTAAAAGTAGTAATGGTGTAATTCAGCTCTATTGTTCATTTTCATCCACAACAACACATGAGTTCTTGATGTTTTCTACCCTCTAATTAAACTTAGAGTCTTCTTATTTGCATCATCTGAATCTAGTTTGAAATTTTCTAGGGAAAGGATGTCAGGGTAGTTGGTAATGAAGGAGCCAGCTCATCATTGGATTCCCAGCCTGAAATGCCATCTTCCAGTACAAAAGTGAGGAGCGAAGAAGTTGAAAAGTATCCAATTCAAGTCCAAAAGGAAAATGGTCATCCAGGGAATATGTCTATTTTATCAGATTTGCCCGGAGAACAAAGTCCATCTCTCCCACCACACAGTGCTCTCAGAACTGGTCGTAAAATGTCATTTGCTTATGATATGACCGATTCCAACCAAAGACACTTTGGGGAGAGAACTTATAGCACTTTAACTAGTGATAGAGCAAAGAATATGAGGTTTAGTATGAGAGATCCAGATGTTAAAGGAAGCGTCATAAATAAGAAAGTTGATTCCCAAAAGGAAGAAGTGAAGGAAGTTAATTCCGAAGATATCTTGATCTCTCCTGATGCTAAGGCCAGTGCTGATGATGGAATGCAGTCCCTGGTGCCAATACGCATTTCAAATAATCGAAATGACAGCAAAGTTCGAGAACTAGAACTTAGGGTTGAGTTGCTTGAAGCAGAGCTGCGAGAAGCTGCTGCTTCTGAGATAGGCCTTCATTCCGTGGTTGCCGAACATGGTAGCTCAACAAACAAGGTCCATACACCGGCACGAAGGCTCTCTAGACATTTTATTTATGCATTAAAAAACTGGTCGAGAGATAAGATGGGAAGTGCAGCCAGGAGTGCTTCCTCTGGGCTGGTTTTGGTTGCAAAAGCTTGTGGATATGATGTTGCAAGGTGCATGGGATTTCAATTTATGTTCAAACCTTCATATTGAATGCCTACTTTTTTTTTTTGGGGGGTGGACTCTTTGGCTGTGATGATAATTTTTTACATCCTTAACTTTAGTCTCTCATCATTATGTTAGAGCAGTTGATGAACTTTCTAATGTATTGTTTTATCTGTATTCTGACATGATTTTTTCAATCAGGTTGAGTTTCTGGCTGTCAAACTGTTTGGTGCTGCGAGCAATTGTTACTGAAATTTCTAAGCAATCGGGCACTGGAAATGGCATCAATTCTGCTGATTATAATTCCAAAACAACACCCAGGAGAAATCCTGCATCAATGTGGGAATCGCTTAATCGGAAGAAAGGAAAATTGCTTTCCCCTGAGTTTGATAACTGGGAAGATATTGACACATTTATAGCTGCACTAAAGAAGATTGAATCATGGATATTCTCACGGATTATTGAATCCATTTGGTGGCAGGTTTGTTTCCATGTTAGTTTAAATCCTTTGTTGCATGTACCCTTGTTTGTAGGAATTTGTTGAACTTGATGCACTACAAATCTTTCCTTGCAGACATTCACGCCACATATGCAGTCTGCTCATATAATCAGTGAACCAAAGGCTAGTTCAAATGCAAAGAGATGTTATGGAAGGATTACTGTTGTGGGCAATCAGCAACAGGCAACCTTATCTATAGACATATGGAAAGAGGCTTTCAAAGAAGCATCAGAAAAGCTTTGCCCAGTAAGGGCAGCTGGACATGAGTGTGGGTGTCTGCCTATGTTGGCCAAATTGGTGAGCTTCATATGATAGATCAATATCTCGAATATGCTCATATTTTTCCCAAAGTAGGTATAGAAATATATAGTTACATATATCTAGCATGAAAAATAACTGTGATTTTTTGTTCTCAGATTGATATTAAACTGGATGGTCTATTGGAGCTGTTACTGACATTTCCAATGAGAATTTTCTTTTTAAGAGTGCCATAAACTGTAGTCTTTTTTTCATTCACTGTGAGCATCATGATTGTTGGTTTGGATGTTACAAACCGGATATGAGCATAATTTGAGCCTTAATTTTTCATGATAGGTGATGGAGCAATGCATTTTACACTTGTTCACTAGATGTGCATTTTACACTTGTTCACTAGATGTGCTTTTCCTAAAATTGTCTATGTTTATTTATACATTTCACCTTAAATTATTTTATTTATGAAATATTTTGATGTTCAATGCAACTGCATCTTGATTCAAGCTTTAGGCGCTGAGAATGAGAAAATATGGACTTCATAGAAATCTTATAGACTTGTATTAATTACCAACAGTATTTCCCTTTGATAGGTGATGGAACAATGCATAGCTAGATTGGATGTAGCAATGTTCAATGCTATTTTACGGGAGTCAGATGATGAGATTCCAACAGATCCCATGTCTGACCCAATAACTGATCCTAAGGTTCTTCCCATCCCATCTGGGAAATTTAGCTTCGGTGCCGGGGTCCAACTGAAAAATGCTGTAAGTAAACCATGCTCATTGTGAGGTCACACACTCACACTACTCACAAGTCACACCACTGGAACTTATTTATATTATTTTTTCACTTGTAATCGAGAGCATCAACCTATATCTTTTCTGGTGGTGCTAGATTGGCAGCTGGTCTAGATGTCTTACTGACTTGTTTGGTATGGACATGGATGACTATCCAGAAGTTGAGAATGGGGATGGTGAAAATGGCAGTGCTGAAACCCTCAAGCCATTTTATCTCCTAAATGCATTGAGTGATCTCCTAATGGTCCCTAAGGATGGGCTCATGGAAACCAGTACCAGGAAAGAGGCATGAGCTCCTATCTTGTTCAAAAATAAGTTCACTATTTTAATAATGAATTATCCATTTGAACTGTTTAATTCTTTCTGGTCAGTTTGAAGTTAATTTTCTATTTCTAATACTATCGTCTTGTTTTTCACAGCTTTGTCCTACCTTTAGTTCATCAATCATCAAGAGCATCCTTGATGGCTTTGTACCAGATGAATTTTGCCCAGACCCAATACAAGATTCTTTGCTTCAAGCACTAGAATTGGAGGTTAGTTTTTTCAATTTTTTAATGCATTGAGAATATAGGACTTATGTTGGTAACAAGCCTAGTTACTGAAAAATGTTATAAATATTGTGTGTATATTCAAGAGGGCCCAATAGGTAATATATATAAGGAGTACAAGAGGGTATGCCATATACAGATAAGGAATACAAAAGAGTTTTATTCTAACACCCCTTTCAAACTCATGATGGATCACACACACTGAGTTTGAAGAGAAAATACAAATGTTGTACTCTAGTATGTGCCTTCGTGAAGAAGTCAGCAATCTGTAACTCAGATAGCACAAATTGTAAAGTAAGTACTCACTCCTGCACCTGTGAGCGAGTGTATGAAGCATCCACACCAATGTGTTTGGTGAGCTTATGCTTCACTTGGTCCCGGACAATACTGATAGCACTTGTACTGTCAGACAAAAGAGTCGTAGGTCCCATCTCATGCCCACCAAAATATGCAAGTAGCCACCTCAACCAAGTAACTTCTATTGTCACTGTTGTCATAGCTCTCAACTCGGATGGGAAGCAACATTCTGCTTCTTTGTTTTCCAAGCAATCAAGGAGCCAAGAAAAAAATAGTAAGCAGAAAGAGAATGATGATCAGAAGGATCATTAGCCCAGGTTGCATCGGAGTACGCTTGAAGCTGTAGTGAGGTACAACTAGGGAAAAACAAATGACGAGAGATAGTTCCACACAAGTAGTGAAGAACACGAAGAAGGTAACTGTAGTGAAGATGGGTAGGACAAGCCATAAACTGACTTAAGATATGAACTGTATAAGCAATATCAGGACGAGTGCTCACAACGTACACCAAACTCACAAGATGACGATATCGAGTATGATCCTTAAGAAGATCACCATCAGTGGCACGACGTTGGAGGAATAGCTCTATGGGAGTCTCAGCAGTGTGAGTTTCAGTCAGACCAAGACCGGTTAAGAAGATCCTGAACATACTTCTGCTGGGAGAGGTAGTAGCCCTCAGGCATGGAAGAGACCTCAATCCCATGGAAGTATGTAAGAGAACTAAGATCAGTGCCGACCAGTCCCAAGTACCGTCCCTGTCTGTCGATCCTGGATGAAACAGGTGTGAGAGTTAAAACCAACCCTACAGCCAAGATCGGTGAGCTGACTAAAGTGAGAGAAGCTGCATAGTAAGCTGGGGAACATGGGAAACAACTGGAACAGAAAAGTCAGCGGACTAAAGTGAGAGATGTGGAGTCCGGTGTCATGTGGAAAGAAGCACCAGAATCAAGAACCCAAGAAGTACCTAGAGAACACGTCTGAGCTAGACTGGTAGAATCTGCTGAGCTGTGAGAGAGTTGTTGAAGTAGAGCCTGACAGAACTGCTGAACAGAGTCACCTTACTGAGAAGATCCTAACGTACTAGTCTGTTTTTCCGTTGAGGAAGGGCCTCCCTGCCCCCCTTGGATCGTCCAGCTCCACACGTCGTGTTCTACTTTTTTCGCACCGCACAACGCTGATAGTCGTGCCCGATGTTCTTGTAATAATTGCACTGAACCCCAGTTGGTGAAAAAATAAGAGCAGAAACAAACACCTGAGGAGGGACTGCAGTCGAAGCAAAAACCGTCGGTGTAGTCGAAGAAGAAAGGGTCTCAGCACAAAGCGTCGAAAGAGTCTCGTGTTGGGTAACGCGGCAAGGCTACGATAGCACAAACAAAAATTTTACCGCGCAACTAAGGAACCTCCGCTAGTAATAGATCACGAGATTACCGCTAGACGCGCCGACTCGTAGCAGAAGTAGAGTCGTTGTAGCGAGTTGATGTAGTCGTAGTCGTACTCACGACGCGTCTCCTCCTTCGAGTAGTCGTACTCGTCGTGCGTCTGCTCCTCCGAGTGGTCGTACTCGTCACGTTACTTCTCCTCCGACTCCGGTGAGCGACACGAGTTGCGGATCGTCCTAGTGCTGATGCTTCGCAACACAACCTCCGAGGTATCCACACGTACGGGGCAGGATCACCACGCGCTGGAGTGCTAGCACCGGCAGCGTGGTTGAGAAGGCGTGGCTATTAGGGTTTCGGGAGTTCTTCCAAAGATCATCCTCTCATCCTTTTACCCCAAGCCACCGCCCCTCTTTATATAGACATCCATGATGGGTCTCGACCTAGAGGCCCATTAGGAACTCGTGGCCTATACCAATTCGGATAACCATCCAAAACAGATCCTTGCCCTTTAAGTGTGTGACCCCACAGGTTCATGTGTAATCGGTTATGACTCGGAAACTCTTTTCTGATCACTAGTCGTTAGCGGTACCTAGCAGCACATAACGATTCCTAAGGACACACTGAATATATCGGACGAACCTTGATGTAATATGATCTATGACCAGGTCCTCATCACTTACGACCAATTAGTATCTCTATACGACCAGGTTGTATTTGGTCACGACTAGTTCGTAACTCCTTACGATCAGGTTCTTACCATTCTGTGATTACGTTCGACCAATCTACGACCAGCTCGTATCTCCATACGACTAGTCCGTAATTGATCGAACTAAGCAACTTACTCATGCATTCTCCCTTTGCCTCACGATGCCTGGTTGAACTCCAGGTGAGATTATGTGTCAACCATGGACTGTTCAATACTTTCTCGATCGAGTGTCGGATAACTTCATGTGGTCGACACTTCGATCACTAGTGGCATGGCCATGCACTTTCTTTATCCGATCACCACGAGGGGCTCAGAGACATCTCTCCTGTTATGTTAGGAGGGGCAAATCCCATCTCGACCAGTCACATCCCTCTGCATGTTTCATAGCATACCCGAAAGCTACCTTTATAACTACCCAGTTACGAGTAACGTTTGGTAACCCCTAAGAGTACTATTACACATGTAGGGAACCATGCCGATCTCAGGTCTAAGGATTATACATCATCATTACTTGAGACCAACTAATGACACAGATTCATAACAATCTCAATAGTGTCTCAATGATGGGTCTATCCAACTCCATGTTCTCTAACATGTGCTCACATTATTGATTCGATATCTCCATATCCATGACCGGTGAAACAAGGTCATCAATCAATACATTTGCTAGTCATAGAGTCACTGGTGTTCCGACCAGTGACCTTCGACCAGGGATACATTTAGAATGACATCATATAAGTTAAAGAGTTCCACCAACAAGTCACATACTTATTGATCTATAACAAATGATTCATTCAAGGAACATGGTAACATATTATCAAAAATATGAACATAATGAAATATCATCATCTCTATGATTGCCTCTAGGGTATATTTCCAACACCTCGGTGACTGTCGGTCGTGGTGAGCGGCTCAGCAGTTGAGCCCTAACAGGCTCAAACTCTGGGCGAAGACGGCAGATGAAGTCATAAAGGTGAAGGCGATTATGATCCGCCTTTGCACTTTATGACACTCCTGTTAGAGTGGAGAAGCCAGTTTGTCCAACTGGCGCCAAAGACTAACTTGGGCTCGCAAGAAGTCGTCGACGGAGTACTCCTCTGGCGAAGCGTCTCCAACTCGCGCTAAAGTGAAAAGAACTAAGCATCGCTGGTCTGCTGGTATCGCTCGCGCAAGTACTCCCAGATCTGACGAGTGGCACGCAGACCAACAATGTTTGTCTGGATGGTGTCGTCGACGCTGACCACCAGGATGGCTCGAACACGGGCATCACCAGCACACCAGTGCTCAAAAGCGTCCATGGCATACTGAAAGGCCTCATTAGTAGCATCAGCGGCAGCAATAGCGGCCTCTGCCTCCTTCTTGGCGGCCTCATTTTCTGCCGGAGGTGCAGAAGTAGGTTGTCTAAGAGAAGGCTGAACTGGCGACGGCGGACAAGGTCGGGCACTAGTAACATGTCTCCAGAGACGGATACTATCGAGCGTGATCTTCATAAGTGAAGACCACAACCTGTAGTTCGTCCCATTAAGTTTTGTTCCCGAGAATGGGATCGTAGCTGATGGAACAGAAGTCATTGGTAGGCGGCGTTGGACGGCATGGCGACCAAGACAATGAAATCTAACAAGCGGCGCTGGACGACGCAGGCTGGCTCATGCATTCAAAAGCTTGCTAAGGCCGCTGAACAACACGAGGCACGCGCGAGGGGGAACCAACGACGCAGGCTGGCTCACGCTTTCAAAAGCCTGCTAAGGCCGCTGAACAACACGAGGCACGCGCGAGGGGGAACCCTGGTTCCCCCTTGCTGGCGGCGGCAGCCGTCGGTGCTCCGGCGATGGATGACGAGCTAGCGGGCATGTGCTCGAGCTCAGGCGGCCGGCAGCAGACGGTAGAGCGCGGGAGACTCGGTGGTGGCGCAAACACTGCGGCAAGAGCACCTCCAGTGAACGGGCGACGACGATGGGCTCCGGCAAGGCAGCCAGGCTCGGGCTCGGGTGATGGGTGGTAGAGGCGCGGGAGGCTCCGGCAGCGGCATCTGCGGCAAGAGAACCTCTTCAGCGGCGGATCCCGCGACGGGAGGACCTCAGTGCGACCGGGCTTGGGCTTGGGCTTGGGCTTGGGCGGTGCTTGGCGTCAGACGTCCAGGAACACACTGCGGCGGTCGGATGGCAGCAGAAGGAGAGTTAAGTTAGTACGCTAGCTCTGATAACATGTTATGAATATTGTGTGTATATCGAAGATGGTCCAATAGACAATATATATAGAGAGAGTGTAAGGGAGTATGCCATATGCTTATTAAGGCGTCGCTTAGGCAACGCCTAAGCGTCACCTAAGCGGTAAGGCGCCTTGAGGAGTCAAGGCGTCGGCCCCACCTTGCCGTCGCTCGTCGCCTTGCCGTCGCCTGTCGCCCATGCAGTGATGGAGAGCCAGGTTCGGGCGGGAGGGGGAGCAGAGGAGGCCCCATGCGCCGGATCCGGGTGGGAGAGAGCTTGGGGCGACGTCGAGGCCGGGCCTGACAGGAGGGGAGCGAGGGGAGGCCGGCAGCGTGAAGGAACGAGGAGGCCGGCGCGCGTCGGGGAGCAGGTTCTCCACCTCCACCTCCTCCCCCTCCCTCCCCGGTCTCCACCTCCACCTCCACCTCCTCCCCGGGAACCCGGCTCCCCCTCCCTTCTCCCCTCTCTCCCTTCTCCTGGCGGCGACCCGGACTCCCCCTCGGACATATGGAAGGGAGGCCGTGAGGGAGGGGGAGGCGGGGAGGCTGGGATGCGGGGAGGAGGCAGGGTCGCCGGGTCGCAGCAAAGAAGCAGAGAGAAGGGAGAGGCCGGGATGCCGAGTGAAGGGAGAGGCGGCGCAGTGGAGATGAAGCAGGCGGGGCATGCGAGGAGGTTAAGAGGAAGCGAGGCGTGAGCGGTGAGCGGCCAGCAGTGTAGCAGTGTGGCCTCACGGATCTTTGTGGCTTCCAAGCGCTTTGTTGGGATCTTCTGCGGCCTTCCAGTCTGCTGCTCTGCACTGTCGCCTTAGGATTTCTAAGGCGTCGCCTCGCCTCGCGCCTTACCGCTTAAAAGGTGTGAGGGGGGTGAGTCGCCGAGCCTCGTCTTACCGCCTTAATAACCATGGTATGCCATATACAAATAAAGAATACAAATGAGTCGTATTCTAACAAACGTCATATGCTGGATTGCCTACATCTCACAAACCTGTAAGATATCTAGTCAATTCAATTGCTAAAGGGTATAAACCCACCCTGCTCCCGTTTTGGGTGGAATGAGCAAACTAGGCAGTTACTGACAGGGATTTTTTATAAATAAAACGCCGAAGTATTTTTAAAATTGCAAATTCAACATTTACTTGTATCATTGGGCAAATGCACATTTTTATGGTGTACCACAGAAACCGAAAAACATGTCCCTTTTTTGTGAATCTAAATATGAAAAGTGACTTTTTGACGTTTTTTTTTTTTTTGAAAATGGGTGCCATTTTTAACAATGTAATTCCGTTTTGTATAAGATTGTAGTTTCAAGTTATAGGTTGCTAATTTCACGAGGAAACTACAGCTAGGTAATTACCATTTACCAACACTGGAAGTGTATGTAACAAACTACAATTTGAGCAGTGTAGGCTGCTTGATTGCAATTTACGGAGTATTGGTCCATCAGAAATCAGTTAGCAATCTTTTCCTGTTGTTAGGACCATCTGGAGGGCAACGTCAAGGGCATTGGAGCGGTCCCGTGCAGCGCATCGCCAATCTTGTACCCTTACCCTGCATCTGGCACAATATTAAGCATCATCGGTGATCCTAGGAAGAGTGGATTGGCAATCCTTCGCAAGTCCAACACGAGCGAAGACGAGCTCGATGAGCTGAGCTCGCCATTGACCTTCGTCTCCAACTCCAAGGCGTCATCGAACCCGCTCGCCAAGCTGAAGCAGATCAGCAACTCAAACACGGCGAGGTACAGGCTCCTCCATGAGGTGTGGAAGCTGGATGACCAGTAGTGAGTATTGACTGGCCCTAGGCTCTATACCTCTCACGTACATATATAAGCTATGTTTTTCCCATATGATTCCAGCTCATGTGTAACATATAATATTTTTATGTTTCGTCACAAGCAAGACGCCAAGACCAGAGGGGGAAGAAACTACAAGTGCCGGGTTTTAATAATTTCGGTGCATTTAGATGTAAGAATGCTGTGTTTTTGCTCCAATGTGGTCCAAGCTCACCTAGATTGTGAATTTTGAGCGATGATCCATTGCTCAAGGGGCCTAAAGAATTCTGTGCAAGGTAAAATTTTCGCAAGCATTGGGTTCGAAACGTGGAGCTCGTATCTGAATACAATGTTCTGCTGGGACCAGGCCCATTGCCACCACGGCGTCACAGTGTGCATCTTTAGTCCCATACCGGTTCCTTACTGTGGCCGCGGCTGCTTTATATGGTGGAGTGAAGCACAGTGCGGCACCGACCGAGGGTGAAGTGTGGCCCTAAGGGAGGGGCGCCCACGTAACAAGCGCACTTTGTGCGGCTATAACCCTAAACCATACTGCACTCCCTCATTGTGCGGGGTCGAGTTGCAGGGTATCGGCACTAATCTCAACGAAAGGCTTGTTCTTCCGGTGCTTTGGCCTTGATAACACAAGCACCGATGCCTTGCGTGGGTGGCCCCTCCCAGGATTATAGGGTTGGTGGGTCCCTGAGCAATCAGAGACCCTATATATCCCCCTAGTAGCCCTCTTTTTTTTTATTTTTTTCTCTCCCTATTTTGTTCACAAAGTGAAAATGCTAGGATATTGCTGAATAGGATCACAGCCTGAGCACCGGAATTAACGTTCTGAATTGTTTTGGTTAGCACGAGTGTTTACATCCCACCACCTGCCAGCCCAAAACTCTAGGTATATGAGGATGGCGGAAAATACAAATTTTCTGTAAGTAGTAGCCACCTTCTTTTCGGAATTCCTTTTCACGCAGTTGCTTTCTTTCTTGTTCCCCGTGTGTAGAACAGATTTAGATTTTAAACTTGGCGGCACGGTATATCGATTTTGTGTCAACATTGTGAAATTTTTCAAGGAACTTTTAGTAAGCATTTGCGTAGTGATTGAAGCAAAAATGCACAGGAGAACCCAAGGACCGGGATGTACCAGATTAGCCATCTCCGTACGCATGCTCTAACCACATTTCCCAATTTTTGAAGGCGATGGTAAGGCATTTACTCAATAAATTACCAGATTGAATTAATCAGTAGACGGTAGAGAAACTTGTATTGTTGGAAAAATGATGAGAAATCTCGACACTTAAAATACTTAGCTCGAAATATTGTCTCATATCTCCAAAATAAGTGCCTAAAAATTATCTTCGAAGTACGAGGAAGGATTCAAAAATCGGTCACGGCAAAAATACCATATCCAGGCCGATACTGGTTACCGGCAATAACCAGTTTTCTATCAGACAGTTACATCTATCCAATTTTCGGCTGGTCACCACCCGGAATTGCTGGTCATCAATTTAAATTTTGAACTTTTTCGGGCCGATATTTTTTTTAACCGCTACGCCGGTAACCTTGAGTAGAGCACGGCTTCAGCCTTCATAATTGACATGAACAAGGCCCTCGATCCTATACAAACCTTTTGGCAGGCTATTCACGAGATAGCAAATTCCAACCTCACAGTTTGTCTTGATGGCCAGAGGTCAAAGCCATCGCCTAAAACCAAGCCAAGTCCCAATTTGTCATTTCTACCGACCGTTATCATGTCAACTGTCTTTCTGGGTCACATCACTTCATGGTTGATGAAACCATGTTTTCTGCAATAGCAAACAATTCCGTATCTGGAGGAACCTATATATGCAAGTTTGACATTTTAACTAGTGTTTGCTTTGTTGCTATGATGCCATACTTTTTTAGCTCAATATCCCACATACACAATTTTCAGCTAAGATTTTGCCATCCACATAAAGTGTGCTAGTGCCACGTTGTAGCACAAAATGTTTTGCAAATGGAAAAAAAGGGGGGCATCCAACCAAATGGTGTCCTTAAATTGTAGCTTTTCCTTGCATAAAATTAGAAACTATTTATTTATTAAAGGGGAACTCAGTATCCTAGTGTTAGTCATAATGCAAATATGTATGATTGGAAAATGACAGGCTCACAACTGGTGCTTAGGGTCACTTGGCAATGACACACCCATGCTATTTTCCTACTTGTATGTTATTTATGATGTTTGTGGCGTTACTGAGTTTGCATGGATTCATTTGAATTTATGTTTAAAAATGCAAAAGAAACTATGCTTTTGTTTTGGGAAAAAACAACATAGAAAAGACCTAGTGCCATAGCTTGTGAATCTATTGACCATGTCTAAAAGTACATGGATTGACCGCATGAACAATGTCATTTACTTTTGTCTTGGAAAATGCTTGCACAATGTATAATTTTATTATTTTTAATTGTACATTAATTAAAAAAGATGTTGTTTTTTATATTTTAAGAAATAATTGTCAAAATTCTCACGGAAGACTAAAACGTCAAAACGACTTGGTGAGTATAATAAATTTTGGGACTTCACACTGGTTTCAGGTTAAAAAAAAGTAGCCACAGACCTTGAAGTCGGGCTAGGCATTTCCAAGCCAGCCCAGCACATGGCGGATGGGGCAGGCTTGGAAGCATGACGATGCATGGCCCAACCAAGAAAAGAGAACTGAGGTGGTAGAATTAATTTGACAATGCGGTTACTCCCACCGGCCGCAACCAAGAAGCCGAGTTGAAGCAATTTGAAGAAGAGATTTGTTAAACAACATTTGACTTTTTTTTGTTAAAATATTTAAAATTTTTATTTGTTCAATATGCGTTGAGATTTGCACTTCTTCTCATATGATGAATTGGGTCTGAATTTATTATGATTTTTTTAAACATAACGGGTTCACCACATTACCGTATTTTGTTGGTATATAATTTTATTTTTTGTGTTTGTTTTGCTCAATATCTTAAAGTATATGTTAGATTTTGAATCATGTGATGAAAATATAAGTTATTAAGACTTTCAATAATAATTACAGTGACCGAGGAAAAAAAATTACATAAAAAATGATGTAATTTATGTATAATAAAGTTGTAAATGAACTAAATATTTGCTAAACAACATTCGACTGTTTTCTTTTGTCAAAATAGTCGAATTTTCATTCGTCTGATATGCTTTGAGATTTGCACTTCTTCTCATATGATGAGTTGTGTTTGAATTTATTATGATTTTTTCAGAACATAACGGGTTCACCACATTGCCGTATTTTGTTGGTATATAATTTTATTTTTTGTGTTTGTTTTTGCTTAATATCTCAAAGTATATGTTAGACTTTGAATCATGTGATAAAAAATATGAGTTATTAAGACTTTCGATAATAATTACAGTGATCGAGAACAAAAATTACATAAATAAATTATTGTAATTTATGTATAATAAAGTTGTAAATGAATTAAAATTTAACTATTTTGGGATGAGAAAATAGTCGAATCTTATATAAATGGACCCTTTGAAGAATCAGGAAGGCGGGTGACCAAACCAAATCGCGGGTACTCCCTCCGTTCTTTTCAAATGCGACAGCTATGATCAGTATCGTCAATTTTTTTAAAAAAAATTGACCAATAATATATTTAAAAATATTTAGATTAACTACATAAAAACTATATTATTATATTTATCATTAAAAATACTTTTAAAATATTATATTTTTATTAGTATAAAATACGATAAAATTATAAAAAATAATGATCAGAGTTACATCTCGTACACCATAAAAAATAAAAAATATCACCTAAAAACCGAAGGGAGTATCATGGGCCGAGTGTGTGAACCATATTGGTGGTATAAAAACACAGGGAGGATGCGAAAGACGTGTGCTAACTGCTGAGTACTGTCATACTCTGAATTTCTTTCGTTCCCGAGTTCCTCCATCCCTACCAAAATTCTTCTCTCTGGTTCCCCATGTCTTTTCTGCAACACTGTGTTGAGGAGGGTGTTGTTCGTTCCACTACCGGGTGGCCGTCGCGTGCGGTGATTGATCTTATTACGTGCACTGTCGACGGCGTGGTTTGCTCGCTAAGCTGTTGTAGTCGTCGTTGGCTCGCGGTGCACCCGATGAGCCTAGGTCGCCCGTAGGGATGGTAATTGTGCTCGATTACCCGCATGCTTGTGGGCGAATACCCTAATGAAGGTGGGTATGGACGTCTTTATTTGCCCATGGGCATGAAAACGAACACAATTCCTTGCCCATCGGGTAAACGGGCGTGGGCATGGGTATGCTCCACCCGTACCCGCTTCGCCCGATTACCCGTAATCTACTCGTATGTGTAAGGAACTATATCAATTTGTATTTGTATTTTATTTGTTGAACTTGATTAGTTGTCTTGTTGAATATGATATGTGAATTGTGATGAACTTTATTAGTTGTTGAATGCGTGATGCACCATTGATGTGTGAATTATCATGAACTTGATGTATGCATTGCTCGCGGGTAACAAGTATGTCCGCGGGCGGCGATGCATTATTCACGGGTAAACGGGCATGCCCGCGGGCGACGGGTATGGGCGAGGTTTTTCGCCCATCGTCCTTCGCGGGTATTCCCGTGGGGCGAATTCGGGGTCGCATCCATGGGTATGAGCGAGCACTACCCGTACCCGCCGTGCCTGATGCCATCCCTAGTCGCCCGCGGCTGGCCTGCTTGCACACATTGCTTCCTGACGTCTAGCTGTATGCACCCCCGCGAGGGTAGAGAGAATTTTTTGCTAATATAGCACGTTTTCGACGGGTATTGGTAGTATTGACCAAACACGAGGTATATTTTCAAATTTAACACCGTGTCAGCTGGGTTTAGTTCATGTCTTAGGGTTTAGTCAGGGTAGTTAGGTTAGTTAGGGTTAGTGATTAGAGTTTCGCAGCGGTTTGTACGAATTTTTAAACATAGCAAATAAGTTCAAAAAATTATAAAATTTTATATGGAACCTCTCGATACAGTGTACTTACTCGTATAAATTTGCCATATTTTTATTCATTAAGAATTTTTCTCACTATTTCGTGTCAATGTACTTGCCTACTTATCTTCTATTAAACAACGACAATGCATAGTTTTCTGGAGACGTACTTGTATATAAACAAGGTGGGAGAAAATATTACATTACGACACTGAATAACACGCGATACAATATGGCTCGATTGAGCCATTACTCTCTGCCTACTGCGGCTACGTCCGCGTGTGCGGCCTTGTTTTGCGTCGAGCATGACCCGTGTAATACGTCCACTGGTCCGAAGAGTGCGTGTCGGTTCGGAGGGGTGAATCAACAGTGATTTTGGCACCCAATACTGAGTAACACGGCGAACAGATGAAGTAGTCAAGCAAGACTGACCTCTATCTACCCTACGCTCTCTGTCACTCAACAAGTCAAAGATCTCACTGTTGTTTGGATCCGACCGCTATGGAAGAGCGAGTCAAGTGCCGAGAATATGTCGATCTCGCCATGTAGCTATCTCGAAAGTAAAAACGAGATCTACCCTCAGGACGGCGGAAGTTACGACCAAAGGGAGCATGAGGACGAAAATCAGGAAACTCAGAAAAACCAAGTCCTCGATGCTGCCCAAAATCATCAGATGGAACAAACCTAGACCTCGTGTTGGTCTTAGGTGCACTCAAGATCCGGGTGACCACGAATGTGCCTAAGAGACTCAACACGGTCTCTACACGCGATCTTGGCGCTACCAAGCAATGATCAACTAAATGTCCATCTTTACGATGAAGGTGCAATGATACTTCGCCTCGAGGGGTCAAGCCGCAGTGGAATCACCTTGTCGCCGAAATCCTTTGAACAAAACCCACGACTTAAAATTGACTTTCTCGATCCCCGGGCTTAGTTTTGATCACACCGGTGCTATGGTTTTGAGCACGACGGTGGATGCTTCCTCATATCCTCATGGATATCATATCCTAGACCCTGATTAAATCTGCAAATTTTAGATTTGTCTAGAATGAGATTGAGCTTCTTCTTGCCTCCTACAAACCTCTCGAGAGTGTTCATAAGATACCGACACTCCGAAAGAGAGAGGTGCAAGAAGAGCAGGGGAAGAAGGGACGCAGAAGGTAAGGGAGCGAAGAAGAACCAACAATGAGAGGAAAGATTGGCTTGTGCACGCACAAATAGACTTTGGGGGACAAATCCATCGCTAGCGATTGGTTCACGTTACTAGGCGCCTCTACCAAACCCTTAGGCTTCTTCCCAAAGACACACAATACAAGCAAATGATTGTGTTCTAGAAGGTCCTTAGTTAGCTTCACACATTTTTCATCCAAAGCAATCAAATCACATTTTAGTTTATTACATTGCTTGCATGGTGAGCTAACAAGGTCCTTAGAAGCATCTTGAGCTAATTTGTTATCGTGATCAATCATTTCTTGAAACCGCTTAGATACTGATTCTAATTCAAAGCAGATTAACTTAGGACAGTTTAAACAAGAAACAATAGGCTCTAGTAGCGCGCCTTGAAATTCAAGAATTTTGTGATCCGCCTGCTTTAGGTTCATCTTGAGTTTATTACAATTTTCACAAGTTTGAGTGAGATCAAGCAACATGGTATAAAGACCTCTAAAAGAATTGTCCTTAACCTCACATGAGGTGCAAGCAAGAGTCTCCTCAAAAGAGTGGATGAAGGAGGTGCTATCCTACTCATCTCTAATTCAAAGAAGAAGGCTAATGTTCTCTACCTTAATCATGTCAAGTTCAGAGGACACACTATCATGTAAGGTCCTTAGTTTTTCCATATCATCAATCAAAGCTGAGATGTGTCACATTCATCACGGAGGGAGCAGATGTAAGTAAAGAAAGCCCGTGATAATCTAGCTACTTCCTTCTCCAACCCAAAGACACTTAGCCCTAGACTTAGCATGGAATCTACCTAGCTTAAGAAAAGCATCATTAAGTTGGTCATAAGTGGGACTAACCTCACCTGAGTCTGAGTACGGCTCATTGTCGCTCGATTCGCCCGAGGGCCATGAAGCACATGCCGAGAAGTTGCCGCCGCCCTTGGGATCATGATCGTCCTTCCCATCATCGTTACTCCACCCTCCACCTCGCCGGTGTCCGGCCTGTCGAGGGCGGTGAGGACGCGATGGAACGACTTCTTAGCCTTCCCAAAGTTGCGGAACTTCTTCTTGCCTTGATCAGTCTTTGAGGGCTTCGTGTTCGGTTCTTGTCGATGTAGTCGTTCTTGCTTGGACCGCCATAGTCACCTTTGCCCTTCCCAAGCTTGGGACAGCTTGCTCGGATGTGGTTGGGGCCACCACACTCAAACAAATCACAGGACCTCCTCTTTTACCATCCCTCCTCCTCTTGTAAGCATGGGAAAACTTCCGAGCTAGGAGGGCTAGTTGTTCATCCTCAAGTCGCTCTAAGCGATCATCGGTTATGTCACGAGAGCGACTAGGAGAACCCACGTGTCGACTCGTAAGAAGATCCGAAGTGGGATCGATGACTAAAGCCATCGATCGTGACTTCGACCTTCGAGAGACAATGTCAATCTCGTGAGTCTTGAGACGCGAGTACAAGCGCATCAAGAGTCGTGGTCGAGAGGTCCGTGCTATCTTTGATGGTAGTCACTTTCATCTCCCAAACACGAAGATCGAGTGCGAAAGCATCTGTCGAGCGTTATCCGAGTCGGGTATGTAAGACCGACCGCCGGAGGTTGCTCAAAATCTTGTGAAAACGCGAAAAGCACTCATCAAGAGATTCACCGACAAGCATCTCAAATTTCATCAGATTCACGCTTGAACTGGTCTTGTCGAACTGTCTTAATCGAGTGGTGCCCTCATGGTATGCATCGAGGGTCACCCAGATGTCATAAGCAGAAATCAAATGAGAAATACGATCAAACTCACTTCTGCTCAAACCCTGAATGATAATGTTCCTTGCCTTAGCATTTGCCTCAACATCAGCCATATTTCCCACATTGATGTTCTCATCGGCGAGAACAAAGAAACCCGACTTTCACCTTTCTCGGATGGCATACCCCGAGCACGGATATACGTTTCCATTCGGCTCTTCCGAGAAGGGTAATCCGCACCATCAAAGACCGGAGGCTTGGTGGAATACTTGTCCGTTGCCATGGCTCTGAAGACCGGTTAAGATCTATAAGGAAGAGCTAACCGGCTCTGATACCAATTGAAGGACCGAAATGGCAACAGAGGGGGGGTGAATGGTGCTTTAAAAAATAATACTCCCCTTTGCTGTAATTAAATAAGACCTACAAAGTCCTCTGGATATCTCAAGAAGAGTGAAGCAAAATCAGAGAACGAAAACAGAAATTTCAGACTGTTCTGTAGAAATCGGAAGTTCCGATTTTACCGTGGTAGTTCCGCACTCCGAAGTTCGGGGTTGATCGGAAGTTTCGCTGCTGAGTTCCGCCGTGGACAATCGGAAGTGTCCTGGACGAAGAACAGTGCGCTCGGGTTTTTCCCAAAAATCCTAAATCCTAAATCTTGAATGCTCTTCTCAGGTCAAGTTTCTCAGGACATCATCCTAAACAACATCTTGACCTCATGGAGAAGAATCGCAAACAAAGATTTAAAGATCAATCCAAAAACGGATTTCTTGAAGAAGGGGCAAGAAAGACCAAAACTCACAATAAGAGAGATTCTCAGATTCTTAGCTCATAAGACTTTGAGGATGCATTAGTAATAGCAAAACGACTCTAGATATCAAGTTTCATGCTGTTTCATAAGACGAGTCAAAAGATACATCAAAACCCTAAACATTCAACATGAACGAGAAAGAGAATAGAGAAAGTCATAAGCAAGTAATCAAAACCTCAGAGATTCATTGATAGAAATCAAAAGATTACAAATGAAATACAGAGGAATGATTACAAGATTCTCAGTTCATTCTCTCTCAACTCAACAAACTCTCAAAAAGCAAAACACACCCTTTTGGTGGAGCTAACCCTAATTTTTCTCTCTCAAGGTCTAACCCTAACCCCAGGGTTCTCCCCTATTTATAGCCTCTGCTAATGGGCCTCCAACCCATTAAGCCCGCTACACCCGAACGGAACCGCCTCCACTTTTGCCGCTTGCGAAAAGACCCTTCGCCCTTGCGCACCTTTCCGAAGCCTCCCAGTACACCTTGTTGTGCACGACTCGCAACCGCTTCAAGATTCACGCCGTCTTCGACACATCCCGACCGTTCTGACCTCAACGCCTCCTGCGCCTAGTCCGGTACACGTGTCTCGCCACGACTCCATCTTGATTCCCTGCAGTCAACACAGACAAAAACACATCACATAGCATTGCACAATAACCTAGCATCAATATTTGTATAAGACTCAAACTCATACAAAATCAAAATCACAATTTAACCTTCTCGCACGAGCTCGGACACAATCGGAAGTTCAAGATTTACTACACGGCGGAAGTTCCGATTTTCGAACATCCGATTTGTCAGAATATCGGAAGTTCCGCTCAACAACTGCGGTACTTCCGATATCCTAACAACCGACTTCCGGATATGTAATTCGATTTGATATCTCGAGAGATCACTTAATGTCAGAATTATCAGACACTCCGCTACCCCTTGAGCGGAAGTTCCGATTACCTTCAGCCGAAACCAAAACCCAGATAAACCGGAAGTTCCTTTTTCCAACACCGGTAGTTCCGATTAATCGGAAGTTCCGCTCCATACACAGCGGTAGTTCCGATTTCCCTGACTCGGCCCAGAAACAGTCCAAACTGAAAACCTCAACTCTCAATCTAATCAACACACTTGTCAAATACTCATCACTCGAGTGGAGGACCTCTCACATGGTCTCTCAATCTCCCCTTGATGAGTATATTGACAATCGAAAAAAGCATAAGATGAGTTTGAGATTCCGGTCAACCTAGGTCTAAACAAGTGCAATTAAGCTCAAGACCAAGTTGACAAAAGAGAAAGACTTGAGATGAGATGAAAGAGCAATTTTCGCACAAAACTCAAGGCTTTTCTTCGTAAGGCTTTTCTCACAATCATTCTCCCCCTTTGGCAATAAAATCATCAATATGTAGAAAAAGGGAGGAAAAGACTATATGATGATCATTTTAAGCATTAGGAGCGATGTAGATTATCCAAAATGACTATTAGAGTATTACACCAAGCCATAACACAGAAGAATGCTATCAAGATCATGACAATCGATGTATAGAAGAGCTAAGACAGAAAGTCCATAATCTGATTAATGATCCAGTTCTTTAGCAGGTCAAATAAGTCAAGATTGAAATCTAGCTAAAAATATCCAAGAATGATGCAAGCCATGTCAAATAATCTGAGTTGAACCAAGAAGACTCATACTGAACAGTTTAGAGTGCTACCAGTTGAAGGACTCATTTTATCCAGAACTTGGTCTCTTTGAAGATAAGCAATTTTAGCACATTTTTCTTTTTCTGAAGACTTTTTACGGTTTTATCTCAGTAAAGCAAGCTCTGGACTAGGTGCCATCCACAACTGCCTCCTGAGCTTCAACCATTTTTTTTATAGCCATGTGCTAGATCCCAAGCCTTATGCGACCACTCCAAGCAACAGACTTAAGGAGGTGATCTTAGGTCATCCAAGGCTCCCCCTGAGTTCATGCCTAGTGCAATGGCAAGCCGTCTCATGAGAAAGATTTGGTGAGATCAGTTTTTTTGCACAAAAGAGATCATTTTTGCTTTTGAAGTTTTTAGACCAGCGATTAGAAATAAGTCATGTTTCTTAACAAACTGACATAGCTTACTCAAAGGTTCAAAAGAGATTCAGGACTCAACTCAGCCTACTTGACATGGCGAAAATCATAAAAGGATAGTTTTAACCAGACTAGTCTCAAGAGCTATCATGACAAGATTTTAATTCAAGTTTAGCATTTTTAAATACCTTAGCATGGCAAAGACTAAACTACACATAAAAAGTCATGATAGATCTAGCAGTTTAGCATAAATCATGGCAAGATGTAAAAAGAGAAAACAGATCATAAGGGATAATAAACAAGGCTCCATTTGATTATTATGCAATGCTTGATGAAATACACAAAAATCCAGATTCCCTTCAGAATGAAATGCATCTTTTAATTCAGGTTGAGTTATGACACAATTAAGAATATGGAATAACCAAGAATAACTCCCACAACCAAAGGAACAAAAGCGAGAATCGATAAGTAAAAAGAAAAGGCATCCTTTAGAGCATAGAAAAGATATAGAAAACTATCGCTCAGACGGTTCTTATCTACCCCATATGATTCTAGGACTATCACCGATCAACTCTTACACTAAGGAGCAAACAACATCCCTGTCTACCCAAGGGTGGCCCACCCTGCTAGAACCTATAAGAAGTGAGTAAGCTCTACTTAGAGAAGGAAGAACCAGCTAATAAGCAGCATCCTAGAAGCACAAGACAAGAAGTAGCAGTCAAAGTAATTTGGCAAGAGAACCTTTCTAACCTATGCTGGAAGGACTTCGACCCAAAATATTAAAAGAAATGCAACCAGAAAGGAGTAAGCGTATAATATGATATAATATAATATAATACAGTAGTAGCACAAAGCTCCCCCTCACAGCAGTCCGTAAGGACAAACCACCCCAAGCTCTCCCCAGAGCCGAAACCGAGAGCCATCCAGAGGCTTAGTGAAGATATCCGCCAACCGGTGTTCACTCTCCAAACCGAGCACAATGTCACCCTTCTCTACATGGTCTCGAAGAAAGTGATATCTGATATCAATATGCTTGGTCCGAGAATGTTGCACTGGATTCTTTGCAATGCAAATCGCAGACGTGTTATCACAGAAGAGTGGAACGCAGTCGATAGATAGCCCGAAATCCTGCAGGGTCGAGACCATCCAAAGCACTTGACTACAAAGAATCGGCCGCGACAGAACGCTCGGCCTCTGCAGCGGATCGCAACACACCGGATTGCTTCCTCGACGACCAGAGGCGAGAGAAGTGCCAATGAATTGGCAAGTGCCGAAGTGCTCTTCCTATCTATCCTACACCAAACAAAGTCGTGACGGAGAAGGCTCTAAGAGATAGACAAGAAGAGGAAGAGTACCGGATGCCATAGTCAATGGTAGCTCGAAGGTACCGAAGATGCGTTTCACCTTTGACGGTGAGATACGCGAGGAGAAGCTCAAACCGAGCACAAAGACACAGAGAAATGTATGTCCGGTCTCGAGGCCGTGAGATACAAGAGAGAGCCAATCATGCTCTGAAATCCTTTTGGTCAACAGTTCGCCGTCTTCATCCGGATCCAGAGCATTGTAGATGCCATTGGAGTTGATATGGCTTTCCATCATTCATGTCGAAACGCTCAGAGGTCTCGAGTGTATTTGCCTTGATGAAGAAAGGTACCTCTCCGAGTCTGTTTGATTTGGAAGCCAAGGAAGAAACTCAACTCGCCCATCATGCTCATTTCAAACTCCGAGCTCATGACATCGGAAAGCTGGAAACGAGCATGCGAGGAGCCGCCAAAGATAATGTCATCCACGTAGATCCGGACGAGCGTAAGATCGGTGCCAAGACGGCGGATGAACAAGGTTTTGTCAATTTTACCCATCTCAAAACCATGGCTCGTGAGATAGGACTTAAGCCTTTCATACCAAGCTCGGGAGCTCGCTTGAGTCCATACAAGGCTTTGGAAAGCTTTGTAGACATGGTTAGGGTATTTGGGGTTCTCGAAACCGTGAGGTCAGTCTCACATAGACTTCTTCCTCAATAAGTCCATTGAGGAAGGCACTCTTGACATCCATCTGGTAAAGCTTGAAACCCTTAGAAGTCGCAAAGGCAAGGAGATTCTAATGGCTTCAAGTCTAGCTGCGAGGGCAAAAGTCTCTTCAAATCTAGACCCTCAACTTGAGAGTACCCACGAGCTACCGGCCTAGCCTTGTTTGAATGACTAACCCATCTTCACTTTGCTTGTTCTTGAACACCCATTTGGTCCCAATGATATTATGACCTTGAGGGGTTCAACAAGGACCGACCTTGTTCCTTTCAAAGTTTTCCAATTCCTCGTGCATGGCGTTAGTCCATGACTCATCGAAAGAGCATGACAAACGTCTTTGGGCTCAAACGAGGCAACAAAGGCGAATGGAGACAGAATAGAGACATGCCGCTTTTGAGCGAGTGACTCGCTCAAAAGATCTCCAATTATCTGCTCTCAAGGATGGTCCTTTTGAATGTGTCTTGGAGGTCCAGGTGAGATGAAGAAGTGGCCTCTACCTCATTAGCGGATGAGATAGGAGCAGAGCCACTAGCTTCGAAGAAGAGAAGGTAAAGGTGATCTCCTCGAGGTGCGGTGGAAGAAGGCACCTCAAGAGGAAGAGAAGGAACTGGATCGGGTAAACAACCCTCATCTCCATCCTCCTCATCGTCCACAAAGATGGACTCGATCGCTCTAAGGAACTCGAGATATCGAGGCCTAGTCCTCGGGTGGCCTCATCAAGGTCACCTCCTGAGTTTCTAACAATTTACTAGACTCGCGGTTCCTGGACTCTATAGGCACGAGAAGAAGTCGAGTAACCCGTAAAGATCCCATCACAAGATCGTGACTCGAACTTATCTAGGTTCCTGACTTGAGAATAAAACACTTGCAACCAAACACACGAAAATGCGAGACGCCTGGTTTTCGCCCATATCTCAACTCATAAGAAGTGTGATGCAAGAGTGCGGGAGAAAACTCATTAGAAACATGACAAGCAAGAGTAATTGCCTCACCCAAAACTTCCTAGGTGTAGAGTATTCATCAAGCATCGTCCCGCCATCTCGACCAAGGTACGGTTCTTCCTCTCCACAACGCCATTTTGTTGGGGGCGATGGAGACGAGGCGGTGCTCTACACTGTCTCACCACAAAACTCTCAAAGTAGGAATTCTTGAACTCGTGCCATTATCGCGAATTGCTCGTAATGCACAGGAGCTCAACAGAAGCCTACTAAAAGACCACGAAAAGAGTAAGCGTCTCATCCTTCGAGGCTAAGAAAAACACCCAAGAATACCTCGAGAAGTCATCGACCACGACAAGTACGTACCACTTCCCTCCCTCTTGTCGCACTCTAGTTGGTCCCATCTGTGTCCATATGGAGCGATTGACACAGTGCATCCGTCATAGTCATCAGAATGGAGGATGTGAAGCGGCAACCATTTTGCCGTGCGGCAAGGAGTACAAACAAGATCCTTGACCATTTTGAGTTTCGGCAAACCACGAATGAGATCGTGGCCGCTAACTCGGGTCAGATGATCAAATCCTATATGACCAAGTCTCCTATGCCAGAAAGTCAAATCACGGGATTCAGAAGCAATTAAACATCGGAGAGGATCACGGAAGATCCGAAAAATCAGCACGAAAGATCCTCCCATATCGAGAAATCCGCTAACTAGACTACAGAAGAATCAAGAATTTTGCAATTGTTTTTCTTAAAGCTCACCTCGAAACCGTCATCGGTAAGCTGAGAGACTGAAAGCAGATTATACTGCAGCTTACTTACTAAGGCAACATCTTTTAAAATAAAAGAATCATTAATGCTCACAGTACCTTTAGCGATGACGCGCCAAATGAAGCATCTCCAAAGGTGATCGTCTCATCACCGGAGCACGGGCTAGGGAAGAAAACCAGCGAGAATCTCGGTCATATGACGTGAACAACCGAGTCTACAATCCGGACCTTTCCCTTCCAAACGGCGACCACGAGTCAAGCAGAGTAAAGTCTCGAGATGGGGTGAATCAACAATGATTTTGGCACCCAATCTTGAGTAACACGGACGAATGATGAAGTAGACAAGCAAGACCGACCTCTATCTACCCTACGCTCTCGTCACTCAACAAGTCAAAGATCTCACTGTTCTTTGGATCCGATCGCTATGGAAGAGCGAGTCGAAGTGCGATAACATCTTCGATCTCGCCATGTAGTAGCTATCTCGAAAGTAAAAACGAGATCTACCCTCAGGACGGCGGAAGTTACGACCAAAGGGAGCATGAGGACGAAAATCAGGAAACTCGGAAAAACCAAGTCCTCGATGCTGCCCAAAATCATCGATGGAACAAACCTAGACCTCGTGTTGGTCTTAGGTGCACTCAAGATCCGGGTGACCACGAATGTGCCTAAGAGACTCAACACGGTCTCTACACGCGATCTTGGCGCGCCTGAAGCAATGATCAACTAAATGTCCATCTTTCTGACAGAAGGTGCAATGATACTTCGCCTTACGAGGGCGAAAGCTGCAGTGGAATCACCTTCTTCGTCGAAATCCTTTGAACAAAACCCACGACTTAAAATTGACTTTCTCGATCCAGGCTTAGTTTTGATCACACCGGTGCTATGGTTTTGAGCACGGCGGTGGATGCTTCCTCATATCCTCACGGATATCATATCCTAGACCACGATTAAATCGCAAATTTTAGATTTGTCTAGAATGAGATTGAGCTTCTTCTTGCCTCCTACAAACCTCTCGAGAGTGTTCATAAGATACCGACACTCCCGAAAGAGAGGTGCAAGAAGAGCAGGGGAAGAAGGACGGCAGAAGGTAAGGGAGCGTAAGAAGAACCAACAACGAGAGGAAAGATTGGCTTGTGCACGCACGGTAGACTTTTGGGGACAGTCCTACTGCTAGCAGATTGGTTCACGTTACTAGGCGTCTCTACCAAACCCTTAGGCTTCTTCCCAGCACACACAATACAAGCAAATGATTGTGTCTCTAGAAGGTCCTTAGTTAGCTTCACACATTTTTCATCCAAAGCAATCAAATCACATTTTAGTTTATTACATTGCTTGCATGGTGAGCTAACAAGGTCCTTAGAAGCATACTGAGCTAATTTATTCTTGTGATCAATCATTTCTTGAAACCGCTTGAATCTGATTCTAATTCAGCAGTTTAACTTAGGGACAGTTTAAACAAGAAACAATAGGCTCTAGTAGCGCAGCTTGAAATTCAGCAATTTTGTGATCTGCCCGTTTTAGGTTCATCTTGAGTTTATTACAATTTTCACAAGTTTCAGGCAGATCAAGCAACATGGTATAAAGACCTCTAAAAGAATTGTCCTTAACCTCACATGAGGTGCAAGCAGTAGCCTCAACAGTAGTGGATGAAGGAGGTGCTATCCTACTCATCTCTAATTGACAAGAAGGCTAATGTTCTCTACCTTAATCATGTCAAGTTAGGAGGACACACTATCATGTAAGGTCCTTAGTTTTTCCATATCATCAATCAAAGCACAGCATGTGTCACATTCATCACGGGAGGGAGCAGATGTAAGTAAAGAAAGCTCCCGTGATAATCTAGCTACTTCCTTCTCCAACCCAGCACACTTAGCCCTAGACTTAGCATGGAATCTACCTAGCTTAAGAAAAGCATCATTAAGCTGGTCATAAGTGGGACTAACCTCATCGGAGTCGGAGTCTGACTCATTGTCGCTCGATTCGCCCGAGAGGCCATGAAGCACATGCCGAGAAGTTGCCGTCGTCCTTGGGATCATGATCGTCCTTCCCATCATCGTCACTCCACCCCTCCACCTCGCGGTGTCCGGTTCGTCGAGGCGGTGAGGACGCGATGGAATGACTTCTTAGCCTTCCCAAAGTTGCGGAACTTCTTCTTGCCTTGATCAGTCTTTGAGGGCTTCGTGTTTGGTTCTTGTCGATGTAGTCGTTCTTGCTTGGACCGCCATAGTCACCTTTGCCCTTCCCAAGCTTGGGACGGTTTGCTCGGATGTGGTTGGGGCCACCACACTCAAACAAATCACGGGACCTCCTCTTTTACCATCCCTCCTCCTCTTGTAAGCATGGGAAAACTTCCGAGCTAGGAGGGCTAGTTGTTCATCCTCAAGTCGCTCTAAGCGATCATCGGTTATGTCACGAGAGCGCTAGGAGAACCCACGTCGACTCGAGAAGAAGATCGAAGTGGGATCTGACTAAAGCCATCGATTGTGACTTGACCTTGAGAGACAATGTCAATCTCGTGAGTCTTGAGGCGAGTACAAAGCGCATCAAGAGTCGGTCGAGAGGTCCGTGCTATCTTTGATGGTAGTCACTTTCATCTCCCAAACACGAAGATCAGTGCGAAAGCATCCGTCGGCGTTATCCGAGTCGGGTATGTAAGACCGACCGCTCGGAGGTTGCTCAAAATCTTGTGAAAACGCGAAAAGCACTCATCAAGAGATTCACCGACAAGCATCTCAAATTTCATGTATTCACGCTTGAACTGGTCTTGTCGAACCGTCTTAATCGAGTGGTGCCCTCATGGTATGCATCGAGGTCACCCGGATGTCATAGCGAAATCAAATGAGAAATACGATCAAACTCATACGCTCAAACCACGAATGATAATGTTCCTTGCCTTAGCATTTGCCTCAACATCGACCATATTTCCCACATTGATGTTCTCATCGGCAGAACAAACAAACGACTTTCACCTTTCTCCGGATGGCATACCCACGAGCACGGATATACGTTTCCATTCGGCTCTTCCGAAGGGTAATCCGGACCATCAAAGACCTGGAGGCTTGGTGGAATACTTGTCCGTTGCCATGGCTCAAGACCGGTTAAGATCTATAAGGAAGAGCTAACCGCTCGATACCAATTGAAGGACGAAATGGCAACAGAGGGGGTGAATGGTGCTTTAAAAATAATACTCCCCTTTCTTTGTAATTAAATAAGACCTACAAAGTCCTCGGATATCTCAAGAAGAGTGAAGCAAAATCGAGAAGCGAAAAGAAATTTCAGATCGCTCAGAAATCGGAAGTTCGATTTTACCGTGATAGTTCCGCACTCCGGAAGTTCCGGGGTTCAGTGCGGAAGTTTCGCCTGCGGTAGTTCCGCCGTGGACAATCGGAAGTGTCCTGGACGAAGAACAGTGCGCTCGGGTTTTTCCCAAAAATCCTAAATCCTAAATCTTGAATGCTCTTCTCAGGTCAAGTTTCTCAGGACATCATCCTAAACAACATCTTGACCTCATGGAGAAGAATCGCAAACAAAGATTTAAAGATCAATCCAAAAACGGATTTCTTGAAGAAGGGGCAAGAAAGACCAAAACTCACAATAAGAGAGATTCTCAGATTCTTAGCTCATAAGACTTTGAGGATGCATTAGTAATAGCAAAACGACTCTAGATATCAAGTTTCATCTTTGTTTCATAAGGCGAGTCAAAAGATACATCAAAACCCTAAACATTCAACATGAACGAGAAAGAGAATAGAGAAAGTCATAAGCAAGTAATCAAAACCTCAGAGATTCATTGATAGAAATCAAAAGATTACAAATGAAATACAGAGGAATGATTACAAGATTCTCAGTTCATTCTCTCTCAACTCAACAAACTCTCAAAAAGCAAAACACACCCTTTTGGTGGAGCTAACCCTAATTTTTCTCTCTCAAGGTCTAACCCTAACCCCAGGGTTCTCCCCTATTTATAGCCTCTGCTAATGGGCCTCCAACCCATTAAGCCCGCTACACCCGAACGGAACCGCCTCCACTTTTGCCGCTTTGCGAAAAGACCCTTTCGCCTTTGCGCACCTTCCGAAGCCTCCGTACACCTTGTTGTGCACGACTCGCAACCGCTTCAAGATTCACGCCGTCTTCGACACATCCCGACCGTTCTGACCTCAACGCCTCCTGCGCCTAGTCCGGTACACGTGTCTCGCCACGACTCCATCTTGATTCCCTGCAGTCAACACAGACAAAAACACATCACATAGCATTGCACAATAACCTAGCATCAATATTTGTATAAGACTCAAACTCATACAAAATCAAAATCACAATTTAACCTTCTCTGCACAGTTCTGGACACAATCGGAAGTTCCGCACTTACCACAGCGGAAGTTCCGATTGTCGAACTATCCGCATTTTGTCAGAATATCGGAAGTTCGCGCTCAACACTGCGGTACTTCCGATATCCGGAACAACCGACTTCCCAGATATGTAATTCCGATTTGATATCTCAGAGATCACTTAATGTCAGAATTATCGGACACTCCGCTACCCCTTGAGCGGAAGTTCCGATTACCTTCAGCCGAAACCAAAACCCAGATAAACCGGAAGTTCCTTTTTCCAACACCGGTAGTTCCGATTAATCGGAAGTTCCGCTCCATACACAGCGGTAGTTCCGATTTCCCTGACTCAGCCCAGAAACAGTCCAAACTGAAAACCTCAACTCTCAATCTAATCAACACACTTGTCAAATACTCATCACTCAGAGTGGAGGACCTCTCACATGGTCTCTCACGCCCACTCCAACTGTAGTGACATACGTAACAGGTTCACTAACGAAGAGTATGAATGTTGTCAACGAAACGACCAGAGGTTGTAAGTGTCTTACAGCGTCGTCACGTCAGAAGCGCTATGACGATCGAACGAGCGGTGGAGGGTCTGCTGGTGCGTCTCCTCTGTCACCGGTTTCGGGCGCTCCTGTAACATCCCAAAGTTCTGTTACCAAAATAAAAATAAATAAAGTTATTATTTTGTTGGATTTCTGGCTATTAAAGAATTTTCCCGATTTACTGTAACCTAATAAGAGTTTTTCAATGTTAAAAAGAAAACAAAAAATTAATTATTTAATTCCTTTGTTTTAGAGTAAAAAATAAAAAGTATAGGATTTTATGGTATTTTATTTGATTTAAATTGAAAAAGTAAAATTTTAATTAATTTCTGGAATTTTTTGGTATTTTAAAACAATTTTCCTATTTTTCCACAAAATAAAATCAAAAATAAAAGCCAACTTTAAGTTGAAATTATTTTTATTAAGTTCATAATAATTTTGGAATTTTTTGGAAAATTTTCTAGAATTTTTGGACTCTATTTCCTTTATTCTATAAATGTATTCAATTCATGGTTTAAATCTAATTTCGAAAAATTAAAATAAAATTTTTTTGTTCCCGTCGGGGTCACCCATCCTGTCCCTATTCCCCGTTCCCCGTGTGAGCTCGCTTAACATACATAGCCCACAAATGCACTGCCATCCTTCCTCTTTCATTCTTTTGTTTTATACACTTCCTGCCTTCCTTTTATGCTTTCCTTCCTTTCTCATTTCTTCTCAACGCGGAACTCTCTTCCTGCCCAGAGCAGACACGGCAGGCCGACGCCATTAATACCCAACTAAAGCTTTTCAAATCCCATAATTCCCTCCATGATTCTTCATGAAATCACAGGCATTCAACTCCCCTCATCACTCCACCTCCATTCCCGGCCATTCCTCCCCTCATTAATGCGTAAAATCAACGGAACACGCCATGTCCGTCCGCGACATACGTGCATTGATCTCCTCCTCCGGTCCAGCTCCACCCCTATATAAGAGAGACCTGGGTGCCTCTCCTCTCCCTCATCCATCCCCGAAAATCTTAGCTCCTCCCTCGCTTTCTCCTCTCCACAATCGAAGTTTTTCTGACGACGGCCAAACTCCGTTCATCGGCCATTTGCGCCGCGCATAGTGCATCCCCGCCACCATCTCCACCACCCCTAGCTTCGCCTCGCATCTTTATACGCCATGCTCACCTCGCCTTCGTCGGAACATCGCCGGAGCACCGCTGCCCCCGTGCGCCACCGTCGCCCGTGCGCTACTCGCCGCGGCGTCGCGTCACCTCCGGCCGAACCGCCACCACCATCGGGTAGAGTAACTCGTCGGGGTTCTATTTTTGTTGTTCGCCGGCCACCTCTCCCTTCCTATCGCCAGCACGACCAACCCTTCTGTGTCTTTTACTATTTGTGCATGAGAATGAACAGTACCATGCAAACTACTATTCGCTCTCCACATACCCATTTAATTCATTCGAAAAATTCATTCTCTCTCATACAAACTCTAAACCCGTTGATTCTTCCTCCTAAATTCATCTAAATTCATCCTCTAATTTTCAGTATTTATTTCACGATTTTATTTAATTTATGTTATTTATTTGGTCCCTTTTGCGCGTTGTTGCCGCCGCCGGCCGACCGTGCCCGTTACACCACAACCGAGGTGAGCGTTGTGTTCCCCTTGTTTATCTTGTTAAGAAATCGGGCCCAGGACTCCGGAGAGTCCTGGCCCAGTACGGGCCCAGGACCCCGGAGAGTCCTGGCCCAGTTGAACTCCTCATCCCGTAGTCTATAAATAGATGGTCTCCCCCTCTTATTGTAACCCCGATTGTTAGAAGGAATAAGCGGACTCAAGTCCCGCATATCTCGTGTTCATTCTATTGTTGTGTTCTTGTGTTCTTCATCGTTCTTACTATTACGATCATTGTATACGAGGTACAGTTGATTTGGACTCGCCAATGACGGTTACTCAACACGTTATCAAGACGATCGACTCTCCTCGCATCGAAGGTAAGCGTCGAAGAACGACACTCGTAGATTGAATCGTATTTTCTAGATTGCTTTCAATTCTGCAAATTTGCTTTCTAGATTGTTTATCTACGGTGCAAATCTGTTCTAATCTACCGCGAGCTGACTTGAAGTCGCCGACACAATGTCGATCGGGAGATTACACGAAAGATCAGTTGTCGATTGTATCGTAGATTGATATTGCCAATTCACCGCGAGCCGACTCGAAGTCGCCAATCGGTACGAAAATTACATCGCATCAACACTACTCATCGTATGAACAGTACTCGTATGAGCAGTAAGAAGAAGAAGAAGAAAAAATGCCGGCGCCCGCCGGCCACACCGACCGGCCAACAGCCGCACCTGCATCCCCTACATGGCAAATCGAGCGGCGGCTTGAAGCCGCCTACGGCCGCCGCACGACACCCCCCTCCCCCCGCCGCCGACCTCGAAGGCACACCCGTGCGCCCGAACGAGCCGCCCGAAGGCATCCTCAACCCCAAAAGCATCACAGGAAAAGGGGAAGGGAGAGAGGGCGCCACGCCGCCGCCACGACCGGCTGAAGCCGTCGGCGGCGCGCCGCCGGTCCGCCGCGGTTGAACGCGCCACGCCACGCCGCCTCGCTCGCACAAGACTTGGCCGGCCGCAGACGTGAAGCCTCCGTGGCGGCACTGCTGCCCGTCTTGGACGCCTTGAAGAAGGGAGGGAGAAGCGCATTGCCTTGCGCCGCCGCATGGCTATCGGCCGCCGCCGCGCCGCGGCCACTCGAAGCCACCGCTCGCCGCGGCCCTCGCCCCCGGCTCCCGGCCCGCACGGCACTATTTGAAGAAAGAAAGGGGAAGGGGTGGCGCGTCCCAGCCGCTCCCGAGACCGACGTCGTCACTTGAACCGACCGCCGCCCGATCGGCACCGACGACCGCCGCCCTACCACCAGCGGCGCCTCCGGCGGCCCAGCAGCCGGCACTCTGCTGCGGCGCGCCGCCGCCTCCGCCTCCGGCCCGCCTGCCGCCGCGCGCCGCCCTCCGGACGCCGCGGCGCAAGGCCGCCGCTTGAAGCGGTCCGGCTCCGCGCCGCAACACCCACCGCCTCCTCGCGCGCCTGCGCCGCTCGCGGCTATTGCCAGTTGGCCGCCGGGCGCCGCCGCGAGTGCAAGCTCCGCTCGAGGGGCCTGCTGGCTCCAGCAGGTTCTCGGCCGCGGCGGCTCCCATGAATGGAGCCGCGGCTCCCATGATGGGAGCCGCCGCCGCCGCCTGAGGGGAACTCGGGGGTAGGGAAACCCTACCCCCGAGTCCCCGACCCGCCGATTTTATTCGTGAGCGGGCGAGCCCAAAAGGCGGCCCGTATAACACTGACAAAAAAAAAAAAGAAAGAAAAAAATGGCTAGTTTGCAAAAAGGCCTCGGTATTTCTGTAAATTACGCGAAAAATTTCTCAGAACTGAATTTTTCATGTTTTAACCCCTGGAAATTGCAGAATTCGCCGAAAATTCATATTCCAGCAGAAAAGGGTATCAGGAATTCAAATTTTGAATCGGTTTTTGCATTTGAAGCATATTTCACCTTGTTATTATTATTTCTATGCAATTTATTTATTGTATTTACTGTTTTGATTATTTGTGATTATTAATATTGCTTTTAATCACTGAAAATAGCAGTAAAACATGAAAATGCATGAAAAAAATACGGAATCACGAACTAGGAGTTCGAAGAGCATTATAAGAATTTTGCAACCATTTTATGGAAATTACCAGCAGTAATCTTATGAACTTTTTGCATGAATATGAAAAATGACTGGCATCACGAACCAGGAGTTCGAAGAACTGACCCGGCATGGCCAGAATTTATACAATCTCCAATTATGTGATAATGTAATCACATATGAGCAGAAGATTGAAAAAAACCATCTCTACCTTTACTCGAATGCGGTGCAATCCGCACGCAGTTATTGTCAAAATGGCTACAAGTAGTATGCCGCAGTGATTGACATCATGAAAATTGCGGAAGCTCAAGATGATGTTCTAAGGAAGAACTACATCTCACAGCCACCTAGTAGCAATATTGGCCATAAAGCCAATACTAGCAGCTACAAGGTGATGAAGCCTCTCACGAAGGAGAAGGGCAAGAAGGGTAAGGTCGTTAGTCGCACGTAATTGGTGTTTTACAGTCTAAGAAAAGGGGCAAAGGATAGCATAAGGCACATCTCACCATTGCAGGCACGGTAGATCCACACCCATTAGTTGCACTTATGGATGTAGATAGCCTAGTAGCAGCCCCCATCATGCCTCCTTTGGACGTAGCAGCAGCCACAGCCGTAATTGCCCAAGAGGAGAAGATCGTCATGTAGCAGATTGAGGCAGAAGTTTCTGAATACTTCGCTGATTCGATCTAGTGCACGCATTGCACTTAGATCCTTTTACAGTCACTTGCATTTTGTGATTGTGATGAAATTTTGAATAATGGTTGTAGGCTCTAGAAGAGCAAAGCATTAAATTCTTATGATGAGTCCTGCAAGACTTATATTTCCCGTATTTATGATAGCAAGTTATGTTCTAATATCTGAAGTATTTTATTTTATGTGTTGTTGGATTTCTACTGCATATTAATAAAGTACATTATATTAGAACGCATATAGCGCCCTATGGAGGAAGTGTGCTTAGCAGGTAGCGGCATAATGAATACCACCTTGAGAGAGATGGAATTTTTCAGTCGATCAGTAAGAATGCTTGTAGCCTTACAACAATCGCAGGCAGCGATACATGTATAATAGGCTCAGGAAGGGCCACAATTATACTCTCGACGGACATAACTTTGGTCATTAAAGAAGCCATGTTGTGCCCATAATCGACTGGAACTCTCAAGGATATTCGCGCTAACGGTTTCCACGTAGAGACTGAAGAAGAGCATGGTAAGGAATACCTGCTCATTACAAAGCGTGACGAAAATAGTAGAATAATGGTATTAGAACGACTTCCATCATTTGAAAATGGGCTATACTACACTAATATTAAGGTATCTGCAGCCTATACTGCCCTGAAAACTATATTTAGAAGCTCTAAACCTCTTCTATCTCTGGCATGATAGATTACGCCACTTAGGTCTTAGGATGGTGAGAAATGTAATTAACAATTCACAGGACATAGTGTCAATGTAAAGAACTTCCGAATCCGGAAGATTTTGTGTGCCCTGCATGTACCATCGGGAAACTGATTACTAGACCCTCTACTCTGAAACTAAATGACGAAATCCCTGCATTCCTGGACCGTATCCAGGGAGACATTTGCGGTCCTAAACAGCCCCTGTAAGGGCCATTTTGGTATTTATGGTGCTCATCGATGCTTCCTCGAAATGATCGCATGATTGTTTATTGTCTACGAGAAACCCCGCTTCTGCAAAGCTAATCTCGTAGATAATTAACATTAAGAATAATTTCCCTGATCATCATGTGAAGTCCACCAGAATGGACAACGCCGGAGAATTTACTTCAAGGGCATATGATGATTATTGTGTCAAAATGAGAATTAAAATTGAGCATCTTGTACCGCATGTCCACACCCAGAATGGACTAGCAGAATGGTTATTTACCAACTACATGTTGGGGACACGCAGTCCTGCACGCAGCAACTCTCATCAATTTTAGACCACCGGTATATAACATACATTCACCTATGCAACTAGCGCAAGGGTCAACACTGAAAATTTCTCATCTTTGAAGGTTTGTGATGAGGACATCCCTTCCATGGATACAACCGCGCCTACACACAACACTCAGCCACAACAAGTGTTACAAGGACCACTTACTCGAGCTCGTACTCGCCAACTTAATTACCAGGTGAATTCATTCCTATGTTTATATATTACTGAGAATAGACCGCTACCTAAAGCAAGTGATTTAATTGTGCTTAGGAACATGGGAAAGGACGAAGGCGAGGCATGTGGAGTCATGGACATGCTTGGAAGACATAAGGGAGGTCACCACGTCACTTTTTGGTCCAAGACAAGCAAGAGTTCGAACGGGACCCGTTTTGGAATCGATTCGGCCTCGGAATCACCGACAAAGACTGACTTCAAACGGCGATAACTTTCACATACGACGTCCGTTGGAGGTCCACGAGTACTTGATGGAAAGATAATTTCGTCCTCTTTCCAACGGATCCGGCCTCACCTCCAAACTCCTTCTGGACTGATCGTAATCATCAAAAGAAGATGTCATATCACTTGTTTGGGCCAAACTGGGCTTTGTAATCATACTGAACTTGGCCCATCTGCCGGCGGCCCACCCGGGGGCGTGGTTACTGTTCACATGAACAGTAAGTCGCGACCGTTAGTACCACCTCGCTAGTTCGTTAGTTTTGTGGCTCCTCGTTCCCTATTTAAGGAGGCCGCACCCCTTTAGTTTTCCTTGGATTTTGTTGAGTTAAGTTTTAGCCATTGTGCAAACTTACTTCTTGATTGTGTCGACGACCACTGTCAAGACGACTTTTGGAATCCCAACCTTTCAATACTTCATAAATATTTGCAATACATCAGATTGCGTTTTATCTTATTCTTGCGTGTTCTTCGATTGCATGCAGGAATAGACCTTCGTGGTCAGGTTGATCGTGCTTCCAGCAAGGTCAATAACGCCTCGGAGTTGGTTCAACGATTGCTAAGGCGCAAGCATCGTAGTACGGTTGTAGTCGAATCGCGAGAGTTACCTCCACCGAAATCGATAGTTATCGTTCTCATCGAAAGATCGGGACAACAAATAGAACCTTAGGGTTCATCAAGTGGTATCAGAGCTACAGTTAATCGGTGAGAGTTTCCTGTTTTCTAGTAGTAGATTCGTTTTTCATACCTAGAGTCCAAAAAATTGCCAAAAGAAAAAATTCGCATCTATCATCCATACCAAGCCCTTTGAGCCTTTGCAATTTTTTTCTTTTCAGTTTGCTTGTTGAATATTTAATTACATTGTCGTGTCTAGTTGCTGATCTTTAGTTCTAGTTATTGTCTAGTTGGTCGTTGTCTAGATTGCTTCTCGTGGTTTTTCCTTTGCGTCGCTTAATCGTTCTTTTAGGGTTCTTAGTTTTTGCATCTAAAACATGAAAATTCGTGGGTTAGAACTCCTCTAATCTGCACCAAAAAAAAGGGAGAGAGAACACTTTGCTGTATTCGTGACTTGTTGAAAACCCTAGAGCCGGCAAAAAAAAAATAGACGGAGAAAGAGGCCGCCACACAAAACAAAAGCCGTGGTAGAAAAAAGAAAAAAAAATCTTACACCAAAACCAGTGAAATTTGGTGGAGCCGTTCTACATATAGCCACAAACTGGCACAAAAAATTTCAGCAAGATTAGCCCACGGAATCAAAATATATAGCAATTTAAAGATTGAAACCGAGTCGGTTTCGGTCCGAATCTGATTCCGTTTCCGAGAGACCTTCAGTAAAACGGGCATAACTTTTGTATATGGTGTCCGATTTGGACGTTCTTGGACTCGTTGGAAAGCTAACAACGAGTCGCATACTTTCCACTTAATGCACTTGTCTCCCTCCAGGGAACCCAAAATCGGTCATTTGCGGCTCCGAATTCACGTCACAAGTTTTCGGTTTCGGTTTGTGCCGTTTCTTTTAGTCTTCCCATCAGAATTTGGGGTTCGTCTCAACTGGAAAGTTGTAGATCTCATCGAAACCTTTCAAACGAGTATATATAAGCCATATAAAACTTTGCTTTTTCATCTCTTGAGACTAACTATTGTTTTCTGATTAAACTAAAGGGTTGTTTACGCTTCACGTTATTCTGTTTTTGTGCTCTACATCGTGTGAACCATCTTGTGCCCTACAAAGAAGTTTGAGTAGTTGGTTAGCGTCTCTCCTAGCACTTGTTGTAAGGTTTTCCATTGCTTACATCAAGTCACATTTATCTTTGCGTGTGCGTACATACACATCTCTTAGTGGGGCTTTGATTAGCTAAACTTGGATTAGACTAGGATCAGCACTTGTGACTAGTACTTTGAACTGCTTTTCAACTTTGCATACTGATTTGAACAATTGCTTTTCCTTTGCTACCATACTTGAGCCCTCCCAGCTACACCTCTTCTACACCGTACAGGTTGATCTTCACCGCAATCGCTCTATCCAATCTTGGAGATACATTGACACCGGGTTGCCGATCACCCTGTTGCTTGGTAAGAATTGGTAAGAATTGATAAAAGGCTCGAGTGTGAGCGATCGTTGAACCACCACATCCTAGTAGCTGTTATGGACATATTCTTGTGATTTGCTAACAATGGCAGGTTCTACAGAGTGGATGAGGATACATCTCATACTCCTCGTACGAGGGGAATCGTACAACATTTCCGGCGCATCATGAACCTTCGTGCGGAGGGTCTTGAGGAAGATGTCAGGATCACTAATGAGCGACTTGCTCAACTTGAGGCGCCAGTTGAAACAAACACTCGCTCGCGCGATGGAGAGAGCGCAAGGCGTCACTAACACTTCTTTGGCAGGTATTATGGCACGACTTGACAAGCTTGCCCAGGCTTCCAATGTTGTTCCCCCTGCTACCCTGGTGGTAGAGGGACAAGATGAATTCGACTATATGACTGATACCGAGGCCAATGACATGAGTAACCACAACAATGATCGAGCTCATCGACAGTTGCGTTTAAATCGACAAGGTATGCGACGAGATCCCCCACGACGTGAGGTACGTGACCACGATGATTCTTTTGCTAAGGTTAAATTCACTATGCCCTCTTTTAATGGTAAATATGATCCTGATGGTTATCTTAATTGGGAACTATCTGTTGATCAAAAATTTACTTGCCATGAATTTCATGATATTAGACGAGTTAGGGCTGCTACTAGTGAATTTACCGACTTTGCTTCTATTTGGTGGAAAGAACATTGCCATCAACATCCCAACAACATACCTAACAATTGGGAGGCTTTAAAATTGCTTATGCGGCATCGATTTGTTCCCTCATACTATGCTCGTGATTTGTTAAATAAATTACAACGCTTACGACAAGGTACAAAGTCTGTGGAAGACTACTATCAAGAATTACAAATTGGTATGTTGCGTTGTGACTTCAATGAGAATGAGGAGGGTTCAATGGCTAGGTTTTTGGGAGGGTTGAATCGAGAAATTCAAGACATACTAGATTATAAAGATTATAACTCCATTACTAGATTGTTTCATCTTGCTTGCAAAGTGAGCGTGAAGTGCGAGGGCGCTTGAGGCGAAGACACGATCTAACTATTCTGCAGTCGCACAAACTCATGGACGCCACGAACCCCTACTGCCCCGTCCACTAGTACACCACCACCGTCATCATCCAACATCAAGCAGGGCCCCACTACCTCTAGTTCAGCACCACGAGTTTCTGAAGCAGCCAAATCAGCACCACAAGCTTCTGCCAAAAACACTTCTTGGTTGCTTGACGGGATTTAACTAAGGACATTCAATGTCATCGTTGCAAAGGCTATGGACACATGATGCGAGGCTGTCCAAACAAGCGCATCGATTATACGAAGATGGTGGGTATTCCTCTGCTAGTGATTTTGATGATGAAACATATGCTATGCTTGCAACTGACCCTGCAGGACATGATGATGAATCTGATCATGAGGAGGAACATGTTGGCGCCGAAGATGCCGATAAGTATTTGAGCATTATTGTGCAGCGCGTACTAAGTGCTCAAGTTTCGTCTTGAGCAAAATCAGCGCCATAATTTATTCCAAATCAAGGCGTTGTCCAAGAACGCTCAATTCGCATAATCGTTGATGGTGGGAGTTGCAATAATTTGGCGAGTATGGATATGGTGGAGAAGCTTGCTTTGTCGACCAAACCTCACCCCACCCATACCATATTCAATGGTTCAACAACAGTGGTAAGTTGAAGGTAACACGTATGGTCAGAGTAAACTTTTCTATGGGATCATACCATGATTATATTGATTGCGACGTTGTTCCTATGCAAGCTTGTTCATTGTTATTAGGAAGACCTTGGCAATACGATCTCGATTGTGTGCATCATGGTAGGAATAATCAATACTCTCTCATGTTCAAAGGAAAGAAAATTGTGTTGCATCCTATGACTCTGAACAAATTATTAAAGATGAACTTGCTAGAGCTAGTAGAGAGAAGAATCAGAGGCGCTAAGAGCGAAAATCAGATTGTAGCAAAAGAGCTTGAACCACATAAGAAGAAAGCATATGAAACTACTCATGGAAAGAATAAAGAAATTAAATTGAAAGGTGCTAGTTTTCTTGCTACCAAATCTGATATGGTGAATTGGGTGTTAGTAATTCTATTTGCTATGCATTAGTTTGCAAAGAAGCTTTATTTTCATTTGAGGACACACCTTCTTCTTTGCCTCCTATTTGTCATTAACATTTTGCAGAGTACAAGGACATCTTTCAGAAGGACATACCACGGGGTTGCCACCGCTTCGAGGCATTGAGCATCAAATTGATTTAATTCTACGCATCATTGCCCAACCGCGCACCATACAGACCAACCGGAAGAAACCAAAGAAATTCAGCGCCAAGTTCAAGAATTGCTTGATAAAGGGTATGTCGCGAATCTCTTAGTCCTTGTCTTTATTAGGTCATATTAGTGCCTAAGAAAGATGGATCATGGCGCATGTGTGTAGATTGTAGAGCAATCAATAACATCACCATTAGGTATCGTCATCCTATTCCTAGGTTAGATGATATGCTTGATGAGTTGAGTGGCTCTGTTGTTTTCTCGAAGGTTGATTTGCGTAGTGGATATCTTCAAATTCGCATGAAATTAGGCGATGAATGGAAAACAGCTTTTAAAACTAAGTTCGGTTTATATGAGTGGTTAGTAATGCCTTTTGGGTTAACTAATGCACCTAGCACCTTCATGAGACTAATGAACGAAGTTTTGCGTGCTTTCATTGGTAGATTTGTGGTGGTTTATTTTGATGATATATTGATATATAGCAAATCATTAGAGGAACATCTTGACCATTTACGTGTTGTTTTTAATGCTTTACGTGATGCACGTTTATTTGGTAACCTTGAGAAGTGCACCTTTTGCACCGATCGAGTCGCGTTTCTTGGCTATGTTGTTACTCCACAGGGAATTGAAGTTGATCAAGCCAAGATTGAAGCAATACAGAGTTGGCCGACTCCTAACACGGTCACACAGTCTGAAGCTTTTAGGACTTGCAGATTCTACCGCCACCGTGAAGGATTTCAGACCATCGCCACACCATTGAATGAGCTCACCAAGAAGGGCGTGCCATTTATTTGGAGCGCCACACAGGAGAACGCCTTCACCACGTTGAAAGATAAGTTAACACATGCACCACTACTCCAACTCTCTGATTTTAATAAGACTTTTGAACTAGAATGTGATGCCAGTGGAATTGGTTTAGGTGGCGTGTTGTTACAAGATGGGAAACCTATAGCATATTTCAGTGAGAAATTGAGTGGGCCTAGTTTGAACTATTCTACTTATGACAAGGAGTTATATGCGCTTTTTCGAACTTTAGAAACTTGGCAACATTATATATGGCCCAAAGAATTTGTTATACATTCTGATCATGAATCTTTAAAGCATATTCGAAGTCAAGCAAAACTAAACCGTAGACATGCAAGGTGGGTGGAATTTATTGAGTCTTTTCCTTATATCATAAAACACAAGAAAGGAAAGGAGAATGTTATTACTGATGCTTTGTCTAGGAGATATACCATGCTTTCACAGCTTGATTTCAAAAATTTTGGATTAGAGACTATTAAAGAACTATATGTGCATGATGCTGATTTTACGGATATATTGTTGAATTGTCAAGAAGGGAAAATGTGGAACAAATTAAAGCGTTAATGATGGGTTTGTGTTTAGAGCTAACAAGCTATGCATTCCAGCTAGCTCTGTTCATTTGTTGTTATTACTGAAGCGCATGGAGGTGGGTGATGGGACACTTTGGGGTGAAGAAAGCGGAGGATATACTTGCGATCATTTCTTTTGGCCAAAGATGAGGCGGGACGAGCGCGCCGTTGCTCATTGCACTACATGTCAAAGAGCTAAGTCACGACTTAATCCTCATGGTTTATACATGCCTCTACATTCCTAGCGCCCGTGGGAAGATATTTCGATGGACTTTGTTTTAGGATTGCCTAGAACAAAGAAGGGGAGGGATAGTATATTCGTGGTTGTTGATAGATTTTCTAAGATGGCTCACTTCATACCATGTCATAAGAGCAATGATGCTACCAATATTGCGGATTTATTCTTTCGTGAAATTGTTCGCTTGCATGGTGTGCCTAATACTATAGTTTCATATCGTGATGCTAAATTTCTTACCCATTTTTGGAGAACTTTATGGGCTAAATTGGGGACTAAGCTGTTATTTTCTACTACTTGTCATCCCCAAACCGATGGACAAAGCTGAAGTTGTGAATAGAACTTTATCTACAATGCTTAGAGTCGTGTTGAAAAGAATTTAAAAATGTGGGAAGAATGCTTGCCTCACATTGAGTTTGCTTATAATCGTTCATTGCATTCTACTACCAAGATGTGCCCTTTTGAGGTTGTTTATGGTTTTGTGCCTCGTGCTCCTATTGATTTATTGCCTATTCCTTCTTCGGAGAAATTGAACTTGATGCTAAACAACGTGCCGACTTGATTTTGAAAATGCATGAGACAACTAAGGAGAATATAGGCGCATGAATGCTAAGTATAAAATTCTTTGGTAGTCGGGAGAAAACATTTAACTTTTGAACACGGAGATCTTGTTTGGTTGCACTTGAGAAAAGATAGGTTCCTGAATTGAGAAAGTCAAAATTAATGCCTAGAGTGATGGTCCTTTTAAAGTGTTAGACAAGATTAATGATAACGTATACAAGCTTGAAGCGCTGCAGATTTTGGGGTTAGTCCCACCTTTAACATTGCGATTTAAAGCCATACTTGGGTGGAGAGGATGAGCTTGAGTCGAGGGCGACTCAAATGCAAGAAGGGAGAATGATGAGGACATCCCTTCCATGGATACAACCGCGCCTACACACAACACTCGGCCACGACAAGTGTTACAAGGACCACTTACTCGAGCTCGTGCTCGCCAACTTAATTACGGGTGAATTCATTCCTATGTTTATATATTACTGAGAATAGACCGCTACCTAAAGCAAGTGATTTAATTGTGCTTAGGAACATGGGAAAGGACGAAGGCGAGGTATGTGGAGTCATGGACATGCTTGGAAGACATAAGGGAGGTCACCACGTCACTTTTTGGTCCAAGACAAGCAAGAGTTCAAACGGGACCCGTTTTGGAATCCAGTTCGGCCTCCGGAATCAGCCTGACAGCACTGACTTCAAACGGCCACAACTTTCACATACGACGTCCGTTGGAGGTCCACGAGTACTTGATGGAAAGATAATTTCGTCCTCTTTCCAACGGATCTGGCCTCACCTCCAAACTCCTTCTAGACTGATCGCAATCATCAAAAGAAGACGTCATATCACTTGTTTGGGCCAAACTGGGCTTTGTAATCATACTGAACTTGGCCCATCTGCCGGCGGCCCACCCGGGGGCGTGGTTACTGTTCACGTGAACAGTAAGTCACGACCGTTAGTACCACCTCGCTAGTTCGTTAGTTTTGTGGCTCCTCGTTCCCTATTTAAGGAGGCCGCACCCCTTTAGTTTTCCTTGGATTTTGTTGAGTTAAGTTTTAGCCATTGTGCAAACTTCTGTTCTTCAGTTGTGTCAGACGACCACCTGTCAAGACAACTTTTCGGAATCCCAACCTTTCAATACTTCATAAATATTTGCAATACATCAGATTGCGTTTTATCTTATTCTTGCGTGTTCTTCGATTGCATGCAGGAATAGACCTTCGTGGTCAGGTTGATCGTGCTTCCAGCAAGGTCAATAACGTCTCGGAGTTGGTTCAACGATTGCTAAGGCGCAAGCGTCGTCGTACGGTTGTAGTCGAATCGCGAGAGTCACCTCCACCGAAATCGATAGTTATCGTTCTCATCGAAAGATCGGGACAACAAATAGAACCTTAGGGTTCATCAGTTTGGTTGCAAGGTTTATGTACCTATACCACCACCACAGCAAACTGAAATGGGCACTCTCCAAAAGTCTGGGATATACGTTGGTTATGAGGCGGCATCCATAATCGGTATTTGGACCCCACGGAGATTTGCATGCAGCCGCTTACCGATAGCATATTAGATGAGAATTATTTTCGTCATTAGGGAGAAATCAACCCTTGATGTAAAATGTCGAGAAATAGAGAAGTCCAGAAGATAATTGAAGTCTAGAAGATAATTGAAATCCATGTATATGACCCGCGCACTAGTGAAGCAAATAGAGAAGTCCAGAAGATAATCGAAGTATAGAAGATAATTGAAGTCTAGAAAATAATTGCAGTCCAGAAGATAATTGATTTGCAAGCATTAGCGAATCAACTGCCTAACCACTTTAGTGATTTGAAGAGCGTGATCAAGTCGCATATGCCTATACGCAATGCACCGGAGAGGGTTGAAATACCGATGAAGATATCCCTAATCTCGTCCTAAGGCCTCTGAAAGGACGAGAACTCTGGCCCCTCGAATCCGAAGTAAGCGGGGACGCCTGGTGAAAAAGGATGAGAAGGACTTGACACAGCTGTGAGGACCCCGGATTATTGAGCTTGTAATGCTTAGTCACCAATTGACCCTAGCATCACAAACGAAATAACCCGTGTCTTCGAGACATGTATACTTCCCAGAACGCAGTATACACACCTCTTTACAAAATTCATGCATCAATTCCATTCATTCACATAGAACCGAAGCAGAAACAACATACCAGAAGATAACATAAATAAAGGATAGTCATTACAAAAGAGAGGCCGTAGGCCAAATGACATATACATAAAGAAATTTAACAATGAAGCAAAAGTGCCATAAGATGGTGTAAACCAAAAGAGCCAATCGGTGTGCCTTTAACCCACAAGGCAACCGCCAGGACCGCCAAGCTAGTCGTCGAATCCACAAAGACATCTCACAAAAGTGAGGCCCTTGGGGCTCACTTTCTTCCCTACAAACAAAAGCAAGGCAAAAGCGGTGAGTACTGAATGTACTCATAAGACTTACATGTGGAATAAGAAACTGTACATATACTACATGCAAGCTCATTGAAGTGGAGGTCAGTATGTTTTATTTTAGCATAAAGCAAGTTTCCATTTGCAATAATGTAATAGATTGAAAGCAATTTAACAAATCTGTTTTAATGTTCAAATAACCGAAAGAACAACATTAATAATGATAGATAGATGACAACAACAATCCTGGAAGTGACTAACCCATTAGTCACCACAACAATAGCATGAATTACCCATTCATGCCAACCATGCCAAATTTTAATTTTTAAAAGGTTGCAGTCTAGTTCTTGCACGACCTTACCAAGCATGTCCATAACCTAGGGCGAGGCTATTCGAATAGTTTTATACTGCAGGGTGTACCAATGTACCCACACGCCTGGATCGCCTTTTGCCAAGCTATTAAGCACACTTCCTTAGGTATCAAGACGGCTAAGTCCTCTGAGACATTTCTAATATTGTGTATTACCCACGAGCCGCCTGTATGGATAGAAACCCATACGTTGTGTGAGTCATTGTAAAGCCTCGGTCAACTACCCGTCGCGAGTAAAGCCTTGGACAACTACAATGCTCCTCGAGGTGGAGAGCCTACAGGAATCTCCACCACCGCACACCCAACACAAGAACACATATCATGTTTCACACAACACACACAACCCCTCCTGCGACTCGGAGATAACCCACGCCAAAGTACTAAGTCAAGAGAGGTCCCATATCCCTCTTGCGTGGTTATACGCATAAGCGCTGGCTTAGTGACACAAGTAACTCGGTCCTTGATGACCTAGGCACCATTCCATTCACACCAACAGATCACACCAACATACCATTGTGCCCAAGTCTAAAATAATTTTATTTTCAGTTTTGACTTTACAAAATTAACAAAGCACAAAGTCTGGACATAATGGAGTAATAATTATATTTGTGTGATCAAGATCATCGACTAAGTCGATGACCGCCTAATACTACCGACATCTAAGCATTTCTAAGCATGACGTGAAAAGACAATAAAGAGCATAATTAAATCACGGGCTCTAATTCACCAAATGATATTAATAACTTATGTTTGTGGCAGGGGATAACAATTTGAGGGCAACAATGCAATAGGAATAACTACCTCTAATCGGGAAAATTAATTTGACACAAAAGCATGCATACATATGAGTTGCAAACAAAGTATTAGACTTGAAAATAATAGGACATTTATGATCAAACTGCTTGCCTGCTTGCTGTGGGTCAAGGTGTTGCTGAGGATCAATAATATTATCAACGTGCTCTTCGGATCCTAACGAGAAAGCAAAAAGCAACCGATAAGAACGAATAAAATGCAAAGACCCAACAGTAAACCTTCTCCAAAAATTCTAAAATTTTTACAGTAGCAAGATCCTGATTTATAATGAATTTAGCAACAAGAACCAATTGATTTGGATTCTCAATGCAAAAGATATGGCCAACACAATTTTGCTCAGCTTTTATAAATCAAAAATGCTACTATTCATTAGCAAAAATTTCTGGAGCTATACGGGGGTTGGAAACATTTTTAGATTAAAGTTCAGTTGAAAACATAACCCACAAAATTTGAATCAACCGAAAAGGATTTAAAATGAATTAGTTATGCATTTTACAAGTTATCACATTTTTCAGTTGATAAATAAATCCTTCGGAAATTCGAAATTAGAATCGGCGTGGACGAGCGAGGCGTCGATCTTGGATCCGACGGTCGCGTCCAGTGGCCGCGACGCGCCGCATGCGACCGCGAAACCCTGGTCGTTAACCGTTGGAACAGGATCCAACGGTCCACGACCACTCTGGTCGGAGCGCGCGGGCGATCCGGGACACTGGTCGTCCGCCGTTGGATCTGGATACAACGGTTCAGGTGGATCCGAGCGCGCGGGCTGATCCGAACGCGCCCACGCACGCGAGCCGTTGATCTGGGATCCAACGCCCCGCGCGGACTTGAATCGGGGCCGCTGATCTTGGATCCAACGGTCCACGGATCAAGGCGTGCGTTAGTTCAAACTTCAGCGCGAACGTGGGCCGTAGATCTAAGGATCGACGGTCCGCATCGACTCCAGTTCAAAACTTCGTCCCAGATTTCGTCCGACAAAAATGACGGGGAAGATCGGCTCGCCGCCGGCGGCTCTGGCCCCGGCGGTGCGAGCAAAAGCCTAAAATGGGTTCTTAACACTCTTGCGCACACAATGGTACCAGCGGTTTTGGCTGCGGTGGCCTAGAACGCCGGCAAGCCGGAGATAACCGCGGTGACCAAAATGACCGAAAATGAAAAACGCAAACGAGCTCAGCTGCGGTCCAAGGGAGCGAGTGCCAAGCAACTAGGGGCTAAAAAAAAGTTACCTGAGCCCAACGAAGGCACAGAGGAGGGTCGAATCGGCTCGGGTGAAGAAGAATAGCGGTTTTGGCCGAAAAGGGGGCAATCCGAAATTGATCTGCTCTCTGCTGTCAAAAGCAAAATTGACAGAGGGTTAATACTCTTCGAGATGCCAAGTAACTGAGGAAGCAACAGATTCGAGTGAGAGGGCCGGGAACACCACTTTCACCGAAGGGCTTGGAGCTTCAACAATGGCGGCCGAGAGAAAAATCCCCGAAGGAGCTCACTCAGTGCACTAGCAGAATTTGAATTTTAAACATCTGATTTTTGAGGAATTATTTGAGGTAGCAAACAAACCTCAAAATTTATGAAATTTTAACTGGAGCTTTCTGACAGCAGGAGGAACCTCCCATAAAATTTGCAGAGATTTTCATGTACTGAATTATTCTCCAGAAATTCCAGAAGAGAGGAAAATAAGGTTTGACCAGTTTGACTTGCCTCCAAAAATTATCAAATAATTTCTAAAAATCATGAGATAATTCAGAGGTGTTGCCAAGCCTCCCAAGAACTCAGGGAAAAGATTTCCAAGGGTTTGGCAAAAGACCTTTGCCAAGGAGGGTTTTTGATTAGAGTCAAAAGAGAATTTAAATTGGATTTTCCATAATTCTTTTGAAAAGAATTACCAAAAAAATGACCAAGTCTTCAAGATGCAAGAAAAGTTTTAATTTCTTCTGACTTTCTTACATTTGAAACACAAACCCATATTTGGGATGTTACAAAACCTTCCCCCCTTACAAAATCTCGTCCAGAGATTTGGCTCGATCGATAAGAAGGATGGGTAGTGCCTGGAGACGATCTTCCCTTTCCCAAGTAGCCTCATCTTGAATGGTTCGACCACTTTGAACTTTGAGGAATCGATGGTTTTATTCCTTGTTCTTCGTTGACCTCATCAAGTATGCGAGCAGGTGCTCGCGATAGGTCAAATCCTCTTGGACATCGAGGGTTTCCAGCGAGCTTCCTCGATTGGAACACGGAGGCACTTCTTTAGTTGGGACACATGGAAAACATCATGTACCCCATCGAGTGCGGTGGCAATTCCAACTTATAGGCAACAGCCCCTTTCTTCTCGATAACACGGTAAGGACCGACATATCGAGGAGCTAACTTGCCCTTGGCCAAAGCGATGGCCCTTCAAAGGAGAGACTTTGAGATAAACAAAGTCATCAGGCTCAAAACTCAGTTCACGACGACGACGATTCGCATAGCTCTTTTTCCGCCTCATTGATCGAGTCCGGACCAAAGAAAGGTCTTTCGCCTATCTCAGACCAGTTCAACGGGGTCCTGCACTTTCTCCCGTACAAGGCCTCGAAAGGTGACATGCCAAGGCGGCTCGAAAGCGTTGTTGTAGGAAAACTTCGGCAAATGGCAAGCATTTCTCCCAATTCTTTCCATAGGAGAGGACACAAGCACGAAGCATGTCTTCCAACACTTGGTTGACCCTTTCGGTCTGACCATCAGTTTGGGGGTGGTACGCTGTGCTAAAGGTAAGACGGGTTCCCATAGCCTCTTGCAAACTTTGCCAAAAGCGAGAGGTGAAAAGAGAACCACGATCCGAGACAATTGTCTTAGGTACCCCATGTAAGCTCACGATGCGGGCAATGTAGAGATCCGCCAAAAGACCTACACGGAGATTGGAGTGAGAGGGCCGGGAACACCACTTTCACCGAAGGGCTTGGAGCTTCAACAATGGCGGCCGAGAGAAAAATCCCCGAAGGAGCTCACTCAATGCACTAGCGGTGATTTGAAGTTCAAGGGTGTTCAAAGAATGCTAAGGCGACCTCTGGTAGAGTTTTATAGCGAAGGAGCAAGAGAACAACGGCAAGAAAAATGGCTTTGCCAAGACCGAGGTCGGCCGAGGCGGCGAGGCGAATAATGAGGCGACGGCAGCGACTATGGAGGCGGTCGGACGGAAGCAATAAATGCGGAAGAGCCGTTGGCCGAAAGGAGACGCGACCAGGCTCTGCCGAAGTGGACTGTGCACGCCACCCCTGTTGACTTGACCGGCGAGCGGAGGAAGACAGCGGACGGCCGTTGGATTTAATCGGACGGTGAAAAAAGCGGGTTGATTATAACGATTCGATCGCGCTTGATCTCGGACCGTTCGATGTTGATCCAACGGCTCACAACTCCCGCGGCCCGACTGAGTCGCGCCGGTGCAGTTAGTTGACTCGACCGAGTCAAGTGGCTCGAGCCCGAGTCTGGTTCGAACCCGAGGAACAGTGCAAACCAGTTAGAATTTGAATTTTAAACATCTGATTTTTGAGGAATTATTTGAGGTAGCAAACAAACCCCAAAATTTATGAAATTTTAACTGGAGCTTGCTGACAGCAGGAGGAACCTCCATAAAATTTGCAGAGATTTTCATGCCTTGAATTATTCTCCGAAATTCGAAGAGAGGAAAATAAGGTTTGACCAGTTTGACTTGCCTCCAAAAATTATCAAATAATTTCTAAAAATCATGAGATAATTCAGAGGTGTTGCCAAGCCTCCCAAGAACTCAGGGAAAATATTTACAAGGGTTTGGCAAAAGACCTTTGCCAAGGAGGGTTTTTTATTAGAGTCAAAAGAGAATTTAAATTAGATTTTCCATAATTCTTTTGAAAAGAATTACCAAAAAAATGACCAAGTCTTCAAGATGCAAGAAAAGTTTTAATTTCTTCTGACTTTCTTACATTTGAAACACAAACCCATATTTGGGATGTTACAACAGCCGATCACCAAAGTACCCCAGAATCAGAAGGGGAGCCAGTTGAGACCTGGCACCGGTATAGAACCTTCAGAAAAGGCATATTAGAATTGAACATCCCCCTGAAGGGAGACATTAGCATGGATGTGTGCGCACACATCGGAGCTAAAAAACTAAAGGGACTTGCCCCGCAATTGAAAGTAGCGGTAAGCAAATAGAAGCATTAGAAATATCGCCCCTTGAAGACATAGCTATAAACTTTATGATCTTTGGAGAATCTATGAATAAGCCAACAGCCAATGTTGCAAAGAAAATTGTCACAATCATCAATCTTGATCCAGAGCCTGCATCGCTCGTTGAATATAAGAAAAGGTCAGATTGAGAAGATTGGAAGAAGGCAATAGAAACTGAATCGTTCTCTCTGAATAAAAGAGCGGTGTTTGGGCCTGTAAGCCGCACACCTCCCCATGTTCACCCTATAGGGCATAAGTGGGTATTTGTTCGAAAGAGAAATGAAAGAAGCAAGGCTCGTTGCACAAGGTTTCACTCAACGTCCGAGATATTGTTATGAAGAAACCTATTCCCCGGTCATGGGCGAAATTACCTTTAGATATTTATCTCAATGGCAGTGAACTTGAAGTTAGAAGTGAAATTGATGGATGTGGTAACTGCATACCTTTATGAAAATTTGGCTTCGGACATTTATATGAAGATACCTGAATGTATCCCTGTCCCGAACCAAGATAGAGCAAATAAAAATCTATGAGTGTGCAACTCAGAAAGTCACTGTATGGACTGAAGCAATCATGCAGAATGTGGTATAATCGCTCGAAGCGACTTTCTATGCAAGAAAGGCTACACGAACAATGAGAATTATCCCTGTGTATTTATACGACGATCCCAGGATGGATTTTGTATAAATCTCAGTGTATGAAGATGATCTGAATATCATTGGAACCTTAGAAGGTATTAAGAAAGCAAGCTCTTACAGGTCGAGTTGAAATAAAAGATTTGGATCAAACCAAAATCGCCTAGGCTTGCGACTTGAGCATACCGGAAGAGATTCTAGTACATCGACCAACCTACACTCGAGAAAGTGTTGAAAAGGTTCGGCTTTGAAAAGGCATATCCTTGAAAGTGCCGATGGTGGGAGATCCTTGCGCAAGACAAGGACCCGTCTGAGATCTAAAGAAGAGGGGAGGAAGTCACGGGACAAAAATTCCCATACACGAGTGCGATAGGAGCACTTATGTTTTAGCAAAGCTGTACTAGATCGGGCATTGCATTTGCAGTAAACCTATTAGTAAGGTATAGTCTGAGAACCTACCAAAGGCATTGGTAGGAAATAATGGACATCTTCAGTTACCTCTAAGAAAGCAAAGAACTTGGTCTATTCTCTGAAAGAACCAAGACTTGTGTATGAATGACTATGCAGATGTTGGGTTCTGTCGGACCCACATACAACCAAGTCATAAGCAGGCTATGTATTTCTACGTGGTGGGCTGTAATTAGTGAAAATCGTCTAAGCAAAATCTTGTGTCGACTTGACGAACCACTCACAAATCATAGCACTTGCACGAGGCCTCACAAGAATGTGCTTGGCTTGGCGGATGATTCACCACATCCGGCGATCATGTGGATTGAATCTGTGTAAACCCCACTATTATCTATGAAGATAATACGACTTGCGTCGCACAAGAGTAAATGGGTTATGTGAAGAGTCCTTACAAAGCATATCAATCCCAAGTTCTTCTATGCTCACGAAATGCAAAAGATGGGCGAAATTAAGTCTTGCATACTAAGTCATGTGAAAATCTTGCGATTTATTCACTAAGTCACTTCCAGTCTAGTTTTAAAAGATGCATCGTGGAATTGGAATGATAAGACTTAGACAAATGCAGAGTCGGGGAGAATCTTCACGAACTCATTATTGAATCTTGATCACGAAGATCAAGTACCCAAAGAATAAATCACGGAGATTAAATGAAGCAGGTGGATTGTACTCTTTTTCCCTTGGCGAGTTTTTCGAAGTTTCTCCGCTAAGGTTTTAATGAGGCAATTAGTGCAACAGTGACGCATGACATGTACTCTTTCTCCAAATTTTTCCCACTTGGGTTTTATGGAGTTTTAACGAGACATGAACATGTTGGATGAGTGTTCAAGGGAGTGTTAAGCGGGCCCGAGGACTCGGAGAGTCTGGCCCGATCTGAGCCGAGGACCGGAGAGTCTGGCCCGGTTGAACTCCTCATCCCGTAGTCTATAAATAGAGGGTCTCCCCCTCTTATTGTAACCCCGATTGTTCCGAAGGAATAAAGCAGACCCTGAAGTCCCGCATATCTCTGTGTTCATTCTATTGTTGTGTTCTTGTGTTCTTCTTCGTTCTTACGATTCTGATCATTGTATACGAGGTACCCGTTCGGACTGGACTCGCCAGCGACGGTTACTCAACATATCTCTTCGTTTCACCACAAACCTCACCTGCTAACTCCTCTTCGTTTGCCCGCGACGACGACGTCATCCGTCGCCCGTCGAAAGTCTTCCCTGTCGGACTGCGTTGCCACCGAAGGTCCTCTCGCCGAGCCATTGACACTGTTGAGTTCGCGCCATCGCGTCCTACGCCATGTTCTCTCTCCTCGCTGGGGCCATTATTCATCGTGCACTGTTTTACGCACCACCGACATGACCAGTGCTATTGAAACCCATCCTACGACCAGTGTTGTCGAAACCTTACTTCGAGTAGGTAGTCGTACTTTCCTAGTAGTCGAGTTTCCTTCGACCTAGTAGTCATAACTTTTGCCGACTAGGAAGTCGTAGCGTTTCTTTCGATCAGTGTTGTCAAAATCTCTTTCGACTAGTGCAGTCGAAACTTTTCTTTTGACCAGTGCATTTGAAATCTCTTTCACCAGTTAGTCGAAACCTTTTTTTGACCAGTGCAGTAGAATTCTCTTTCAACCAGTCGAAACCTTTCTTTCGACTAGTGTCGTCATAACTCCTTCCGACCATGCAAGATGAACAGTACTTAGAGATGAACCGTGTTCGAAGTAAACAGTTCTCAGAAGAATAATAGTACTCGGATTCTATCTTTTCTTATGCTATCCAAACTTCTGGATGTTCGTTCTCCTTCGTACGAACTCCGATTCCGTCGATTCAAATTCCTATATTCATATAAAGTCGATATCTTCATCCCAGTATTTATTTTATACTTTTTGGATTTTATTTAAGTGTTATTTTAATTGGGATCGTTTACACGTATAGATTTCGACGACTTCGGACAACTGGATTTCGACGCCGTTTGAGAGCATCGATTATTTAAGCAAGGCAAGTTATACCTTTGATCATATTTGATCCCATTATTTAAAATTATTTAAACTCTATTTTAAATTATTATTGCATGCTTATTTTTATTCAATAAAATTTAAACACCTGTTTTAAATTTATAGTTATGCCTAAACCCTTTGTATGACCAATGTTGATATTTGAATCAAGTATATTGTCACCCTAGATAAAAACCTAGTTGATACGATAGTATGAACTGGGATCATTTCAAAATATTATGCAAAGAATGCTTAGACCAAAATTGTTTAGTTTGGGAAATTTTAGCCAAATGGTTAACTATTGTTTAAAAGTTTATGACATGTGTTTGTCATGGAAGATTTTGCAAATGATTTTGAAAAGCAAAAAGGAAAAGTTGGTTTGTACTTGAGCGAAATGGATGCTTGGTGGGTGCTGGTTTATGCACAGGCTCAATCTAGGGAGGATTGAAGCCCAGGGGTTATTTTGGAAGTCACCCAAGTCAGTTAAGGACCGGTCTTCGAGCCGCATCTTGCTAAGCCACATCGTACCTCCACATGTCTCGAATGGGAGTGACCTGGCTAACTAATTTGCAACGTTTCACCGTGGTTGTGCCATGTTGATGTGTGGGTGTCAGAATGACCTACTTTTATGTATTCCCACCTAGCGCAAGAGGGGGCCTAAACCCGGCAGGTTTCTATCCAAAGGGGGTGAATCCTTAGCGAGGCAGGACTACGATGAAATGGCGCATTGTAAAGGCCTTGACACGTGCTCTAGACTGCTTACCTAAGGTAGTGAGCAGTGGTATCGACGGATGCCAAATAAACTAGAGAATTCATGTCTTGTGGGTAAAGTTATACAACCTCTGCAGAGTGTAAAACTATTGTAATACCCCGGTCTGCTCATAGCATGGCCCATGTGGCCCATGAGGAGTTGTGTGGTGGGATTAGTCCCACATTGCTTGTCTCAAGTGAGTTGTAGTGGTATATAATGCTGTTGGATCCAAGCGTAGCACCTCGGGTTAACCCTTTTACGAGCGAGGGCGAAAGTGTAAGCGAGGTGCTATGTGTGGCGGAGTCCGCCCCACGGTGGGGTGGGCATTGAGCCAATTTTGGGTCGGTGTTACGAGATGGTATCGAGCATCAACCTTTCTTTGCGGGCGCGTGCGGGAGCGAGGGGCGGGCATATGGCGCATGGCGCATGTGGGCGGAGTGGACACATGGCATGGCATATGTGCTGACCTGACGCACGGACGTGTCTAGAGGGGTGGTTACGGGCATTTGCCGATATGCGGTATCTTTCGCGAGGCGTCGCCCCTTAAGGGGTGAGTGTAATACCCCGGTCTGCTCATAGCATGGCCCATGTGGCCCATGAGGAGTTGTGTGGTGGGATTAGTCCCACATTGCTTGTCTCAAGTGAGTTGTAGTGGTATATAATGCCTGTTGGATCCAAGCGTAGCACCTCGGGTTAACCCTTTTACAAGCGGGGGACGAAAGTGTAAGCGAGGTGCTATGTGTGGGCGGGTCCGCCCCACGGTGGGCTGGGCATTGAGCCAATTTTGGGTCAGGGTGTTACAACTATTCAAATAGCCGTGTCCACGGTCATGGACATGCTGAGCAAAGCCACTCAAAGTTAGACTATGATTTTGTTTTCAAAAGACTTTATCAAATGGTTTTGGATTTCTATCCAAATGGGAAGTTGGGTAGGAAGCCATGTGATAGGAGGGTATCCATCACCATATTTCATATGGAGGTTATCCTACTATAAAACTTGAGAATTTAGAAAATAAATTTAAGTTATAATATAACTGCTTTGGAACTTAGTACAAATATTGAGAGAAAACATTGCTTTATGCAAATTCAACCAATAAGTCTTCCTTTGATATATTCATGCATGTATTAACTCCGTTATTTGGTGTAACTTGTGAGCACGGTAGTTGTGATCACCCTTGCTTCATGCAAATAAATTTCAGAGGAGAAGGACTTCGGATCTCGACGACTAGGCCGCTACCCCAGTCGATTACCTGTGGCAGATCAGCTGGACTCCACTACTTCTTCATCTTCCACTGTGTTAGTTTATTGTTGGCTTGTAAGCCTCTTTTGTAATAAACTCTGTTGATTATTAACAAAATCATGCGAATTATGGATGTTACCATATTTGTTTACTGTGTGAACTAGCTACTGATCATGGGACTAGTTCAGAAATGCACAGAGGATTCTGGGGTGTTACTCCTGGGTCCGATGGCTCCGGTGGAGGAATAGTGAGTCTTGCGCGTGCCCGTGGCACGTACCACACCATGTACGCATCGTTCGTCTCAGGGTTGTACGGACGCGGGTCACGCAATACATCCATGTGCACCCTCTCTGTCCATGCTGTAGTCCACTCGTGCTGGATCGGGCTCCAGCCCTGAGTATGCCCACCCTGCCTCGATCTCCTGTATTTTGGAAGGATTGATGTTAGAAAGGGAGCACATAAGAGCTGTAAATATTACTCGGATGAAGTTTGACTCACGGGTGTACGGCTCGCGGAAGGGGCTTGCCGGCCGGGGGGCACGACCTGGTGTGCATCAATCTATCGTATTACGCACCGTCCACAGTACTACGTCCCGGCTGCATTGCACGGACAGTCCATGCGGCGCTACCGTGCGCACAAACTGTGGATACCATGGATTCCATATGATGTCGCTCTCGTGCAATATCTCGAACTCGTTGCGGTACAACGTGTAGCACCCCGTCGGCCTTGCATTGGCCCAGCGTAGACGGCCAGCAATCCATCGTAAGCCCATGGTGGGCCCGTCTATCTGGTCATGCGTAGCGGGGTACGGGTGCACCGCTATCTCGATGGACGCCCACCCAATAGGGAAGTGCTCCCAACTCCACAGCTGCATGAGCACATAGCAGACGATCAGGCTAGGGGTAGCAGCGATGCCGCGCTGTGAAGCGTCACACGACCCATGGTATGTGGCGCAAAGGACGACTGATCCCCAGCTATACTGAGGCATTGCCCCAGCTTCCGCGTCAACCAAGAACGCAGCGAGGTGGATGTAGCTGGGGTAGCAAAAATCACCCTGTGTGGTTGGAAATATGACTCCACCAAAGAGCTAGAGAAGGTAAGCAATGAGGTGCGTCCTAACAACCTTATCAGGTGCACCCTGCGGGCACTGACTGAATTGCCTCAGCCAAGTCTGGGGTACACCACGTATATGCTCCGGGAGAGGTTAGTCGAACCGCTGCTCCAGCTCGACCTTCGAGTCCACACCTGGAGGGCCCAGAATAAGTGGTTCACCCCGGATCGGGAGTCGATCAAGGGCGAGACGTCCTGCAGGGTGACCGTCATCTCACCCCACCTAAAGTCGAATGTGTGCGTCTCGGGTCTCCACCTGTCGACAAGTGCCGACAGCAAGCTGGCGCCTAAGGTGATCTGACATCCGACAGACACCAACCTCACAAAGGGCAACAAGACCGTGTCCTAGAGGATAGGGATGTAGTGATCGTCCAGCTCCCAGTAGTCCCTCCCTGCACCAAGCACCAGGGGCGGAGGGCCATCGGCATCACCGGCGATCCACAGCTTGCACTAGTTGTCCTCATCGTAGAAGTATTCGAGAAGCTCCGGCAGAGACATGACTTGCAACACATGGAATAGAGGGAATATTAGTGAGAAGGTGGCCATAACAGATTGCAAATTAAACATGCTAGCTTTTTAATTGCAGAGTAGTTTTCATGAGGTGATAAGCTAGCTTAATTAGATTATGCTTTTCTGCTCTTCGGTGAATGCAGTTCTTATTATTTGATTTCGCTTTACGACCAAACTAACACTTCAAATTAATGTACACTAATTTACTAATTAATTACTACTAATTATTTCATAAATATTTAACACTGTAAACTAAAAATTATGACCAAACTACCTGAGAACGACAGCGGTTAATAACGCTGAAATGTCCCAAAAAATATAATCAACACAGCAAGAGAGTGAGCGACTGCGAAATGAAATGAACGAGTGAAAGAGCGAGCGACTACAAAATAAAATCCTTATCCCCCGCTCTAATTAAGCCATGAATTTCGGGGGAGACAAAGATTTGATGGATGAGACAAGGAGGTGATGGGGAGATAAAGATTTGATAGATGAGACAAGGAGGTGACAGATTGATGCTTCCGGTGGAAAAGAAATGCAGATAGAGGGAGGGCCTCATTCACGGTAAACAACACATGGCACAATTTTTTTGTTGATTTTTTTTGTTCTCGCACAAACATGACACTGACACGAAATAGCGAGAAAAATTATGAATGAATAAAATTATGATAAATTTGCACAAGTGAGTACACTGTGTCGGAAGGCTCCATGTAAAATTTCATAACTTTTTGAACTCATTTGCTATATTTAAAAATTAGTATAAACTTACCACTAAACCCTAACTAAACCTAACCCTAAACCTAAACTGCGACATGTGGTGGGCCCTTAGCCGTTGCCGCATGGCCACCATGAGGCAACTGTTGCCGCATGACCACTGTGCGGCAATAGCTAGGGTGGCGTGGGCCGGGAGAGAGGGGGGAGAGAGGGAGTTGAGGTGGTACGGGCGGGAGAGGGGGAGAGAGAGGTGGCCACATGGCGGTGTGGAGAGCGTTGCCGCACGGAGTCCATGCGGTAACAGCGATGTGGCCTACTGGGAGAGACTCCGCACAGTGGTCGTGCGGCAACGGTGCCATTTTTGCGACTACATCACCGCAATTGTCATTTCTGCAAATACCAGTCGAAAAGTTGTTGTATGTGGCAAAAACTTGGCCAGAGAGACCGAGGCACACACGTTGTATTCGTGTTAAGCTGATTTTTTATTAGTACCACCTAGTCCATGATCCTGAAAGGTAAAACCCCATCACATAAAGAACTTTTATTATTAATTAACCTATTTTTTAAAAAAATTGTTACTAACCCATCGTCAACTTTATTTTTAAATATAACCCTTTTGGCCATGCCACCATCCGTCGCATAAAGTACATGGAGGGGAAGAAAAGAAGAGTGGGATGCACTGGGCATTCAAGATGAGCACAAGGGAGCTTCGCTTCGAGATCATGTGCAGGAAGAAAGGAAAAGAAAATGTCATTGTTGATGCTTTGTCTAGAAGGTATAAAATGTTGTCTAAGTTTGATTGTAGAATTTTTTATTTACAAACAATTAAAGAACTCTATGCTAATGATGATGATTTTAAAGATGCCATGTCCCAATGCAAGCGGGTAAAAGCTGGCATAAATTTCTATTCAATGATGAATTCTTGTTTAGAGCTAACAATCTATGCGTTCCAGCTAGCTCTGTTCATCTTTTGTTGTTACAGGAGGCGCATGGAGGAGGTTTGATGGGACACTTTGGTGTCAAAAAGATGGTGGGCATATTGGTAGAACATTTCTTTGGGCCAAAGATGAGGTGTGATGTAGAGCGTTGTGTGGCTCGCTGCACGTCATGCCAAAAAGCTAAGTCACGACTGAATCCACATGGTTTATATATGTCTCTTCCTGTTCGTAGTGTTTCTTGGGAGGATATTTCTATAGACTTTGTTCTAGGACTGCCTAAAACAAAGAGGAGGAGAGATGGTATCTTTGTTGTTGTGGATAGATTTTCTAAGATTGCATATTTTATTTCTTGTCATAAGAGAGATGATGCTACAAAAGTTGGTGATTTATTTTTCAAGAAAGTCCTTCGTCTACAAGGCGTGCCAAATACTATTATTTCAGATCGTGATGCGAAATTCTTGAGTCACTTTTGGAGCACATTATGGAGAAATTTGGGGACAAAGTTGCTATTCTCTACTACATGTCATCCCCAAACTGATGGACAAACTGAAGTTGTGAACCGCACATTGTCAACAATGTTGAGGGCTATTTTGAAGAAGAACTTGAAGATGTGGAAAGAATATTTACCTCATGTTGAGTTTGCTTACAACCGTTCGCTACATTCTACTACAAATATGCGCCCTTTTCAGGTGGTATATGGTTTTAACCCTCGTGCTCCTATTGATTTGTTGCATTTACCATCTTCTGAAAAAGTTAATTTTGATACTAAGAAGCGTGCTAAATTTGTTCTTAAGCTGTATGAAACAACTAAAGAGAACATAGAGCATATGAATGAGAAATATAGATGTAACATCCCAAAAATGGATTTGTGTTTCAAGTGTAAGAAAATCAGGAGAAATTAAAACTTTTCTTGCATCTTGAAACCCCTGGTCATTTTTGTAATTCTTTTAAAAGGATTAGGGAAGATCAAATTCAAATCCTCATTCGACTCTAATCAAAAACCTCCTTGTCTTAGATTTTGTGCCAAACCCTTGGAGATATTTCTCCAGAGTTCTAGGGAGGCTTAGCAACACCTCTGAATTATCTCATGATTTTTAGAAATTATTTGATAATTGTTGGAGGCAAGTCAAATTTGGTCAAACCATATTTCCCCTCTTCTGGAATTTCTGGGGGGGAAATTCGGTGTATGAAAAACTCTGAAAATTTTGTGAGAGGTTCCTCTGGTCGTCAGCAAACTCCAGTAAAAATTTCATAATTTTTGGAGCTTGCTTGCTACCTTAAATAATTCTCCAAAAATCAGTATTCAAATTCAAACCCTAACTGGTTTTCACTGTTCCTTGGGCTTAAGTCGGACTCGGGCTCGAGCCACGGGCGCGGTCCGACCCACTAGCGGTACCAACTCGGTCGTTCGGGCGCTAGGGTCGTGGCCGTTGGATCGGTATCGCGCGACCTTGACCACCGAGCGAATGGAGTCGTTGCGAACCGCCCGTCGACTCGGTGTTGGATCGGCATCGAACGGTCCTCGACCAATCGAACGATGGGATCGTTTCAATCTGCTCGATCTAGCCCAGCCGTTCGATTCCAATCCGACGACCAACGAGTCGTCCCCTTCCTCTGTCGTGCGCGTGAGCTCTGCCATGGCGTCGCGAGGAGAAAAGCGATGGCGTCGCGATCCACTCTATGTCCACCTTTAAGCGGCTAGCTCGGCGCATTAAATGCATGTCGCGCTCATCCCTCGAGAGGGCCATGACTCAAGCGCTCCCATCGCTCTCAAGTGCTCTCATGGCGGTGTTGACCCATTGGAAAAATCCGGCCGTTGCTCTCGCCATTGCTCTATTTAAACCCCATTGCTTGCGCCCTTAGCTTCCTTTAGCATACGCAACTCCAGCTAGCACTCACCCTCTTGCTTGAGCTGCGGTCCCTCGCACTCTCTTGACCAGACATTGTTGAGTGTGGAGCTTGGTGGAGGCGGTGCGGCGGGGTTTTCTTCTTCAAGTCTTCGCCCCCTTTGCTCCCCCTTTACTATTTGGAGCTTAACTCTCACGCGGTTTGGTTCTCTCTGTGCCCAGGTCGCTGTGGCCTAGCGAGAACCTTACCACCGCCGTTCGGATACTCGTCGCCGGAGCCACTCCGTGGGTCTCTGGTCGTTCTTGACCAGTACTTCGCATTGCCCTATAGGAGAGTAAGTGTGTTTTCGTTGTCCTTTGGCATTGCCCGTTCGGCGAGTTTCCGAGCCATACCTCTCGGTCGCACTCCGTGGTCGTACCGCTGGGGTCGGAGAAGCCGCCGAACTGCAAAGAGTGCGGGAGGCGCTGCCTCGTGGTCGGACTTTCGACCAGTCGGTATGGCTTGGTCATTTCGACCAGATGCAGTGTTATGTTGGGTAAATGTGAAGTCTCGTAGTCCCCAGAAGTGCCCTTATGCTTATAAGGGAGAGGCCTACCGAGTGATTGTAAGCTCTCCTACAATCACCCCCATAGTCGTAAGTCTCACTACGGCTATGGCGTGGTCATACGTTCTTCTACGATTTGTATCTAGTCGTAAGACTTGCTACGACTACGTCGTGGTCGTAAGTGCTTCTACCACTAGTACCTAGTCGTAAGTGCATCTCGACTAGTACCCGTAGATATCGGTCGTAAATCCTTCCACGACCACTATCACGTCGTAAATCCTTCTCGACTATGGTCGATCGTGGGTTACGCTTCGACCACTACGGTCGTAAGACCTTCTTTCGATCGTAGTTTTGGCATTAAGAATCCAAATCAATTGGTTCTTATTGCTAAATTCTTTATAATCGATACCTTGCTTGATGAGGTTTTGAATTTTGGAAAAAGTTTCTTTGTTGAGTCCTTGCATTTTATTCGTTCTTATCGATTGCTTTTAGCTTTCGTTAGGACCGAAGAGCACATCGACAATATTGTTGATCCCCAGCAACATCTTGACCCACAGCAAGCAGGCAAGCAGTTTGATCATGTTAATCCTATTATTTTTCAAGTCTAATATATTGATTTCCAACTCGTATGTATGCATTGCTATTTTGTTGTTAAATTATGGTTAGTATCCTATAGTTGCATAATCCGTAGGACTCGTTTATCCTCTACTACCATGAGCTTAGGTGATTTCTTTGTGGTGGTCAGATGGAGGACTTGGATCACTTAGTAGTTTCCGATTGGAAAATGCTTAGCCATGCTTAGTTCGGTAGCTTTGGGCGACCACCGGCTTAGTCGATGGTCTTGATCACACAAAAAAACTATTATTCTTCCATTATGTCCAGCACTTTGTGCTTTGTTAATTTCGCAAATCAAAAACTGAAAAATGAAAGCGGTTTGGACTTGGGCATAATGGTATGTTGGTGTGGTGTTTTTGGGTGTGATCGAATGGTGCCCAAGTCATCAAGGACCGAACATCTTGTTACACTAAACCAAGCACTATTGCGTACTAACCATATGAGGTTATATGGGACCCTCTTGACTTAGTACTTTGGCGTGTGTTATCTCAGTCGCAGGAGGAAAGGTTTTGTGTGTGTGTCGTGGGAAACATGGTATGTGTTACGGTGTGTGTGTTGGGTGTGCGGTGGTGGGGATTGCCGGAAGGTTCTCCACCTCGAGGCGTCATGATTGTCAAGGCTTTACCGTGACGGGTAGTTGTCAGGTGGGCCACGACCCGACACAGCGTATGGGTTTCTATCCATACAGGCGACTCGAGTTAATACATAATATTGGAAGCGTCTCGTAGGACTTAGCCGTCTTTGAGCATACCTAAGGCGTGTGCTTAATCATGTGGCAAAAGGCGGTCCGACATGTGGGTAAGTTGGTACACCTGCAGGATAAAACTATTGAATAGCCTCGTCCTAGGTTATGGACACGCTTGGGGAGGTCTTCCAAGAGTTAGACTACAACTTTTGTTTTCAAATTAAAAACTTGACCTGGTTGGTATGAATGGGTAATTCATACTATTGTTGTGGTGACTATTGGGTTATTCACCTCTAGGATTGTTGTTGTTCCCTATCTACGGTTATATTGTTGTCTTTTGCGACTATTTGAACATTAAAATAGATTTGATTAACATTGCCTTCAACCTATTACATTATTACAAATGGAAAATTGCTTTATGCTAAAATGAAACATCTGACCTACTTTTGATTAAGCTTGCATATAGTATATGTACAGTTTGTTATTCCACATGTAAGTCTTGAGTACATTCAAAGCACTCACCGGCTTTTGCCGGCTGCTTTTGTTTGCAGGGGAAGAAGGTGAGCCCCAAGGGCGTCACTTTTGTGAGATGTGCTGCGGGTTTAGCGACTACCTTGGCGGTCCGGTCGGTTGCCTTGTGGGTAAAGGCACACTGATTGGCTCTTTTGTTGTAGCCATCTTATGGCACTTTTGCTTCATTATTTAATTTATTGTTGTCTCTTTTATTGTTGGCCGGTTGGCCTCTCTTTTGTAATGACTCGGTTTAATATTATTAATACTTCTGTTCTGTTCGGTGTTTCGGTTCTATGTGGATGAATGGAATTGATGCATGAACTTTGTGATGAGGTGTGTATACTGCACTCTGGGAAGTATACATGTCTCGAGTCTCGGATTATCTGCTTTGTGATGCTAGGACCGAATGGATGGTTAAGCATTACAAGCCGGATAAACCGGGGTCTCACAATAGACTTGCTGGTAGTTAGGGTAGAAAAGCATTAATATTTGAACCTGGTGATTTTGTTTGGTTGCATTTGAGAAAAAGATAGATTTTCAGAATTGAGAAAGTCTAAGTTGATGCCTAGAGCTGATGGCCCTTTTAAGATTATTGAGAGGATTAATGATAATGCATACAAGCTTGAGTTGGTTGCAGATTTTGGGGTTAGTCCCACATTTAACATTAGATTTGACATATACTTGGGAGAAGAAGATGAACTTGAGTCGAGGACGACTCCAATTCAAGAGGGGGGATGATGAGGACATCACTTCATTGGATACACGCAACACTCAGCCACAAGATGCTAGGCAAGGACCTATGACGAGGGCACATGCACGTTAGTTGAATTATCAAGTGAGCTCGTTTCTTGGAGTTTATAATTTTCCTATAGAGGATGGATTGCTACCTAAATCATATAAATTTATTATGCTCAGGAACCAAGGTGAGGGAAGCAGCACTACACCACAACAAGTCCAAGTCGACCATATTTCAATTTCAAACCAATTCGGACTCAACAAGACAGCATCGACTTAAAAGATAATAACTTTCACATACGGAGTCCGTTGGAGGTGTTCGAGTACTTGATCGAAAGATTACAATGAGACCTTTCCAACGGATCTAGCCTCACCTATAGATCCACTGTCTACATGTCACAATCATCAAAGAGAGGTGTTGCATCACCTGTTGGGCCAACTTGGGCCTTGTAATAGTATTGGGATCTAAGCCCGGGTTGTGTGTGCTCCCCTGGTGGCGTACAAACCATATGCCAGCCCCCTGGTCACCACCTCCTTATAACCTTTGAGGCCGCCCCTTTTAGTCCTTAGGTTTTGTTTAGATCAGTTTAGCCCGTGTGTGCAAACTCCACGTTGTCTTTTGTGTCGGTTAGACCAACATATTCGTGTTACAGAACCTCAACTATCCTTGTGCAACTTTTATATCTAGCAAATTTTAGATTGCTCTTTACTTGAATTCTTGATTGTTCTTCGATTGCTTGCAAGAATTGATCTTTGTGATCAGGTCAACCGTCGTTCTTGGCGAGGTTGATAATAACAAGAGCGTGGTTTAGCGATTGTTGAACAATTTGATTGAGTTTCGATCGAGTAGCATCGTTGTCAAAGTCACTCTCTACATATCGAATTACCATCCACCGAAAGATCGGGACCAATCTTACATCAAAAAGGTTGACCGATGGTAGGTACAATGTATTAGGAAATATATGGACGAAGCAGAAGCAGGGCATCACACAAAGAAGTGTTCAATTTGTAGGGAGTCCAGGCATACCTACAAGAAATGCCTTGTGAGAAGTGCACGGGATGAAGAAGAGGTCGGCGGTACGGACAACAGCCACTAGAATGGTTTGTCTTATCGAAATATGTTGTGCTGAATATTTTGTATTATCATTGTAATTTGTTGAAAAACTATGTGTTGTAACAACATTGTGTTTGAATGTTTTGCAACATCTTTGATGATGTTGTGCTAGATTGTTTTGTAACATTTTTCTTTAAAATATGTCGTGCTAATATTGTTTTTATTACTATTTTATTTTGTTTCTTATTATATCTCGCGTCTAATTGTAATGTGTGAATTACCTTCTTTCTGAAACCACCATAATCTCCAACTAATTTAAAACACCATAATCTCCAACTAATTTAAAACAGTAGGTGTAGGTGCTAGATAGAGAATTTAGCGATGAAAGTTTAGAAACTTTCTTCATAGCACATTCCAAACTAACGGGCTCATTAAGCATGATATAACACAACGCATTAGAAGTGTATATTCTATCAAGTACTTCCTTATGTGTAATTAATTCGACCTGTGCGAAATTATGTGACTTCAGATTAGCACATGGTTCGTTCAAGTTAACACAAGGAATATCAAAAGATTGCACTACAACAGGTACATACTCACAAGGCTGCTCTATGTCATGCTGTAACATCAAATCGGTACCTTTGTCATTATTGTCCTCCTCAGATACTGTAGGTACCTCAAACTTCTCCTCTAATGACATAAAATGCGTCAGATCATCCTTCATCTCTTCAAGCGTCTCGGCGGTATCTGTGGATGGAGTAGGAGGCAAAACAATGTTAGCATTTTCAGTTACCTTAGGTTGCACCTCGCTTGTGACCGTGGGTGGTGGAGGTACAAAACGACGTTGCAATTTCTTCTTCATCTGCTCCCATGTGTACATGAAGTGGTACTCGATATTCGACCACCAATGTTGAACATCACCGATTAGCGCCGTCCTTGCCCTTCTCATCTTCTCATAAGGATCAAGGTCATGTCTTTCAAAGTAGCTTTCCAACATAGTAACACATATGAAATAGTCCAACGATGTACTCTCAGCGGTGAGTGCCATGATGCATAATGGTAGTTGTTTACCTTTGAGTTTAAATCTGCCGTGATGTGATCGTAATCTACGAACTTCAACCAACCTGTCATTGTTAGTAGAAAACGAGGAAACAAATCACAGTGTATATGCTCCTATCAACTACTAGGTTTTGGCGTTTCAATAGTTGCTCTCTCACAATGCCTTACCAAGTTCTTACTAGTTCTTACCAATGCAGCAAGGAAGTGGTACAACCGGTGGCTGGTTAATGATATTGTCACTTGCGATTAGCCCAACGATTGCAATGAACGGAACCTGCTGAGTAAGTAGGAAGTGGAGCTCGGGAGGCTTCAATATGGTAGCAAGGATCAGCAATAATCAAATCAGTTAATGCAAGTTGAAAAAATTGTTCAAAGTACTAGTCAATGTTGCTCATCCTAGTCTAATCAAAGTTCAGCTAATCAAAACTCCACTAAAAGATGTGTATGTACGCACACGTAAAGATAAATATGACTTGATGTAAGCAATGAAAAACCTCACAACAAGTGCTAGGAGATACGCTAACCAACTACTCAAACTTCTTTGTAAGGCACAAGATTGTTCACACGATGTAGAGCACAAAAACGGAATAACGTGCAGCATAAACAGCCCTTTAGTTCAAGCAGAAAACAACAGTTAGTCTCGAGAGATGAAAAAGTAAAGTTTTATATGACTTATATATAGTCGTTTGAAAGATTTTGACGAGATCTACAAATTTTCAGTTGAGGCGAACGCCAAATTCCGAAGGGACGACCAAAAGAAATGGCAAAAACCGAAACCGAAAACTAGTGACGCAAATTCGGGGGCGAAGATGACCGGTTTTGGGTTCCCAGGAGGGAGACTGTTGTATTAAGTCGAAACTATGCTCCTTGTCGTTAGCTTTCCAACGAGTCCAAGAACTTCCGAATCGGAAACCATATGCAAAAGTTATGCCCGTTTTTACTGAAGGTCTCTCGGAAACGGAATGGTACTCGGACCGAAAACCGATTCGGTTTCAATCTTTAAATTGTTATATCTTTTGATTCCGTGGGCTAATCTTGCTGAATTTTTTGTGCAAGTTTGTGGCTATATTTAGAAGGGTTCCACCAGTTTTCACTGGTTTTGGTGTAAGATTATTTTTTTCTTTTTTTTCTACCACGGCTTTTGTTTTGTGTGGCGGCCTCTTTCTCCTTCTATTTTTTTGCCGGCTCTAGGGTTTTCCACAAGTCGCGAATACAGCAAAGTGTTCTCTTTTTTTTGGTGTAGATTAGAGGAGTTCTAACCCACCAATTTTCTGTTTTAGATTCAAAAACTAAGAACCATAAAAGAACGATTAAGCGACGCAAAGGAAAAACACGAGAAGTCATTTAGACAACACCCAACTAGACAATAACTATAACTAAATATCAGCAACTAGACACGACAATGCAACCAAATATTCAACAAGCTAACTGAAAAGAAAAAATTGCAAAGGCTCAAAGGGCTCGGTCTAGATGATAGATGCGAATTTTTTTCCTTTTGGTAATTTTCTGGACTCTAGGTATGAAAAACAAATCTACTACTAGAAAACTGGAAACTCTCACCGATTAACTATACCGAAGGTCCTTGTTTGTTGACCCGATCTTTCGATGAGAACGATAAGTTCGGTAGTCGTCGCTCAACTCTCACGATCCAGGCAATGAACACGCAAGGCTCGAAACCACGCAATCGCTGAACTGCTCAATAAGTCGTTATCAACCGTGTACAAATACCGGATAACCTGATCACGAAGATCAATTCCTACATACACCGAAGAAGCACACAAGAACAAGATAAAGCAATCTAAAATTGCAAATAAAGATTGAAATATTGAAATTGGGATTTTGAAAGCGGTATTATAGTTGGTCCAGTCGACACAAGCCAATACACGAAGTTGCAACAAGGCTAACTTTTAACTAAACAAAATCCAAGGAAACTAGATAGGGTGCGTCCTCCTTAAATAGGGGATGAGGAGCCACAAATCTAAAAGAAATAAAGGGGTAGGACTAAAGGCATGAATTACTGTTCAGATGAACAGTAATCACACCCCCAGGTGGGCCGGCGGCTTATGGGCCAATTCTGGTAGGATTACAAGGCTTAAATTGGTGACAAAGCACCTTCTTTTGATGATTTCGAAGTCTACAGAAGGAATTTTGAGGTGAGGCTATATCCATTGGAAAGATCTCGTCGTTAGCTTTCCAACAAGCCTAAGAACACCCGAATCGGACTCCGTTTGCAAAAGTTATGTCTGTTTTAAGTTGGTGATGTCATGCTGATTCCGGAGGCCGAACTGGATTCCAGAACGGGTCCAGCTCGAACTGCTTGCTTGTCTTGGACCAAAAGTGATATGGTGTTGCACATATATATATTTCATCATTAGGTAGCATCATATAGTTCATATAATATAAAGACACTCCTAAAAACAAGCTCACCTGATAATTTAAGTGAAGCGTACGAGCACTTGTACTTGGAACAACAAGCATAGCAAATATGGTTGTATCCATAGGGGTCATATCCTCATCAAGCATGTAATGTAAATTGCTCAAAGTAAAGCACAGGCAAACCAATATGAACACAATTATATTTTACTGTGGTGTTCGGAGACTTGTCGGTCTCTCCTAATCCACGTTGGACCGGCTCCACTAATTAAGCCAACACCTCCGAGGTAAATCCAACCACTTGGAGTGGTTCCAACACGAACCAACACCTCGCTCCACTAAGGTTGCTCTTCCTCCACTCTGGAGATGGTGAGCACCAAACCACTCACAACACGCCGGGCCTTCTCACAAGCTTCTTGAGAAGATTACCGGGCACGACGCCTCCACGCCGTCTAGGTGTCGGAAAACACCAAGAGAAATAAATCTCAACTTTCACTTGAACTAATCAAGTGTCAACGCTTAAGTGGATACACAATCCACAACCTAAGGCAACAAATGCACTTAGGGTTTGCTCTCAAATCTCACTAAGTGCAACACATGCACAAAAGAGATGAGAGGTTTGCTCTTAGCTCAAGAGGTTCAATAGAGATTCACAATAGCACCAGCAACCATTCCCAACCGGCCAAGGTGGCTATATGTAGCCCACACACAAAAACTAGCTGTTGGGAGAGAATCTACTGAAAAATCAGCAAATGCGGAACTACCACTGTTATATGGCCGGAACTTCCACACCTCAGCGATAAGCACAGTAACGGCTATATCAGACGAGAAACTAGCCGTTGGAAATAAAATCCAGAACTTCCGCCGTTCAACACGTGGTACTTCCGCACTCCGGAGGTCCCGTTTCTAAAGCGCGGTACTTCCGCTTCCACTCAGGTCCAGCACATGGCACCCTCCGGAAAAAATGTACCGCGCCAAATTCAGAACTTCCGCGGTGCGGTAGTTCCGCTCCCAACATGGCGGTACTTCCGCGCTTCTAGAAAATTGGCTAAGTCCCAAAAAGGTGCCTCTCTGGAAAAAAATAATATACCGCCTGATTTTCGGACCTTCCGACCTCATGACTAACTCATGCTACTAGTCAAGACCCCTCTTAATAGTAAGGTGCTATCAACACATGACTAACTCATGCTACTAGTCAAGACCCCTCTTAATAGTAAGGCAATCCTATACTAGCAATCCGGTCTTCCAACCAAACACCAAGACCGGTAAAAGACTAAGAACACATCCTTAGCCCTAGCTAGTCATACCTTTGCATTGCATCTTCTTGAAGCTTGATGACGCACATCAACACTTCAAGTCCGGGTCCTTGACTTTGACAATCATCAACACATGGTGATCTCTTTCTCTTCACTTCGGGATCTTGTCTTGAACATCATCAACACATTGTGATTTCTTCATCCCGAGTCTTGACATGCATCAACACATGATGTATTTCTTCACTTGACCTCCATCAACACATGATGGGTCTTCTCTTGACTTGATGTGCATCAACACATGATGCATTCTTTACTTGAATTTTGACTTGATGATCAACTCATGATCATCCCAAGTCTTCATCACCCTGGAACATAACCTATACATCCAACTCATGGAAAAAGTTAGTTCCACAATATGATTATCATTAATTACCACATCATACCATTAACACATAATGGTGGGACAAGATACTTCAATCTTTTCCTCTTTGGTAATTGATGATAACCATTTCAATCACACATAAATTGAATTTATAATTGGTAACACGATATGAGTATATATAAACTACACAAGTCATATATATACTCACACCATGAGTATGCGAGAACTACACAAGGTCTACATACTCAAAACATGAGTATACGAGAACTACATAAGTTCTATATACTGACAACATGAATTTACAAAACTACACAAGTTTTATATATTAGAAACATGAGTATACAAAAAACTACACAAGTTCTATATACTCAAAGCATAAGTATACAAAAACTACACAAGTTTTGAATACTCAACCGGATATGTTTCAAAGTAAAGATCCCAAATATACGTGGTAAAGGGAATATGGATCAATACAAATGAAACCACAAAATATAGAATGAGCTCCCCCTAAATGCGTGCATACACTTGTGTAAAGAAAATATATGCACATATTCAAGATATACTTATGGTGGAGTTCAACCTATATTTTGGATCCGAGGAATGCAACATTATATAAGAGTGCAAGTTGAATGCATACCTCGTTGAATTTCACCTTTATATCCAAATAAGACTACACACTAGATATAGCAATAGAAATATTAGTCTCACAATTAGATTTGTCATTAATCACCAAAACACTCCATTAACTCATAATGGCGGGTCTAGAATATCTAATGAAGCAAATAAGAATGAAACACATTCATTCACAAGATCCATAAACCATTTTGGGCAAATAGGTAAAATAGTTTTCCCAATATTAATACTTTACCCAATTTTTAATTAAGCCCAAAAATATTAATAGGTTTTTCACAAAGAAAAACTCCCCCTCACACAAGGTTTCTATTGAAAAATCTTCTTTCTCCTTTGATACACAAAGGTTCATCTTCCATCTTGTCATCTCTTTAAAATTTATCCATCCATAAACTCATGATGACATTTGATACACCTTGCAATAGTTAAATGATATCAAGGAAATTAATTCCACTTATAGAAAGTTGATACCACTTATGTGAAAAGCATTTGATACCAAGAATAGTTGATTCCATTGTAAATAATTGGTACCACCTATAATCATAACTAAGGTTTGCAAGGTGCTCGAACTTCTCTCACAAAGATCTTCAATGAAAGCATCCAAAGAGAAGAGAGGAAGAGAAAATACACTCATATAGAAAGAATACTTGAGTTTTTTTTATAAGAGAGGATTTTGATCAGCATGGAATAATTGTAGATACCATTTTAACGAATAAGATGATATCACTTGAAAAGATAAATCACATGCTGAGATCAAGATGATCAAAAGAAGCTACCACTTTTGAAAAGAATATCACTTGAAAGATGCAATCGCATTTGTAATCAAGGAATAACAGTAGTGGGTAGCTAGCAAGGATAGCAATGATCAACTTGACTAAAGGAATTAGCTACAAAGGATTTTACAATTGAATGGAGGGAAGAAAAACTCTTTGGGCTGGATTTAACTAAATTTTCAGACAAGGCCAGTCTGACCACTGGACACACGGCGGTTGGACAGGTGGGGCTGGTGGTCTGACCGCTGAGCAGGCCGGTGTGACCGCTTAGCTCTGAATATGACAAACAGATTCAAAACGGAAGATGAGAATAGAGTAATATGTTGTATTTTACTCCAAATCTTTGCACAATCAATCAAATAAACATATTTGGAGTATTTACAACTTATATAGCCCATGAAAATCAAACTCTTAAATAGTTTTTATAAATTAAGCTTTTGGTTTTCGCAAATGAAATCATATTTTCATTAAGTTTCATCAAAAGATCCAAATTGAGCAAATGATGAATTTTAAAGCATCCTCTTTCATGTATGAGTCGTAAATACCATTATGAACATATTCATGTGAAGAATTTTGGTTCGTATGGCAAAACTCACTTAAGTGCTAGAAAGTGACCACTAAGGTTAAAAGAGTATTTTGGACGAGTTTTAAAACCAAATAACTTTTTCTAGGTTGGTCTTTTAGAAATCTTTTGAATACTATAAATGTTTAGAATAATCAACTCTAGGATTTTCTTTTGGCAAGATTTTCAAATTCCTTTTAGAATAGATTTTACATAAAATCTAGTTTTGGTCCAAAACAAGACACCATAATGTAGATTTTTGGCTAGAAATGCATTTTCACTTAAAATAGGTTTTTCTATAGCCAAAACCTTTGGTAAACCTTTGAAAAGCATTTGTATACATTTTGTAACTAGTTTTTCAAAGAATTACTAATAATTATAAATTTTTTGACTTTTGCCTAAAAGACTCATTTTTAAAAAACAATACTAGCACTTAATTTATTTGGGCACACTTAGGGATATGATATACATGATCATGATTTTGCACTCCCCCTTAATGTGCCACTACATCTTGCTCAAGATATTAATAAAGAATATTATGAATATAGAGCAAGAACACCCCTTTTTAATATGATTTTCATTAAATTCAACCTACACAAGGCAAAAGGGGCTAGAAACTTCAATGTAAGTACTTGTTACCGAAAGGGCATTGGTATATGATATGAAGTGATCATCCTCAAGCTTGGCTCTAATTTTGATATCTGATGAAATCCATCTTTATATGAATAAGCCAAGCCTCCAATGCCTCTCCAAGTACCTATTAAGCATTAAAGTGCATTTTGGTACCCAAAACTAAGTTGGGTCCACGAATGTTAGTCACAATAGATTTGGGCACCCAAATGGCCCTAGTAATAGTTTTATGTGAACTAACTATTCTAGCAAACACATTACTATATTTATTCTTCCTAAGTAAATAGTGATCATTATAAATAATGGGCTTAGGAGTGATACCTTTGGGACATTGTTTACCAAAATATCCCTTTTCTCGGCAATTATAGCAAGTTGGGCTTTTGCTTCTCCTACTTGTCTTTGTTTCTTGCTTCTTGCCGGCTTGCCTCAATATTGAATGTCTTGTCTTGATATCCTTTTGATTAGGGCACACCGAGGTATAGTGGCCCTTTCCATTTCGCTCATGGCACTTAACATTCTTCGTGTGTCTCGCATTGTGCCTTGTCTCGGTATTCTCCATCTTCTTAGGAGTGAAGCCAATTCCACTCTTATCTTGTAAGCGTCTTTGCTTGCTCAATATATCGCCAAGAGTGACATTTCCCTTTAAGCTTCTTGTCAAGTCATTTTCCAATTTAATGACTTGGGCCTAGAGCTCATTATTTTCTCTACAATGTTAGTATTGCAAGGTATAGAGGAAATTGGAGCATCTACTTCAGAGCAACAAGGTATATCAATTAAATCCTCACATGAGGTGGATATGCTAACCTTAGATGAAATGCATGAGGTAGGAGCTATGCATGGCATATCATCTAATAATTTACATGTAATGCCTATATCCACCTTGGACTTATTGAGATCCTTGAGAAGGAGAGTCTCATGAGCTTCTTTTAGCTCTTCATAAGAATCCTTGAGAGAAAGAAATTCTTTCTTCAAGACTTTGAATTTTGACTTCTCCTTGCCATGATATCCATTTAAGTCTTCTAACATATCCATCAACTCATCATAAGAGGGCTCATCATCGTTTACTTTTGAAGAATGAGTGCACCAAGATTAAGACCAGTACCTAGACCTATTCCAAGGTAAGTTATACCTTTGATCATATTGAACTCAGTTTTCAAAATATTTTGATTCAAATTATTGCATTCTATTTTAAGTATTTATTTAAATATTTTTTGGTTTAGTTATTAATCCAATTTGTCACATCCACCTTGTCTATTTATTATGTCATGATCTTTTGTCACCCTAGGTTGGTTCATTACTAGTTGGTATTATCGTAGCACCAACGTGGGTTGGTTTGATACGAGTAGATTGCTTAGCCATACTACGAGTCATCATCTCATGTGAGTTGCAAATATAAACTTGACTAAGTGATTATGGGACTGTGTGATAAAACTATGTGCGTTGTGTGCTATTACTCGTTGAAGGCATGTGTTGCACTTAACCAACAGGGTGGGAAAAGATTTAGACTAAGGCAACTGGTGGATACTGTGTGATATGGTGGAAGCTGTGTGCATGGGAATATTAGTATGTGTGACATTTAGTTAGAAATTGAAAGTATTGCCTTGGTCAATTAAGGACTTAACTTTTGCGCTATTGAACTGGGCCTTACTGTACGACCACATGCCTGGTATGGAACGAGCCTAACTTAGTAGGTTATGGAGTCTTGACATTGGGTTAGGCTGTGTGCCAGGCTGGAGGTGTAATTCTCACATCGCAGGATAGTTCGCCCTTCCTTGTCCAACAGTGTGTGTCGTGCGAAGCGTTGTGTGTATCGATTGAACGGCGGTAAAGCACATCGAGCGTGTCAATGCTTGAGATGAAGTTTCTAAAAGGTTTTATTATGATTAGTGCTAGCTGTACTAATTATATCGTGTGGGTAAAGTGTACAACCTCTGCAGAGTGTTAATCAATCTATTCGAATACCGCATCCGCAGTCATGGACATGCTCGGGGATTTCACACGAGGGGTAAATTTTCATAAAATATTTGGGAAGGGAGCTGTGTGATCTAAGTCATATGGCTATGTGAATAACTCGTTTAGACTGTGTATCCTTTGTGAATACCAATTTCAAATTATTATTGTTTATTTGTTTTAAGTATTATTTTCAATCTATTATTCATATTCAATTACAAATATTTCTTTGTGCAAAATAACCACATAAGCTATTCGTTTGGAAAAGGCCATCATCTATAAATTGCATTCTGTGGTATGACTTGCGAGTACAGTTGTGTACTCATACTTGCTGCAAACATTCAACAAAAGTGGAGGAGTCATCACCAGCATTTGAGGAGGAGTTCTACGAAGGTGCTGATCGTTAGGGTCTGGATCCCAGTCAGTTGCCTATAGTGAATTGATGGGATTCCGCTGGAGTTTAATTTTGTTCCGATGCTGCTATTTTTTTAGTACCAGCCCTGAGACTTAATAAATGTAAACTTGACCATAAAGTCAAAACCATTATTTGCTATTCAAATTAGTCATTTATTATATTAATCATCTTGTGTGAATCGGTAGTCATCTATGTTGATACTGTGTGCACTAGCGTAATCTAGTGCATTATACACAAAGGGTTTAGAATTGCATTTTTGGGTCCCGACAGAGGTGATGTTAGAGTCATACTAACTGTAGGTCTTGACCTTAGTTATATCGGCCGTCTTAGAGTGTTCAAACTATTTTCTAAAATAAAATTAACTTGCAAGATTAATTGAACTGCTTAACTCCTCTCATGTCTTTCTTGACTCAACTATTGCTGGAATTCTTCCTCTCCCCGTTGTTTTTAAGTTGTTATTATCCCCTTGTCTGTCTTGTCAGATGCCTCATCTTTAGAACTATAGGAGCGCAAGGGAGGACTTGCCGCTGAGCTTTGGAAGCTGTTGCAAGTGCTTAGAGGATTCGACAGTCCGGTCTGCCGTGGCAGCAACTGGGTAGTGAACGGCCGAGACCGTGGAGTGATCCGTCGTTTAACTATCTACGCCAGGAGGGACACCAAAGCAAGCCAACCCATGAATATCTCAGTGCGAAGGATGGTTTGGATCGAAGCAATTCAAGAGTCTTCGTGCATCGCTATCCTAAGGATCTGCAACATCTACACTCGCGAGCTTCAAGATACTGCCTTCGCTACCACCCTCGTACCTCTACAGTGGATCTTCATGCACGTTACCCATCTACAGATAGAGAGAGTAACACCACCGTGGTGCATCTTGCCCAATTCGCCGCTACTCAAGAGGGGTCACTGGAGTTGGCCGCCACAGAGCTGGAGTGTGTCTACAAGATCTTGCATAGAGTAGAAGAAAGGATCACCATTCTAGAAGAGATACTCTACGGTCAGCACGAGCACGAGGAGGATCACGAAGAAGACCCAGAAGAAGATGAGGAGCCAGCAGAGACCGCAGAGCCGGAGGAGCTAGCAGAGCCCGCAGAGCCGGAGGAGCCAGTTGTGCCTGCACCAGGGACGCCTGTTCCTGTTGCACCATTATCGGGACACCAAGACCAGTTCACAAGGATGCCAGCGCAGTTCCCGGTCTACAGCAGGCGGGAGCACCATCAGGGCTATGGAAGCTATCTCATCGAGTAGTCCGCTTGAGTTTTTAGGCTTAGCCAGTTTTATGGTTAGGAGAGTCGCCCTTTAGATGGTAGATTATATGTTTAGGTTCATTCTTATTTTCTTGTGTGTGAGTATAAGCTGCAAAGGCCCTTAGGCATTTGTTATAGCCATGCTAAGACCCTATTAATATAAGTATTTCAGTTGAGTTTCTTGAGTTGTGTTTGTCGGGATTAATCTACCCCTCTCGATTAGTCCTTGACTCATCTTGTGCTTGCTACCTTATCTAACTCATGGAGCTTCACCAGATGATTCAAATTCGTCATGCTGCTGCAAGTGGTTTCGGCACCCCTGTGTCAGAAGGAAATGAGCAGATCCCCGCAGGAGCAGTTCCACCTCAAGCACTCCAATCGACCTGCAGAATTTTGGAGCTTTCATGGCAGCTCAGATCCAAATGATGTATACCATGATGAATCAGATTCAGAATATGAATAATTAGAACAGCAACAACAATCACCACAATGGAGCCTTAGTCGCTCATGGTCATCATGGACCATCCAAGCTAGCCGAGTTCATGAGAACTCGTCCACCAATGTTCTCTGGAAACGTTTCACCAGTGGAAGCTGGTGATTGGCTTCGTGTCAATGAGAGGAAGCTGCTGATCACCCAATGCAGTGATCATGAAAATGTTCTATATGCCACTCACCAGATGCAAGGCATAATTGCTGAATGGTGGGAAAACTTCTGTGCAGCGCATGAGACACCGCAAAACATTATTTGGGAAGAGTTTTCAGCTACTTTTCGCCAGTACCACGTACGAGAAGGAATCATGGATCTTAACAAGGATGAGTTCCACGCTCTCAAGCAAGGAGGGATGTCAGTAACTGGCTATCTCAATAAATTTTCTCAGCTTGCCGCTATGCCGCGAAAGATGTCACCACAGATAAAGCCCGTCAGAGTCATTTTCTGAAGGGACTGAATTCTGGATTGCAAGTTAACTTGATTGCACAAACTTTCCCATACTTCTAGGAACTAGTCAACAAAGCTTTGATTCTGAAAGACAAGCGCAAAGAACTGGAAGACAACCACAAACACAGGATGGCTCAGCAAGGGAGTCATCAGTTACAGCAGAAGGCAAGAACAGTTCCGCAACAGTTTAACTGTTTCCCACCGCATAACTCTTCCAAGACACCTGCACCAACTTCAGCACCTCGTCCAGTGGTTTAGAATTTTCGCAACCCGGTACCAGCCAACCCCATTCCAGGGAATTTCCCGTTATCATGGATTGGTTAACAAAGCACAAAGATGTACTAGATTGTGGCCGAAGAGCTGTAACAATCGAGGATACCAATGGAAAGAAAGTGAGGTTTCTAGCCACCTCCGTCCGTGATGGACATTTGTTAGTCAACAGCCTAAAGATCTTATCTTTGGAAGATTTGCCTATTGTCAGAGAATATCCAAATGTGTTTCCAAAAGAGTTACCAGGAATGCCACCGGACCTTGACATCGAGTTTGTCATCGATCTAGTACCAGGAATAACACCAATTTCAAAGAGACCCTATCGGATGTTAGCCAATGAGTTGGTAGAGATAAAGAAGCAGATTGAAGAACTTCTTGAGAAATGTTTCACAATACCTAGTTGTCGCCATGGGGTGCGCCAGTCCTGTTTGTCGGAAAAAGGATGGAAGCATGATAATGTGAATCGATTACCGTTCTCTTAATGAAGTCACCATCAAGAACAAGTACCCATTGCCCCACATTGATGATTTGTTTGATCAGATGAAAGGAGCTGGAGTGTTTTTAAAGATCGAGCTGCGATTAGGTTAGCATCAATTGAAGATCTGTTCAAAAGATATGCCAAAGACCGCTTTTTCGATGTTGTACGGACATTATGAGTTCCTAGTTATGTCATTTTGTCTGACTAATGTCCCTGCCTATTTCATAAACATGATGAATAAAGTATTCATAGAATATTTGGACAAGTTTGTAGTGGTATTCATTGATGATATGTTGGTTTACTCCAAGTTAGAAGAAAAACAAGCTAAACACCTAAGGTGAATCTTAGATAAACTTAGAGAGCATCAGTTGTATGCTAAGTTAGCAAGTATGATTTCTGGAAGAATGAAGTTGATTTCCTTGTTCACATGATGACAGTTAAAGGAGTAGCAGTCAACCACGGTAAAGTTAAAGCAGTGTTACATTGGGAGCAGCCCAAGAATGTAACTCATATTCGCAGTTTCTTGGGAGTGGCAAGATATTATCGCCGTTTCATCGATGGATTCTCAACAATTGCTAAGCCTCTTATGCAATTGTTGAAGAAGGAGAAAAAGTTCACTTGGACCCCAGCTTGTGAAGAAAGTTTCCAGGAGTTGAAGAAACGTTTGACTTCAGCCCCAGTACTGATCTTACGACATATTCGCAAGGATTTTGATATCTATTGTGATGCTTCGCGTTAAGGATTAGGATGCGTCTTGATGCAAGAAGGAAGATCTGTCGCTTAAACATCAAGGCAATTGAGACCCCATGAGGAGAATTATCATACCCATGATCTGGAATTAGATATCGTAGTGCATGCTTTAAAGATTTAGCGTTATTATCTCATTGGTAATCGCTGTGAAGTATATACAGATCATAAGAGTATAGAGTATATTTTCACCCAGTTTGATTTGAACATGAGACAGAGAAGATGGTTATAGTTAATAAGGATTATAATATTGGAATCCACTACCATCTCGGTAAGGCCAATGTCATTGCAGATGCTTTGAGCCGTAAGAGTTATTGCAATGCTTTGGAAGTGAAAGAAATTTGTTCAGAACTTCAAGAGGAATTTCAGAAGCTAAAGCTAGAAGTTGTATCTGAAGGATTTATGGTTAATCTAGAAGTACAGTCTACTTTGGAGAAGCAGATTCGTGAAGCCCAACCAAATGACTTAGATATTTTCGACATCAAGAAAAAGATGACAGAAGGAAAATTCAAGGAATTCACTAGAGATGATCAAGATATACTGTAAGTAGATTGACAGTAATTACAGTAAGTAGATTGAAAAACATTAGATTGAAAAACATAAGTAGATTGACATCGTCGTAATCTTTATGGCTATTTTGCAGAAAGTAGTATTGACAGTAATTACAGTAAGTAGATTGAAAAACATGATGTAAAAGTTTAATACATAAGTAATCAACTTCTTTGAAACAACTAGTGAACACCCAGTTCACTTCCCAGCCATTCCATCCAAACCAACTACACAAATCCATCCAAACCATTCCAATATTTTTGAGAAAATCTACCCCTCGTGCGAAATCACCAAGCATTGTCCATAATCTGGGACACAGCTATTCGTATAGTTTTATACTCTGCAGAGGTTGTACAACTTGACTCACAAAAGATAATCATCTTATAATGTCAGATATTTCACGCTTAGGCATATGACTAAGTTATTATCACAAGGCTTTTACAAAGCTCTTTTTGACCCGGTTCTGCTCGCTAAGGATTCGCTACACCAGCCCCCTCTTACGCCACTTATCAACCCAAACAGAACCAAAACAAAACATTGCTAATTATTTGACCAAGTCCACACCATAAATAGGCTTGTGGTTGCACGATAAGGCTGAGATCAATGGCGCACAAAGTTAAATCCTTAATAACTACTCAGGCAAGGCAACCACATCCCAAAATTATCCCCTTTATTGTACGGTCACTCGCCTTAGTATAAATCATTTATGGTTCAATCCCGGCCAAATGGAAACCCTTGTCATGGCATAACAACTTTTACAAACAATGGTCACGCCATAATTCCATCTTGCACTAAGTGAAGTTTAAATATTTATGAGCATGTGATCAAGAATCCTATCGTACAACTAAAGCATGGCCAAGCATATAAGATACCCAAGTTGGTATTAAAATATATTCAACTAAAATTAACCCAACCTATGGTGTACAAGGGTATATGTCATTCACAATTTTCCAAAGAGGAATAATGATAATTAGGTAATTAACTATTCTTGAAACCATTATTATACAACTAGCAATGTATGTTGATATAAAGCAACATAATTTTATAAAGTGGGTACGATATGATCAAAGGTCTACGACTTGCCTTCGTTAAAGAGTTGAAATGCTTCGGTCATCGGGTCCAAGAATTCTTTAGAAACACCAGAATATATACGTGTGAAAGAGCTAAATAAATAAAATAAAATAATTACCAAACTATAACCAAAAGAAAGGCACATAATTTAAATGAATTTAGAAATTTGAAACACTCGAATCAGAGCTGAAACGAAGGAGAACGGGCTCTCGGTTGGTTGAAAAAACACAAGAAATGATGAAATCAGGTTTTTGCAGAATTTTTTCTGAAAAAATTCTTTTATTGCGTCATGCTGACGTCAGTGAATGGAATTAGATTTTCGATCAAAATATTTTTCAAAAGGAAATAGAGGTGAGTCTCTGACAAGTCGGCCCGGGTCTTATGGATCGGGTACACGGGTGTGCGCCGATCCAGGGTGGACCGGGCACGCGGCACAGGGCTGGCGCTGACGTGGCTACCACGCAGCGAGGATGGGTGAGGTGGCGGCCACGTATGCGGCGGCGCATGGGGCCCGAGCGTCACCGGCGCATGGAGGCGAGATGGCCGACAGCGAGGACACCGACTGGGAAAGGGGAGTGAGGTGAGTCTAGTGCTGACGGTCTCGGTGGCACAGCTCAATGGAGCGGCCAGCAGCGAGAGGAAGAAGCGATGGCGGTGGCTGAATGCGGCGACGACGGTCCGGCGAGCTTCCAAGGAAAAGACTGAGAGCACGGGAGAGAACGTGGTCTTGTGAAGCCGAATGTGAAGATGAAGACACCAAAGAGTCCATGCCGGCGGCGGAATCGCTGGTGGAGCAAGCTTTGGTCGTGGAGTTTCAATGGTGAAGTGCGGCGCGGAGAGAGCGAAAGAGAGGGAGAGGGAGGGGGACGAGGGGTGCACGATGTGTGCCTTTATAGGGGAAGAGGATGGCCCGGATAGGAGATGGGCTCGGCGGGATTCATAGCGACGCAGGTATGGGCAGCGGCATGGGGCGGCAGAGGGAGTTGGTGGCGGCATTGGCAGGTGCGGAGGTGATGGGTGATGACATGGTGTGGCGTGGCAGCAGGGATGGGCAAAGGGCGGTGCCAGCGAGAATCGCGCGGCATGGGCTCACTGTCGCACAGGCGGCATGGGCGTCAGCATGCGAGAGAAGGTGAGCAGGGAGCGCCAACAGGTGGGGCCCGTTGGTCGGTGAGAAAGAGAGGGAAGAAGGTGTGGAGCTGCTGGCGTGGGGAAATGGGCCAGGGAGTGGGCCGGGCGCGCGAGGGAAGGAATCGAACTGAGGGAGATTTGGCCCAAAAGCAAAAAGGATATTTTTAATGCATTTTGGTTTACAGAAATTACAATAATCCAAAACATGTTTTTAGAAAATAGTAAATAGAGTCCAAAAATTGTAAAAAAAAAATACATAGAAATTTCTTAAATTAATTAGAACTTAATAAAAATTATTTACAACTTAAAGTGTCTTCTAATTTTGCAAATAATTTTTTTTGTTTTCAGAAAAAAAGAAAACCCTTTCTGAAATTCAAAAAATCCAAGATATTATTTTAAATAATCTTTTTGACTTTAAATACCAGAAAATCCAATTAAACCAAATTTGAATTAATTGAAGTTTGATTAATTCATAATAAATTATTTTTATTTTCTAAAATTTTAAGTTAAATTTTAGTAATTCAATAAAATCAAATGGTTATTTTTATTTAAATTTTTTTAAAAAAATAAAATAAAAGTTAGGATGTTACGGAAGTCCACTGATAGAGCGGGACTAAGTTAGTGAAGACAGTAGGGCCCGAAGCGCCACCTCGCAGAGACACGGGCCCTAGATCCTCTCCAGCGTTCACCTTTTCCTCACCTTCCACGTGGGACACAGCTGCAACAACAACACAACATCAGCGGCCTAAGTAAATGGAACTTTGCATCGCATAAAGTGGTAAAAAAGACTTACAGATGGTGGCGCGCCTCGAGGTCAGGGGAGGAGCCCGGGAGTCCTTGGATCGCCTAGCATACACATTGCGACGGGAGTGCTATCCGTCGAAGACTCCTCGAGGCTCGTCCCTGCTATCCCAAATGAGCACGCCCCACCTTCCGCAGCATGGGGTCCATCGCGTCCAGGTGAGTGCGACGCGGTAGGCAGCGTCGGATCCACGCGGCCAGCCGACAACGAACTGGCGAATGCTTGAGGTCGTCGGTGTACAATGCCTCGCTGCCGCCGTCACCCCCACCTTTCGCTTCGTCATTTCCACGACCGCGAAGGCTACAGAACACTACCAGAGCAGTGTATAAGCGAAGGCTACGAGGTGAAGACAATGGAGACTAAGGATCTGTTTGGTGTAGCGGTGTTCCACTTCTTTCAATCGACGGCGATTCTCGCGAGTTGTACCAAACACCTAAGTTTTGCCACCGCCTCTCCATTTACATAATATTCTTATCTCCCCGCACATTATTAAGAACCTCATTTCATCCGGTCGCTTCACCATCGACAATCATTGTTCTGTCGAATTTGACCCTTTTGGCCTCTCTGTGAAGGATCCGTAACGCACGTGATCGCCAGTGCAATAAAACCACTAGATTCAAGAATTTCGATTTAATACATTGTGATTTGTGGACATCCCCAATTGCAAGTGTCGCGGCTATAAATACGGGCGTTGCCGGGCCTTCTTATAATGATCGTGATAAGTCGTCTCGAAAATGAACTAACAACGAAGAAGCAGCTTCCTTCTTCCTATCTCGAGGGTTTGCCTCCTTATTCTGGTCTATTGGTTTTGTGGAAGCAAAATCGATACATCTCTCTTTGTTCTTCTGTGGGTCCGATATGGCATACTTACTCCTTTATGTTGATGATATTATTTTGACTCGCTTCTTCGCGATTGGCTACGCAGATTATCGCCTCTTACAAAGGAATTTCTATGAAGGACCTTGGCACTTACATCACTTTCTTGGGATGTCTGCCTCGAATACTAATGGCATGTTCCTATCATAGCGCCACTATATGCTTGAGATCTTGGATCGTGGCCGGTATGACTGATTGCAAACCCTGCTCCACTCCAATTGACACAAATGCTAAGCTCTCACGATGGGACTTCGCTATCGACGCCATCGACATCGTGCTCGCCGGGCGCCCTACAAGATCTCACTTTCACCCGCCCGACATCTCTTATGCCGCTCGCCAGATTCGCCTTTATATGCATGATCCCCGTGAGCCGATTTGGCTTTGATCGCGTGTTCTCCGCCCAAAGGCAAGGCAGATTCTCGTGAGAATCCAACCTTCATAAATGAAAATACCCTTTGAAGTTGAAGGTTTTTACCCGTAAATACCACTGAGTTACACAAATACAATCGAAGTATTACATCCAGGGGTGACATGGTCTATTTGCCTCTAATCCTCCCTCATATGATTTTTGGAGTCAACCTACCAGCCAAACAGTTTCAACAGACAACGTACTCCAGATTCTCAAAGAAGTATTCTCAGAGAATCAGGAGCAGAATCTGAAAAATGAGAATTTAAAACTGTACCAAACAAGATCTAAGATTTCACATGCAACGTGAAGGAAAGGACCGAGTGGGGGGACTAGCCTCCCTTTTATAGGCACCAAGATGCCAAACGCGACGCGTAACAGAGCACGAAGAGTCACGGGCCAGTCGTGGCCTTCCACTTGCCCCACTCACCTCGACAAAGTAAACTACCACATGTGTCGTTAATGCCAACGCCTAGGCACATGCCACCCGACACGGCACAGTAATACCTGCTGCCAACCGCTTGCTTGGGGGGTCCCAAGGAACCAAAGGCTACCGAAGGTGCCTAGTCAGTAGTCAGAGGCACTATCCTTTGAGGGCCCTCGTCCCGGACCACCTCACAGAAAGCAAGGAGCACCTGAGGGGTCCCCGCTCCGGAGACCCTTGCAAGGAGCAAGGGGCGAAAGCATAGGCGTGGTAGACCTGGTTTAAGAAAGACCGTTGTGCACTAGGGGCTAGGCTAGGGAGGCATGAGGACCATGTTGCTCCTACACCTAGAGGGTCTTTGTAGGGGTAGAATTGTAATCTCATCCCTTGTGATTCTATAAATAGGATATTACCCTATATAATAAGGGACAACTTTTTTCAACGTAATAAAACACATTAATATAGATAGAGGATCCTTAGGTTTCACCCTTCAGCATCCGCGGGGTACCCGTGCAATCGGATTGATGGTTCGTCCATACATCATCAATCTTAGATAAGTTGAGCCTTCTTCCGACAATGCACGTTCGCACACAAGGTGATGCCCGGCCGACACCCTAGAGTACTGTACGGGTTTGCGCTCCAGTCTTGCGAGCACTGACCTCCTGGCGTGCACGAGGATACCTTGCCTCGTTGCTACAAAGCTTTTCGTGTAACGATGAGTAATTGAACAAATGTAATCAACCATTACTCAACAAATGTAATCAACCTTCACTGATGATACGAGTATCTTTCTACGATACCCGTAGTAGTTGGACAAATCTAGTCTAATCTACTTACAAACCAATTATCAATTAATGGCTTGTATACCTGCACCGTACCAGCAGCGAGAAAACTGGCCCAATATGTAGCGCACCGACGGAGCTTGAGCATATAATCTAAGGGAGTTAAATATCAAATTAAATCCAGAAACATATTAATTACTTCTGGCTACACGTTGTGTGCGCACAGATTTAGCTCTCTGATCGTCGGTTGCGTATCTGTTATCACCGCCAGGTCCGACCGCGGTAAGCCCGCAATACTCCAACGGCCAACGCTTTCTCTACTGCTTCCGTACTTCGTCGTCGTACGATTGAAGTCGCGGTGTCGCTGAGTAGTATCGTAACTAGTAACAGACAACAACAATGAGTCTTCTAGATGGATCTGATCTAACAAAATTGGATCGGCTGTGGACTACATATATACTGTTAATTTTTTTTCCTAAAATGCTAGGGCCACAGCAAGGTTGGCCGAGCTCCAACTCTGTCCTAGCACATCTAAAATAGATAAATGGGAATAATATTAGTATCCTAGCCATCTCGTATCAATCTAGACAAATGGGTCGATCTTAAGCAAAATCACGCTTTTTTCGAGATGTGTTGGTGATATGCACAGACGTTGCATGAGACTTTGACATCATCCCATGCTGAATATTCAATTCAAATAAGTGAAAGCTAGGACTATCCCTAGAGTGTGTTTGTTTGGGCTCTTATTTTTCGAAAAGCGGTTTCTGGCTATGTTGTAGGGTTTTTCAGCTACGGACTGAATAGTTGAACTTTTTGGTTTGGTGTTTGACTGTCTAGCTTTACGTATACTGGCTACAGCTTTCAAAATGGAAAATGTATGAAATGCTCCTGAGGACAGTAACGGCTTGTTTGATGTCGTTTAACGCAGTAAACAATGTTTAATGAGAACTAACGATAGCTGAAGATTATTTAACGATAATTAACGATGACAACCGCAATTGACGATATTTACCTATAATTAACGACGACTACCGTAATTGGTCGCATTTGACGACAGCTATCGTAATATACCGCTATTTAGCACAATCAATGTCATAAACCACAATTAACTTGTACAATTACCACAATTAAAGACAACTACAACAATTATCAACAATTAACATAATTAATGATAATTATTCCAATATAAAATTATTACATAAACAATTACAATAAATAATCATTACAATTAACAATTATTAAAAAAACAATTATTACAATTATTACAAAACAATTACTACATAAGTATTTAATTTACAACAGAAAAGGAAAAGAAAAATAAAGAAAGAAACAAGAAAAGAAAAAAAAAAGAGCCACCGATGACGGCTAGGGTTTGGGCCGCCGCCGATGCCCCGGGAGAGGAGGGCGCTGGGGGAGGAGGTTGGGGTCGGAGAAGGAGGGCCGCAGGAGGAGGGAGGAGCTGGGGGAGGAGGCCGCGCCGGGGGAGGAGGCCAAGCGGTGGAGGAGGGCGACGGCGGGTGAGGAGGGAGGTGCAGGCGGCAGCGCGACGGCATGGGAGGAGGGAGCTAGGGAGGAGATCGTCGTGGAGGAGGGCATCAGGGAAGGAGGAGGGGGAGGAGGCGAGCAGGGAGGAGGGAACCGAGCGAGCGGACGGATGGGCCGAGGGAGGGGGTTGTTATGCAATGGCATTTCGCGGGTAATAATCTATAAAGTTGAGGGGTAAAGTTGGAAGGAGGATGGTGGAAAGTCGCGGGAAGCTACTGAATGGCAGCTTTCGGCTTTCTCCCATTGAGGTGAAAGCGGCTTCAATGAAACTGACTGCGAAAAGCCGGCCGTTTAGAACTGTCGAACCCGGGAACGAATGATCCCTGATTCTCTGTCTTTCATACACTATTCCAGGAATAGCTAGTGTACACAGTTAAACAAAAGTGATAGCAAAATTATATCACGCATTTATTCATTGATAATCAGAATTTATTACAAAATTAGGCACAAGTCCAAACATACAAGAACAACGAAAGCAAAGTAAATAGGTAGGCCACACGATTCGCCACAGGCAATCGTCTAGGGGCGTAGCCTAGTCGTCCTAATCCTCATCGTCTTGATAATAAACTTCACCTGAATAAATTTTATTCATCAAGAGTGAGCACAACTTCTGTGCTCGCAAGTTACACCCAACTAACAAAGTATAATGCATGTTGGATAATGCCAAAGGGAAAGGGTATATGGTTATTTTGCACAAAGCTGCATTTTCCTGTTCAAATACCATTACTAAGTTTGAAGTAATTCTTTAATCCATAACTAAAATCAGATTTTTTTTAATTTGGAATTTGTATAGTGGATAACTTCCAGTCAAGAACGGTGAAGGATACCCTCCTATCACATGGCTAACCGCCCAATTTTACCACAAGGATTAACCATCTTGAAATCATTTGCTATATCATTTTAAAAGAAAACTAAATTCTAGGAGTGGATTTGCTCAGCATGTCCATGACCGTGGACACGGCTATTCGAATAGTTTTACACTCTGCAGAGGTTGTACAACTTTACCCACACAACACGACTTCTCTAGTTTATTTGGCATCTGTCGATACCACTACTCACTACCTTGGGTAAGCAGTCTAGAGTATGCGCCAAGGCTTTTACAATGTTCTACTCCAAGGTTATTATGCCCGCTAAGGTTTCACCTCCATTGGGTTAACCACCCGCCGAAAGCCCCCTCTTGCGGCAAGTGGGACTATTGTCTAACCGACACCCACACATCAACGTAGCATAAACAACAATGAAGTATTACAAACTATTTGACCTAGTCCTGCCCATACAGGTCATGTGGTAGTACGATGGAGCTTAGCAATATACGGCTCGAACACTGGTCCTTAACCAACTTGGGCAGCATTCTACAACCCTGGACTCAACCATGAAAATGGATCGATCCTGTGCATTGACTTGCACCAAACCAATCATCCATATTTTCTAAGTCTAAACCATTTTGATTTATTTTGCAAGTAAAATCATTTTCTAAAACTTCAATGGTAAGACAATACCATAGACTCAATTTGAATCAAATTTGAATAATTTTAGCTAAACTCCCCAAATTCAAGATTTTGGTCTAATCATTGTCTAAGCATATCTTTTTAAATTTTATTTTAACTATGGCGACAAAGGATATACTGTTCAAACAACAACATTGGCCATACAAAGGAAGATAGATTAACTAGGAATTTAAAATAACTGTATAGAAATATACATACAATAGTACCTTAAAACATAATTAAATAGTTTAAAATATTATGGTCAACATGGTTAAAGATATAACTTGCCTTGCTGAATGACTTTTCTTTTTCTAATTCAACTTCCCCGGAGTCATCGTAATCTATACGCGAAAATACAATAAGAACAAATAAATACAAATACAAATAAACTCTAAATTAAGTAATTTTAGTTCTGGAAGGTAGATATTTAATTTATATAAATTTAGGAACAAGAATCGATGGATTTGGAGTTCGTATGAAGGAGAACGAACATCCGGAAGTTGAATATCACAAGAAAAGATAGAATCCGAGTATTGTTCTCTTCCGAGCATTGTTCACTCCTAGAAATGTTCATCTCCCAGGTACTGGTTATCTTCAAGTATTGTTCATCGTCGAGTACTGTTCATCTTTCGAGTATACTGGTCGAAGGGGATTACGACAACACTGACCGAAAGAAAGGTTTCGACAACACTGATTGAAAGCAAGGTTTTGACTACACTGGTCGAAAGAGATTTCGACAACACTGGTCGAAAGAAAGGTTTCGACAACACTGGTCGAAAGAAAGGTTTCGACAACACTGGTCGAAAGAAAGCTACGACTATCTAGTCGAAAGAACTATGACTCTCTAGTCGAAGGAAGCTACGACTATCTATTCGACAGAAACTACGACTATCTAGTTGACAGAAGCTACGACTATCAAGTCGAAGAAAGTTACGACTATCTATTCGACAGAAGCTACGACTACATAGGCAAAAGGTTTCGACCTCATAGGGCGAACACGCCGGCGCTCGGCTACAAGCTCGTCGGCGCTGCACACCACGTTGAGCTACGTGAAGGTGCACAAAAGGAAGAGAAGACATTGAACCTTATGGGTTACCTTACAATTGCAGAGCCCAACGAAGTGCGGCAAGGTGGTTTGGCAGCGGCGGAGTACGGGTTCTGGTGGTGATGGTGCTTCGATGGTCCTCCGGCGAAGAAGAAGTACGCCTAAGGTAGAACACAACCCAGCAAAACTCCTGGTGTGGACGACAACACCAGAGACCAACGGACGACGGCGCAAACAGTGGCGCTAGGGCTGGCGACGGAAAATCTTTTGGTTTGATTTCGATGAAAAGAAACGAGCAGTGTGGTCGTGGGTGCGGGAATTGGTGTGAGGGGAGAAATGCGAAGACAGTGCCCCCTTTTATAGGGCAAGGAGTAGCCGGATCGTCGGGGTCGTGCGCGGGCGATAATGGCGGATGCGGCGATGACGAGTAAAGCGAGTTAAGAAGGAGAAATGGTTGATTGAGTGCGGTTGGGAGTGAAAGATTATCGTGGCAATTACTGAGCACGATCTCGAGTAAAATCGGATGAATCAAAGCGATTTAAACGACCGGATCGGTGGCGCTTTGTTTCGGTCGAAGGAAGACGAAGAGTGATGATGGGGATGACAGGTGGGGTCGGACGGATAAGACAGAGAGAAGAAAGGCTGGTCGAGATGGGTTGGCGCTGAAGAAAAAGGACGTGGGTCAGGGAAGGAAGTCACGACCAATGTTTTGGATTTTCGAGTGCTTTACTGATTTAAATAATTCAGATAATTCAAATAGGCTTTAGAAAATAGCAAATAAAGTCCAACAAACATAGTAAAATTCACCAAAATTCTTTGAGTCATTTTGGACTTAAATAAAATATTTTTAACTCATAATTGATAATTAATTTTTGTACATAATTTATTTTGACTTTAAAATAATTATGAAAAAGTTTTGTTTAAAAAATTCAAAAAATTTGAGAAAATAATTATATTTTATTTTCAACTGAAAAAAAAAATAAACTGTTACAAGAATAACTTTCGACTTTTTTGAGCGAAAGCCGAAACGGTTCCAAACGGGACATAACCCCAGAAGTCGTTGTCTTTGTCATTTACCCCTATAAGTCATTTTGCCCTTCGTACTATACGACAGTCTCCCTCTTACAGGCAGATCAATCGATCATGCAGGCATGATTGCTAAAGTTGATGTACATTTTGAAACTCGAACTCGTAAGTTATTGGGAGAAAACGAGCGGAAGGCCGGGGGGGAATGAAATTTCTGGAGCTGACAGATCGTCTGCCCCGGGGGGTCAGCTCCCAATGTTCTTGCAGTTACCTGTATAAAGTTGAAGGGATGCAACTTGTCAATGGTCTGACGGTGTCAACGGGACAAATCAACGCTCGAGCAATCAAGGTCGACGTGGCATAACGCGGAATCTTGACTCTTGTTTGACAGTTAATTTTTTAGGTAAGAAATGTAAAAAACAAGGGCACAGTGACGGCAGTACTGCACCGCACCACCAAATGGTCTCTTATTGCAATTATTACCACTCCATGCCTGAAGCAATTCTTCAGTACATATCCATGAAACTCGGGAAAAAGTTAAACAGTTCAGATGGAAACAAGACACTCGCATGCATACTCCAAGACTGACAAACAACTCGAAATGTATTCAAAGCCCACCTGGGCATCTCTGCATGAGGCCCATGTGTCTGCAAATACTCGAAAATCCTGAACAGTTTCCCAATAACAATTTTTCCTTTGAAACGCGAGCACAGCTTAGATGCCTTTCTCCAGCATTGCGCGGACTCTGGTAGGGAGACCATACAGCCTGATGAACCCTTCAGCATCAGCCTGGTTGTAAATCTCCCCATTCTCAAACGAAGAGATGTCTTCCCTGTACAAGCTATACGGGCTCTTCCGGGACGCAACGTTTACCGAGCCCTTGTACAGCTTCAGAGTCACAGAACCAGTCGTTGTCGCGGTGATCTTCTCCATGAATGCGTCGATGGATTGTCGGAGCGGGTCGAACCAACGGCCAGCATAGACCAACTCGGCGTACTTGAGAGCGAGCATGTCCTTCCACTGCATGGTCTCCCTGTCCAATGTTAGGGCCTCCAGCTCACGGACCGCAGCTGACATGATGGTGCCACCGGGGGTCTCGTAGACGCCACGGGACTTCATGCCTACGAGGCGGTTTTCCACCATATCGATACGCCCGATACCATGCTTTCCACCAATATCATTGAGCTTGGCAAGGAGAGATGCAGGCGAGAGATCCCTTCCATTAATGGAAATAGGAACACCTGCAACAATACCGACCTCCAAATACCTGGATGTATAAAGCTTACCTTTAGATACAACAGGCTTAACAAAAATACATGTGCATTCTGTTGTACCAAGCACGCCTGTGCAAGAAGATGAAAAATACCAAAACAAGTAATAATGTAACAAGAATGTGTAACAAAGGTGTTTACACAACACTTGGTGTTACTGTTGTCTGTTACCAATTACGGTGATTTTTGTGCATGCTCTGAGAGCAAGAATTTGCAGTTCATAGCACCTCATGGCTTGAACAAGCCTTACCAACTCTAATCTAGATTATATCTAGCAATCTCACATGTAAGTCTTTAAAGTATATCTAGCATGTTCTAGTAATCTAGTTATAGATGCTGCTTTGACAAACACTGACTAATGACACTAATCACTAGTTTGCATGACCCTTGATATAGCTGTTGCCTAGGCTCCTGACCGCAAAAAAGGAGCAAATAAACTAGAGCCACCAGATCACTTACTTAGCTCTTATATAAAAAAAATGATATTTTCTTTTTGGTAACACCTTAACAGGAAGCTGCTACAATAAAGTGAATGAAAGCGTGATAAATTGTGTCATATAGCCTTATAAAAAGTTAGAAATTCACATTGCTAAACTATTCCAAAGTTCATGAAACAGACTTAACATTCCTAGCTCAGACTTCAGACTAGTCATATCCAGATTTCAGGCCAACTATGCTTTATTGTAAATACATTGCTAAACTATTCCGAAGTTCATGAAACAGACTTAACATTTCCTAGCTCAGACTTCAGACTAGTCATATCCAGATTTCAGGCCAACTATGTTTTATTGTAAATATAAAACTTCATGATAAAGGTCTACACAATTCAATGTATCTCATGTGAAGGGAAGCCTAGTATCACTGAAACGACCAAATCATACGGATATACTAAACTAGGCTACACACTGCAGCAAAGATGAAAATAAAGAACATAAAGATATTTTTTTCAGAACAAGGGCTACCAAAAGATAAAAGATTGATCACTCACTCAGGTTTTGAAGGAGCACTTTCTGGGTCAACAGACATCATATACATATCTTCCTTTGGCTCATTTGCTGGGTCTTCCAAAATGTCACCCTGCAATATTGAAGAAAAAGTACTATGGTTTTCAATTCAAGACATCAACAAGGAAAAGTTGCACAAGGTTAATCCATACCACCCATATGATGTTGCACTACATTCATTTGAAAGTTAGGAAAACTGTGCATAAGCATAATGTAAAAAAAATTGGTAAATTCAAATGAACAAGAACATAAAGAAAAAAAAACTAGAGAAGGGATCAAACAACTAGGAGCTACCAACAAGATAACAGTTCATACCTCATGGCTTAGGTGCCACAAATTTCGATCTCTACTGTATATTGATTTCTTTGAAACTGGAACTGGCACGTTATGTTTCGTTGCATACTCAATTGCATCTTCACGCCCTGTGATATCCCACTCCCTCCAAGGTGCCACCACTTTAAGTTCAGGATTTAAAGCATAAAATGTAAGCTCGAAGCGAACCTACAGAAAAGGTTAGCATTAGATGACTGCCCATATTAATATTCTCATTAACAACAGTATTTACCTGATCATTGCCTTTTCCAGTGCATCCATGAGCAACTGCATCTGCACCAACTTCCTTGGCAACATCAACCATTGCCTGCAACAGAAATATATATTTATATTGCTTAGTCCTCTGCTCAGTCATACTATTTGGATGTTTGGTATATCATTGCAACTTGCAAGTACTTCATTTCACTGAATTTCATTCATCTAACCACTTATGAGACTTACATATTTAAGTTTAGCTCCTACAAAGCTTACAGACCCAATGTTATCTCACATAAAAGAACACAAACATTCAAAAAAGAAAATAACTCATACGAGAAATAAATAAAGTGCATGCCTAATGCAATTGAGGACCATAATATAACACATTGCATAATGGCTTAAACAGCCCTACTCAATGGTGGAAAGAGGGCCGGCTCTTATTTTGCAACGCCAATCAAACAAAGATGTGCTGTGTTGTTGGTTACAATGAACAGCACATGGTGTGATGGTGAGTTCAAATTCAAATCATGATTTCCTACTTCTGTTTTGGTTTTTTTTTTCCAATTTCCATTAAGGGCCTGTTTGGACTTTGGAATGCAAGAATTTCACAAGAAACAGTTTGATTCCCACATGAATCTGGGAAAATTCCTGTGCTCCATATAGGGCCTAAATTCCTCTGCTTCTCATGTGTTACACTTGTTAGTGCATCCCACCCCCATCTTAAGATTCTAGCCCATTCCTGGCCCTACTGCATGATTCCTTTCAGACTCACAATAGGTCAATTGATCAGATCAGTCTAATGACAAAGATCCTCCACCTATATCACATCCACTATCCACTCTGTACTGGACTAGCAGATCAACAAAACTGAAGATGGGTATCCAAAGCTTCCAGGTGAGACTTTTAGGGAACAAATAAGAAATGAAATATTAAAGAAAACACTTGACAAGTCAAAGTCTAGCAAGAAATTAATCATGCACCGGTTAAAAAGATTTCAAATTCTACCAGAGTGGATGGCGGCAACCAAAAGTGACATCAATTTTACAAAAAGTGATTTCAATGGTGTGGTGCAATTATAATTTAGCTAATTTTTATTGCAGTATGAGCAGGTACAAATTAAAGATCAATGAAAGATAATTTTTACTTGTGAGAGAATTATGTTACAAGGTTCTGGGTGATTATACAAAAACAACATGCAACTATTGTATCAATTTCACCTTAGCAATAACAGGCCTAGCCATTGAAGTCCCTAGCAAATACTTCCTTTCATAAACTGCACCAGCACGAAGGCAGGGGTATATGTATTCACTAACAAATTCTTCTTTCAAGTCCTTCACAACAAGCTGGCTTGCACCACTAGCTTTTGCCTTTTTCTCCAATCCTTCCATTTCAATGGCACCCTACAAAGGGTTTAGTATATGAATTGAATTGATGGTTAACTAGAAAGAAGTTAGTAAGAGAGGTCCAAACTATATTGTTACCTCATTTACTTGCTGACAGCAAAACAAAAAAAATATCGGTGGAAGCGCAGAATATAAAAGGAACTCAAAATTATGAAATTTTGGACAGCACGAAGCCATAGGGACAAAAGGTTAAGAAATTATTTATTTTCTAATTCATTGTAAGAATGTAACCATCAGAAGAATAAGTAAACTATTACTACGTACCAAGTAACAAACAGATCCGAGAGAGAGAGAGAGTGGAGTGAAAATTATCAAGGATTAAGTTAATGAAGCAGGATATGGTTAGCAATTAGCATGACAAATTGACAACACAACTTAAGAGGGCAGTACAGCCATTCAGTTCTATAGGGTTGAGAATTACTCCAGTTCTGGTGCAACATACCTGGCCAACATCAGCAGTGAAACAGACGACTTCACAACCATAGTTCTCCCTTCAATTAAAAAAAACAAAGGAGACATAGTTTGCACAAGTCAGATTAATTTTACACTTTAAGTTTGGTAAAATCCATACTAAACAAGGAACATTTATACCTGAGCCATGGAACAATAACTGATGTATCCAAGCCACCACTGTAAGCTAGAACTACTTTATTTAATTTGCCACGCAATCCACCATTCTTTTGATCACCACTACTAGCTGTTGCAGTTGAAATTGCACCATGCTCTTTTCCACTTGCCATTGTGCACCTAATAGCTGCAGATTTTCACCAAGGATATAAGTGTAAAAGGGTATTTCTGGTATTGTACTCTAGTCTATTGTTTGGGTGTGTCCCTTGAGTCCTTGTACTATATATTGCCCCTTGGGCTATTACAATATAACTAACTATTCACATTGCATACCGCCTCTTCATATAATATGGTATCAAAGTGGGTTGTGAAATCCTAGCCGCCGCACACTCGTCTTCTATTGCTGCTACCCCTGGGAGGAGCAATCTCCACTCCGAGAGCAGGCCACCTCCTAGTAGCAGCAGCAGCAATCAGTCTCGTAGCTTAGATCTGACGACTTCCTCAAGCAATCGTCGCCGACGGCCTCGTATCCCGTCAAATCCGGGCCTCTCTGTCATCACCGACCTCGCTCCGGGCTGGATCTGACGTCTTCAACACCACCAGCCCTCGATTTGCACCCTTAAGCTCGATTCATGCTAGATCTATGTGTCCCGCCGCTGGGAGTCATCTCTGCCGGATCCGGTCCTCCACTTTGTCGCCGGTGTCGAATCGAGTTCTATCCTCGCCGGATCGAACCATCCCCATCACAGCCGACTCGATCTCCGTTGCCGCCGGCCGTTGTCTTCCTCGATCCCGAGCTCCACCACTGTCGTCGTGTGTTGTCGACCTCAATTCATCTCGGCGGCGGTGAGGAGCAGAGTAGGAAGCAGGCAGCGGAGCGGAGGAGGGGCACAACAACCTACCCCGAGCTCGATCCATCGCCGCCGGGGTCTTCTCTAGACTCTCTCCCGGTCGGATCTAGTCCTCGCCAATGCATGCGCACATCGCTGCTACTCCATTCATGGAGCACCACCGCCGCCCTCCTTTCTTCTTGTAGCACCACCGCTGCCCTCTTTTTCTTCTTGGAGCACAACGCTGCTGCTGCTCCGCCTGCACAACCACCTTCAGCTCACTCTTCTCCAAGCTTATGGAGTCTTTGCCTCCGCTAGACCACCACGGTAATCTTGTGAAGCAGCAGCCTCTTTCTAGCATGCTTCCTGCACTACTTCTTGCTTGTGCTCTGCTTCATGCTATGTTGTGAGCTGCTGCTGTTGGTGTGTGTGCTGGCCACATGTGAGTTGCTTAAGCTTTTGGGCTGCATGTGTGGTGCTTTTGGGCTGGTTATCATTGTTGGAGTGATACGATTGCTACTGCTGCTGCTAGTATTGCTAGCATAGTTATCAAGTCGGCAAGTCGAGTTGAGTCGCCAAGGGACCGACTTGACGATTAATCGACTAGTCGTGGGTGCAATCGTCTTGTATGGTAGCACTTCAATGGGACATGTACATGCTCTGTATGTTTGCTCATCTGCTGCTGCTGGCTACTACTACCACTACCAGCCCACCAGAGTTGGGCCTGCTACTACCGACTACTGCTGCAGTGCTGCTGCTACTGGCTACTACTTGTCTACTACTAAAACAGAGAAGAAATCGAGAGCAGAGCACAAGAACAGGGAAGAAGACTAGATCTACAAATGGGAGAAGGCGGCGAGGTGAGGAAGAGAGGATGGGGGATAGTTATTGATCAGGAGGCGAAGGCGACGGCGACACGGGCGGGCTTATCAGGGAGGCGGAGGCGGCGGCTCGTCGGTTGGACTGTGAAGGGGAGAGAAGGTGCAGCAGCATCGGGAGCCTCCATCGCCAACCCCCAACTCGTTGCGCTAAGCTGTGGGCGGCTGTGTGTGAGAGGGGATGGAAACCTAATACTGATCCCCTCCCTTTTAATCATTAGCAATAGGCCAACTGGGCCAGGCCTCTCAAGCAGGGGCCCAATTTGCTATCTTGCCTCCCATTTTGCAACTGTTGCCATCCCTTGCCCCTTGGCTCCACTGCCGCCGCCACTCCCTTGCGTCACTGTCGTCGCCTTTGCTCTCCGGTAAGTCTCTTCTCTAACCTCCCCTCGCTCCCTCTCCTCCCTTGCCCTCCTACTCCCTCCTACCCTTCCCTTCCCCATGGGCCCCTGTCGCCTCTGCTCATAGGTAAGTCTCTTCTCTTACCTCCCCTCTCTCTCCTCCCCCTCCCTTTCCCTTCACCTTCTCTTCTCCATGGCGACTAGCCTAACAGCCAAGTCACCCGATTAATTGCAGCTAGTCGTCGACTAGAAATCCAAGTCACCCGACTAGGAAACTAATCGAATTGAGGATCCTCCCGTCGTGCTCCCAAGCCGACCTGACGACTAATCACGACTAGTCTCGCAACTTGATAACTATGATTGCTAGTATCAATGGAGTGCTTTCCTTTCTTAGTCTTTGCTTCTGTTGCATCCATCCAAATCTGTTGCTCCTTTTCTTTAAGTTCATCTAAGCCGTGCGAGTCCATAAATTCTTTGACAATCAGCCGATTGCTTTTCTGACCACAGTTCGTCCTCTTGAATCGAGTGTGGCCCTCTCCTTCCTCTTCGCATGGCAGCAGCTACCGCTCTTCTCTTTGAACCGTTGAAGATCGTAAAAGTCTTTATGATACTGTCGCTCTTCTCTCTGAGTCGCCGCACAGAGCTTATAAGGCTGTCGTGCTTCTTCCGCACTACACCTTTGCCGCGCTTCTAGTGCACTATGTCACCGCCGTCTCGAGCTTCAAGCTGCGCTACCATGCTTCTATCTATCCCTCACCAGCTTGATGTGATAGCTCTCTGTATTTTTGTTGACTCCATCGTCTTCTCCGTCGTGTTGCCACGATCGACTTTGCTCCTGCTTGCCTCTACTTTCTCAGCCCCTGCGCTTTGTGCTTTACGGGATATCGCACGACCCCGGATGGGAGATCATTTGATACTTGACACAATTTTCCAAGAGTTGTACGCTGCGACGACATTATCACAACTCGGACTTTGGATTTCCCTATCGTAGTGTCAACTCTTTCAAATGCAATGCTATTGCATACGGCTTGCATTTGAAGGGCTTGTTAAAAGGTATTTCTGGTATTATACTCTAGTCTCGGATTGGATGTGTCCCTTGAGTGCTTGTACTATATATTGCCCCTTGGGCTATTGCAATACAACTAACCATTCACCTGTGCACTCCTCTTCTCCATCTAACAATAAGGATTATCAAAGTAAAATGCTACTCCCTCTAACATAAACATAAGTCACTAAAGTCTCATCAACCGATCGAGAATAGGGCTCTATCAATGTTCATCAAAGGATGTGAAAACCAAACGGAACAATATATCAACTCTTTTAGTGATTTCAGAGTCACGTCCCAACTGATATTTTGCGGTTAAGACCATTTTACCGCAGGCGGCTAATATGAGCAGGAAAGGGGGAATTCTTCTACGGGAAATTTGACTGGCACACTAAAATCTGTTACAACAAGTAAAATATGGTTTCATAGATCAGACATTCCATGAATGATCAAATTTCAGAGTTCAGGCCCTAGCATATGAAGCACACTCAAGTAAGCCAATAAAGTAATCAAGCACAGAACAGATGCTGCTGATTATAATACATGCTACATTGCAGGTAACAGGGGATAGTTTTTGACAAGTAAATGCCACACATAACAAACAAGAGACAAGACCCAATTTCCACAAAGCACGGTCCGCAACATCGATACCTTGGCTTCTGCGACCCTTGTTATGGTTTTGCCGAACTTCACCAGGGAGGCCATTTGGCAGTGCCGCAACCTAACATCGGCATCAACAGCAACATAAGCATGACATCTCTAAGACGTCGAGGACATAAACAAGATTACTCAGCGCCCCATCCGATACCTTGTAATTGAAGCAGGGCGCGCTAGAGTCGTGATGGGGGCTAATCCCTGCACGGACGCAAGAGAAACTAATCAGCGCGCCCGGTCGCAAGAACCGATTACGAATCCATTCCCAATCCATCCGCTGCCGGATAAAGCAAAATCCAAGGACAGAAAAAGGCAGGAGACCATGAGAAGAAGAGATGACTCACCGGCGGCGGCGCAGCTAAGGGCGTGGGCCATCGTCGGGGGAGTGGGGGGGGGCAGCCGCCGGAGGGGAGATGGGAGCGAGGGTTTTACAAAAGAGAGGCTTTTGCCTACTACTTGTACACCTACTCGGCAGGCTCGCAAGAAAAGGCCTGTATGGGCCGAACTTGCCAGGCCGGAGCCCTCTCTAGAAGCAAAACTGTTGCTGTGCTGCAGAGAAAAGTACGCTTAATCCAAATCTAAACATTTTGTGCCTAAAATCAAATGCATAGTAGCTTCATGTGGTAGCTTTAGGAGAGAGGGTGTGCTACTGCTACATAGCTGAAGCAAGGGCTCAAAATTCTCTCTTCAGAACATAGTAGCTTTAGGATAGGTCTACAAAATATAAAGCTAAGCTACACCGTGCTCGATGGAACACTGGAGTCTAGACTCTAGAGACGCTCTAATGGAACTTCACTTTACATGTCGTCATACCTCTTCTCACTTGTGTCCGTAGCTTGTTACAGGGTGCAAAGGTGCAAGCAAACAGGTTACCAGCGCAACATGAGGTGCAAGCGAGGCAGCTCTATTTTATATGAATATACGATCACACAAACGAATTCCATATTCCAACTTTCCAACTTTACATTTTGCATCCACGTTTTCACAAGAAACACCTTGATTATATCTGCCGAAAAGATGAAACGAAAATACCTCCTATATAAACCGCCATACCATTACAAAATTCACTAATTGCATCCAAAAGAATAGCCAGCAAAACCGCAATTACACAAGAAACCAAAGAAAATTAAAATCAAGAACGGAACAAGAGAAAGGGGGAAAAAAAATGAAAGATTTCTCTGACGACGAGCTTGTGATCGCCTCAAGAAAGAAGAAGATTCACTCTTTGCCAGTGCTTATTAATCTCAATCTCATGACCTGATCTTGTTGAGGCTGTCGGCGACGGCCTTCATCCTCGGTCGGAGCTCCGGGTCCGCCTCCATGCACGCTAGCGCGACGTGGAACGCGGCCACCACCTCCTCTTTCTTGGGTAGCAGCGGTGTTAGTGATGTGCCCAAGAGGCAATCATAAACAATACGGTTTTATAGGCTAAGAGGGATATTAATCCATATGGGACTAGGGTTCTATTGGGCCTACAACGTGGAAGCCCATTAGCATGCTCTATAAATATATAGAGGCGGGGCTGCAGGTACAAGATGATGAACCCTGGCCGCCACCTCCCCTTGGCTGTATCCCGAAACCCTAGCGGGGCGCGCGGTGCTAGCACACCAGCGCGCGGCATTCCATCCCGAACGTGTGGACTCCGTGGAGGCGCCGCTGCTGTTGCTGCGTTGTGCTGATTGGCGAAAAGCGCAAGGCTATTGCGTAGGACTCGAGGAGGAGACATTCAATTCGTGAAACGATCGACTGTTTCTTCTTCATCAACGCAGCATATCACGTTGGACCGGCCGCTCCAACTTTTCTTCATTGCAATGCGCATCTAGTGGTAACTATCCATGACTCCCTTACACGTATATTTTCTGGTTGAACACGGTAGAAAATTAATTGTTGTAGCTAGCGTAGCCTACCTGTTCACCTCTCAGTGGTATCAGAGCAAAACTGCGTAGTATGTGGTCTGGATCATGCGCTTGTAGATGATATGTTGTTTGTAGTAGATGCAATCTATTACTGTTCTTATGCTAGTTTCATGTGATGGATCTTTTGGTGCACGGGTTGATTAGATCAATCGGTCATAAGGGGTTGAAATATGCATGAGTTGATAGCATCATATGGCCAAAAAAGATTAGTTCGTGCTCCTTCTTTTGATGTACGCGCGACTTGCCCCTACCGACTGGTATCATCATCGGGGCTAACTGCACGCACAATCAATAGATCGAGCCAACAGATCGAGGTCTTGTCTTGCGGTCTCCTCAAGAATACCGATTGCGATGATCAATGTGATTGATCTAATGAAAATTGAGATATTTTGAATGGCTCGGATTTGGGTTGATTTGATCGACCCGATGAGATTTTTATAGCGATTTCATATATGCGATCTATGTAATTCCATGAGGTTTTCAGGGCGCTGCCCTGAAACACGCGGGGGGCGGCTCCCCCCTCGACCCCCCGCCCGCTAACCGGTCAGCGAGACCGCCGTTGCGTACACGCATAGATTGTTATACAAACACATTCTTGTCAGGGCGGTAGAATGTGTTCTACGCTTAACTTGTTTTTGCGGGGAATGATGTGAATGGTATGGCATAGATGTATATGCGATGCATGTGTGTTTTGGCGGCTTGTGTGTCGTATTAATCACAGCTGGGTTGAGGCTATTTTTATATTGTATAACGACCTGCGTGTCGACTTGTGATGCTTGAGCTCCTCATGTAATTCATTTGCTAGCTATTAGTTGTAATAGTTTAGTTCTTTACCATGGAAGCTTCAAGCATGATAACAAAGATGACAGGAAGTGTGGCGAAGGACATCACCGTGGAACCATGTGATGGCGATCACTACGATTCAAAAGGCCATACCATTCACAGTTTAATGTGATTATATGCATGTGATGTTTATTTCCTGTCATACTATTCTTTCATACCATACCTGTAGAGGATGTTTTTTTTTCATGACAGAATAGCTTCTCTCAAAAAAATTAAGAATTTATTTGATGCCCTTCCAATTGCTGCACCTATAAGAATTACGATCATTGTTTGGTAGGTCTGCCAAAGCAGAGTACCACCAACTATCTTGATCTAATAGGATGGATGTCGAACATCTACATGCATAGTGTTGGTTTACTTGACAAGGCTATCAAATTGGATTTGGGCCTTGGGGCATGGTGTTGGGAGCCGGGGCATTGGGTGCCACCCAACAAACAAGAGTCACATAAGATGTGATTAGCAAGCGTTGCTTACCTACGTCACTAGGTTTCTAGCGGTGATGCCAAAGTTCACTAGAACTTAGATGAACATGGATCTTGACCACTATATGCCGATAGAGGGAAGACGATTACAAAACATATAGATGGAGTGTCTTTTGTTAAATTGTTTAATGGAAGATCAATCATGAACATAGTGCTGAACTTTGCTTGTTTATTTCCTGTTGTAGATTATGGCTACTTCTAGTAACAATTCTGGTTTTAACTTGCGATCTGTTCTTGAGAAAGAAAAACTCAATGGAACGAATTTTATTGATTGGTACCGCAACCTGAGAATTGTTCTCAGACAAGAAAAAAGGGAATACGTTCTTGAGCAACCCTACCCCGATGAACTCCCTGAGGGTGCAAACGTTGCCACCATAAAGCTTATGAGAAGCACTGCAATGATTCACTCGACGTTAGCTGTCTCATGCTTGCTACCATATCCTTTGAGCTTCAGAAGCATTATGAGAATACAGATGCTCACACTATGATTGAAGGACTGCGTGACATGTTTGAGAACCAAGCTAGGACTGAGAGGTTTAACATTTCAAAGTCCTTGTTTGCGTGCAAGCTGGCAAAAAGTAGTCCAATCAGTCCTCATGTGATCAAGATGATTGGTTACATTGAGAGCTTGGAGAAGCTTAGTTCTCCCCTTAATCCTGATCTGGCTACGGATGTTGTTCTCCAATCTCTCCCTCCGAGCTATGAGCAGTTCATTATGACTTTTCATATGAATAGCATGGAGAAATCATTGACTGAATTGCATGGGATGCTTAAGACAGCAGAGGAAAGCATTAAGAAAAACACCAATCATGTGATGATGGTTCAGAAGGAGAATAAAAAAAGGAAGCGTTTGACTCCCAAAGGCAAAGGAAAAGGAAAGGTTTCTAATGAGCACCCTAACTCTAAGCCAAAGCCAAATGGGAAGGTCAAATCTGGCCCTTCTCTTGATGATGAATGCTACCACTGCCATGTTAAGGGGCATTGGTCTAGGAATTGTAAGAAATACTTGGAGGATCTGAAAAAGAAGAAGGGAAGCGAGACTTCTGCCTCATGTATAAATGTTATAGAAATTAATGTTGTAATTTCTTCTAGTGAATCTTGGGTATTTGATACCGGATCGATGATTTATACTTGCAAATCGTTGCAGGGTCTAAGAAGAACTAGAAGTTTTGTGAGAGGCGAGTTGGATATGCGTGTTGGCAATGGAGCAAAGGTTGATGTACTGGCTGTCGGCACTTATCACTTGTCATTACCTTCAGGATTAGTTTTGGAATTAAATAATTGTTATTACATTCCAGCATTGAGTAAGAACATCATCTCTTCTTCATGTTTGGAGGAAGATGGTGGTTATGAGTTCGTAATAAAGAACAAACGTTGTTCTATTTATTTGAATAATATACTCTATGCACATTGTCCATTGTTGAATGGGTTATATGTTCTAGATCTTGAGGATAAGCCTGTCTATAATATTAATGCAAAGAGGTTGCGGCCTAATGATTTGAATCCCGCTTTTATTTGGCATTGTCGCTTAGGTCATATAAATGAGAAACGCATAGAGAAGCTCCATAAAGATGGTCTACTCAACTCATTTGATTTTGAATCATTTGAGACATGGGAGTCTTGTTTACTTGGCAAGATGACAAAGACGCCTTTCACCGGTCATAGTGAGAGGGCAAGTGACTTGTTGGGACTTGTACATATCGATGTATGTGGACCAATGAGCTCAGTATCTAGAGGTGGTTTTTAGTATTTCATTACTTTTACTGATGACTTTAGTAGATATGGATACATATACTTAATGAGGCACAAGTCTGAATCGTTTGAAAAGTTTAAAGAATTTCATAATGAAGTACAAAATCAGCTAGGCAAGACAATTAAAATTCTACGATCTGATCGTGGAGGTGAATATTTGAGCTATTAATTTGGTGAACATCTAAAACAGTGTGGAATTGTTCTACAACTGACTCCGCCTGGCACGCCTCAGTGGAACGGGGTATCTGAATGGACGAACAGGACCTTGTTAGACATGGTTCGATCAATGATGAGCCAATCGATCTTCCATTGTCCTTCTGGGGATATGCTCTAGAAACTGCTGCGTTTACACTAAACAGAGTTCCATCTAAATCAGTGGGAAAGACACCATACGAGAAATGGACCGGGAAACGTCCTGGATTGTCATTCCTTAAGATATGGGGTTGTGAGACTTATGTGAAACGTTTGACATCTGATAAGCTCCATCCTAAATCTTATAATTGCTTCTTTGTTGGGTATCCTAGGGAAACCAAATGATATTATTTTTATAATCGGGAAAAAGGCAAAGTGTTTGTCGCTCGGAACGGTGTCTTTTTGGAAAAAGAGTTTATTTCAAAAGGTGTTAGTGGGAGCAAGGTGCAGCTTGAAGAAATTCGGGAAACATCTGAAAATGTTTTATCTCCTATTGAATCTCAACAGGATGTACAAGATGTTGTACAACCGGTTATGGAGGCACCGCCCCCATGTAGGTCTACAAGGGCACATCGTGTAACTGAAAAGTTCACGCTCCTAACCACGGGACAACGCGACATATTGTTATTGGACAATTATGAGCCCAAGAGCTACACGGAAGTAATGATGGGACCAAGCTCTGAAAAATGGCTTGGAGCCATGAGGTCCGAAATAGAATCCATGCATGATAATCAAGTTTGGAACTTGGTGGATCCACCTGATGGTGTAAAAACTATTCAGTGTAAATGGGTTTTTAAGAAAAAAGATAGACATTGATGGAAATGTTCACATCTATAAGGCACGATTGGTGGCGAAAGGTTTCAAGCAAATTCAAGTTGTTGATTATGATGAGACGTTTTCGCCGTCGCTATGCTAAAGTCTATTCGGATCCTCCTAGTGATTGCTGCCTATTTCGACTACGAGATTTGACAGATAGATGTCAAAACAGTTTTCCTAAATGGAAATCTAAGCGAGGATGTGTACATGATACAGTCTGAGGGTTTTGTTGATCCGAAAAATGCTGGGAGAATATGCAAGCTTCAGAAGTCCATTTATGGATTGAAGCAAGCATCTCGGAGTTGGAATCTTCGTTTTGATGAAGCAGTCAAAGGGTTTGGTTTCATCAAGAATGAAGAAGAGCCTTGTGTTTACAAGAAGGCTAGTGGGAGTGCACTTGTTTTTCTGGTCTTGTATGTAGATGACATATTATTGATCAGAAATGATATTCCAATGCTAGAAGCTATGAAGTCTTCATTGAGAAAAAGTTTCTCAATGAAAGATCTCGGAGAGGCAGCTTACATTTTGGGCATAAAGATCTATAGAAATAGATCAAAAAGGCTAATTGGATTAAGCCAAAATACATACATTGACAAGGTATTGAAACGGTTCAATATGCAAGATTCCAAGAAAGATTTCTTGCCTATGTCACATGGCATTAGTCTTAGCAAGACTCAGTGTGCTTCAACACTTGATGAGCAAAAGAAGATGAGTGTGATTCCATATGCCTCAGCCATCGGATCCATCATGTATGCCATGCTTTGTACGCGCCCAGATGTTTCATATGCTCTTAGTGTTACGAGCAGGTATCAATCTAGCCCCGGTCTAGCTCACTGGGTGGCTGTAAAGAATATTCTTAAGTACTTTAGAAGGACTAAGGATATGTTCCTTATTTTTGGAGGTGAAGAAGAGCTCGTTGTGATGCGGACATCCTTAGCTATGTTGTTTCATATAATATTTTCAATTCATTAAATACCTCAGAACAACATGAGCTTGCTAAGAGAGTTGAAAAACAAGAGAAGCTTATCCAACAGGTGAATCTGTTCACTGAATTTCCTTTTAAATTAGTTGAGAATTTCATACTACCTAAAACTAGTATTTTGCTTATGCTCAGATTGGAAGATTCAATAATGAACGGAGATGAAGGATATGAGGCTGTTCTTGAAGAAAGGCCGTCACAATGGAGGAGAAGCTCGTGGGAGACAAGCAAGGGAAGAGAAGTCCAAGAATCCAAGTCAAATTCGAAACTTCCACAAGCCCAACCAAATTCAAATTCGGAATCAACTCATAATTCAATTCGGATTCGGAATCAGCCTCAAATTCGGATTCGGAATCAGCAGGACAGTCCGGATTAAAACGGCCATAACTTTTACAAACGGAGTCCGATTCGAGTGTTCTTGGGCTTGTTGGAAAGCTAACTTCAAGCCCGATCCAACGGATCCTCCCTCACTCCGAAATTCCTTCTGGATCAAAAGATATGATCGAATCAATGTGACGGTTGTAAAATCAGAGTTTCCTTTTCTGTTTTGGAATGTGTCGGAATTGGAGTAGGACTCCAAATCCGAATTAGAATAGGAGTAGGGCCTCTTGGCCAGCCATGAGGAGGAGTAGGAGCACTATATATAGAGGGGTAGACCCCCATTGTAACCTCAGACCACGTTTAATATAATTTCAAAGCTTTGCTTGATTCTCTGTTGTGCTTAAAGCCAAAAGCAGAGGAATTGGGCATTGAGAATAAGGGGTCGTTCTTGCTTTTCATTTGGGAATTGAGGTTCGACGATCTTCGCTTGTGGTCGCGAGGATCCAATCAAGTGTGTGTTTGGGCGAATTTTCTATAGAGTTGCAAGTCCGTGCATTGGCGCGGGGATCGGTGGTGGTTCGTCGGGTACACAAGTTATCGGCAGGTCCTCGTCGAGAAGATCGGGCACCCCGCATCAGGTGGTATCAGAGCTCCGTTGACTCGGTAGGATCTTTATCCGATTATCTTTTTTCCCATTCACGAAAAAGCCATACAAAAAAATTCAGCCGTAGTATTTAATTTGTTATTCTAGTGAGTTTTGTTAAGTTTTTGTCCATTAGAATCAAGTTTAGTTTCTTGATCTTGAATTCTTTTGCGTTGCTTTTATTTGAGCCTAGTTTGATTTTTTTAGTCGTGTCTATAAAAAAACACCAAAAAAAGTGAGTAACCAATTTATCCTTTGTGAACCTTTCAATCCTTTGCGAATATTTTGAACCTATTGAAGACTAGCTAAATCGTTGCTTAGGGTGCATATTAATATTTGTGTTCTTGCAATTGTTCAAAGATCAAAAGGTGGGAAAGAATTTTGCTCATTTTGGTAGAACAAGAATTTTGGCAATAGTTCAAAAAAGAAGGAAAAGAGAAGAAAAAAAGAAAGAAGAGAAAAAGAAAAGAGAAAGAGAAAAGGAAAAGGAAGCGCATAGCAGAACTATAAACTTGAGCGAAAATCCCCACTCATTCTTGATTCAATTGTTAGAATATCAATATTTTTTGCAATCTTGTGCCCTAGTTTCATTATTTGCAACTAGCTAGCGTCTTTCTATAACTTGTGCAATACGAGCTATTTTGTTCTTCACTTATATCTTACATAGCTCATTCCTTGATTGCACTAAGTTCCAATATCTTTGCGTGTGAGTTGCTTTGATTTTCACTTATATCTTTGTGATCGGCAACTAGGCATTGAATTCTAGTTTGGATATTTACTTAGCCTTACAATACCTAGAATTTTCAAATTAAGTAGGTATCCATACCAAGCTCCACAAAACACCCGTTGTCGTGCTTTGACTTGCTCTTGAAATTCGCTCACACATCACCTTGTGGTTCCTGCTGCCCTGAAGTGTAAGTATTGTTGATCTTAATTCCTTTCGGAACGGTAAAGAAACTTCACCTTGTTAGGATTGTGAGTTGAGTGACCTCTACATATACACATACACCTACATACATATTCTTTGCTTTCTTTGCTAACAATGGCGGATGTTGAGTATCGTATCTTCCCTTCTATGGTAGTAATGATCCGGAGGAGTATCTTGAGTGGGTACAAGACATGGAGTTCGAGCTTGAATCCCATAAGTTGAATCGAAGCCAAGGAAGTGAGTGGCCACTTTGTTTTTTACGGACTATGCCTCTAGTTGGTGGAAACAACTAGGTGGAAAACGATTCATTACATCTTGGGTGCATTTAAAAGCATCATGAGAAGAGAATTTGTTCCACACTATTATGAGCGGGAACTACTACGACACGTGGAGAGCATTAAACAAGGATGCAAAATTGTCAAAGATTACTATATTGAGTTGAATCATGCAATGCGCCGTGCCAATATCACTAGTCCATATCAAGAAAAGACATACTTCAAGCGAGCTTGAATTATCAGATCGTTGCTGCACTTCAAGATGAATATTTTCGTAGTCTGCAAGATCTTGTGAAATTTGCTATGAAGGCAGAAAAGAGACTTAAACACATTCAAGCACATCAATTAAATCTGCGCCGACTCTTTAGTTCTAATTCATCCATTGGTGTGTCACTTGAGAAGAAGATCGAGCATGTGAATTTTTCTTCGACCGAGGTGATGAGTAGTCTTTGCCCGTCACAACCCGCAACACGTGAGGAGGTCGTGGTTGGTGGTAGTTGTGCCATTGTTGGCCACAGTCTTACAAGGATGAGATGTATCAAAACCTATGTGAGAATGAGAGCCACATAGCCAAATTGAGTGAGAGTGATAAAAAGAGTGAGCTGTGTGATTCCACCATACGCGAGATTGAGAGCATCCCAATTGAGAGTGTGAGAGATACACCAAAAGAAAGAGAGAGATAGATGATAGGACAAGTAAGATTATTTTTGAACCTAACAACTTACCCTCTATTTCTAGTGTTGTATCCCACATTCTGCAGGTGGACCAAGCAAATAAGGAGTTGGAGATTCAAGAGCCCTCACCATTGGAAGAGAAAGATAAAGAGCTAACCATGGATGGAGAGGAATACACGAAGATCAAGGTAACACTATTTGTATCTTGAATTGGTCGTTTATGAAAACAAGGTGCGTAAAGCGAGAACTCCATTATTCATTTGATGGTTCCACGTTCTAAATTTGATATGCTTAATTTGCATAATGTGAAATTGATTACTCAAAAAGAAGTTCTTAGTAGAATACACATTAATAATTCTTTGTGTTATATCATATTCGATAGTCCTAAACATGTATCTAGTGTGATTAAGAAGGTTCTTGAAATTTCACACTTAAGATCACTAGTAAATAGCTACATACACACATATAAATTCAATTTGATTGGTGATGTTGGTGTAGACAACATGTTTCAAGTTTATCAAATATACATTACCTATGATAATCTTGTTGATTTACAATCACATGTTTTGCGCAAACCATCTATTAAGCAATGTCATGATATCTTTAAGATGGGTTTAAATACAAGTGTCTATTGTTTAGAATGCAACATGATGCCAACTTGTTTATCTCTTGAATGTATAACTAAGCATAGTAGCGCAGTTGAATTATGGAATGGTATCAATTGGTTTTCACCCACTTTACTTGACTTTGGTATTGGGAAGGTGAAATTTTATCATATGAGTCAGTTGTGCAATTTGAAATGTGATTTCGAGCTATCGATTGTACAAAACAACGCGAATAACACAACAATTGATTCATACATATATCACGATATATCGTTGTTCTCTTTGTTTAATACATGTTCGGCAAATCATCATGCGCTACGGAACTTGTTTGGATGATAAATACATATACCATGCATATACATTGTTTTCTTCGTCTAGCACATTTTGAGCTATCAAAAGCGAGGGCGGCTTTTTGAAGAAAGGGAGGATGATGCGGACATCCTTAGCTATGTTGTTTCATATAATATTTTTAATTCATTAAATACCTCGAACAACATGAGCTTGCTAAGAGAGTTGAAAAACAAGAGAAGCTTATCCAACGGTGAATCACATTCTTTGAATTTCCTTTTAAATTAGTTGAGAATTTCATACTACCTAAAACTAGTATTTTGCTTATGCTCAGTTGGAAGATTCAATAATGAGCGGAGATGAAGGATATGAGGTTGTTCTTGAAGAAAGACCGTCACAATGGAGGAGAAGCTCGTGGGAGACAAGCAAGGGAAGAAGTCCAAGAATCCAAGTCAAATTCGAAACTTCCACAAGCCCAACCAAATTCAAATTCGGAATCAACTCATAATTCAATTCGGATTCGGAATCAGCCTCAAATTCGGATTCGGAATCAGCAGGACAGTCCGGATTAAAACGGCCATAACTTTTACAAGCGGAGTCCGATTCGAGTGTTCTTGGGCTTGTTGGAAAGCTAACTTCAAGCCCGATCCAACGGATCCTCCCTCACTCGAAATTCCTTCTGGATCAAAAGATATGATCGAATCAATGTGACGGTTGTAAAATCAGAGTTTCCTTTTGTTTTGGAATGTGTCGGAATTGGAGTAGGACTCCAAATCCGAATTAGAATAGGAGTAGGGCCTCTTGGCCAGCCATGAGGAGGAGTAGGAGCACTATATATAGAGGGTAGACCCCATTGTAACCTCGGACCACGTTTAATATAATTTCAAAGCTTTTGCTTGATTCTCTGTTGTGCTTAAAGCCAAAGCAGAGGAATTGGGCATTGAGAATAAGGGTCGTTCTTGCTTTTCATTGGGAATTGAGGGTTCGACGATCTTCGCTTGTGGTCAGCGAGGATCCAATCAAGTGTGTGTTTGGGTGAATTTTCTATAGAGTTGCAAGTCCGTGCATTGGCGCGGGGGATCAGCTGGTGGTTCGTCAGGGTACACAAGTTATCGACAGGTCCTACGTCGAGAAGATCGGGCACCCCGCATCACGTTGTAAAATGTTACACCGATGCTAGTTTCCAAACTGATAAAGATGATAGCAGATCGCAGTCTGGTTTTGTGTTCTGCCTCAATGGAGGGGCAGTGAGTTGGAAAAGTTCCAAGCAAGAGACGGTAGCTGATTTGACAACTGAGGCCGAGTATATTGCAGCTTCTGAAGCCGCAAAGGAAGTTGTTTGGATTAGAACATTTGTTTTTGAGTTGGGTGTGATCCCTAGTGTGTCTAGTCCAGTGGATCTCTATTGTGATAATAGTGGAGCCATTGCGCAAGCAAAGGAGCCTAGGTCACACCAAAAGTCCAAACAAATACTTTGGTGCTATCATCTTATCCGTGAGATCATTGATAGGGGTGAAGTGAAGATTTGCAAGGTGCACACGGATTTAAATGTTGCTGATCCGTTAACAAAGCCTTTCCCACAACCAAAGCATGAGACACACACGAGTGCAATAGGTATTAGATACTTACATGATTGACTTTAGTATGAGTGGGAGATAATTGTATCAAGTCTATGTTTATAAAATTTTGAATAAGGTGTTATTTGGTTCCTTGAATAATGATTGTATGCATTGATTGACAAGTATGTGACTTGTTCGTGAAACTCTTTGTTTTATTTAATGTTATTCTAAAGATCCCTTGTCTTATGTCATTACGTGGGACAACAATGATTTATAGATTAGCACATGTATTGATTAATGATTATGTTTCATGGATCATGGATATAGGAATATCAAATCAATAATGTGGACACATGTTAGAGAACATGGTGTTGGTTTGACCCACTCCGAGACGTTCCTGGGATTGTTATGTTAATATGTGCCATCAAGCGATCTCGAGTGGTATACCTACTGGATCCTTCGACCTGAAATTGCTATTGCTTCTCACTATGTGTAGTGGTGCGCTTTGGGGCTGCCAAACACTACTCCGTAACTAGGTAGCTATAAAAGTGGTTTTCAGGTGTATCATGAAATATGGAATGGGATGTGAGCGGATTAAGATGGAATTTGCCCCTCCTACATAACAGGAGAGATATCTCTAGGCCCCTCGATGTGGTTGGATTAGGGAAGTGCATGGCCATGCCAAGGTGATTAAAGAGTTAATCATAATGTGACTAAAGGGTTAGTCATGAGTTGTAATCCACCACAAGATGGAGTAAATGGTTGAGCTATCACAAGGGTGGCACGAATCTTGCCTTAAGTTCGACTGGTATCGTGTGTCAAAGGGATCCAAGTATGTGTATATCAAGGTTTAGCCGATATGATCTTTATGTGTATTCGGGAGTCAATATGCCCTACTAGGTGCCACTATTGACTTATGGCTTGAAAAGGATTTTCGGGTCATGGCTGTCTACACATGAACCTAACGGGTCACACACTTAAGGGGTTGGAATTAGAGAGCTTGCCTACATGATTGTCTCTAGTGCAAGTGGGAGATTGTTAGTGATGTGCCCAAGAGGCAATCATAAACAATACGGTTTTATAGGCTAAGAGGGATATTGATCCATATGGGACTAGGGTTCTATTGGGCCTACAACGTGGAAGCCCATTAGCATGCTCTATAAATATATGGAGGCGGGGCTGCAGGTATAAGATGATGAACCCTGGCCGCCACCTCCCCTTGGCCGTATCCCGAAACCCTAGCCGGACGCGCGGTGCTAGCACACCAGCGCACAGCGTTCCATCCCGAACGTGTGGACTCCGTGGAGGCGCCGCTGCTGTTGCTGCTGTGCTGATTGACGAAAAGAGCAAGGCTATTGCGTAGGACTCGAGGAGGAGACATTCAGTTCGTGAAACGATCGACTGTTTCTTCTTCATCAACGCGTATCTACGTTGGACCGGGCTGCTCAAACTTTTCTTCCGCTGCGCAGCGCATTTAGTGGTAACTATCCATGACTCCCTTACACGTATATTTTCTGGTTGAGCACGGTAGAAAATCAATTGTTGTAGCTAGCGTAGCCTACATGTTCACCTCTCAGGCGGTGCCTCCCGCAGCAGCGCCGGGTCCACCATCTCTGCCACCGGCCGTGCATCCTCCTCGAACCCGCGTCGCACGAACCGCACCACCTCGGGCACGACCCCATGCTCTCCGCTCTCGGACCGGTCCGTCTGTTGAAAATATGCCCTAGAGGCAATTATAGAGATGATGATATTTCATTATGTTGATGATTTTGATAATATGTTATCATGTTTCTTGAATGAATTATTTGTTATAGATCAATAAGTATGTGACTTGTTGGTGGAACTCTTTAACTTATATGATGTCATTCTAAATGTATCCTTGGTCGGAAATCACTGGTCGGAACACCAGTGACTCTATGACTAGCACATGTATTGATTGATGACCCGGTTTCACCGATCATGGATATAGGGATATCGAATCAATAATGTGAGCTCATGTTAGAGAACATAGGGCTGGATAGACCCATCATTGAGACACTATTGAGATTGTTATGAATCTTTGTGTCATTAGTTGGTCTCAAGTAATGATGATGTATAATCCTTAGATCTGAGATTAGCATGATTCCCTACATGTGTAATAGCACATTTAGGGGTTGCCAAACGCTACTCGTAACTGGATAGTCATAAAGGTAGATTTCGGGTATGCTATGAAACATGCGGAGGGATGTGACTGGTCGAGATGGAATTTGCCCCTCCTAACATAATAGGAGAGATGTCTCTGGGCCCCTCGTGGTGATCGGATAAAGAAAGTGCATAGACATGCCACTAGTGGTCGAAGTGTCGACCATATGAAGTTATCCGACACTCGATCGAGAAAGTATTGAACAGTCCATGGATGACACAACATCTCACCTGGAGTTCAACCAGACATCGTGAGGCAAAGGGAGAATGCATGAGTAGGTCGCTTAGTTCGATTAGTTACGGACTAATCGTATGGAGATACGATCTGGTCGTAGACTGGTCGAACGTAATCACAGAATGGTAAGGACCTGGTCGTAAGAAGTTACAAACTGGTCGGGACCTAATACGATCTGGTCGTATGTAGATACAAACTGATCGTAAGTGATGAGGACCTGATCATAGATCATATTACATCAATGTTCGTCCGATATATTCTATGTGTTTTTGGGAATCGTTATGTGCTGCTAGGTACCGCTAACGACTAGTGGTCGAAAAAGGGTTTCCGAGTCATAACCGATTACACATGAACTTGTGAGGCCGCACACTTAAAGGGCTATAATCTGTTTTGGATGCTTATCCGAATTCGTATAGACCGCGAGTTCCTAATGGGTCTCAAGTTCGAGACCCATCATGGATGCTTATATAAAGAGGGGCGGTGGCATAGAGTGTAGAGAGGATGATCTTTGCAAGAACTCCCGAAACCCTAATAGCCACGTCTTCTCAACCATGCTGCTGGTGCTAGCACTCCAGCGCGTGGTAATCCTGCCCCGTACGTGTGGATACCTCGGAGGTGTTGTTGCGAAGTATCAGCACTAGGACGATCCGCAACTCGTGACGATCACCAGAGTCGGAGGAGAAGTCACGTGGTGTGTACAACTACTCAGAGGAGCAGACGCGCGACGAGTACGACCACTCGAAGGAGGAGACGCGTCGTGAGTACGACTACGATTGCATCAACTCGCTGCAACGACTCTACTTCCGCTACGAGTCGGTGCGTCTAGCGGTAATCTCGTGATCTATTACTAGCGGTGGTTCATTGGTTGCGCGGTAAAATTTTTGTTTGTGCTATCGTAGTCTTACCGCGTTACCCAGCATCGTCGTTGTCGACGGCGACGAGAACGACGCCGAGGTCCACGGCGACGTGTGGTCGGCCGGCCCCCGCCCGTCGCATCTCCAGGAGGACCACGCCGAAGGAGAACACGTCCCACTTCTGCGCAGGCCGTGCCCCCGGCGCGCGGTAGCCGCCTCTGCGGTCCGGCGCTGGCTTGGTGTAGGAGATGGCGCCGTCGAGGGCGTTGGTGGAGGAGGGTAGAGGGTGGTGTCGGAGGTGCAGCCTGCGACGACGAGGAGGCGGGCGAGGCCGAAGTCGGCAATGCGGGGGGAGAAGTCGGCATCGAGGAGGATGTTGGAGGTCTTGACCTCGCCGTGGACGAACCGACGGGGGCTGCACTCGTGGAGGTACGGTAGCCCGCGCGTCGCCCCCTTGGCGATCTTCAGCTGCGTTGACAACGACAGAACGGGTTGACCAGGGTGCCTGCAATTGTCAACGCACTAACAAGTCAACAATCAATTTTGCAGGGGAATTATTTTAGTAGTATAATTTTTCGATGATACAAGCAAAATTCCCCGAGCGGTCAGGAAATTCATCTCAAAGGTGCGTTGAAAATTCAGGTGCATTGTACCCAAAACATATTTAATTTTTGGAGACATATTTATACATATCATTTTTATATGTTGAATTTAAATATTAAAAAAGATATCGATAACAAAAGTTCAAAAAATTTGACAACACATACCCAAAACGATATTATTTTGTGACCGAAGGAGCATCTGTTGCACGCACAATAACAGTTGCGGGGTATAAACGCTGCCGAGTCGTTCAAAAATAGCGCTCAAATTAGAAATTTGCTACGGTGCTATGTTGTGGCCCGCTACTGCCGGATTATTCCACCATGGGCTGGTGCCCGTCTTCCGCCATGGCTGGCACGCCCTGATCTCCTCCTCAACCGTCGCGCGTCCCCGCTACGTGCTCCTCTGCTGATTGCAAAGTCGCAACTCGAGTTCTAGACCAATCCACAGCCGCCGTCGGTGAGCAACCACACTTTCAACTTACCTATTATTGCTCAGTGCAAATTCCCTTGTGATTTGTTTACATGGCGACCCCGTTTATTGCTCTTGCTCCCACCTAAATCATGGAGCCCTGCACTACTGCTTCCCCGTACATGCATGCAACCATGGATTCCCCGTGAAATTGTGGAAGTTTAGTGAACTGTTGACTACGAGTTTAGTGAATAAGCTACAACTGACAATCATTTGTTTGCAGTTGCGAAATATTTTCATCGGTGGCATCACCTGCAACCATGAGCAAATCAATCATCGTCCTCGAGGAAAGATCCTGGTTGGGAACATGCTTTACCATTGTCATGTTACGTTGATCTCAGCTAACGAACTCAGAGATTCAAGGGGTAATGGCCCACTACGCGTCCTGGTAGGGGGAACCAATATGTTTCGGTTTTTGGTCCCGTTCATCGAGCGCTACATCAAAAGAGGGTCTCAGTAGGCTTTTGAGTGTATGATTTTAGGCCACGAAGACACTGGTAGAACCGATCTATCACGAACGCTAGGTTGAGCGAAGACCGACGGCCACGCGACACTACCGCACACCCTTACGTCTCCTCTCCGACTCCGACTGAGCACCAAGTCTGATGGCATCTCCGGCTTCGGGTACGTAATGAAGCCTCCGCCCTAATGATTAGTCTAGGTGTTCATCTTTTAGCTAGTTTTAGTCTCGGTTATTTAGCCTACATTTGGTATCAGAGCAACATAGTTCATCCTTGAACCCTATTAGCCCCAGCCGATCTTGTCCCGACCGGATCTAAGTTTTTGTTGGCCCGGGTTAGCACTTTAGAAGGAGGGGACTTAAGCGTTTTTTGAGAAATCCTAATGAGACCCCGAGCCCTCAAACCCAAATCGGACGAAATCCTGAACCCTCAAAAGACCCGAATCATCAAACTCACGAGGAGGTTTGGGAGCGGCGAACACTTACGTTTTTGGAGATTTGGAGCCTTCTCCGGTCTCGGGTGCCACCGTAGCTCCACTAGACGGCTGCGCGCGTGACCTCGGTCGCACGCGCGCGCCAACGAGTGGGGCTGTGGGGGCGCCGCCTCATGCCGCTCTGCATTACGTCGCCGCTTCCGCTCCTCGCTCTCCCCTGCGCCGTAGCCGACGGAGCCTTGGCCGCTGCTCTCCGCCCGCGAGCGCTTCCGCCGACGCCATCGCCATCGCACGGTTTTCGCGGAGGGGAACGGGCGAATGATTAGGGTTAGGGTTTTTCGCCGTTTCGGCTGGCTTTTATACCTCGCGACGTCGATCGAATCCGACGGTTCGTGTCATTTCGATCGGTGGAAGTGAGACGCGCGAAAGATCTCAGCTGGACGATGAGATCCGACGGCCGACGTTGCTTCAGTGTTTTCGGCCAGCAGCCAAAGGGAGTGGGCCGGCGCCCGTGCGCACCGTTTTGGTCCGAGCGCGGGATTGAGCCGAGCCGATCGCAGGGAGAGGCAAAGGGCTGTGCTTCGGCTGCACAGTGCATTTTTTTTCTTTTCTTTTTCTTTCATAGTGTTTTTTTGTATTTAAGTCTTTATTTTGTGCACTTTTTTAATTAATGTTATTTGCTCAAGTAACAGTGTATTATTGTCTCTAATTAAAATTGAACCAACGAGATATTTTGATTAGAGATTTTTATGTTCTAATTTGGCATTATGTATGTACATAATTACATACTGACCAACGTTATTTGTAATCGTGTGTCGTCATATTAATTGTTGAAGTTCTTTTTCATTTTTGCCCAACGGTGATATGAATTAGAACTGTAATTTTGTATGTTATTAATTAGACCAACGTAGGATTAATTGCATGTAATATATTTTTATGTTATTTTTAATTTTTTTCTCTGTATTTTAATGTTCAGCAATAAATACTTCGAATGTTGCCACCACAATTGACAACATTGAGCAACTTACGGGGAGCAACTTTCCCGCTTGGAAAGAAAGAATTCATGTCGTCCTTCGAGTTTTGGACCTTCACTATGCATTAAGGGTAAGTGTTCCCGTTCCCCCCACCGACAGTGAGGATAATTATGATGAGAAAAAGAAAACTTATGATGCTAATGCTGAAAAATGGGAACGGTCCAACCGCCTGTCACTAATAATCATGAAGATCTCTATCTCAGTTAGGATCAGGGGAGCAATTCCTGATTTCGAAAATGCTAAGGAGTACTTGGCTTCAATTGAAGAGAAATTCAAAGGCTCCACTAAAGTTTATGCCAGTACTTTGATCCAGATGCTCTTATCCGCTAAGTATGATGGGTCCAGCAACATAAGAGAACATACCATGATGATGACTGATATGGCTGGAAAGCTCAAGGGCATGGACATGGAGATATCTGATGGTTTCCTAGTCCATTTTATTATAACTTTTCTTCCTTCTGAGTACACTGCATTTAAGATAAATTACAATACTCAGAAAGAAAAATGGAGTATGAGCGATTTAATCGTCATGTGTGTCCAGGAGGAAGAAAGAATAAGGACCGAAAAGAAAGATTTTGTGCATCAAGTTAGCGGGACCAACAAACGAAAGTTGCAAGGGAATTTCAAATTCAAGAAAAAGCTACAATTTTCCCCGAATTCAGATAAGTCAAGGCGCACAATGCACCTGTGGATATCGTGAGGATATGTGCACGATCTCAGGATGATGAGTCAATTGGCAATGGCGTTGTTGGTTTGAAAAATCTCGCGTTTTCGGGTTTGCTCCAATCTTTGTCGAGCCCTTTGGCGATCGGCCGGTTGTCTTGGGTGGTCGGACCGCCCGTGGAGGAGTCCGACCGGCCATGGTGGCCGGTCCGACCGCCGCTTTGAAAGTTGGGTTTTTGGAGCTGGGCAAAAAATAGGTTGTGTAGGCAAGTGAGGGGAGTCTTCTGGATGTGGTCCCATCATTTTTGGAGCTCCCAGTCAAAAGTTCTATTCGTTTGAAATTTCCAGAAGGTTTCGGAATTTCTCGCTTGAATTTTGGCTAAGTCCTTTGGCCGGTCCGACCGCCGTTGTGGGAGCGGTCCGGCCGTATGAAATCGGTCGGACCGGCCACTGGCGGAAATGATCGGGCCGGCGATCCTGGAGGTGAGCCAAGTGTTGCATTGAGTTGGTTTCAAGTGTGTTTTTATATGAACTTCAATGCTTTATTGTTGTATATCGCATTCGGAGGCGGCGTGGGTCAAGTTGTGAAGAACTTGTTCGGAAGCGATTTGTTTGTCTATTCTTTGTGCGGTGGCTTGCAGTCAGCGGCGTCAGCGGTGAGTGGATCGGGACTACGCTTGGAGAGCCGAGGTCGAGCGATCGGGGATCTGCGGGTGAGGTTGTGTGACTCAAGCATGGTGCGAGAATGGACAAGATGGATCGAGCAGGTAGTTGAAGCAATTTGGTTGGATCGGCGGTGCGGATATCGATCGCGAGTCTGCGGGAGGTTCGATGGGATTCGGACAAGAGAGGCTTGGCGTCGATGAGAACCGTGATCAACCTACGTGGTGAAGCGACGATTGCTTCAAGAGTTATTGTGTGTGGGTCCCATGTGTAAGTGACCCAAAAAGGGAAACCCTAGCTCTCTAGTATAAATAGGAAGGGGAGAGGTGGAAAACCTAAGCAAGCATTCATTTAGTCCCCCTTCTTCCTTTTTCTAGGGTTTGGAGGAGAGGAGAGGAGAACTAGGGTTTGGAGTGTGCTCCTTGTTGAGCTCTTGCCCTCCTTGGTGGAGAGGCTTTGTAAGCATCTATTGTGAGTGAACAATCTTGTGATGCTTAATTGAAAGATCAATTGCTCCCTTTGTGTTCTTCTCTCTTTTGGATGTTTTTGGTGCTTCCTTGATTCAAAGGTTCATACTTGGTCTCTTGGCCTACTTTATCTTGCTTTGATGTGTGGGATTACTCCTAGAGTCATCTAGATCATCAAACCCCCACAAGCAAGTCTTGAATCAAGATTTTCTCACTTCTAGGGTTTGTGCACCTATTTGGTAAAATCTCAAGAGATCGATTCTGCGAAGTGGATCTGACGGATCGTCGCTAGAAATAGGTCTCTAATATCATTAGGAAGGTGTGCTAGAAATTTGGTCAAGTTTTATTGGTTGAATCAAAGTTGGATCAAATTTCGTTTTGGATTTAGGTGGAGTTTTTGATCTTGGACTCTACGGTCCGGCCGACCTTTCAGCGGCGGTTCGACCTTGATGTATTCGAGACCATTGGTTTGGCGGGTCGAACCGTATCCACCGGTCCGGCCATTGGTTAGTTGCGGTCGGACCGCTAGATGACCGTCGGTCAGACCGCCCGTGGTAGCCGGTCGGACCGCGTGTCGATGAAGAACATTGAGTTCTTTTCTCCTCTTGTGTCGTGTGCTTGAGGGTTTATCAAATTCAACACAAGGCTTCCGTTGTGTGCACCTGAACTTCTTAGCTTTCATAGCTAAAGGAGTAAAGTTCGTGTTGGTTTTGATTTAGGCGAGAAAGTTTTGAGCGCCTATTCACCCCCTAGTCGCCTTTCAGGTCCTACAAGTGGTATCGAGCGGTTAGCTCTTTTCTATAGATCTTAACAGGTCTTTGGAGCCATGGTGGTGACAAGTACTCAACCAAGCCACACATTTTTGAGGAGTTGACTTTGCATCTTTGGAAGGCTCGTATGCAAGCGTATATCGAGGCTCAAGGGCACGCTATTTGGCTAAAGGTGAAAAACCCTTATGTCGTGCACCGATGGCGATCGATCACTCGGATGTGGAGGCCAGCAACAAGGCTGGAATTATTTGATCCAAGGCCTTAGTCGATCGAGTTTGGCGTGTTGCTCACTTGCGGTCTGCTCACGAGATCTGGCGGACACTTTGTGATTATCACGAAGGGTCCCTGCGATCAAGGAAGTGAGGAGAACCACTCAAAAGGTTTACTCGAAGATCGAACAAAGGCACGGTGAGTCTTTGGATGAGTGTGGGAAGATTCTCTAAAATTCTTCATGATCTCATATTTGTTGACTTGGTATTTTACGAGTGCGAAAATGCCACGACTTCGGGTGCTCTTGATGTGAAGGTGCAGGGTATGAAGATCACTTCCATCAATGACAACATTGTCATGAGTGAGCTTACCATGGATAAGCTCTACTCGAGGTTGAAGACGCATGAGATTGACTTTATCTCGCGTCTCCCAAAACAGTCGATGGCTTTAGTGGTCGACAAATCCAAGGGTTGCTCTTGATTCTTTTGATTGTAGCTCATCGGCTTTTCATTATCGCTTTACATTCTTTGAGTGATGAGCAACTTGAGAAATTGCAGAGGATGACTTAGCCCTCCTTTCCACCAAATTCACAAGAGCGTACAACAAGGTGAGAAATAGGAGGAGGAGTGGACCTATCACGTGCTTGAATGTGGTGAGCCAAACCACATTCGCTCCAGTGCCCAAGCTAAAGGGCAAGGAGGAGAAGGAGAAACGAAGACATCCCGGAGAGGATGCAAAACCCAAGAAGACAAACTATCGAAAGTTTGTCGGTAGGGTCCTGCCGCTCTTGAGAATGTAAATATGGCGATGTGGACTCGGAAGCGGAGGGCGGCGAGTGATTCGTGGCAAGAAGAAGGCGCATGACTTCACGGCATGTGTTTCATGGCCAAGAAACCACGATAGCGACTCCTCCAACAATGAGGATCCTTTGGTGATCGATGAGGTATGCCCTTCTATTCTTGATATGAAAAGGGCTTTGGTGCTTCTTTGAGCGAAATTGCATAAGCAAGTAAAAATGATTAGGAAGCGAGGACATTATGATTGATAATTTGAATCTTGAAGTTGTTAGGCTTAAATCTATCAATCCTGGCGATATTTGTGATTCTGCACTAGCTTGCTTAAAGATTTGACAAGCTTGAAATCTGCTCATTCCTCTGTCACAAATCAACTAAAAGATGCTCTCGATGAACTAGAATCTTTCAAGTCTAGATCGCTTGTTTAGATGTCATTCCTCTTGATGACCGCCATGGAAGCTATCCCTTTAACTTGCTCTAATTGTGCTTTGCTAGAATTAAAATTGGATAGTTCCTTAAAAGAATTGCAAAAGTTTGATGCTAGTCACACATGCTCTCATTGTAAGGATAATAGGATTAAGATGCAAGAGATGATGAAACATTGATTTACTCTAGAGTTGCATCTTGTGAAAATTGTCCCAAGCTTACAATTGAGATTGAAGCCTTAAACAAGACCACGGAAGAAAAGGCTAAAATTGAAAGATCCATGTCTTTTCTTGCTTCTAAAAGGTTATTGATTCTAACTCTTGTGTTTTGAATCTTGAAGTTGAAACCATGGTTAGTCGGATACAAGAGGCTTTTAGAGTCAAGTTTAAGGAGCGATTGAGTAGGATTCGGGAATCCTATTGTGTGTCTTGTGAGGCCTTCAAAGTGGAAGTGGCCCTTCTTAAGAGTAAGCGCAATGAGGTAATCAAGTCTAGCAAGTGTACTAGATGTGAGGAGTTAATGAAAGAGAATGATTACCTCAAGGTGACTCTTGAGAAATTTTCAAGTGGGAAAAGAAACTCAACATGATTCTTGATCAATCCAAGGTGGCGTGAAAAATAGTGGTCTAGGTTTCAACCCCTAGAGCATTCCAAGAAAAACCCACCTAAGATTGCTAGAGTTGTGAAGAATGGTTTGTTTGAGCTAGAACCTCCTAAGCCATCGGGGTTGTTTTCAAATCCGGTGGTTTTGCTCAAACTCTTTACGGCAAGAAAGGTGCTTTCACTCATGCATGCAGACCCTCAAAGGTCGATACCATTGCACCTTACGCAAGAAAGAAGGCCATCTTGTTGAGTTACCTTAGGAGAGCAAAACTTGAGAGAAAAGAGAGGATGGCGTCCTAAGATCCATTAGAGAGTCCCTTCTCGGATGTAGTCTCTAGAGCTAGGCGACTGTTTATCGCACCACACATAGGCCTAGATTTGTAGAGAACTTTGTAGACTCTTTTGGTGGGTCTAGGCGGCATGTTGGATTAGGACATCGTGAGGAGAGACACGGGTAGCACCTAGGCAGGGGAGTGTCGATCTTTTGGTAGATCGTTTGGAGAGGTCTAGGTGATTCTCATGTGCATCCTTATGATTTTGTTCTGATCATGTTTGACTATTTCTCTGCTTTGCTCCCGGACATCGTGCTTCTCGATCTTTGGATTCCTCGTTCATTTATCACTAACCCTTGATCTTGAGGCGCGGATGTTTTCGATTGTGCCTTTTAGGTCCGTCGTGCGAGGAAGGAGGACAAGTGGCTTGTTGACTCGGGTGTTCTCGACATATGACCGGAGATTCTAGATGGTTCTCCTCCCTCACACGTGCATCCGCAATGAATTGATTACATTTGGGGATGCCTCTCTGGGACCGTGTTGCAAAGGGAGCCTTGTCGCGTCAACGACAAGTTCATGCTAAAAGGCGTCGCTTTGGTAAGTAAGGTGAGGTATAATCTTCTATCTGTTTCTCATTTGCTTGATGAGGGTCTAGAAGTGAGGTTTAAGAGAGGTGAGTGTAGAGTTCTAGATTCCTCGGGTGAGCTTGTTTTGAGATCTCAGTTTGAGAAGATCTTACGTGCAAATTTGATATTTCTTACATTTCCAGTCCTAGGTGTCGGTAGCCTCTGATTCTCATGACCTTGTTTTGTGGCATCGTAGACTTGGGCATATAGGTTTTGATCATTTGTCTAGAGTCGATTGCAAGGACTTGATTAGAGGTTTGCCTAAGTGAAAAGGTGTCGAGAGATCTTGTGTGCTCACCACTGTAGACATGGTAAGATGGTGTCGCTTCCCACCCACCTCTTACTTTGGTAATGGTGATGGACGGGACGACTTCTTCACTTAGATCTGATTGGTCCTTCTAGAGTTGATCATTGGTGGGAAATGGTATGTCTTGGTGGTTGTGGATGATTACTCCGGTATTCATGGGTTTATTTTCTTGCTTCTAAGGACGAAGCATTTGGATTCTTTAAAGATTTGGTCCTTAGAATTCTTTGTTGATATACTGGAGCTTTGAGAGCCATTAGGAGTGATAATGGGACGAGTTCAAGAATTCTTCTTTTTCTACCTTCTGTGATAGGGGAATTGAGCATCGAGTTTTCTTCTCCTAGAGTTCCTCGTGAGAATGGTGTTGTAGAAAGGAAGAACAGAACCCTTGTAGAGATGGCTCGGACCATGCTAGATGAGCATTCTACTCCTAGGAGATTTTGAAATTTGGCGATCTCTCTTGCTTGTTATATCTCAATAGGGTTTTCTTGAGATCGTGGTTGGGAAGACTTCTTATGAGCTTAGATTTGGTCATTCTCCCAAGGTCTCTCATTTCAAGATTTTTGGTTGCAAGTGCTTCATTCTTAAACATGGCAATCTTGATAAATTTGAGTCTAGATGTTTTGATGGCATATTTCTTGGATATCCTGCTCATTCTCGTGGCTATCGTGTTTTTAATGTTGATACTAACAAAATTGTTGAGACTTGCGAAGTCACTTTTGATGAGGCTAGTCACAGTACTAGACCCGATGCTTGGTACAGGTTTACGAAACTCAAGAAAGCATCTTCGTCGATGATGATTACGAGGATGAAGACTCAAACCATCCTCCTGCTACCTACGAGAGGGGTGGAGAGCTGCTACTACTACTTGATGTCGGTGGCGAGCCGCCTCCTATCCCCACCGAGCGATCTGAGTGGCTCTGTTCCTACCTCCACAACTCATGGGGTAGAGGCCATACGCACCGAGAGCACCTCTTCGCATTCGCGACAACATCCCCTGAGCAGAGATGATTGGGGATCTTCAAAGCGAGTCACTCGCTCGAGGTTTATTCTTCGATTCCCATGCACATTACGCTTTTGTCGCTTCTTTTGAACCCGAGATATCACCCATGCTTTATCGATGCCTCTTGGGTCAATGCCATGCATGAAGAGCTTGAAAATTTTGAAAGAAACAAAGTCGGTTTTTAGTTGAGCGACCTTACGATTCTCATGTTATTGGAACAAAATGGGTTTTTAAAAATAAGCAAAGTGAGGATGGATTGGTTGTTCGCAATAAGGCTAGACTTGTTGCTCAAGGTTATTCAGTAGAGGCTTAGACTTTGAGGAGACCTTTGCTCGAGTAGCTAGATTGGAGGCCATTCGCATTCTTTTAGCATTTGCAACATCCAAGGGTTTCAAGCTTTTTCAAATGGATGTTAAAAGTGCTTTCTTGAATGGCTTCATAGAAGAAGAGGTCTTTGTCAAGCAACCTCACAGGTTTGAAAATAAAAATTCCCAAACCATGCTTTTAAACTCTCTAAAGCTCTGTATGGATTGAAACAAGCTCCTAGAGCTTGGTATGTGAGCTTAAGAGTTTCTTGCTTGAAAATGATTTCAAAATGGGAATGGTTGATAAAACCTTGTTCACTCTCAGGCATGGTAGTGATTTCTTGTTGGTTCAAATATATGTGGATGATATTATTTTGGTGGTTCTTCTCATGCTTTGGTGTCTAGATTTTGATTCTATGAGCGGTGAATTTGAGATGAGCATGATGGGAGAATTGACATTCTTCCTTGGTCTTCAAATCAAGCAGCGAAAGAAGGCACCTTCGTTCACGGTGTAAGTATACAAAGGACCTTCTTGGCGCTTCAATATGGGAAGCGATAGGCCAATGTCTACTCCCATTGCAACAACCACCGTCTTTGGACCACGATGAGGATGGAGAGTCGGTGGATCGGAAGAATATCGCGATATGATTGGCTCCTCCTCTATCTTACAGCGTCGAGGCGGACATACAATTCGCCGTATATGCGTGCGCTCGCTTCGAGCTTCCTCGTGCTTCTCACCGTCAAGCGATGCGCGCATATTGGTACCTTCAAGATCGCTTGATTTTGGACTCTGGTATTCTTCCTCTTGGCTCTTTCAATTCGAGCATTTTACGATCTTGATTTAGGGTGTAGAGTGGATAGGAAGAGTACTTACGGCACTTGTCATTTCTTGGGCACATCTCTTGTTTCTTGGTCTTCTAGAAAATAGTCTTACATTGCCTGATCTGGTGAGGCCGAGTATGTAGCTGCCGCTTGATGGTTGCTCTCGAGTTCTTTGGATTTTATCCAGCTGCGGGACTATGGGTTATCTTTGGGAAGTGTTCCTCTTTTCGTGACAACACTACGCAATTAATATTGCCAAAAACCCGATGCAACATTCGGGACTAAACACATTGACATTCGATTTCATTTACGAGAGACCATGTTGAGAAAGGTGATGTTGTGCTTCATTTTGTAGAGTCTGAGCAACAGCTTGCAGATATTTTCACTAAGGCTCTTGATTCTTCTCGTTTTGCTGCTTTGCGGGGAGAGTTAGGGGTTATTAGTCCTATTGGGCTGTTTTGAGGGAAGTTGCTCTTTTGCATTCATTGTATCATAATGCATGTTTCATTCCATTTGCCTTGCATTGTATAATAAAATCAGTGGAGCTTTGATTATTATCCTTGTATGACTTGTTCTCATATTCTATACCTTGTCATATCGAGTGATAGTCTGCTAGACCTCTTTTATGGCTCTTCGTGTTTGGCTTAGCTTTTGCCTTGCTAGCTTTATATCTGTGAGCAATTTGAATCAAATCATGTCTTGTTGGATCTTGTGACTAGTTTTGCTCTAGTGATCCTCTTATGACTCTCGCCATGTCTTACAAGTCGATTTGAGTCTTGAACTTTTTGAGATGAAAAATGAGCTTTTTATCTTCATAAGTCAAGCAAAAGAAAAAGAAAAAAATCTCTGTCTTGAAAAAGCTGATCTCACCAATCCTTTCTCATGAGACGGCTTGCCATTGCACTAGGCATGAACTCAGGGGGAGTTTTGGATGACCTAGATCATTCTTTTAAGCTTATCGCTTGAGATGGTCGCGGCAAGGCTTGAGATCTAGCACAGCAAAAAAAAAAGAAGAGAAAGAAAAAGGAAAATTGCCCAAAAAGGGCTAAGTGCTTGAGCTTTGCTTCAAAGAATTTTCTTAATGCTCAAAATGCCTCAATTCTTGTTTTGAGTCTCTTTTACTTATAGACATGGCTTGACTCATTTTGGTTGCTTTGAGTGAATCTATGATTTTGAGCAACCTTTCATGATTTTAATTACTGTTAATCTCGGATTCTTTGCTATCTTGGTTTTAGCCTTGCGATTACGTTTTGCCATGATTGAATATAGCGTCTACCCTTTATATGGCTTGGTATAATACTTGTATTGTCTTCATGTATAATGGTCATGGCTCCTTTTACTAAGTTCAAAAATAAAGTCATTCCTTCATGCTCTTTCTTTTCATGCATCTTGATGAATTCATTGTCAAAGGGGAGAAAGATTGTGAAGAAAATCTTTGTTGGAGCTTTTGGTTTCATACATAAAGAACACACATAAAAAAACTTTTGTGAACCTTTTGAAATTTTGTGATCTTGGTGAGTTGAGTTTAGGTTTTATTGTCTTTTCTGATTTGATTTGCAATTCAAGAAGACTCACAATGATCAAAGGTCAAATAGAAAATTGCTTTTCATTTGGACCTAAGTGAGATTTTTGGCTACTTTCTAGAATTTGAATCCTTTTGTGCTTTCAATGCCTTATCTCACTTGCTTACACTATTACGAAGCCGACTTGGTGGTTCCTAGGCTTTTTGTTGCTTATGGACCAAGTTGTGCCTTTATCAGCAATGAAGTTTTACTTTTCATTTTGAAAAACCACATTTTCTTAAAATTGCCAATGTGTTCATCAAGGGGAGATTGTGGATATCGTGAGGATATGTGCACGATCTCGGGATGATGAGTCAATTGGCAATGGCGTTATTGGTTTGCAAAATCTCGCGTTTCGGGTTTGCTCCAATCTTTGTCGAGCCTTTGGCGGTCGGCCCGGTTGTCTTGGCGGTCGGACCGCCGTGGAGGAATCCGACCGGCCATGGTGGCGGTCCGACCGCCGCTTTGAAAGTTGGGTTTTAGATTGGGCCAAAAATAGGTTGTGTAGGCAAGTGAGAGTCTTCGGATGTGGTCCCATCATTTTGGAGCTCGATCAAAAGTTCTATTCGTTTGAAATTTCGAGAAGGTTTGAATTTCTCGCTTGAATTTTGGCTAAGTCCTTTGGACCGGTCCGACCGCCGTTGTGGGAGCGGTCCGGCCAAACATGAAATCGGTCGGACCGGCCCAATGGAAGCGATCGGGCCGTGATCCTGGAGGTGAGCCAAGTGTTGCATTGAGTTGGTTTCAAGTGTGTTTTATATGAACTTCAATGCTTTATTGTTGTATATCGCATTGCGGAGGCGGCGTGGGTCAAGTTGTGAAGAACTTGTTCGGAAGCGATTTGTTTGTCTATTCTTTGTGCGGTGGCTTGCGAGTCAGCGGCGTCAGCGGTGAGTGGATCGGGACTACGCTTGGGAGGCGAGGTCGAGCGATCGGGGATCTGGGTGAGGTTGTGTGACTCAAGCATGGTGCGAATGGACAAGATGGATCGAGCGGGTGGTTGAAGCAATTTGGTTGGATCGGCGGTGCGGATATCGGTGCGAGTCTGCGGGAGGTTCGATGGGATTCGGACAAGAGAGGCTTGGCGTCGATGAGAACCGTGATCAACCTACGTGGTGAAGCGGCGATTGCTTCAAGAGTTATTGTGTGTGGGTCCCATGTGTAAGTGACCCAAAGGAAACCCTAGCTCTCTAGTATAAATAGGAAGGGAGAGGTGGAAAACCTAAGCAAGCATTCATTTAGCCCCCTTCTTCCTTTTCTAGGGTTTGGAGGAGAGGAGAGGAGAACTAGGGTTTGGAGTGTGCTCCTTGTTGAGCTCTTGCCCTCCTTGGTGGAGAGGCTTTGTAAGCATCTATTGTGAGTGAACAATCTTGTGATGCTTAATTGAAAGATCAATTGCTCCCTTTGTGTTCTTCTCTCTTTTGGATGTTTTGGTGCTTCCTTGATTCAAAGGTTCATACTTGGTCTCTTGGCCTACTTTATCTTGCTTTGATGTGTGGGATTACTCCTAGAGTCATCTAGATCATCAAACCCCACAAGCAAGTCTTGAATCAAGATTTTCTCACTTCTAGGGTTTGTGCACCTCTTTGGTAAAATCTCAAGAGATTGATTCTGAAGTGGATCGACGGATCGTCGCTAGAAATAGGTCTCTAATATCATTAGGAAGGTGTGCTAGAAATTTGGTCAAGTTTTATTGGTTGAATCAAAGTTGGATCAAATTTCGTTTTGGATTAGGTGGAGTTTTTGATCTTTGGACTCTACCGGTCGGCCCGACCTTTCAGCGGCGATTCGACCGCCGTGTATTCGAACCATTGGTTTTGGTCGAATCGAACCGTATCCACCGGTCCGACCATTAGTTAGCTTGCGGTCGGACATTTGGATGACCGTCGGTCCGATCCGCGTGGTAGCGGTTAGACCGCGTGTCGATGAAGAACATTGAGTTCTTTTCTCCTTTTGTGTCGTGTGCTTGAGGGGTTTATCAAATTCAACACAAGGCTTCGTTGTGTGCTACTTGAACTTCTTAGCTTTCATAGCTAAAGGAGTAAAGTTCGTGTTGGTTTTGATTTAGGCGAGAAAGTTTTGAACGCGCCTATTCACCCCCCCCTAGTCGCCTTTCCGGTCCTACAGCACCTAAGCCCCATGTTGCTCCCGCTGGAGCACTTAATGGGAATGCATGTCACTTCTGCAAGGAGCCAGGACATTTTTAGAAAGATTGTGTTGGTTTTTTGAAGTGGCTCGCCAAGAAGGGTAATGATACTATAACGTTCATTGATGAAACTCTTTATACTGATTTCTCCCTTAATTCTTGGTGGATTGACTCATGTGCAACTGTGCATGTTACCAACTCTTTACAGGGATTCCTTACCGCGAGAACACTAAGAAAAGGGGAAGCGAAGTCTTAGAGTCGTGGATGGAAAAGAAGCCGAAGTAGAATCAGTTGGATCTGTGGATTTCATGGGGATATGTTTCAGATCTTAGGATGATGTGACAATTGGCAATGGCGTTTACGGTTTGTCGTTTCACGTGTTTTCGACAAAGCTACAGGTTTTTTACGATCGGTGATTTCGAGGTCCTTACGGTGGTCCGGCCGGTCCCAAATCGGTCGGACCAAGCCATGTAAGCGATCGGACGTGTGACCAAAGTGGTCAAAATGGTATTCCAAAAATAGGTGTTGTAGGCAAGTGAGGATCCCAATGCACTTGGTCTCATAATTTTGGAGTCTCGGTGAAAAGTTCTATTGGTTTAAAGTTTCGGAAGGTTTGGATTTTGGGAGCTTGAATTTGGCTAAGTCTAAAGGCGGTCCGACCGGCTCACGGGAGCGGTCCGGCCGGCCATGGGAAGCGATCGACCAAGCTCACTGGGCGGTCGGACCGGTAACTTCTGAACGTCGGCCAACCGTGGCGATGTTGTTTTGTTAGGTCAAAGTCATTGGTTTCATGGCATATGATTTGCATGATGCATGTTTTGACTAACATGGGTCAAGTTGTGAAGAACTTGTTCCGAATCGTGTTTTCTTATGCGTGGTTGTGCGAGTTGCTTGGTGGTCAACGACGGTCAACGGCGAGGAAAATCGGGACTAGACTTGAAGAGTTGAGGTCGAGCGATCGGCGATGCGGGTGAGTCAACGACTCAAGCGTGACACAAGATGGACAAGGGTGACCTATTGGCGAATCCATGGCGCATGGTGAAGCGTTTTAGGTCAAAAGTTAAAGGCGGCGCTGCGAAGCGTGCGTGTGTGACCCGTTTGTTGGTGGGCTTTAACGGGGCCCAATTAAGTCAAACCCTAAGAGTTTTAGGCCTCCACTATAAATAGGAGGAGATGGTGGTTTGCACTCTCTCTCTCGCCTTTTATGTTTCAAACCCTAATTGTCCTTAGGGAGTTGAGGTGGAGGCTAGGGCTCTTGATGGTTTGTGGTGAATTTCGTGATCCTTGATTGTCCACGATCCATGATGGTGTGGATGTAATCCGGCAACAATCACGAAATCAATCTATGCAAGGTTTGCTTGAGATAAGTCTCTTTTCGTTCTTGCTTTCAATTTCGTGTTTTTAGGGCTTTCTTTGATCCGCGAGTTTGTGATTGATTCTTTCCGTGAATTAGCTTGCTTTGTGATATGTGTGAATCTATCTAGCATCATCTTGATCATCAATCTCTCACGAACAAGCTTTAGGATCAAGTTTCGTTCTTGCGGTTTTAGACCTTACATTAATCAATTGGCAATTGCTCAAGATCGTTCCAAGAATTATCATAATATTCGATTGGAATAGGTCCTCAATAGCATAGAGAAGGTGTGTGCAAAGTTTCGTGAAGTTTGGAGTTGAGAATCAAAAGTTAGACCTAATTGCAACCGTCATCGGTGATTTTCTTGTTTGAGATCGATTTCGTAGATCCGGTCCGACCGCCCGTCACCACCGGTCCGACCGATTTTGGAGCGGTCCGACCGCTTGACCTAATAGTGGTCCGACCGCCCGAGCAATCGGTCCGACGGTTCACTCTGATGGTCGACCGCCATGATACTTATATTGCTTTGATTCTTCTTGATTATTGTCGCATTGCTTAGGGGTTTTATTGGATTCAATACTAGTCTTCCATTTGTCTTGGTATATTGATCTTCATAGCTTTCTAATAGCTCTTTGGAGTGAAATTGTATTGAGTTCATAATTTGTGAAAAAGTGGCGTGCTCCTATTCACCCCCTCTAGTCGCCTTTACGGTCCAACAAGTGGTATCGAGCCAGTTAGTTCAATCTTGATCTTAACAGGTCCTTTGAACTTTAGCGATGGATAGATTCACTACAAAACCGCATATGTTCAATGGACAAGACTATGCCTATTGGAAGAATCGTATGCGAGTATTCCTTGAGTGAGGACAAGCTTTGTGGGGCGTTGTTCGATCCCGCTCATTATTCACGAAGTTGAAACTCGCTTACGTGGTTCTTTTGGCTAACAACAACAAGGCCAAGAATCTTTTATATGGTGCGCTTGGTAGACAAGAATATGATAGGATTTGCAATTTTGCATTGCATTGCGAGATTTGGAACACTCTCGAAACATATCATGAGGTTCGTCTCAAATTAAGAAAGTCGCCAAACAATCTATAAGCGTGATTATAACAAATTTGAGATGCGTCTGGAGAGAGCATCGATGACATTTTCGATCGTTTTAATAAAGTGATTAATCAAATGAAATTTGTTGATATTGAATATTCTCAATCTGAAAATGCCACCCACCTCTTGGCCGCAATCAACACCAAGGAGTGGGAGATGAAGGCTCTTGCTATAGAAGAGAATGTTGATCTTTGAGTCTTACTTTAGAATTGCTTTATAGTAAACTCAAGACTCATGAAATTAAAAGAGTTGATCATCCCAAGAAAGATAATTTAGCTTTGGTAGCAGATCCTCACAAAAGGCTTTTGATGACTCTTTTGAATCTTCTTACGGATTTTCATTTGCTTGCTTATCTGCGATTTACGAGGAGGAGCTTGAAAATATTCACGAGGCGAGTTAGCCCTTTTAGCTAAAAAATTCACGGGCTTACAACAATGTGAGAAATAAAAGAGAGGTGGTCCTGTTACTTGCTATGAGTGTGGAGAGCTTTACCACATCCGCCAATTGCCCCAAGCTAAAAGGTAAGGGTAAGCATGGGAGGAGAAAGGCGACTTGGAAGAAGCCTCATGATAACAACTCGAGTATGATCTTTGTCAAGCTCATAAAGGCCGCTCACGGGTCCTTGCCGCTTTTGGAGAGCAATCCATTAGTGATGTGGACTCGGGAGCGAAGAGGAAAAGAAAGGAAGGCCAAAGACTTTCTTGGCATGTGCTTCATGGTGACACCGACGACATTGATAATGATGAGGTATCTTTTTCTTATGATGAGCTTTACGCTAAATATGATTCTATAGTTGAGCAAGTGCTTAGTCAAGATGAAGCGCTAGAATTTGTCATGACTAAAATAAGAAACTAGAGTCAAAAATTGGTAAACTAAAACTAGAACTTGCAAATGTTAAGACTCTTGAACACGATGAATGTTTATCTTGTCATGATATGCACTCGAATTGGCTAAAGCTGCAATCTGCTCACAATATTGCTTTACAACAACTTGAAAATGCTAGAACCGAGCTAATTGAAATTAAATCTGCTCCTTGTGAAAAATGCTTAGAGTCTAGCAAGTTGATTGCTTCGATGTGATTGATTCTAGCCCTTGCACTTCATGCTTAGAAAAGAGCGTGAAATCAAAGATATCTTAGAAGTCTGCTAGAGTCAAATATGCTAAACTTAAGGACAATATTGAAAATACTACTTGTGCTTCATGTTAAGCTCTTAAGCTTGAAATTGCTTTGTATAAGGAGAAATCAATGGATAAAACTTGTCATGCTTGTGTTAACTTGAGAAAAGAAAATGCTTACCTTCATGATACATTAGAAATTTTCTAAAGGTAAGAAACAATTAAACATGATTCTTGACAAGTCTAAAACTCCTTATAAGAAGGAAGGTTTAGGATTCAATTCTTTTCAAGCAAATTCAAACCCAAAAGTCATTCAAGTCTTGGAAAAAGGTTTAATTGAATTCAAAACTCAACTTTGCAAAAACATCTTTTAAATCTGTGAGGTTTTGCCCAACCTTGTATCAATTCAAATGGTGCTTCTTCTAGTGGTACCAAGTACCATTGCACTTATTGCAAGAAAAGTGGGCATTTGATTGAATTCTGTTGGCGTAGGTTGAAAAATGATAGGAAAAATCTTGATAGAATTTCATTCATGCAACCTAGAGCTATTATGAGACATGGTAACACTGAAAGGAATAAACACGGATTAGGATTTTCTCACATGCTAATCATTATGTTTCTACATATCCTAATTCTCATGTTCTTGATTTCGCCGGTCGATCATTGGTGCTCACCGAATTCGACCGATATGGTCGCCGATCGACCGCTTGACAACGCCGGTCGGACCGCACTGATGATTTAATTCCCATGTTAGCAAACATTGCTCATAATGAATTTTAGATGAAATCAAGGATAACACTACGCTTTGCATACTACTCGCATGACGTGTGTCTCGATCTTTGGGTTCCCAAGTCTTGTTTAACTAACTTGATGTCGAGACACATCGTTCTTCTGTGCCTTGATTTTTCGGGATTACCGCGGAAAGAGGAAGGGCACGTGCTTTGTCGACTCGATTGTTCACATCATATTGCCGAGACTCAAGATGGTTCACCTCCTTCACGCGATCGACGGGTTTCAAGCATCTCAGAGAACTTCCCATCGCCGAGCCGTTAAGCTCTTATTCAGTACTTACACTCTACTCTCTTTGTATGGCATTTGATATTCTGTTCTTTATCCTTGTCCATTCGGGGTTTTCTTATCCTAATTGTGCGGGTACATCGGCTAGATAGGAAGAGTATCTCGGTAGCTTGTCACCCACTAGATTCTTCTCTTGTATCTTGTTTTTATCCTCACCAAATCTTTAGACCCAACTAGGTTTGCCACCTTGAGAAGCGAGTTAGGGTTATTTATCCTATGGGTTGGTTTGAGGGGAGTTTGATCTTTTCGATCTTTCCTTGTTCTTTTGATCTTTTATTGTTCTTTTTGAACTTAGTGATCTTTTGAACTCTTTAGGTTTTAGGCTTTTAATTGCATCTCATTGTGTCATATTGCATTCATATAGAAACTCCATCAAGTGGTTACAACAAATGGTATGAAAAATCCAAAAAGATGCATTGTAATATAAGATTTTACTTATCTTTTAAAATTGATGAAGCTTTGCCTATTACCCTTTAGAGCTTTTGTATTTCAATTCTTGCTCAATGTCATGTCTAGTTCTTTGACTTGCTAGAATTATCATGCTTTTACATGTGTAGCTAAGTCTTTGCTATATGAGCTAGAACCTTTTAAACAACTCAAACTAAAAAATTGCAATTTGTGGATGTTTTAGCGAGTTGCGTAATTAGTGCTCCTCTTGTGACATTGGCCTGTCGAATTGCTTTGTTAGCTCTTTGATCTAAAATTGACCATTACTTGAGCTTTTGTGTTCTTGAGATTCTAAAAGTACTCATGTGAAAAATGAAAATCAAGATTGTCTTATGCTTAAATTGTGCCAAACTATTCTTACGAGGCGCTTGTCAAATGACATGAACTTGGAGATAGTTTGATGATCGAACGATCTCATGGGGATTTGCTTGTCGAAATGACATGAACCTCAAGATTTGTCGCCCGGTAGAAGCTTAGAAAGAGTTTGTGGATGGCTCCTAGTCGGGATCTTCTTTACTAAGATATACCTTTAATCATCTTTTGGTGAAGCTTAGGATGAGTTTGTGGATGGCTCCTAGTCCAGGATCTTGTCACTAAGTTAGATCATTAGTCAACTTCAATATTCAATGCAAATGAGAAAAATGTTGACAAATGGGCGTTTACAAAATATTGAGCAAAATGATTCAATACGGGACTTGATTGACTCTTAATGTGGTCTTTGTTAGATTTTTGATCTCACTTTGACATTTGACATGGCCAATTTCACTTTAGGATCCTGTTGATGAACTTCTTTGAATTTGAGCGTTGCTTAAATTGATCAAATCTCTTGCTTTACTTTTGAGCCTTTGTGCTTAGCTTTGATATATATGTCTTACCATGATCTTGCTAGTATTTGTCGGGCTTGATATCTTTGTTTGTGCATTATTAGAGATACTAGCTTGTTCTTTTGGGTAATCTCCAAAGCTTCTTGTAATCAAAAATTGAAAAATACAAAAATTGAAGCCACTCCATTGCACTTCATGCATATTCCTCTTTATGCTTCTTTTGTTTACCTTCTTTCTTTATTCTCTATTTGTTATCCTGGATGAGAGTGATTCCTTGATGAATCCATTGTCAAAGGGGAGAAGATGTGTTAAATGAAGATATTTCTTTGGGAGAAGATGTGTAATATTTCTTTGCTACTCTTATTTGGAGAAGATGTGTTAATGAGAAGATTGGGGAGAAGTTTATACAAAGGGGCGAAAATTTGAAATTTGATGATCATAGTGAGGGAGTTTTGAGTTGCATTCTTATTGTCTTATTGAATATTCGAACTTGAATTGCATTCTTTTATACTCACAATGATCATAGGTCAATTGAACAATTGTTTATTCATATGGACCTCATGTGAGAATTTTGACCCTTTATGGAAATCAAAGTTTTTATGCTTACTTTTGCCTTGTCTCACATGCCTATACTATTACGATGCCGACTTGGTCATTTTCATTGCTTTTTCTTGCTTATGGACCAAGTTGTGCCTTTGTCTGAAAACTACGAGTAAACTTCGTTTTCAAACCTCTTACTTACATTTTACGGATAATTGCCAATGTGTTCATCAAGGGGAGATTGTGGATTTCATGGGGATATGTTTGAGATCTTAGGATGATGTGACAATTGGCAATGGCGTTTACGGTTTGTCGTTTCACGTGTTTTCGACAAAGCTACTGAGTTTTCGATCGGGGCGGTTCGACCGGTCCTTGCAATGATCCGACCGGTCCCAAATCGGTCGGACCGGCCATGTAAAGCGATCGGACCGCGGTGACCAAAGTGGTCAAATGAGTGTTCCAAAAATAGGTGTTGTAGGCAAGTGAGGATCCCAATGCACTTGGTCTCATAATTTTGGAGTCTCGGTGAAAAGTTCTATTGGTTTAAAGTTTCGAAGGTTTGGATTTTGGGAGCTTGAATTTGGCTAAGTCCTAAGGCGGTCCGGCCGCTCCATGAGGCGGTCCGGCCGGCCATGGCGCGGTCGACCGCTCACTGGAGCGGTCGGACCGGTAACTACTGAGCGTCGGCCAACCGTGGCGATGTTGTTTTGTTAGGTCAAAGTCATTGGTTTCATGGCATATGATTTGCATGATGCATGTTTTGACTAACATGGGTCAAGTTGTGAAGAACTTGTTCCGAATCGTGTTTTCTTATGCGTGGTTGTGCGGGTTGCTTGGTGGTCAACGGACGGTCAGCGGCGAGGAAAATCGGGACTAGACTTGAAGAGTTGAGGTCGAGCGATCGGCGATGCGGGTGAGTCAACGACTCAAGCGTGACACAAGATGGACAAGGGTGACCTATTGGCGAATCCATGGCGCATGGTGAAGCGTTTTAGGTCAAAAGTTAAAGACGGCGCGCTAAGCGTGCGTGTGTGACCCGTTTGTTGGTGGGCTTTAACGGGGCCCAATTAAGTCAAACCCTAAGAGTTTTAGGCCTCCACTATAAATAGGAGGAGATGGTGGTGCACCTCTCTCTCTCGCCTTTTATGTTTCAAAACCCTAATTGTCTTTAGGGAGTTGAGGTGGAGGCTAGGGCTCTTGATGGTTTGTGGTGAATTCGTGATCCTTGATTGTCCAGCGATCCATGATGGTGTGGATGTAATCCGGCAACAATCACGAAATCAATCTATGCAAGGTTTGCTTGAGATAAGTCTCTTTTCGTTCTTGCTTTCAATTTCGTGTTTTTAGGGCTTTCTTTGATCCGCGAGTTTGTGATTGATTCTTTCCGTGAATTAGCTTGCTGTGATATGTGTGAATCTATCTAGCATCATCTTGATCATCAATCTCTCACGAACAAGCTTTAGGATCAAGTTTTCGTTCTTGCGGTTTTAGACCTTCGTTAATCAATTGGCAATTGCTCAAGATCGTTCCAAGAATTATCATAATATTCGATTGGAATAGGTCCTCAATAGCATAGAGAAGGTGTGTGCAAAGTTTCGTGAAGTTTGGAGTTGAGAATCAAAAGTTAGACCTAATTGCAACCGTCATCGGTGATTTTCTTGTTTGGATCGATTACATGGATTAGGTCCGACCATCCGTCACCGGTCCGGCCGATTTTGGAGCGGTCCGACCGCCCTTGACATAACAGTGGTCAGACCGCCGGCAATCGGTCCGACCGGTTCCTCTGACCGGTCGACCGCGGTACTTGTATTGCTTTGATTCTTCTTTGATTATTGTCGCATTGCTTAGGGTTTTATTGGATTCAATACTAGTCTTCATTTGTCTTGGTATATTGATCTTCATAGCTTTCTAATAGCTACTGGAGTGAAATTGTATTGAGTTCATAATTTGTGAAAAAGTGAGCGTGCTCCTATTCACCCCCCCTCTAGTCGCCTTTACGGTCCAACAGGATCTGTTTCATTAGTCTTAGATAGCGGCTTCATACTTCGTCTCAATAATGCAGTCTATGTTTCTTCCATCGGGAGGAATTTAATTTCAATTTCTTTATTGGAGATGATGGTTTTAAATGTAATTTTGGCAATAATAAATATATTATTACATTTAATTCAAATGATGTTGGTTTTGCTTTTAGACAAAACAAGCTCTATATGCTTTCCCTTACTGAATCTCTCGTATCTTTGAATGTATGTGATGCTAAGCGTAAAAAGAATAATGAGACTTCATCGAAACTGTGGCACTGTCGTTTAGGCCACATTTCGGAGGAGAGAATGGAGCGTCTCATTAAGGAAGAGATTCTCCAACTATTAGATTTCTCTGACTCAGACCACTGCATTGATTGCATTAAAAGAAAATATATAAAGCAAATAAAGAAGGGAGCCACTCGCAGCACATGACTATTAGAATGAATTCATACTGATATTTGTGGTCCTTTCACTGTGACATCAGTGGATGATTTTGATTCTTTCATCACATTCACTAATGATTTCTCCCGTTATGGTTATGTTTTCCCATTAAGGACCGATCTAAGTCACTTAATAAATTCAAGATATTTAAGGCTGAAGTTGAAAATTAGCACAACCTAAGAATTAAAGTGGTAAGATCGGACCGTGGGGAAGAATATTATGGGAGACATGCCCCTTATGGGCAAATTCCTGGCCCTTTCGCTAAGTTCCTTCAGGAAAATGGTATTGTTGCCCAATATTCTATACCAGATGAACCTCAGTAGAATAGGGTAGCTGAGAGACGCAAACGTACACTTATGGATATGGTACGGAGCATGCTTAGCTATTCTAGTTTATCAACTGGTTTGTGGATGGAAACACTAAAGACAGCCGCACATATTCTTAATCGGGTTCCCAGTAAATCAGTACCTAAGACACCTTATGAATTATGGACCGGGAGGAAACCGAGTTTGAAATATTTAAGAGTGTGGGGATGTCGTGCTGAAGCTAAGATATTTAATCCACATATTGAAAAATTAGATTCTAAGACAGTAAGTTGTCATTTTATTGGGTACCCTGAAAGATCCAAAGGGTATCGGTTTTACTGTTCTGATAGGATAACTAAGTTTGTAGAAACAAGACACGCTGTGTTCTTAGAAAATGACGAGGACCTGGAGCCTAGGAAAATAGATCTTGAAGAGAAGCGGGTTTATGTTCTTTCACCGCTTATCCCAGGGACCTTTATTCCTGTGCTTCAGGAGGTTGTACCTCCAAGTACCGAATACTGTTGTTACACCCACTGTTGAGGTCTCTGAAATTCCTAATGTCGTACCTAATGATGAGCCTCCGCAATCTCCTGCGCCTCAAGAGCCTCCTGCAATAGCTGTTGAACCTATTAGAAGATCACAACGGGAGAGAAGATCTGTCATCCCAAATGATTATGTTGTTTATATGAATGAGGATATTAATGATATAGGGAAGGTAGATGATCCCACCTCTTATAAAGAGGCTATGATGAGTGAACATTCTCCTAAGTGGCTTGATGCCATGAAGGATGAACTAAAGTCTACGAGCACTAATGATTTATGGGACTTAGTGGAAATTCCTGACGGAGTCAAAACAGTAGTGACGAGGATCTAATAATCCTCATTTTATCTTTTATCTATAATTCTCATTATAGGTGAATATGATGTCACATAGTCCCCAGAAGTACCCCTTATATTTATAAGGGGTAGACCTACCAAGTGATTGTAAGATCTTCTACAATCACCCCCATAGTCGTAAGTCTTACTACGACTGTGTTATGGTCGTAAGTCTTTCTACGACCATTACCTGGTCGTAAGTCCTTCTACGACCATTACAATCGTAAGTCATACTGCGACCAAGTAAACCACGACCACCTTATAATCAAACCTACGGTAGTGGGTCCAATTGATTAAGGAATCGAGCGGTCCACGCACTATTATTCCGCGTAGTAATGGTGCTTAAATACCCCAATTACCTCGGAAGATAAGCGCGGACGGCGTGAAGAAGCCAATGCGCCGGTAATTCTGCCATCATCGCCCATTCTTTGGATTAATTAGGCGCATCTTCCGCAGACAAAGCGGCTACTCCTTCATGACTATATAACGGCATCAAGAGGCGAGAGGAGGAGATAGCTAATCAGGGCGAAATGGAGCGGGTCAAGGAGAAACACAAGTCTTGTTCTCTGTAATAGTCTTAGCTTCTTACTTGATCATCAAGAATACCATACACACACGGAGTAGGGTTATTATTCTCTCGGAGAAGGCTGAAACTGTCTAAACATCCGTGTCAACCACTCTGCGTGATTTCATCTTTAGGAGACCACCGAATCAAATAATCTTTACGTAAGATCGGTTCTAATACACAAGCGGTTGGCGCCGACCGTGGGGAATCTTAGGTAATCTCTTGTCAACATACTCTCTTTTTCCAAATCTCATGCAATCATGGCGGAGAATGGAGCGAGGAGAACTGGTTTGACTTGGCGGTTCTGTGAGGCGTCGACATGGATGCGGTTTCGACTACGGCCGAGTGATGCATCCGTGATGGTGATGTTGCCTCGGAGATTATTCTCTAGGAAACCATCCCATCAATGGAGTTGAGGAGGATCCTTATCCCCACAACGATCGTCCAACAGGAGCCAATTCCTCAAAGGACAAGGGTCAATCCGACTAGAGCCGCACCGGGAGGACTCACAACACGACGAGTTTTTCCTCCAAGTGTTCAAGTCCCCTAAGGCGATCCCCTAAGGCGGTCCGACACGGTGAGACAAGTTAAGGAGCCACCATTCGAGGACTCCACCAACACTGGTGATCCTCTCTCGGGGTAACTCGAGAGAGGTGGGATCAAGCATGCTTTTCCTGCAAATTCGGCCGTCTCTCCATGAGATCTCATTTCTGACGGAGGCGGTTATAACCGGAGTTCCCCTACGGAGGATTACTCTAAGTCGCAGATGGTGTCTCTCGAGCACTCCTCAGCGGGAGGCCTCGGCGCAAGTGAGAATCATCAGCGGAGGTCTTCGTCCTTCCCTCAAATCGAGTCGACCTCATGGAGGCGAGATAAGAACACTCCCGAAGATCACACTGCTGCGCCCCTCGTGGTAATGGCAAGGCACCACCGGTGTGAGCAGAACCAACACTACGATGAGCGAGAAATCCTCGACATTCTCGCACTCCACGAGAAGGCCTCAAAGATCGATGAGGAGGATTTTGAGGTCATCCGAACGAAAAAAGTTGCGACCCAAAAGAACACACTGGGCGTATTCAACATCGATCGAAGGAGGTACAAGAACTCCGAGGACATCAACGACTTGCTCGAGAATCCCAATCAGAGCTTGCTCGAGCGCGGTCACGATCTCTTTCTTTGAAGAGATTGCGCAAAGGCTTGAACCGTGATGACAAGGCGGAAGTACCTCGTCGACAACATTCGGTAGTCATAGCAATGCGACTTCCTCGGCTACCGATCAATCAAATATTTCTCCACGTAGGAATCGACCTTGCCATAAGTCGCATCGATCCCTATTCGTAGAAATACATTTCGATCGGTGATGATCAAGAGGCCCTCGGAGAGGTGATCATTCACCACGCCGACAAAGAAATCCATAGCGGATGGAGTGCGAGTATTCCCCTCGTAGAGTGAGACCTACTACGGGACGAGTCGGCTGTCGTTGGGTATCGTCGTATACGATCACTGGTGACATTAACCCTTCTTTCCTACAAAGAAGGCGTCAGAAGTAATTACGGATCTGGGCATTTTCTCCTAACCTTGAGCGATTCATTGGCCACCTCATTTTCGACCGGTGAACATGGAGAAATTTGATGGATCTCAAAATCCCATCGAATTTCTTGAGATCTATCTAACATTTGTCCGAGAAGCGGCGGGGAGGAGAGCATGTAATGGCAAATTACCTTCCAGTGTGCTTGAAGGATCCGCTCGATTGTGGTTATTAAACCAACCACTCGAGTCGATCTACTCTTAGCAACACCTCTGCGATCTTCTCTGAGGCAAATTTTCAAGGCACATACAACCGCCGGAAAGGAAGGCGACTTACCTTTGGATAAAGCAGAACAACAGCGAGACTTTGCGTCAATACATCAAGCGCTTTAGTCGGGTTAAGTAACTCAATTCAGGAAATTCGACTCCTCCGTGATCGGGGCTTTTAAGCAAGGAGTCCGTAGTAGAAGGATAACAGAGGATATTGCTTTGAATCCTCCCAACATTGTTGCGAACTCTTGAGATGGCGATCGATATCATTATACGAGGCGGTCGAGTGGAACAACACTATTGATCGAAGCGTACACTCCTCGAGCACGGTGAAGTTGGTAAGGACAAGAAAGCAAAGATGTCCAGAAGAAAATGAAGAATCAAAACCACAAACCCGGTGGTTTCAAGGAGGTCTTAGTAGTAAAGATAAAGAGCCCCGGACCACCAAGTCGTACCTGATCAAGGCAAAGGTAAAGCATACGATCGCAGGAGCGATAAACCAAGGTGGTGTCCTTTCCATAAAAGGAAGGACATGACCTCATAGCTAGAGTTTTCAAAGAAAGCTCGAGGACTACTACAACGACAAAGGGCCACTCCCACTCTCGAGCAAGTAGGGAATACAAGTGACCAAAAGTCGTCGGATGATGAAGAGATGTCGTTCCAAGATCCGCAACATACCGTAAAGCACATCTACGGAGGATCATCGACATCGAGTCGAAGCGACAACTCAAAGCTGCCGGACGAGAGGTAAACTCTATAAGCGCTCCTCTTGTCAATAACCTGCGAAGTGGTGGAAGTTACCATTTCTTTTGAGAAGGGTGATTGTCCGATCACTTGAATCGATCAGTCGATATCCGATTGTGGTCGAACCCACCATCAACAAGCTATGCGGTCAATCAGTGTTGGTTGATGGTGGCGGTTCATGAACATACTATTTACTAATGCCCTGGACGAGATGCAAGTACCCAGGACAAAGGTAAGGCCGGTACGATACTCCTTTCATGGAATCGTACCGGGGTCTTCGGCCAAACCCATTGGCCAAGTTTCTCTTCCTTTAACATTTGGCTCACCAAGTAATTTCAGGACAGAGAAAGTCTCCTTTGATGTGGTCGATTTCGATATGGCATATAACGCCATACTCGGACGACCAACTTTGGCAAAATTCTTAATGGCTACTCATTATAGGTATCAATATCTTAAGATGCCAGGTCCCAAAGGAGTGATCACAATTCAATGTGACAAAAAGATGGCGTATAGCTGCGACCGTCGATCCCTCGAGATGGTTGGTCAAATACCAACTCGAGATGAAAGTCAGCCTTCGACTAGCAAGTCGAAGCCTAAAGCTACACCAAAGCCGAGCGACCAAGTCAAAGAGGTTCCTCTGGGGCTTGAGAGGAGCCCTCGAAGGCTGTTCGCATCGGGAGACTTCCGACCCCAAATAGGAAGACGCCATCATTACCTTCCTCAGAGCTACTTGAGATGTCTTTGCGTGGCAAGCATCCGACATGCCGGAGTCCCCATGGAGGTGATCGAGCGCAGGCTAGCTTTACGGCTGATAAAGTACCGTAAAACAAAATTACGAGATTTGCCTGATCGGCGAGATGCAATTAAATCGAATTGGATAAGCTACTTAAGCGGCCTTTATAAGAGAAGTCAACCACCCAGTGGTTGGCTAACCTGTAATGGTCAAAAAGTCGAGCGGCAAATGGCGTATGTGCGTAGACTTTCTTGATCTTAATAAAGCTTGTCCAAAAGATGATTTCCCTTTACCTCGTGTCGATCGGTTGGTTGATTCTCTGCGAGTTGTGAGATATTAAGTTTTTAGATGCATATTGCGGATACCACGGATCAATATGTGTCTAAGCGATGAAGAAAAGACCGCATTCATTACTCCATTTGGTACCTTTTGCTATGTCAAAATGCCATTTGGTCTAAAGAATGCGGTGCTTCTTTTCAGCGCTTAATGCATTCGACTTTTCATCTCAATTAGTAGGAATCTGGAAGCCTATGTTGATGATCTAGTCGTAAAAGCATTAAGAGACTTAATCATATCAGCGACCTACAAGAAACATTCGACAACCTCAAAAAGCACCGCTTAAAACTTAATCGAGAGAAGTGTGTGTTTGGAATTTCTTCAGAAAATTGCTTGGATTACTAGTATACGAGCGAGGAATCGAAGCAAATCTGAAAAAATAAAGGCCATCCTCGGATCGTCCTCCAACCACAAAAAGGAAGTCGAGAAACTCACTTTGGGTGCATGGCGGCTTTAAGTCGTTTCATCGCGCGACTAGGAGAAAAGGACTACCTTTCTTTAAACTTCTCGGGAGACACGAAGGTTTTGAGTGGTCGAGCAGGCAAGCATTGCGCTTTGAGGATGTCAGAGGTACCTTCTGAGTGCTCTGTTACGGTTTCTCCAAAGCGGAAGAGGCGCTCTTAATTTACCTTTGCCACGCCCGCGAGCGTGCAGAAGCGCGATATTGGTCGTAGAGCGTGGCGTCTGGCGACCGGTTTACTCGTCGTGAAGTTTTACAAGGGCCTAAGGGCGTCACCCTCGGGTCCAAAACTTCTATATGCCTCCTCATGTCTTGAGAAGCTGCGGCATTATTTTGGCGCACAAAATAGTTGTAAATCGAGTTTCCTTTGGGAGCAATCCTCCATAATAAGGAAGCGGCGGGGCGCATGGCAAAATGGTCGGTCGAACTTGGGAGTTCGACCTCCATTCGTGTCGACGGCCATAAAATCGGATCTTGGCGGACTTTGTCGCGAATGGACAAATCTGAACCTATTCGGGATCCCGATCTGATTCCCACGACCGTGGATGATGTACTGACGGGTCACTTACTTTAAGTGGCTCGAGTGAGGTGGTCTGGTATCTCCTCTGGGAGAAACCTTAAAGTATGCCATATAATTAAACTTTCGGGCCACTAACAATGTGGCGAGTACGAAGGTTTGCTAGGTGGCATACAGTGCAGCACTCTCGATTAAATCGACTACTCGTGAGAGGAGACTCTCAACTAGTTGTGAATCAAGTTGGGAAAGAGTACGGTGCTCTAGCTCGACAATGTCTCGGTACTTATCGAGATGCGCAAGCTAGAAAAGCATTTTTAGGTTTGGTACAATTCATCCCTCGAAAGGATAATTTCCTCATGAGACCAACTTGCTCGGATGGATTCTTCCGATCTGATACCAAAGGAGTTTTCTTGGAGCAACTCCAAAAGCGTCTCTGGTCGAAGAACAGAGACACCTCCTATTGAGATGGCCTCATTAGACTACGAGGATACGGATGACTCCCATCTCGAGTATCTTTGCAAGGGTTCCGTACTCGAAGATGATCTTGAGGCGGATCGTTTATCGAAAAGCCAAAATGTATACTTTGGTGAAGAGTCCTCTACAAGCGAGGAACCCAAGGGATACTCATGCGATGCATTCCGCAAAGCGAAGGAATAACACTCCTTCACGATATACACAGTGGCATCTGTGGGACACATGCTTCTCTGAACATTGGTTGGTAAAGCCTTTCGACAAGGTTTTTCTTGGCCTCTGACTCTGTCACGATGCTAAAGAGGTGGTTAAAAAGTGTGTCCAGTGCCAATTTCATGGTGAGCAGATACACCAACTAGCTCAAGCATTACAGATAATACCTCTTTCTTGGCCTTTTTGCGACAGGGGTCTCGATATCGTAGGACCGTTTCCCAAAGCTCGGGAGGTTTGAATTCCTTTTATGGCTATTGACACGTTCACAAAATGGATCGAAGCTGAACACATGCTTGGGATAACAGCGAGGCGCAAAAGGTTCATGATGAGATCGTAATTAGCCGATTTGGAGTTAAGTCGGATAATTACTGAACAATAATAAACAATTACGCAAGTGCAAAATTTGAGAATTTTGTGACGAGTTGAGTACCAAGTTATGCTATATACATTGCACATCCCCAAAGCAGCAGGCGGTCGAGCGTGCAAGCGGCCAAATAATGCGAGGAATTAAAACCGAGTTTTCGACCCGACTTGTTAGCGCTCGGGGCTTAGGTACAAAATTACCTTAGTATTATGGGCGGTTAAATGCGACCACCGATCGAGCAACAGGAGAAACACCATTTTTCTAGTGTTGGGCGAAGCCATGCTTCCTCGGAGCTAAAATGCGGTCGACACGAGTTGAAACCTTCAACAACTCGGACCGAGGAACAACCGGCGGATGACATTAACCTACTCGAAGAAAGGAGAAACTTAGCCTTAATCCGTTCGGCAATCTACCAACAAGCCTGCGAGATACTATGATCGTAGGTCAACCTCGCGACCTTCTTGTAGGTGACTTGGTTTTGAGGCTCTGCCAATCCAAGTCTAATCGGAATAAACTTTCCCCCAAGTGGTAAGGTCCTTACGATGGTCGAAGTAACTCGGCGGGTCGGTCTGCACGACTAGCGATGGAGGACAGACGGAGTTCTCTCAAATTCTTGGAACATCGACCGATTCGCCAAATTCTATGTGTGACCAATTTCTCACGCAATAAAAGTCGAGTTCTTTTACCTCTCTTGCCTTATTTTTGAGTAGCGCTTTTTAATCTTTCGACTATAATCCAAAAACACCGGTTTTCTTTACCTTTGGTCGGCGAAGTAACGTCATCTAGTGAAACCTCTCCTCTCTGCATGTGGTTACGCCCACTAGAAGGAATTTCTAGCATCGACTCGTTACTCACTTTGCTTTGCCAATACAAAGAGTTTGGGTTCTATCCGATCGAAACATTCTCAAAACCAACTCTCTCAATCTTAGTTTATTTTTCAAGTAATTTCAAAAATATTCTAAGTAGAGTGCACTTTTATATTTATTCGACCACTTTGGATGTACTCGTTTCGTTTTGGTAGTGAAGGAAAGACACACCTAGTCGAAGTCTTTCCTCTCTGCACGTGGTCACTGCCCACTAGAAGGAACTTCTAAGCGTTGTTCGTCTCCTACTTTTGCTCTTTGGAAAAGACTTATCGAGTCCATCGAAAAGGGCGAACAAATTATCAAAGTCCTCTAGGCGTTTGCTTAACTCAAGTTCTTTGTTCTTGGTTTGATTAAACTAGTCGGAGATGGTAACATCACCTAGTCGAAGCCTTTCCTCTCTGCCGTGGTCACGCCCACTAGAAGGAACTTCCTAGTGTCGAGCCGTTCTACTCTTTCGACCAAGTACTTGACAACCATAACAAAAACTATAAGTTAAACAAACCTCTCTTTGTTTTCAGAAAACCCATTTCAAACACTATTTACTTAGATTGTCTAAACAAGCTAAGCAAATAGTCGGGGGCTAGGATAAAGTTATTAATTTGACTTCAATTCTTAGTCTTTCATTCGTTTATTATCCTTTGAGTTACTAACTACTCGACAAGATGATTTTCAGGAAACAAGATGGCCTAGGATAAAGTTATTAATTTAACTTCATTCCTTGGTCTTTCATTCGTCTATTATCTTTTGAGTTACTAACTACTCGACAAGATGATTTTCAGGAAACAAGATGGATCATATATTACTCGTCTTGAAATTATGCGCCTTACAAAGTAGTTACAAGATTACTCGAAGGGGAGAGCCTATTTGCATTTCCTCTGCCACCTTTTTGCCAACCGATTGCATTTCCTCAATCAGACGATTTGCCTCTGATTCAGAGCAATCGAACTCAGCTTCAATTGGTTGAACATTTAGGCGGGGGTCTTGATCTTTAAGTTTCGCCAAAGCGTAACTTACTCAAACTTATTGCCTCCCTTATTGATTGACAGTTAGCCTTGAGTGGTCACCATTTCTTGTAAGTTTCAGACTTGTTCCCCAATGGTACTTATGTGAGCAGCTACAGTATCTTCTCGAGGAGTTTTTCCCTCAGAATGTAGCTCACTAAGTACATTGTTCAGGAGTGTGATGTTGCCTTGAAGACTAGTCTTCATCAACTCCATCTCCTGTTGGGTGCAAGTCAAAGCCTCATGAAGTTTCTTGTTTTCGACCACTTGTTACGAAAAGAATAAACCGGTCAAACAAAATAAACTCCATCTTCTAGAGGACCACTTTTTCTCCCATGCTCTGATGTCATCTGCATTCATCTTAGCAATGCGGACGGACTCATTGTAGATCAAGGTCTTCTCTTGGATTTCAGCCTCGAGGCTTCTCAATTCGTGACAATTTACGAACAAGAAATTGGCATTAGAAAGGAAAAATACTCGAAAAGGACAACGGTAAGAATTACTTACATTACTTGAGTTCTCGGACCCTCGAGTTCTTGATCCTTGTCCTTGGTAATGCTGGAAAACTCTGAATGACCAAAGCTTTTTCTTGAACTTGATCAGGAGCTTCGCATCTCATCTTCTTTCTCGGAGAAGAAATGAGAGTTGGGTAAAGGTTAAAACTCAAAAGTAGTCTTAAGTTCGGCACTTCTTTGTTTATTTTTTCTGCAATCTTCTAGATGCAGAGATGACCTCTCGAATTCTATCAGAGAACTATTACTTCCTCCCTTAGCTTTCGACTCCTCTTTTTCATAGCCGAGTGAGTCGGCTAAGGTCTTCGTATCACCATTTAACCTACAAAGAACGAAGCGGAGATAAACATCGGTAGATTGGTTGTAAGTACTTCTACAACCACCGACCTAGTCGTAAGTTTTCTACGACTATGACATGGTTGTAAGTCTTTCTCGACCACTACAGGTCGTAAGTAGTAGTAAGCTCTTACGACCAATACTTTGTCATGAGTTTTTCCATGACTATTCTCGTAAAACACTATACGAGTAGTTAAGTCGAAAACAACTATGAATAATAGTGACTTACCATCTCTCTGCCTGCCGCAGTACTTCTTTCTCTGTCTTAGCTCTAAAGTTGTCGATGGTACTCACAGGCAGCGACAATTTGCTCGAGCTTTACTGCAAAAAGAAAGCAGTGAGAAGAGAAGGAAAGCCACATATATAAGTATTCTAAAAATACTTACATTCATAGTCGACCTAGCAAGGTTGAATATACAAAATCCGGGTTCTGCGACTTATCTATCCTCGCGACTTTATCCCACCACACCTCCTCGAGGCGCTCATTATCGAAGGTATTCCCTGTTGGGAATATCTTTGGGATGGGGACTTCGATCCACAGATCTGGAAGAGAAAACCCTATGACGGAGGCGAGTCCAAAGAAGTCACCACGAAGTTAAAATATTCTTCTTCTTGATTCTGCCTTCTCTTTGGGTAAGGAAGGAGCGCCTCCTACGATTTCCTTCCCGAGCGGTGCAAGTGGTCACCACCTTGGCGAGAGGCTTCCACGGTGCCCCTGTTGTTTCTCTGACCTCGGTAGTCGTTGCCACTTCAAGCCTGCTTGCATACCGCTACTTCAATGGTCGTAGCTACAACCTCGCAGGATGTAGGAATCACTGCAGGAGTCTCGACTTCATCGGCCACTGGGCCAAGGGTGATTCTTGACCACCTCCATTGATACCTCTCCGATGGCGAAGGGTGTGTGAGGACCCCGGGTTATTTCCGTAAGACCGAGGTTTACTTGGTCTTAAGGAAATAACTCTGGCCTCAAGTAAATGAATTCCACCTTAACTCCATCCAAGTGAGGAGCCCGATGAAACTAGAGCCCGGTGATCATGCGTATTGCTCCTCTGCAAGCACTACATGATTATCGGTTCTCCAAGCGGTCAAAGCCAACACTTAGACAAGTTAAGGGGATTCATCACAGCGAGTATGAGGCCGTGTTGGCTTCGTGATCAGCGACCAACACGCTCATACTCTCATTCAACGTTAATCACATCCATACAACAACGTACATTATCAATCCAAAAGACATACAACATAATAGTTAAGTCTACACTATTACATAACTACCGACCGCCAAATTCAAATAAGAGTGATAAATAACAATGGAAGCAAAATAAATAAACCAAAAGTCCAGCAAGGTATGCCCATAACCCAAGGCAACCGATCGGGGTTAAAGATAGCACTACTCGTTGTCGCCTAAATCGGCACTGACGAGCTCATCGGGCTCGAAATCGTCCTCACCTGAAAAGAAAAACAAAAAGGCCAGCCAACATCTGGCTGAGTACAAGTGCACTCGCAAGTCTTACACAAAGAAAGTAGTTATGCATATTGGGCAATCAAGGGATAGCATTAGTGGTTCTAGTTTTGCATAAAACGCAACATCTTACATTCCTAGACCATCTAGTTTTCGAAAGCCAAGTTATAAATCCTTTATTCAAGAGAGGGTTTCACAAGACATATGTAATAATATGGATCAATCAATATCAAGGTGGCTGTCCACTTTGATAAACTAAAGTACATGAACATCCCATTCATGCCGAAACCAATTGTAACCATGTCAACTTTTAATTTTTGAAGTCTAACGATGAAGCATACTTAAACCAAGTGTTGTCCATAACCGTGGACACGGCTATTCGAATAGATTATCTATGCAGAGGTGTACTACTTTACCCACATGACCCGACTAGCCCGTAAGCCTACGGATGCCTCCGGAAAATAGCACACTTCCTTAGGTATGCCGCCGGGAGAATCGAGATATGATCATTTTAGCAAGAAAATCTTATTGGGATGTACCACCCATATGTGGGAATCCCAACTTAGACATAAGCATATAGCAAATGCTAAGCGGGCACACATGTTGTAATCGAGTGGCGGTGTGAGGTAGTTAGTATGTTGCATCCCACAACATAGGTAATCGTGCTCATTAAGCACAAGATATATCACATCGGGTTCCAAAGGAACATAGGATTTCACGGTCTCTATGTCCCCACACCGCTGCGGTCTTACCCAATAAAACATTCCCTTACTTAACCGCACGGTACCCATATCCCGCATGTGATAGTACGCTTGTACTTGGAGTGTAACGCCCATGGCTCGGTCCTTAATGGTCCGCATAAGACAACCACAAACCCGAATCTCGTGCATAACAAAGACCCACACTAACAACCACTTGTCCGACCCAAAACCATTTAACAACAACAAGTTTTGAACTAAAATAACCAGATATAACAATCTGGACAAAAATTAATAATGAATAAGAGTTGTTATGTGTCTCCACAATTGACGAGCTAGTCCCGCTAATTGATCTCATCAAGTATCTAGACCCGCAATGGCTAAGCAATAGACACACAACAATCATATCATCACAAACCTATCTTAAGCATATGTGTATGTGAAATATCAGGGATAACCATCAAGCATAGGATATAACTAATCTACTCAAACATAAAGGTATACCGAAAATAGCATGCAGGCAATATCATTGCATTTCAAATACTAATGTAAGAAAACTGGGATCAATATGATGCAAAAGAAATTTCAAAGGATGCTTGCCTTGCTGGAAGAGTAGTTGCTCACTCTCGGTGGCGTAAGAATCTACGTTGATTTCGACGGTTTCTATAGAACGGGAAAATCGATAAACATCGAGAAATAACCCAAAAATCAAAGTGCTCCAACATGCATGATTTTTCTACAGTAGAAAGTTTATGCCATGAGATGAAAATAGGGACAAGAATTATTCCAATTGGATTCAGTAGGTGAAAGTTATGGTCATTTGAAGTTTGTATGTCCCGATAATGCAGTTTATCCAATTTTAACGTTTTGGCTAAATTTTGTAGAACAGAGGGAAGGCAAATGAATTTATAGATAATTAGGTCATATTATTGTGAGTCCACTAAAAATTGGTTTATCCTAATTGGAGTTTCCAAGCAAAAGATATGAATTTTCAAAGTTATAGCCATTTTTCTATTGTAAAGATAATCAATTAAATGCTCATTTTCCAAATCTATCTTTTCTGTTACCGAGATAAATGTACAACCTATTTTGAAATAAAGTTCATCAAAAATGAAAATTACCTGCACTGGTTTCATCCCAATTGGAGTTAAAATGAATTTGTTATGCATTTTGGAAGTAAATCCTATTTTTCGCTTTATAAATAAATACATTCTGATTTTCTTAATTGATTATTCCTTTTCTTACCGAAGCTGTACCTAGCCACCGCATCGACATGTGGGCCGAATCAGAATACGCCATTTCTCATTTACCCTCGGGATTTAATTTCCGATCGACAAGCGGGGCCCGCATGTAAGCTTAGACGGCTTAAGATAGTGCATGGACCACGGGTCCATGACCGTTCACAAAGACAATGATCGTGCGCTTAAGTGGCCAGCCCACTTGTCACCACCGCTTATCTCCTTCGGTTTCGCATCGGGCCCGCATGTCAAAGACTCATCTACTCGCTTAAGACACCATTAATAACAGAACACATATTAAGGCCTAATGACGGATCTACTGATTGTCGCCCGTCCGACAACGCGCCGCGGCGCTGTTCGGCTGGCTTGTCGGCGGCTTCACGCGCCACGGCGAGGCCGCCAAGGCTACATACCGCGCAATAACCTTGCGCAACTTTGGGTGGTGGTGGCGATGTTCGAGGTGGCGTCTGCGTCGCGGCTCGTCGGAGAGAGCGGCGGTGTACAACATGGCAACGTGCATCCGCTAGTTAAAGCTCAAAGCCGGTTCAAATGCAGGTGCCCGAGCATCTAGGGACTACCGGGAGCTACCCGAGTCTTTGGAGAGAAGAGGGATGGCCGAGCTAGCTTGGCGACGGTGAGGTCCACGGTGGCGGTGCGGTTCAACGAGGAGGAGACACCCTGAGCAACAAGGAAGACAATGAAGCTTCGGGATAGCTCAAAGATCTCAAGATTGTGCTTTGGTAGCAAAGAATTGACTAATGCCTTACCGGATCAAAGTGGGAGACGAAGAGTTCGGTTTTGGGCCGAAAATGGACCAATCTTCGAATTCACGAGCTCCTGTCGTGCATTGCCAAAATTGGGTGAGGGAACTCATACTCTAACTCAAAGACATAATGTGACGCTACTGGAGTTAGCAAGTATCTCACCGAGGCTAAGATAGCCCAAAGAAGTGTCCTCGTGCAAGCTCTGGGCGTGAACCGGAGCGAGGAAGACACGGTCGCGTTCCGTAAGCTACAAGGCACGGTAAGGCTTGGCATTAGCAAAAATGGAATGGCCATAGGTCGGAATTGAAGAGGGAGGGGAAAAACGCGAGGCTTACCCGAGAGCCGAAGCACACGAGCTTCTCCTTCCTCTCGTGTCGAGAGGAAGAATGGCCAAGAGAAAGGGGCACGGGGTGGCTTAAACGAAGCCGAGGGACGGAACAGAGGCGGCGTTAGATGGCGATGGCCTGTGATAGGTCACGAAGGGCGGTGCGATCACGGCCGACGGAGCTTCGCAGAGCATGGCGGGCGCGTGGCGCTTGGCCTCGCGCGAGCGCAAACGAGGTAGACGGCGAGGGAGGTGGGCCCACATGTCGCCGAAGGGGAGGCGCGGCGCGATCACGTGGCTCCGCCGTGGGCCGCTTGATTTAAATCTGACGGTCCACGCTCTAACCTGGTTTGCGAATCACCGCCAAGCGGCTCGGTCGGACCATCAGTGCAATGGGTTTGAGCCCGAGGAACAAGGTTCTAATTGACCAGATTTTAATTTTAAACCTCCTAGTTTGACCAGCTCCAAAATATAACAATAAAATTTATAAATATGTGAAATAATTCTGAGGGGTTCCTGGGGTGACCTAGTATCCATAAAAATTCAGAAACCCCAATGTTCATTATTCATTTGGTATATTTCAAATTCCCAAAAGCATAAGTTGATAATGGAGTTTGAAATTTTCTGAGGGTCAAGTGAGATTCCAAAAATTTGGAAAAATTATATTAATCCCTGATAATTAATATAGTATTCGAATAAATTATTTTCAGAGGGTGTTCAGATGTGGTTGCTACTGTTTCTTTTAAGTTTTGTTTTTGGTAAGTGTAGGTTCGCATATTTGGATAAGTTTTTCCAAATGCAGTGTATGATAAAATGCTTGAAAAACATGATGCATACTAATGAGATGCATAGTAATCTTCTTTATTAATTTGGGGATGTGACAAATCTCCCCCCCCCCCTTACAAAAGATCTCAACCCCGAGATCTGGGTAGAGCGGAAAGTAGGTATGTAAGATTCTAAAGAAGATACAACATCTGTTGTCTTGATTTCCTTAAAAGGAAGAGTTATGGCATTCTACCCGGGTCACCTAAAAAGGCTATTTTCATTCCACAATCTTGTTTAACCTCTCCTCCTTAATACGAAGGCACTTCATGCCGAAGGGAAAAGATCGGGATATTCGACCCGCATTCGATCTTCCTGTTCCCAGGTGGCTTCTTCCTTGGAATGGTTGCTCCATTGAACCTTGACGAATTTGATGTTACTTTTTCTCATTCTACGCTCTACTCTTCAAGGATGCGAATTGGGTGCTCCCGATAAGTAAGGTCGGGTTGCGTGTCGAGGTTATTTGACTCGATGACCTCACCGAACACGGAGGCACTTTTTCGCTGGGATACATGGAAGACATCGCACTTCCGATAGGGAAGGTGGAAGCTTTAATTGATACGCCACGTAACCTCGCTTGTCTAGGACACAGTAAGGCCCGATATAGCGGGTGCCAATTTACCCTTCACTTGGAAACGACGGGTCCCTTTCAACGGTGAGACCTTGAGGTAAACAAAATCACCTACCTCAAGCTCAATTCACACGGCCGGACGGTCCAGAGGACTTCGACGAGATTGGGCCGCTGAAGTCGTTCACGAATGATGCGAACTTGTTCTTCAAAGATCCTCCACCAAGGTTGCGCCATAGAGTGACCTTTCCCCCTTCGCACCAGTTCAAGGGTGTCCTACAAGCCCTCCCATACAATGCTTCAAATGGTGACATCCGAATGCCGGATTGATAGCTATTGTTATAGGAGAACTCGCGAAGGGTAAGCATTTTTCCCAATTTTGCTATAGGATAGCACACATGCTCGTAGAAGGTCCTCCAACACCGATTCACCCGCCACCGGTCCATCCGCTTGGGGTGGTAGCGGTGAAAAAAGATGATGGGTCCCCATGGCTTGATGGAGGCATCCCGTAAATGGGATGTGAACCACGACCGCGATCCAAACAATCCTCTTCATGACGCGTGGAGACACACAATCTGGCGATGTATAGCTATGCTAATTTAGCCAGCGTCGGTGGTCTTGATAGGAATGAAGTGAGCCACTTTTGTCAGCCGATCAACAATCACCCATATAGAATCGGAGCGCTTGGGTCCTTGGAAGCCCGATAATGAAATCCATCCCAACCTCCTCCCATTTCCACAGGGAATAGGTAAGGGTTGCAGAGTACCCGGCGGCTTTAAGTGCTCACCTTGACCCGGGCATACGCCGACTCGGCGACATCCGCGCGATCCGTCGCTTCATCCGGCTCCACCACAATCATTTCTTCAAATCATGGTACATCTTGGTACTCCCGGGATGTATAGAGAATCGCGAATCATGAGCTTCCTTAAGAATCAACTCCCTCAGGTTGTCATTGAATGGCACTACTAAACGACTTCGAATCGTAGGGTGCCCTCAAAGATCATGGTTGAAACATTTGGCCTTACCCTTCTTCATTTCTTCCCTGATTTGGGCGACTTCCATGTCGGTCTTTTGAGCTTCCTTGATCTGATCTTCTAAGGTGAAATCCACCTTGAGAGCAGCAAGGGTACCTCCTCAATAATTCCCTGTGCGACGTTGCATGTCAAGACACAACCTTGCCGAAAAGGGAGTTACCGACAAACGATTGCATTGGTTTTTCCTACTCAACGCGCCGGCCACCACATTGGCCTTCCCCGGTGATAATGGAGCCCCATATCATAGTCCTTGATTAACTCAAGCCACCTTCTCTGCCTCCAGTTCAAGTCGGCCCGAGTGAAAATGTACTTGAGACTCTTATGATCGGTGTAGATCTCGCAACGACACCGATAAGGTAATGCCGCCAAATCTTCAAGCATGGACTATCGCTGCAAGCTCCAAGTCATGGGTGGGATAATTGGCTTCATGCGGTCTCAATTGTCTTGACGATATGCCACCACATGACCTTCTTGCATAAGGACACATCCGACTCCGTGTTGAGAAGCATCGCAATAAATGTCGAAGCTCTTGTGAATATCGGGCAAGATAAGCACCGCGTGCTCGGGTTAAGAGGTCTTTAGAGTCCGAAAGCTAATCGCATACAAAGACATCAATTAACTTCTTTTCCTTTTTCAACAGCTTGGGTCATGGGCCCGCAATACGGGAGAAATTATTGATGAACCTACGGTAATACCGCAAGCCCAAGAAAATCGCGGATGTCGGTGACGCTCTTGGGTTGCTCCCAATTTAACACATCCTCGACTTTACTAGGATCGACAATGACACCTCCCTTGGACGTAACATGGCCCAAGAAGTCGACTTCGCGGGCGTAACTCGTGATTTGCTAAATTTAGCATACAGCTTGATGTTGACGGTTTTTCTAACACAAGTCGTAGATGTTGCTCGTGTTTCCATCTGACTTGGAGTAGATAAGGATATCATCAATGAATACGACAACAAATTGATCCAAATACTCCATAAAAACCGAATTCATTAGGTTCATAAAGTAGGAAGGAGCATTGGTCACCCAAAGGACATAACAAAGGTACTCGCACAACCCGTAACGAGTGGAGAAAGCCGCTTTGGTATATCTTCGCTCGACCTTAATTTGATGGTAACCCATCCTCAAATCAATTTTGGAGAATACTTGGGCTCCATTCAATTGGTCAAATAGATCGCCAATCCGCTGGAAGCTGATACTTGTTCTTGATAGTGACTTCATTTAACAGGCGGTAGTCCACACACATCCCGAGACTCTTATCTTTCTTCTTAACAAAAATAACCGGCATCCCCAAGGAGGAGCTCGGTCTGATGAACCCTTATCTTGGAGCTCCTTGAGTTGCTCTTTTAACTCTACCAACTCATTTGGAGGCATCCCAGATGGCCGCTTTGAAATCGGGCAGCATGTGTGTAAGTTCGATAACGAATTCCACTTCTGGTCGTGAGGCATGCCCGAAGGTCTTCAGGAATACATCGGGATATTCACATACCACTGGTACCTTCCCTAATTCAAGAGGGATATTAACTTCCAAGGCATAGAGAAGAGAATTGCCCGCAATCCAAGCGAGAACATGACTTGATCGCCATCTTTGTTTGTGACGGAAATAGACCGCCTAGCACAATGATTTTTCCTTGGTTCTTGGTTAGCCAATCCATTCCTAGGATCACATCAATGCCTACTGAATTTATCACTATGAGGTTGGCCAAGAAGTCAATTTCTTGGATTTGCACAATTATGTCCCGCAGACTTGATCGGTATGAAAATCGATCCCGAGATCGTATGCGATGGGGTGGTTGGAGGGTATGCATTTCAATTTGATGGAGTGCAGCAAATGATTTCTTGATAAATGAATGAGATGCCCTGTAATCAAATAAGACAAGAGTCGGGTGGAATTAACCAAGAGAGTACCCAAAATGACGCCCGGTCGTCTGCTGTTTCTCGCAAAGATGACGTGGTTGATGCGCCACGCGCGCGCCTTGGGAGGCGTGGATGCAGCCCTTGGCGGTGGTGAAGGTCTTGTCGGAGCCGAGGTAGGAGTTGGGGTGGAACCATTATAGACCCGCGGCATCCCACGCGCTTTTGCCAAGCATCGATGCGATAGTGCCCCGGCCCACAATGGAAGCACGTAACACTTGGCCGGACATGGCCGCTGTTCGGGCTGCATGCTCCGCTCCTTTGTTGCACAAAAGGTTGGGGAGGCCTTGGTACAAAGGTTGGTGGTCTCGGTGGAGCCGAGCCGAGCTCGGGTGCTTGGGGTCGCCCGACAGCCCTCTAGGAAAATCGCCACCGGCTGAAATTTGAGCGCCCTCTTCCTCTTCCTTGATTCTTCCACGCCACGCTTTTGTGTTCCACCACTATGGCCTTATTGACCAAGTGTTGGAAGTTGCGAAATCGTGGACCGCGAGGGCTAATCGCATTTCTTTCGCTCGTTGCAGAACCGCCTCTCGGCGTGCATCAAGAGAGACATCATCCGGGGCGAACGAGCCAAGAAGTTGAACTCGTAAGTACTCGTGATGCTTTCTTCCTTGCTTGAGGGCTAGGAATTGTGCCGCTTGATCGCCAGCATTCTCCGAATGTGAGCTTCACGGAAGGCCGCTTTAAACTCATCCCATGATGGGACGCTCCGTCGGGTCGCATGGCGGAAAAGTTATCCCACCATGCACTTGCCGCGCCTCCACCGATAGTCGGGCGAAAGGACCCGCCCGCACCGTGCATCGCGGCGATAGTTAACTTTTTCTCCACAGTGCGGAGCCAATCTTCCGCCTCCATGGGATCCTCAGCGCTAGAAAAGGTGGGAGGATTGGTTCGCTGAAAATCAGCGAGCCCTCCACGTGTCCTGGATGCCCCCGCTCCCCCAGATGTGACGGGAGCCGGAGAGGTGTTGCGAGCAATGGCTTCGAGAATCCGCGTTTGATCCATGCGGTTCCTCTCGATCTGAGCCAGCACTTCTGCCATTGTGGGAGGTGGTGGAGGCACTTCTTCTGCCTGGTCATCTGGCTGATTTTGCCAACGAGGGGGCTCGTTAACCCTCCCCTGGGCGTAAAGCTCATCGATAGAGCGAGCCCGCGGAGGTGGTGACCCTTGCTCTTGTTGTTGTGCCCTTGAACGAGTGTTAGGCCCTGTCATTCTGAGGTGACAAGGAGAGTTAGAGAAAAGGGCTAGGATACTTACTTTTTAGGGGAAATCCAAATTAAAGACACAAACATTTTATAAGAAATTATTCATGCAGGAGGGTAAATGAGGCACAAGAACTCAAAGTCAAATAGGGTACAAAAGCACTAAGGCCAGTACAAAATCCAATACTTAACTCGCAGAGTTCAAGAGTGATAACATCAAAGAGGCCCGTAGGCGAATGGTAACTGCCCGAACTAAAGTCTTTGCAAAAGAAACACATCTGGATCAACAACTACTAATCGACAGTACAAATAGAAAGATACATACTCGCCGGACACACGTAAGGGTAGCGAGCGCACTATTCTAACACCCTATCTATTTTCACGATCGAAATTCACCGGAAACTCATCCAGAAGGTGATACCCAGGAGATCCCGTATCATCAGGGTCATGTGGATTGGTGAGGCGTAAAGGGGATCCTATGATGTGTCCCTCCGCAGGCTCCGACCTTTGAGTGCGGGAAAAACCCACCGACATGCGAGCCTGACGCCGTTGTTCCTGATTGAGAACTTGTCCTCCAATTTCAGGGAGACGGTACTCTGATGGCGCAGAGGCATAGGGGAGATTTCGCTTCCATAAAGTACATGTCGGGCTACAAGTCCGATAATGCATAGGGGTTGTAGATGCTCTGAGCTACAAGAAGACGACACCGCCTCCCAAAGCTCATGAATGACGACGGCGCAGATCCGTCCGTGATGCGAACCAACCTTGCGAGTTGTCGAACATGGGGATCCTCCCGCATCAATCCCAATGATGGTGTTCACCTCCACGCCATGTGCTTGCATAGGGAAGTGGTCGATGGTGGTCGAGACAACTCCGCTAAGTCATAACGAAGGCGACTCATGGCCATACGGGCCACCTCTTGTAAAGCCATGGCCTCGTAAGTCCCATGTGCTCGAAAGCTGCACGGATACTTCCCGTAACTTGTCTTGCAACGATATGGATCACGACCGGTAGTCTTCCATCCCGGGACCTAGATCTCGACGGTAGATGAAGTATACGGGTTGGTATGTGAAGTCCGCCTCCACATCATATCTCAAGAAGTGTCGGGTATCCATCCACACCTTCACTTGAGTCTCTCTCGATCAGACATCGATGTCCCATCTAAAGACAAGAATAACCTGTAAGTTAGTTTTGCAAATCAAATGAGAGTAAGGTGAGGGATGAAGCTAAGATGGATGAGGAATAAAAGAGATTATTACTTATCTTTATGAATATAATTTGATGGTCAAAAATATTTTGACTCAAAGAGGCTTACTAATACTAACGCCCATGCTATTTCTAACCTACAACCAAGATGGCTCGATACTAACATTGTGAGGACTTCGGGTTATTTCCGTAAGACCGAGGTTTACCCGGTCTTAAGGAAATAACTCGGCCTCAAGTAATGAATTCCACCTTAACTCCATCCAAGTGAGGAGCCCGACTAAAACTAGAGCCCGGTGATCATGCGCCGCTCCTCCTCGCAAGCACTACATGATTATCGGTTCTCCAAACGGTCAAAGCCAACACTTAGACAAGTTAAGGGGAATTCATCACAGCGAGTATGAGGCCGTGTTGGCTCCGTGATCAGCGACCAACACGCTCATACTCTCATTCAACGTTAATCACATCCATACAACAACGTACATTATCAATCCAAAAGACATACAACATAATAGTTAAGTCTACACTATTACATAACTACGACCCACCAAATTCAAATAAGAGTGATAAATAACATGAAGCAAAATAAATAAACCAAAAGTCCAGCAAGGTATGCCCATAACCCAAGGCAACCGATGGGGTTAAAAGATAGCACTACTCGCCGTTGTCGCTAAATCGGCACCGACGAGCTCATCGCTCGAAATCGCCTCACCGAAAAGAAAACAAAAGGCCACCAACATCCGGCCGAGTACAAGTGCACTCGCAAGTCTTACACAAAGAAAAGTAGTTATGCATATTGGGCAATCAAGGGATAGCATTAGTGGTTCTAGTTTTGCATAAAACGCAACATCTTACATTCCTAGACCATCTAGTTTTCGAAAGCCAAGTTATAAATCCTTTATTCAAGAGAGGGTTTCACAAGACATATGTAATAATATGGATCAATCAATATCAAGGTGGCTGTCCACTTTGATAAACTAAAGTACATGAACATCCCATTCATGCCGAAACCAATTGTAACCATGTCAACTTTTAATTTTTGAAGTCTAACGATGAAGCATACTTAAACCAAGTGTTGTCCATAACCGTGGACACGGCTATTCGAATAGATTATCTCTGCAGAGGTGTACTACTTTACCCACATGACCCGACTAGCCCGTAAGCCTCCGGAAAATAGCACACTTCCTTAGGTATGCCGGCCGGGGAGAATCGAGATACAGTCATTTTTAGCAAGAAAATCTTATTGGGATGTACCACCCATATGTGGGAATCCCAACTTAGACATAAGCATATAGCAAATGCTAAGCGGGCACACATGTTGTAATCGGAGTGGCCGTGTGAGGTAGTTAGTATGTTGCATCCCACAACATAGGTAATCGTGCTCATTAAGCACAAGATATATCACATCTGGGGTTCCAAAGGAACATAGGATTTCACGGTCTCTATGTCCCCACACCGCTCGCGGTCTTACCCAATAAAACATTCCCTTACTTAACCGCACGGTACCCATATCCCGCATGTGATAGTACGCCGGTACTTGGAGTGTAACGTCCATGGCTCGGTCCTTAATGGTCCGCATAAGACAACCACACAACCCGAATCTCGTGCATAACAAAGACCCACACTAACAACCACTTGTCCGGACCCAAAACCATTTAACAACAACAAGTTTTGAACCAAAATAACCAGATATAACAATCTGGACAAAAATTAATAATGAATAAGAGTTGTTATGTGTCTCCCACAATTGACGAGCTAGTCCCGCCAATTGATCTCATGCGTTATCTAGACCCGCAATGGCTAAGCAATAGACACACAACAATCATATCATCACAAACCTATCTTAAGCATATGTGTATGTGAAATATCGGGATAACCATCAAGCATAGGATATAACTAATCTACTCAAACATAAAGGTATACCAAAATAGCATGCGTGCAATATCATTGCATTTCAAATACTAATGTAAGAAAACGGGATCAATATGATGCAAAAGAAATTTCAAAGGATGCTTGCCTTGCTGGAAGAGTAGTTGCTCACTCGTGGCGTAAGAATCTACGTTGATTTCGACGGTTTCTATAGAACGGGAAAATCGATAAACATCGAGAAATAACCCAAAAATCAAAGTGCTCCAACATGCATGATTTTTCTACAGTAGAAAGTTTATGCCATGAGATGAAAATAGGGACAAGAATTATTCCAATTGGATTCAGTAGGTGAAAGTTATGGTCATTTGAAGTTTGTATGTCCCGATAATGCAGTTTATCCAATTTTAACGTTTTGGCTAAATTTTGTAGAACAGAGGGAAGGCAAATGAATTTATAGATAATTAGGTCATATTATAGTGAGTCCACTAAAAATTGGTTTATCCTAATTGGAGTTTCCAAGCAAAAGATATGAATTTTCAAAGTTATAGCCATTTTTCTATTGTAAAGATGATCAATTAATTGCTCATTTTCCAAATCTATCTTTTCTGTTACCGAGATAAATGTACAACCTATTTTGAAATAAAGTTCATCAAAAATGAAAATTACCTGCACTGGTTTCATCCCAATTGGAGTTAAAATGAATTTGTTATGCATTTTGGAAGTAAATCCTATTTTTCAGTTTATAAATAAATACATTCTGATTTTCTTAATTGATTATTCCTTTTCTTACCGAGCTGTATCTAGCCACGCTGCATCGACATGTGGGGCCAGAATACGCCATTTCTCATTTACCCCGATTTAATTTCGATCGACAAGCGGGCCGCATGTATAAGCGTAGACGGCTTACAGCATAGTGCATGTACCACGGGTCCATGACCGGTTCACAGCATAGTGATCGTGCGTTTAAGTGGCTGTGCCCACTTGTCACCATCGCTATCTCCTCGTTTCACATTAGGCCCGCATGTCAAAGACTCATCTACTCGCTTAAGACACCATTAATAACAAGAACGATACTAAGGCCTAATGACGGATATCAGATTGTCGTCACCGTCCGACAACGCTGCCGTGGCGCTGCTTGCGGCGGCTTGTCGCGGTACGCGCCCACGGCGAGGCGGCCATATGGGTTACAATGACACGCAATAACCTTGCGCAACTTTGGGTGGTGGTGGCGATGCTTCGAGGTGGCCGTGCGGTGGCTTTCGTCTGAGAGGAGCGGTGTACAAGACGGCAACGGTGCATCCGCTAGTTAAAGCTCAGCAGCGGTTCAAATGCGGGTGCCTGAGCATCTAGGGACTACTGGGGAGCTACCTGAGTGCTGGAGAGAAGAGGGGATGGCCGGAGCTAGCTTGGCGACGGTGAGGTCCACGGTGGCGGTGCGGTTCAACGAGGAGGAGACACCCTGAGCAACAAGGAAGACAATGAAGCTTCGGGATAGCTCAAAGATCTCAAGATTGTGCTTTGGTAGCAAAGAATTGACTAATGCCTTACCGGATCAAAGTGGGAGACGAAGAGTTCGGTTTTTGGCCGAAAATGGACCAATCTTCGAATTCACGAGCTCCTGTCGTGCATTGCCAAAATTGGGTGAGGGGAACTCATACTCTAACTCAAAGACATAATGTGACGCGCTGGAGTTAGCAAGTATCTCACGGGCGAAGATAGCCAGCAGTGTCCTCGGGTGCAAGCTCAGGCGTGAGCAGGGCGGAGGAAGACAGAACTCGCGTTAGGGGCTACAAGGCAGTAAGGCTTGGCATTAGCAAAAATGGAATGGCCATAGGTCGGAATTGAAGAGGAGGGAAGCAGCGAGACTTGCAGGAGCCGAAGCACCGAGCTTCTCCTTCCTCACGGTGTCGAGAGGAAGAATGGCCAAGAGAAAGGGGCGCGGGGTGGCTTAAAGCCAGGGGCGAGGGCAGGAGGCGGCGTTAGATGGCGATGGCCCAGGATAGGTCACGAAGAGGCGGTGCGGTCGCGGCGTCGGCAGAACCCACGAGCATGGCGGGCGCGTGGCAGCCTGCTTGTGCGAGCGCCATACGAGTGAGCGAAGCGGCGGGGAGGTGAGCCCACATGTCGGCCTTGAGGGGGGCGCGAGCGCGATCGCGTGGCTCGCTCGTGGGCGTTTGATTTCATCGGACGGTCCACGTTCTAAGCTGTTTAGGCGAATCGGCTCGCTGCGGCTCTGCCTCGGACCATCGTGCAATAGGTTTGAGCCCGAGGAGCAGTTCATATACTTTCCCTTCTTTGAATCTCTCGTATCTTTGAATGTATGTGATGCTAAGCGTAAAAAGAATAATGAGACTTCATAGCCTTAACCACTTGTCGTTTAGGCCACATTTGGAGGAAGAATGGAGCGTCTCATTAAGGAAGAGATTCTCCAACTATTAGATTTCTACGACTACGGACCACTGCATTGATTGCATTAAAAGAAAATATATAAAGCAAATGAGAAAGGCCACTCATGACACATGACTATTAGAATGAATTCATGCGTATTTGTGGTCCTTTCAGCGTGACATCGGTGGATGATTTTGATTCTTTCATCAATTCACTAATGATTTCTCCCGTTATGGTTATGTTTTCCCATTAGGACGATCTAAGTCACTTAATAAATTCAAGATATTTAAAAAATTTGAAGTTGAAAATTAGCACAACCTAAAATTAAAGTGGTAGATCGGATAGTGGGAAGAATATTATGGGAGACATGCCCCTTATGGGCAAATTCACAGCCCTTTAAGCTAAGTTCCTTGAGGAAAATGGTATTGTTGCCCAATATTCTATACGGATGAACCTCGATAGAATAGGGTGGTGAGAGGCATAGCGTACACTTATGGATATGATGCGGAGCATGCTTAGCTATTCTAGTTTATCAGCAGTTTGTGGATGGAAACACTAAAGGCTGATGCACATATTCTTCAATCGGGTTCCCGGTAAATCGGTACCTAAGACACCTTATGAATTATGGGCCAGGAGAAACCGAGTTTGAAATATTTAAGAGTGTGGGGATGTCGTCTTTGAAGCTAAGATATTTAATCCACATATTGAAAAATTAGATTCTAAGGCGGTAAGTTGTCATTTTATTGGGTACCTGAAAGATCCAAAGGAGTATCGGTTTCTTTGTTACGATAGGATAACTAAGTTTGTAGAAACAAGACCATTTGTGTTCTTAGAAAATGGCGAGGACACAGGAGCCTAGGAAAATAGATCTTGAAGAGAAGCGGGTTTATGTTCTTTCACCGCTTATCCCGAGGACCTTTATTCTTGTGCTTGAGGAGGTTGTACCTCGGTCACAGAATCTTGTTGTTACACCCCTTTGTTGAGGTCTCTGAAATTCTAATGTCGTACCTAATGATGAGCCTCAGCAATCTCCTGCGCCTCAAGAGCCTCCTACAGATAGGTGTTGAACCTATTAGAAGATCATAACGGGAGAGAAGATCTGTCATCCCAAATGATTATGTTGTTTATATGAATGAGGATAAAGAGGCTATGATGAGTGAACATTCTCCTAAGTGGCTTGATGCCATGAAGGATGAACTAAAGTCTCTGAGCACTAATGATTTATGGGACTTAGTGGAAATTCGCGTAGTCAAAGCAGTAGTGATGAGGATCTAATAATCCTCATTTTATCTTTTATCTATAATTCTCATTATAGGTGAATATGATGTCACATAGTCCCGAGAAGTACCCCTTATATTTATAAAGGGTAGACCTACAAGTGATTGTAAGATCTTCTACAATCACCCCATAATAAATAAGTCTTACTACGGTGTGTTATGGTAAATGAGTCTTTCTCACGACCATTACACGGTAAATAAGTCCTTCTCGACCATTACACGGGTCGTAAGTCATACTGCGACCAAGTAAACCACGACCACCTTATAATCAAACCTACGAAGAGTGGGTCCAATTGATTAAGGAATCGAGCGGTCCACACGCACTATTATTCCGCGTAGTAATGGTGCTTAAATACCCCAATTACCTGCGGAAGATAAGCGCGGACGGCGTGAAGAAGCCAATGCGCGGTATTATCGCCATCATCGCCCATTCTTTGGATTAATTAGGCGCATCTTCCGAGAGACAAAGCGGCTACTCCTTCATGACTATATAGCGGCATCAAGAGGCGAGAGGGAGGAGATAGCTAATCGGCGAAATGGGGCGGTCAAGGAGAAACACAAGTCGTTATTCTCTGTAATAGTCTTAGCTTCTTACTTGATCATCAAGAATACCATACACACACAGGAGTAGGGTTATTATTCTCTCGGAGAAGGCACGAACACAGTCTAAACATCCCGTGTCAACCACTCTGCGTGATTTCATCTTTAGGAGACCACAGAATCAAATAATCTTTACGTAAGATCGGTTCTAATACCAAGCAGTTGGCGCCCGGCCGTGGGGAATCTTAGGTAATCTCTTGTCAACATACTCTCTTTTTCCAAATCTCATGCAATCATGGCGGGAGAATGGAGCGAGGAGAAGCTGGTTTGACTTGGCGGTCTGTGAGGCGTCGACATGGATCGGTTTCGACTACGAGCCAGTGATGCATCCGTGATGGTGATGTTGCCTCGAGATTATTCTAGGAAACCATCCCATCAATGGAGTTGAGGAGGATCCTTATCCCCACAGCGATCGTCCAACAGAGGGCCAATTCCCTCAAAGGACAAGGGTCAATCCGGAGAGCCGCACCAGGAGGACTCACAACACGACGAGTTTTTCCTCCAAGTGTTCAAGTCCCCCTCAAGCGGTCCCCTAAGGCGGTCCGACTGGTGAGACAAGTTACAGGAGCCACCATTCGAGGACTCCACCAACACACAGTGATCCTCTCTCTCGGGGTAACTCCGGAGAGGGTGGGATCAAGCATGCTTTCTGCAAATTCGGCCAGTCTCTCCATGAGATCTCATTTCTGACAGGAGGCGAGTTATACCCGGAGTTCCCCTACGGAGGATTACTCTAAGTCGCCAGATGGTGTCTCTCGAGCACTCCTCAGCGGGAGGCCTCGGCGCAAGTGAGAATCATCAGCGGAGGTCTTCGTCCTTCCCTCAAATCGAGTCGACCTCATGGAGGCGAGATAGAACACTCCCGAAGATCACACTGCGCCCCCTCGTGGTAATGGCAAGGGCACCACCGGTGTGAGGAGAACCAACACTACGATGAGCGAGAAATCCTCGACATTCTCGCACTCAGGAAGGCCTCAAAGATCGATGAGGAGGATTTTGAGGTCATCCGACGAAAGAAAGTTGCGACCCAAAAGAACTCGCACTGGCGTATTCAACATCGATCGAAGGAGGTACAAGAACTCGAGGACATCAACGACTTGCTCGAGAATCCCAATCAAGAGCTTGCTCGAGCGCGAGTCACGATCTCTTTCTTTGAAGAGATTGCGCAAAGGCTTGAACCGTGATGACAAGGCTGGAAGTACCTCGTCGACAACATTCGAGTAGTCATAGCAATCACGACTTCCTCACTACCGATCAATCAAATATTTCTCCACGTAAGGAATCGACAACGCCATAAGTCGCATCGATCCCTATTCGAGAAATACATTTCGATCGGTGATGATCAAGAGCCCCTCGGAGAAGTGATCATTCACCGCCGACAAAGAAATCCGCAGCGGATGGAGTGCGAGAGTATTCCCCTCGTAGAAGTGAGACCTACTACAGGGACAGTCGGCTGTTCGTTGGGTATCGTCGTATCACGATCACTGGTGACATTAACCCTTCTTTCCTACAAAGAAGGCGTCAAGAAGTAATTACGGATCTTGGGCATTTTCTCCTAACCTTGAGCGGTTCATTGGCCACCTCATTTTCGACGGTGAACATGGAGAAGTTTGATGGATCTCAAAATCCCATCGAATTTCTTGAATCTATCTAACATTTGTCCGAAAGCGGCGCAGGAGGAGAGCATGTAATGGCAAATTACCTTCAGCGTGCTTGAAGGATCCGCTCGATTGTGGTTATTAAACCAACCACTCAGTCGATCTACTCTTAGCAACACCTCTGCGATCTTCTACTGAGCAAATTTTCAAGGCACATACAACCATACGGAAAGGAAGGCGACTTGCCGGATAAAGCGGAACAACAGCGAGACTTTGCGTCAATACATCAAGCGCTTTAGTCGGGTTCGTAACTCAATTAGAAATTTCGACTCCTCTGTGATCGGGGCTTTTAAGCAAGTCAGTAGTAGAAGGATAACAGAGGATATTGCTTTGAATCCTCCCAACAACTTTGTTGCGAACTCTTGAGATGGCCGATCGATATCATTATACGAGCGGTCGAGTGGAACAACACTATTGATCGAAGCGTACCTCCTCGAGCACGGTGAAGTTGGTAAGGACAAGAAAGCAAAGATGTCGAAGAAAATGAAGAATCAAAACCACAAACCGGTGGTTTCAAGGAGGTCTTGGCCGTAAAAGATAAAGAGCCCGGACCACCAAGTCGTACTGATCAAGGCAAAGGTAAGCGCCACGATCGCGAGAGCGATAAACCAAGGTGGTGTCCTTTCCATAAAAGGAAGGACATGACCTCCATAGCTGAGAGTTTTCAAAGAAAGCTCGAGGACTACTACAGCGACAAGAAGGCCACTCCCACTCTCGAGCAAGTAGGGAATACAAGTGACCAAAGTCGTCGGATGATGAAGAGATGTCGTTCAAGATCCGCAACATACCGTAAAGCACATCACGGAGGATCATCGACATCACAGTCGAAGCGACAACTCAAAGGCCGGGACGAGGTAAACTCTATAGCGCTCCTCTTGTCAATAACCTACAAAGTGGTGGAAGTTACCATTTCTTTTGAGAAGGGTGATTGTCCGATCACTTGAATCGATCAGTCGATATCAGATGTGGTCGAACCCACCATCAACAAGCTGTCGGGTCAATCAGTGTTGGTTGATGGTGGCGGTTCCTGAACATACTATTTACTAATGCCGGGCGAGATGCAAGTACCGGGACAAAGGTAAGGCCGATGCGATACTCCTTTCATGGAATCGTGCAGGGTCTTGACCAAACCCATTGGCCAAGTTTCTCTTCCTTTAACATTTGGCTCACCAAGTAATTTCGGGACGAGAGAAAGTCTCCTTTGATGTGGTCGATTTCGATATGGCATATAACGCCATACTCGGACGACCAACTTTGGCAAAATTCTTAATGGCTACTCATTATAGGTATCAATATCTTAAGATGCGGGTCCCAAAGGGTGATCACAATTCAATGTGACAAAAGATGGCGTATAAACTGCGGCCGTCGATCCTCGAGATGGTTGGTCAAATACCAACTTCGAGATGAAAGTCGACCGACTAGCAAGTCGAAGCCTAAAAGCTGCACCAAAGCCGAGCGACCAAGTCAAAGAGGTTCCTCTGGGCCTTGAGGAGGCCCTCGAAGGCTGTTCGCATCGGGAGACTTCCGACCCCAAATAGGAAGGCGCCATCATTACCTTCCTCAGAGCTAGCGAGATGTCTTTGCGTGGCAAGCATCAAACATGCCGGAGTCCCCATGGAGGTGATCGAGCCGCAGGCTAGCTTCGGCTGATAAAGTGCCGTAAAACAAAAATTACGAGATTTGCCTGATCGGCGAGATGCAATTAAATCGAATTGGATAAGCTACTTAAGCGACCTTTATAAGAGAAGTCAACCACCAGTGGTTGGCTAACCTGTAATGGTCAAAAAGTCGAGCGGCAAATGGCGTATGTGCGTAGACTTTCTTGATCTTAATAAAGCTTGTCCAAAGATGATTTCCCTTTACCTCGTATCGATCGGTTGGTTGATTCTCTGCGGGTTGTGAGATATTAAGTTTTTAGATGCATATTGCGGATACCACGGATCAATATGTGTCTAAGCGATGAAGAAAAGACCGCATTCATTACTCCATTTGGTACCTTTTGCTATGTCAAAATGCCATTTGGTCTAAAGAATGCGGTGCTTCTTTTCAGCGCTTAATGCATTCGACTTTTCATCTCAATTAGTAGGAATCTGGAAGCCTATGTTGATGATCTAGTCGTAAAAAGCATTAAGAGACTTAATCATATCAGCGACCTACAAAAACATTCGACAACCTCAAAAGCACCGCTTAAAACTTAATCGAGAGAAGTGTGTGTTTGGAATTTCTTGAGAAAATTGCTTGGATTACTAGTATACGAGCGAGGAATCAAGCAAATCTGAAAAAATAAAGGCCATCCTCGGATCGTCCTCCAACCACAAAAAGAAGTCGAAACTCACTTTGGGTGCATGGCGGCTTTAAGTCGTTTCATCGCCCGACTAGGAGAAAAGGACTACCTTTCTTTAAACTTCTCGGGAGACACGAAGGTTTTGAGTGGTCGAGCGAGGCAAACTTGCTTTTGAGGATGTCAAGAGGTACCTTCTGAGTGCTCTGATACGGTTTCTCCAAAGCGGAAGAGGCGCTCTTAATTTACCTATTTGCACGCCCGCAGCGACAAAGCGCGATGATAGTCGTAGAGCGTGAAAGCGTCAGTGACAGGTTTACTCGTCGTGAAGTTTTACAAGGGCCTAGGGCGTCACCTCGGGTCCAAAAACTTCTATATGCCTCCTCATGTCTTCGAGGAAGCTGCGGCATTATTTTGGGCGCACAAAATAGGCATGCGTCACGAGTTTCCTTTAGGAGCAATCCTCCATAATAAGGAAGCAATGGGGCGCATGGCAAAATGGTCGGTCGAACTTGGGAGTTCGACCTCCATTTCGTGTCGACGGCCATAAAATCGAGATCTTGGCGGACTTTGTCGCGAATGGACAAATCTGAACCTATTCGGGATCCCGATCGATTCCCGACCGAGTGGATGATGTACTTTGACGGGTCACTTACTTTAAGTGGCTCGAGAAGTGGTGGTCTGGTATCTCCTACGGAGAAACCTTAAAGTATGCCATATAATTAAACTTTCGGGCCACTAACAATGTGGCGATACGAAGGTTTGCTAGGCGGCATCAGTGCGAAAGCACTCTCGATCGTCGACTACTCGTGAGAGGAGACTCTCAACTAGTTGTGAATCAAGTTGGGAAAAGTACGGTGCTCTAGCTCGACAATGTCTCGGTACTTATCAGATGCATAAGCTAGAAAAGCATTTTTAGGTTTGGTACAATTCATCCCTCGAAAGGATAATTTCCTCATGAGACCAACTTGCTCGGATGGATTCTTCCGATCTGATTACCAAAGGAGTTTTCTTGGAGCAACTCAAAAGCCGTCTCAGTCGAAGAACGGAGACACCTCCTATTGAGATGGCCTCATTAGACTACGAGGATACGGATGACTCCCATCTCGAGTATCTTTGCAAGGGTTCGTGCTCGAAGATGATCTTGAGGCGGATCGTTTATCGAAAAGCCAAAATGTATACTTTGGTCGAAGGTCCTCTACAAGCGAGGAACCCAAGGGATACTCATGCGATGCATTCGCAAAGCGAAGGAATAACACTCCTTCACGATATACAGTGGCATCTGTGGGACACATGCTTCCTCTGAGAACATTGGTTGGTAAAGCCTTTCGACAAGGTTTTTCTTGGCCTCTGACTCATGTCGATGCTAAAAGGTGGTTAAAAGTGTGTCGAGTGCCAATTTCATGGTAGACAGATACACCAACTAGCTCAAGCATTACAGATAATACCTCTTTCTTGGCCTTTTTGCGACTGGGGTCTCGATATCGTAGGACCGTTTCCCAAAGCTCGGGAGGTTTGAATTCCTTTTATGGCTATTGACACGTTCACAAAATGGATCGTTGAACACATGCTCAGGATAACAACGGAGGCGCAAAAGGTTCATGATGAGATGCGTAATTAGCGATTTGGAGTTAAGTCGGATAATTACGAACAATGTAAACAATTCGCAAGTGCAAAATTTGAGAATTTTGTGACGAGTTGGGTACCAAGTTATGCTATGCTACATTGCACATCCCCAAAGCAACGGGCGGTCGAGCGTGCAAGCGGCCAAATAATGCGAGAATTAAAACCGAGTTTCGACCCGGCTTGTTAGCGCTGGGGCTTAGGTACAAGAATTACCTTCCGTATTATGGGCGGTTAAATGCGACCACGATCGAGCAACGGAGAAACACCATTTTTCTAGTGTTGGGGCGAAGCCATGCTTCCTCGGAGCTAAAATGCGGTCGACACGAGTTGAAACCTTCAACAACTCGGACCGGGAACAACCGGCGGATGACATTAACCTACTCGAAGAAAGGAGAAACTTAGCCTTAATCCGTTCGGCAATCTACCAACAAGCCTGCTTGCGATACTATGATCGTAGGTCCAACCTCGCGACCTTCTTGTAGGTGACTTGGTTTTGAGGCTCTGCCAATCAAGTCTAATCGAATAAACTTTCCCCAAGTGGTAAGGTCCTTACGATGGTCGAAGTAACTTCGGCGAAGTCGGTCGACTAGCGATGGAGGGACAGACGGAGTTCTCTCAAATTCTTGGAACATCGACCCGATTCGCAAATTCTATGTGTGACCAATTTCTCACGCAATAAAAGTCGAGTTCTTTTACCTCTCTTGCCTTATTTTTGAGTAGCGCTTTTTAATCTTTCGACTATAATCCAAAAACACCCGTTTTTCTTTACCTTTGGTCGGCGAATAACGTCATCTAGTCGAAACCTCTCCTCTCTGCATGTGGTTACGCCCGCTAGAAGGAATTTCCTAGCATCGACTCGTTACTCACTTTTCTTTGCCAATACAAAGAGTTTGGGTTCTATCCGATCGAAACATTCTCAAAACCAACTCTCTCAATCTTAGTTTATTTTTTGATAATTTCAAAAATATTCTAAGTAGAGTGCACTTTTATATTTATTCGACCACTTTGGATGTACTCGTTTCGTTTTGGTAGTCGAAGGAAAAGACACACCTAGTCGAAGTCTTTCCTCTCTGCGTGGTCTGCCCCACTAGAAGGAACTTCTAAGCATTGTTCAGTCTCCTACTTTTGCTCTTTGGAAAAGACTTATCGAGTCCATCAGAAAAAGGCGAACAAATTATCAAAGTCCTCTAGACGTTTGCTTAACTCAAGTTGCTGTTCTTGGTTTGATTAAACTAGTCGGAGATGGTAACATCACCTAGTCGAAGCCTTTCCTCTCTGCGCGTGGTCACGCCACTAGAAGGAACTTCCTAGTGTCGAGCCGTTTCTACTCTTTCGACCAAGTACTTGACAACCATAACAAAAACTATAAGTTAAACAAACCTCTCTTTGTTTTCAGAAAACCCATTTCGAACACTATTTACTTAGATTGTCTAAACAAGCTAAGCAAATAGTCGAGGGCTAGGATAAAGTTATTAATTTGACTTCAATTCTTAGTCTTTCATTCGTTTATTATCCTTTGAGTTACTAACTACTCGACAAGATGATTTTCAGGAAACAAGATGGCCTAGGATAAAGTTATTAATTTAACTTCAGTCCTTGGTCTTTCATTAAATCTATTATCTTTTGAGTTACTAACTACTCGACAAGATGATTTTAGAAACAAGATGGATCATATATTACTCGTCAATGAAATTATGCGCCTTACAAAGTAGTTACAAGATTACTCACGAAGGGGAGAGCCTATTTGCATTTCCTCTGCCACCTTTTGCCAACCGATTGCATTTCCTCAATCAGACGATTTGCCTCTGATTCAGAGCAATCGAACTCAGCTTCAATTGGTTGAACATTTAGGCGGGGGTCTTGATCTTTAAGTTTCGCCAAAGCGTAACTTACTCCGGCTTCATTGCCTCCTTATTGATTGACAGATTAGCCTTGAGTGGTCACCATTTCTTGTAAGTTTCGACTTGTTCCCCAATGGTACTTATGTGGCGACTACAGTATCTTCTCGAGGAGTTTTTCCCTCAGAATGTAGCTCACTAAGTACATTGTTCAGGAGTGTGATGTTGCCTTGAAGACTAGTCTTCATCAACTCCATCTCCTGTTGGGTGCAAGTCAAAGCCTCGCGAAGTTTCTTGTTTTCGACCACTTGTTCTGAAAAGAATAAAACCGGTCAAACAAAAATAAACTCCATCTTCTAGAGGACCACTTTTTCTCCCATGCTCTGATGTCATCTGCATTCATCTTAGCAATGCGGACGGACTCATTGTAGATCAAGGTCTTCTCTTGGATTTGACCTCGAGGCTTCTCAATTCTGACAATTTACGAACAAGAAATTGGCATTAGAAAGGAAAAATACTCGAAAAGGACAACGGTAAGAATTACTTATTGTTACTTGAGTTCTCGGACCCTCGAGTTCTTGATCCTTGTCCTTGGTAATGCGGAAAACTCTGAATGACCAAAGCTTTTCTTGAACTTGGTCAGGAGCTTAGCATCTCATCTTCTTTCTCTGGAGAAGAAATGAGAGTTGGGTAAAGTTAAAACTCAAAAGTAGTCTTAAGTTCGGCACTTCTTTGTTTATTTTTTCCTGCAATCTTCTAGATCACGAGAGCGACCTCTCGAATTCTATCAGAGAACTATTACTTCCTCCTTAGCTTTCTCGACTCCTCTTTTTCATAGCCAGGTGAGTCGGCTAAGGTCTTCATATCCTTGTTTAACCTACAAAGAAGCGAAGCGGAGATAAACATCAGTAGATTGGTTGTAAGTACTTCTACAACCACCGACCTAGTCGTAAGTTTTCTCTGACTATGACATGGTTGTAAGTCTTTCTCGACCACTACAGTCGTAAGTAGTCGTAAGCTCTTTACGACCAATACTTTGTCATGAGTTTTTTCCATGACTATTCTCGTAAAACACTATACGAGTAGTTAAGTCGAAAACAACTATGAATAATAGTGACTTACCATCTCTCTGCCTGCACGCAGTACTTCTTTCTCTGTCTTAGCTCTAAAAGTTGTCGATGGTACTCACAGGCAACGACAATTTGCTCGAGCTTTACGCAAAAAGAAAGCAGTGAGAAGAGAAGGAAAGCCACATATATAAGTATTCTAAAAATACTTACATTCATAGTCGACCTAGCAAAGGTTGAATATACAAAATCCGGGTTCTGCAGCTTATCTATCCTCGCGACTTTATCCCACCACACCTCCTCGAGGCGCTCATTATCGAAGGTATTCCCCATTGGGAATATCTTTGGGATGGGGACTTCGGTCCACGAATCTGAAAGAAAACCCTATGGCGGAGGCGAGTCCAAAGAAGTCACCACGAAGTTAAAATATTCTTCTTCTTGATTACTGTAACTTCTCTTTGGGTAAGGAAGGAACGCCTCCTACGATTTCCTTCCCGAGCAGTGCACTGGTGGTCACCACCTTGGCGGAGGCTTCCACGGTGCCCCTGTTGTTTCTCGACCTCGATGAGTCGTAGTGCCACTTCAAGCTACTGTGTACCGCTACTTCAATGGTCGTAGCTACAACCTCGGCGGATGTAGGAATCACTGCAGGAGTCTCGACTTCATCGGCCACAGGCCAAGGGTGATTCTTGACCACCTCCATTGATACCTCTCCGATGGCGAAGGGTGTGTGAGGACCCGGGTTATTTCCGTAAGACCGAGGTTTACTTGGTCTTAAGGAAATAACTCTGAGCCTCAAGTAAATGAATTCCACCTTAACTCCATCCAAGTGAGAGCCAGTGAAACTAGAGCCCGGTGATCATGCGCGTTGCTCCTCTGCAAGCACTACATGATTATCGGTTCTCCAAGCGGTCAAAGCCAACACTTAAACAAGTTAAGGGGATTCATCACAGCGAGTATGAGGCCGTGTTGGCTCGGGATCAGCGACCAACACGCTCATACTCTCATTCAACGTTAATCACATCCATACAACAACGTACATTATCAATCCAAAGACATACAACATAATAGTTAAGTCTACACTATTACATAGCGGTAGGCCAGCCAAATTCAAATAAGAGTGATAAATAACAGTGAAGCAAAATAAATAAACCAAAAGTCCAGCAAGGTATGCCCATAACCCAAGGCAACATTTGGGGTTAAAGATAGCACTACTCGTCGATTAATCGCCTAAATCGGCCTCGGCGAGCTCATCGAGCTCGAAATCGTCCTCACTGAAAAGAAAAACAAAAGGCCGACCAACATCAGGTGAGTACAAGTGCACTCATAAGTCTTACACAAAGAAAGTAGTTATGCATATTGGGCAATCAAGGGATAGCATTAGTGGTTCTAGTTTTGCATAAGCGCAACATCTTACATTCCTAGACCATCTAGTTTTGAAAGCCAAGTTATAAATCCTTTATTCAAGAGAGGTTTCACAAGACATATGTAATAATATGGATCAATCAATATCAAGGTGGCTGTCCACTTTGATAAACTAAAATACATGAACATCCCATTCATGCGAAACCAATTGTAACCATGTCAACTTTTAATTTTTGAAGTCTAACGATGAAGCATACTTAAACCAAGTGTTGTCCATAACAGTGGACACGGCTATTCGAATAGATTATCTCTGCAGAGGTGTACTACTTTACCCACATGACCCGACTAGCGTAAGCCTCGGATGCCTCGGAAAATAGCACACTTCCTTAGGTATGCCGTAGGGAGAATCGAGATCTGATCATTTTAGCAAGAAAATCTTATTGGGATGTACCACCCATATGTGGGAATCCCAACTTAGACATAAGCATATAGCAAATGCTAAGCGGGCACACATGTTGTCTTGGAGTGGCGGTGTGAGGTAGTTAGTATGTTGCATCCCACAACATAGGTAATCGTGCTCATTAAGCCGGTATATATCTGCTGGGGTTCCAAAGGAACATAGGATTTCACGGTCTCTATGTCCCCACACGCTGCGGTCTTACCCAATAAAACATTCCCTTACTTAACAATGCGGTACCCATATCCCGCATGTGATAATGCGCTCGGTACTTGGAGTGTAACGTCCATGGCTCGGTCCTTAATGGTCGGACAAGACAACCACAAACCGAATCTAGTGCATAATGGCACCCACACTAACAACCACTTGTGGGACCCAAAACCATTTAACAACAACAAGTTTTGAACCAAAATAACCAGATATAACAATGCGGACAAAAATTAATAACAGAATAAGAGTTGTTATGTGTCTCCCACAATTGTGAGCTAGTCATGAATTGATCTCTGCGTTATCTAGACCATAATGGCTAAGCAATAGACACACAACAATCATATCATCACAAACCTATCTTAAGCATATGTGTATGTGAAATATCGGGATAACCATCAAGCATAGGATATAACTAATCTACTCAAACATAAAGGTATCTAGAAAATAGCATGCAGGCAATATCATTGCATTTCAAATACTAATGTAAGAAAACTGGGATCAATATGATGCAAAAGAAATTTCAAAGGATGCTTGCCTTGCTGGAAGAGTAGTTGCTCACTCTCGGTGGCGTAAGAATCTACGTTGATTTCGACGGTTTCTATAGAACGGGAAAATCGATAAACATCGAGAAATAACCCAAAAATCAAAGTGCTCCAACATGCATGATTTTTCTACAGTAGAAAGTTTATGCCATGAGATGAAAATAGGGACAAGAATTATTCCAATTGGATTGATGGGTGAAAGTTATGGTCATTTGAAGTTTGTATGTCCCGATAATGCAGTTTATCCAATTTTAACGTTTTGGCTAAATTTTGTAGAACAGAGGGAAGGCAAATGAATTTATAGATAATTAGGTCATATTATTGTGAGTCCACTAAAAATTGGTTTATCCTAATTGGAGTTTCCAAGCAAAAGATATGAATTTTCAAAGTTATAGCCATTTTTCTATTGTAAAGATAATCAATTAAATGCTCATTTTCCAAATCTATCTTTTCTGTTACCGAGATAAATGTACAACCTATTTTGAAATAAAGTTCATCAAAAATGAAAATTACCTGCACTGGTTTCATCCCAATTGGAGTTAAAATGAATTTGTTATGCATTTTGGAAGTAAATCCTATTTTTCAGTTTATAAATAAATACATTCTGATTTTCTTAATTGATTATTCCTTTTCTTACCGAGCTGTACCTAGCCACTGCTACTGACATGTGGGGCCGGTAACAGCGCCATTTCTCATTTACCCCTGGGGATTTAATTTCCCGACTGACAAGCGGGGCGCGTATAGCGAGGCGGCTTCTGACATAGTGCATGGACCACGGGTCCATGGCCGTTCAACCACGATGATCGTGCGTTTAAGTGGCGAGCCCACTTGTCGATCCTTTGCTTATCTCCTTAGGTTTTACATTCGGGCCCGCATGTCAAAGACTCATCTACTCGCTTAAGACACCATTAATAACGATAAACACATATTAAGGCCTAATGGCGGATCTACGATTGTCGGCCGTCCGACAACGCGGCCGTCGCGCTTGCGGCGGCTTCGCGCTTCTGGCCGCAGCGAGGCCGACCAAGAGCGGCTTCTTGCGCAATAACCTTGCGCAACTTTGGGTGGTGGTGGCGATGCACGAGGTGGCCGTCTTGCGCGGCTCGTCGGAGAGGCGGCGGTGTACAACACGCAACAGCGGTGCATCCGCTAGTTAAAGCTCGGCCGGTTCAAATGCGGGTGCACGAGCATCTAGGGACTCTTGAGGAGCTACGAGTCTTTGGAGAGAAGAGGATGGCGGAGCTAGCTTGGCGGCGGTGAGGTCCACAGTGGCGGTGCGGTTCAACGAGGAGAGACACCACGAGCAACAAGGAAGATAATGAAGCTTGGGATAGCTCAAAGATCTCAAGATTGTGCTTTGGTAGCAAAGAATTGACTAATGCCTTACGGATCAAAGTGGGAGGCGAAGAGTTTGGTTTTGGCGAAAATGGACCAATCTTGAATTCACGAGCTCATGCGTGCATTGCCAAAATTGGGTGAGGAACTCATACTCTAACTCAAAGACATAATGTGGCCTTGGAGTTAGCAAGTATCTCACCGAGGCGAAGATAGCCAGCGGTGTCCTCGGTGCAAGCTACAGGCGTGAGCAGGAGCGGAGGAAGACAGTCGCGTTAGGAAGCTACAAGGGCAGTAAGGCTTGGCATTAGCAAAAATGGAATGGCCATAGGTCGGAATTGAAGAGGAGGGAAAAAGCGAGGCTTACCAGAGGCGAAGCACACGAGCTTCTCCTTCCTCACTGTGTCGAGAGGAAGAATGGCCAAGAGAAAGGGGCGCGGGGTGGCTTAAGCAGGCCAGGGGCGAGCAGCGGCGTTAGATGGCGATGGCCGAGATAGGTCACGAAGGCGGTGCGGTCACGGCGTCGTGAACCCGCGAGCATGGCGGGCGCGTGGCGCAGCCTGCGGCGCGGTGCGGTAGGCGAAAGCGGCGGAGGTGGGCCCACATGTCGGCCGAGCGGAGGCGCGAGCGCGATCACGTGGCTCGCTCGTGGGCGTTTGATTTCATCGGACGGTCCACGTTCTAACTGGTTTGGCGAATCGGCTCGCCAAGCGGCTCGGTCGGACTCTTGTGCAATGGGTTTGAGCAGAGCAGTGCTCCTAATTGACGATTTTAATTTTAAACCTCCTAGTTTGACCGGTCTCCAAAATATAACAATAAAATTTATAAAAATGTGAAATAATTACGAGGGTTCTGGGGTGACCTAGTATCCATAAAAATTCGAAACCCCAATGTTCATTATTCATTTGGTATATTTCAAATTCCCAAAAGCATAAGTTGATAATGGAGTTTGAAATTTTACGAGGTCAAGTGAGATTCCAAAATTTGGAAAAATTATATTAATCACGATAATTAATATAGTATTGAATAAATTATTTTGAGAGGGTGTTGGATGTGGTTGCTCTTGTTTCTTTTAAGTTTTGTTTTTGGTAAGTGTAGGTTCGCATATTTGGATAAGTTTTTCCAAATGCGGTGTATGATAAAATGCTTGAAAAACATGATGCATACTAATGAGATGCATAGTAATCTTCTTTATTAATTTGGGGATGTGACAAATCTCCCCCTTACAAAAGATCTCAACCCGAGATGCAGGTAGAAGCGGAAAGTAGGTATGTAAGATTCTAAAGAAGATACAACATCATTGTCTTGATTTCCTTAAAAGGAAGAGTTATGGCATTCTACGGGTCACCTAAAAGGCTATTTTCATTCCACAATCTTGTTTAACCTCTCCTCCTTATCTGAAGGCACTTCATGCAGAAGGAAAGATCGGGATATTCGACCGCATTCGATCTTCCGTTCCCGGTGGCTTCTTCCTTGGAATGGTTGCTCCATTGAACCTTGCGAATTTGATGTTACTTTTTCTCGTTCTCGCTCGGCCTCTTCAAGGATGCGAATTGGGTGCTCCCGATAAGTAAGGTCGGGTTGCGGTCGAGGTTATTTGACTCGATGACCTCGTTTGGAACACGGAGGCACTTTTGGTTGGGATACATGGAAGACATCGTGCACCGATAGGGAAGGTGGAAGCTTTAATTGATCGCCACAGAACCTCGTTTGTCTAGGACACAGTAAGGCCGATATAGCGAGTGCCAATTTACCCTTCACTTGGAAGCAGCGGGTCCCTTTCATCGGTGAGACCTTGAGGTAAACAAAATCACCTACCTCGAAGCTCAATTCCACGGCGGCGGTCGGCGTAGGACTTCGGCGAGATTGGGCGTCTGAAGTCGTTCACGAATGATGCGAACTTGTTCTTGACATCCTCCACCAAGGTTGCGCCATAGAGTGACCTTTCCCGACTTGGACCAGTTCAAGGGTGTCCTACAAGCCCTCCCATACAATGCTTCAAATGGTGACATCGAATCTTTGGATTGATAGCTATTGTTATAGGAGAACTCTGCGAAGGGTAAGCATTTTTCCCAATTTTGCTATAGGATAGCACACATGCTCGTAGAAGGTCCTCCAACACGATTCACCCGCTCGATCTGTCCATCTGTTTGGGGGTGGTAGCGGTGAAAGACAGATGGGTCCCCATGGCTTGATGGAGGCATCCCGAAATGGGATGTGAAGCTGCGCCGCGATCGAAACAATCCTCTTGATGCAGTGGAGACACACAATCTGGCGATGTATAGCTCTGCTAATTTAGCCGTAGCGTCGGTGGTCTTGCGAGGAATGAAGTGAGCCACTTTTGTCACCGATCAACAATCACCCATATAGAATCGGGCGGTTTGGGTCCTTGGAAGCCCGATAATGAAATCCATCCCAACCTCCTCCCATTTCCACGGGGAATAGGTAAGGGTTGCGAGTACCGCGGCTTTAAGTGCTCGCCTTGACCGGGGCATACGTCGCACTTTCGGCGACATCTTTGCGCGATCTGTCGTTTCATCGGCTCCACCACAATCGTTTCTTCAAATCATGGTACATCTTGGTACTCCGGGATGTATAGAGAATCGCGAATCATGAGCTTCCTTAGAATCAACTCCCTCGGGTTGTCATTGAATGGCACTACTAAGCGACTTAGAATCGTAGGGTGCCCTCGGCATCATGGTTGAAACATTTGGCCTTACCCTTCTTCATTTCTTCCGGTTGGGCGACTTCCATGTCGGTCTTTTGAGCTTCCTTGATCTGATCTTCTAAGGTGAAATCCACCTTGAGAGCAGCAAGGTACCCTCCTCAATAATTCCCAGTGCGGGCGTTGCATGTCGGCACACAACCTTCCGAAAAGGAGTTCTGACAAGCAGTTGCATTGGTTTTCCTACTCAGCGTCGGCCACCACATTGGCCTTCCACAGGTGATAATGGAGCCCCATATCATAGTCCTTGATTAACTCAAGCCACCTTCTGTCTCGAGTTCAAGTCGGCTGGTGAAAATGTACTTGAGACTCTTATGATCGGTGTAGATCTACTTAGCGATTACCAGATAAGGTAATGCCGCCAAATCTTGATGCATGGACTCTGCTGCAAGCTCCAAGTCATGGGTGGGATAATTGGCTTCATGCGGTCTCAATTGTCTTGGCGCATATGCCACCACATGACCTTCTTGCATAAGGACACATCAGGCCCGTGTTGAGAAGCATCGCAATAAATGTCGAAGCTCTTGTGAATATCGGGCAAGATAAGCACGGTGCTCGGGTTAAGAGGTCTTTTAGAGTCGAAAGCTAAGCTGCGGTCGGCGACGGGCGAACTTCTTTTCCTTTTTCAGCAGTTGGGTCATGGGCACGGCAATACGGGAGAAATTATTGATGAACTGCGGTAATACCACGCAAGCCCAAGAAAGCTGCGGATGTCGGTGGCGCTCTTGGGTTGCTCCCAATTTAACACATCTGGACTTTACTAGGATCGGCGACACCTCCCTTGGACGAACATGGCCCAAGAAGGCGACTTGCGAAGCGAACTTCGCATTTGCTAAATTTAGCATCGATTGATGTTGACGAAGTTTTCTAACACAAGTCGTAGATGTTGCTCGTGCTCTCCATCGGACTTGGGTAGATAAGGATATCATCAATGAATACGACAACAAATTGATCCAAATACTCCATAAAACTGAATTCATTAGGTTCATAAAGTAGGAAGGAGCATTGGTGGGTCAAAGGACATAACGGTGTACTCGTACAACCCGTAGCAGTGGAGAAAGCCGTCTTTGGTATATCTTGGCTCGACCTTAATTTGATGGTAACCCATCCTCAAATCAATTTTGGAGAATACTTGGGCTCCATTCAATTGGTCAAATAGATCGTCAATCCGCGAGCGGATACTTATTCTTGATAGTGACTTCATTTAGCAGGCGGTAGTCACACACATCTGAGACTCTTATCTTTCTTCTTAACAAAAATAGCAGGGCATCCCCAAGGGAGGAGCTCGATCGATGAACCCTTATCTTGGAGCTCCTTGAGTTGCTCTTTTAACTCTACCAACTCATTTGGAGGCATCGGTATGGCCGTTTTGAAATCGGCGATGCAGTGTAAGTTCGATATGAATTCCACTTCTCGGTCGGGAGGCATGCAGGAAGGTCTTGAGGAATACATCGGGATATTCACATACCACTAGTACCTTCCTAATTCAAGAGGATATTAACTTCCAAGGCATAGAAGAGAATTGCCCGAGCAGGCGAGAACATGACTTATTGCCATCTTTGTTTGTGTGAAATAGACCGCCTAGCACGATCGATTTTCCTTGGTTCTTGGTTAGCCAATCCATTCCTAGGATCACATCAATGCCTACTGAATTTATCACTATGAGGTTGGCCAAGAAGTCAATTTCTTGGATTTGCACAATTATGTCGTGAGACTTGATCGGTATGAAAAATCGATCCGGAGGCTGTATGCGATGGGGTGGTTGGAGGGTATGCATTTCAATTTGATGGAGTGCAGCAAATGATTTCTTGATAAATGAATGAGATGCCCCGAATCAAATAAGGCGATGGCCAGGTGGAATTAACCAAGAGAGTACCCAAAATGACGTCCGGTGCGTCATTGCTTCCTCGGCGATGGCGTGGTTGATCGACCACGTGTCGTGCCTTGGGAGGTGTGGATGCAGCCCTTGGCGGTGGTGAAGGTCTCGTCGGGCCGAGGTAGGAGTTGGGGTGGAACCATTATAGACCCGCGGCATCCCGCGCTTTGCCAAGCAGCGATCGCATAGTGCCGGCGTCCACAATGGAAGCCACGTAACACTTGGCGGACATGGCGCTGTTCGAGGCTGCATGCTCCGCTCCTTTGTTGCACAAAGGTTGGGAGGCCTTGGTACAAGGTTGGTGGTCTCGGTGGAGTGGAGCTGGGCTCGGGGTGCTTGGGGTTGCCAAGCCAGGCCGTCTAGAAAAGCGCCACCGGCTGAAATTTGGCGACCCTCTTCCTCTTCCTTGATTCTTCCACGGCCACGCTTTTGTGTTCCACCACTATGGCCTTATTGACCAAGTGTTGGAAGTTGCGAAAATCGTGGACGCGAGGGCTACTTGCATTTCTTCGTCAAGTCGTTGGTGAGCAAGCTCTGTCGGCGTGCATCGATAGAGACATCATGCAGGGCGTAGCAGCCAAGAAGTTGAACTCGTGTAAGTACTCTGTGACGATTTTCTTCCCTTGCTTGAGGGCTAGGAATTGCTGCTTTGCTTGATCGTGATACTCCCTCGAATGTGAGCTTCACGGAAGGCGCCTTAAACTCATCCCATGATGGGGCGTCTCGTCGGTGCATGGCGGAAAAGTTATCCCACCATGCACTTGCGCGCCCTCGGTGATAGGTGGCGAAAGGACCGCTCGCTTGCCGGTGCCTTTGTGCGATAGTTAACTTTTCTCCACGGTGCGGAGCCAATCTTCCGCCTCCATGGGATCCTCGGCGCTAGAAAGGTGGGAGGATTGGTTCGCTGAAAATCGCGAGCCCTCCACGTGTCTGGATGCTCCGCTCCCCGGATGTGGCGGGGCGGAGGAGGTGTTGCGAGCAATGGCCGAGAATCGCGTTTGATCCATGCGGTTCCTCTCGATCTGAGCGGCCTTACGCCATTGTGGGAGGTGGTGGAGGCACTTCTTACGCTGGTCATCTGGCTGATTTTGCCATGAGGGCTCGTTAACCCTCCACAGGCGTAAAGCTCATCGATAGAAGCGAGCCGCGGAGGTGGTGACCCTTGCTCTTGTTGTTGTGCCCTTGAGCAGTGTTAGGCCTGTCATTACGAGGTGACAAGGAGAGTTAGAAAAGGGCTAGGATACTTACTTTTAGAAATCAAATTAAAGACACAAACATTTTATAAGAAATTATTCATGCGGGAGGGTAAATGAGGCACAAGAACTCAAAGTCAAATAGGGTACAAAAGCACTAAGGCGATTACAAAATCCAATACTTAACTCGAGAGTTCAAGAGTGATAACATCAAAGAGGCCCGTGGCGAATGGTAACTACCGAACTAAAGTCTTTGCAAAAGAAACACATACGGATCAACAACTACTAATCGGCGGTACAAATAGAAAGATACATACTCATTTGGACACACGTAAGGGCGTGGCGCACTATTCTAACACCTATCTATTTTCACGATCGAAATTCACGGAAACTCATCGGAAGGTGATACCGGGAGATCCGTATCATCGAGGTCATGTGGATTGGTGAGGCGTAAAGGGATCCTATGATGTGTCCCTCATGAGCTCAGACCTTTGAGTGCGGGAAAAACCCACCGACATGCGAGCTGCGCCGTTGTTCTGATTGAGAACTTGTCCTCCAATTTGAGGAGGCGGTACTACGATGGCCTGAGAGGCATAGGGAGATTCGTTTCCCCATAAAGTACATGTCGGGCTACAAGTCCCATAATGCATAGGGGTTGTAGATGCTCTGAGCTACAAGAAGGCGCCGCGTCTCCCAAAGCTCATGAATGGCGCATCGGCGCATCACAGTCGTGATGCGAACCAACCTTGCGAGTTGCGAACATGGGGATCCTCCGTCTTGAATCCAGTGAAGGTGTTCACCTCACGCCATGTGCTTGCATAGGGAAGTGGTCGTATGGTGGTGAGACAACTCCGTTAAGTCAAAGCGAAGGCGACTCATGGCCATCACGGGCATGGCCTCGAAGTCCCATGTGCTGGCGGTGCGGGATACTTCCGTAACTTGTCTTACTGCGATATGGATCACGGCCGGTAGTCTTCCATCCGGGACCTAGATCTCGACGGTAGATGAAGTATACGGGTTGGTATGTGAAGTTCGCCCTCCACATCATATCTCGAAGAAGTCTTTGGGTATCCATCCACACCTTGACTTGAGTCTCTCGACCGGATCTTGATGTCCCATCTAAAGACAAGAATAACCCGAGTAAGTTAGTTTTGCAAATCAAATGAGAGTAAGGTGAGGATGAAGCTAAGATGGATGAGGAATAAAAGAGATTATTACTTATCTTTATGAAATAATTTGATGGTCAAAAATATTTTGACTCAAAGAGGCTTACTAATACTAACGCCCATGCTATTTCTAACCTACGATCGGTATGGCTCACGATACCAGCATTTGTGAGGACCCGGGTTATTTCCGTAAGACCGAGGTTTACGGTCTTAAGGAAATAACTCTGAGCCTCAAGTAAATGAATTCCACCTTAACTCCATCCAAGTGAGGCCAGCTGAAACTAGAGCCCGGTGATCATGCGTGTTGCTCCTCTGCAAGCACTACATGATTATCGGTTCTCCAAGCGGTCAAAGCCAACACTTAGACAAGTTAAGGGGATTCATCACAGCAGTATGAGGCGGTTGGCTCCGGGATCAGCGACCAACACGCTCATACTCTCATTCAACGTTAATCACATCCATACAACAACGTACATTATCAATCCAAAAGACATACAACATAATAGTTAAGTCTACACTATTACATAACGGTGAATAGGCCAAATTCAAATAAGAGTGATAAATAACAGTGAAAGCAAAATAAATAAACCAAAAGTCCAGCAAGGTATGCCCATAACCCAAGGCAACCGGTGGGGTTAAAGATAGCACTACTCGTCGATTAATCGCCTAAATCGGCAGCAGCGAGCTCATCGAGCTCGAAATCGTCCTCACACGAAAAGAAAAACAAAAGGCCGACCAACATCAGTGAGTACAAGTGCACTCATAAGTCTTACACAAAGAAAGTAGTTATGCATATTGGGCAATCAAGGGATAGCATTAGTGGTTCTAGTTTTGCATAAAGCGCAACATCTTACATTCCTAGACCATCTAGTTTTGAAAGCCAAGTTATAAATCCTTTATTCAAGAGGGTTTCACAAGACATATGTAATAATATGGATCAATCAATATCAAGGTGGCTGTCCACTTTGATAAACTAAAATACATGAACATCCCATTCATGCGAAACCAATTGTAACCATGTCAACTTTTAATTTTTGAAGTCTAACGATGAAGCATACTTAAACCAAGTGTTGTCCATAGCAGTGGACACGGCTATTCGAATAGATTATCTCTGCGAGAGGTGTACTACTTTACCCACATGACCCGACTAGCGTAAGCCTCGGATGCCTCGGAAAATAGCACACTTCCTTAGGTATCTTGCGTAGGGAGAATCGAGATCTGATCATTTTTAGCAAGAAAATCTTATTGGGATGTACCACCCATATGTGGGAATCCCAACTTAGACATAAGCATATAGCAAATGCTAAGCGGGCACACATGTTGTCTTGGAGTGGCGGTGTGAGGTAGTTAGTATGTTGCATCCCACAACATAGTGTCGTGCTCATTAAGCACGAGTATATATCTGCTTTGGGGTTCCAAAGGAACATAGGATTTCACGGTCTCTATGTCCCCACACGCTGCGGTCTTACCCAATAAAACATTCCCTTACTTAACGTGCGGTACCCATATCCCGCATGTGATAATGCGCTCGGTACTTGGAGTGTAACGTCCATGGCTCGGTCCTTAATGGTCGGACAAGACAACCACAAACCGAATCTCGTGCATAACGGCACCCACACTAACAACCACTTGTGGGACCCAAAACCATTTAACAACAACAAGTTTTGAACCAAAATAACCGAGATATAACAATCTGGACAAAAATTAATAACGAGAATAAGAGTTGTTATGTGTCTCCCACAATTGTGAGCTAGTCCATGATTGATCTCTGCGTTATCTAGACCATAATGGCTAAGCAATAGACACACAACAATCATATCATCACAAACCTATCTTAAGCATATGTGTATGTGAAATATCGAGGATAACCATCAAGCATAGGATATAACTAATCTACTCAAACATAAAGGTATCACAGAAAATAGCATACGAGCAATATCATTGCATTTCAAATACTAATGTAAGAAAAGCGGGATCAATATGATGCAAAAGAAATTTCAAAGGATGCTTGCCTTGCTGGAAGAGTAGTTGCTCACTCTCGGTGGCGTAAGAATCTCGTTGATTTAAACGGTTTCTATAGAGCAGGAAAATCGATAAACATCGAGAAATAACCCAAAAATCAAAGTGCTCCAACATGCATGATTTTTCTACAGTAGAAATTTTATGCCATGAGATGAAAATAGGGACAAAATTATTCCAATTGGATTGATAGGTGAAAGTTATGGTCATTTGAAGTTTGTATGTCAGATAATGCGGTTTATCAATTTTAACGTTTTGGCTAAATTTTGTAGAACAGAGGAAGGCAAATGAATTTATAGATAATTAGGTCATATTATTGTGAGTCCACTAAAATTGGTTTATCCTAATTGGAGTTTCCAAGCAAAAGATATGAATTTTCAAAGTTATAGCCATTTTCTATTGTAAAGATAATCAATTAAATGCTCATTTTCCAAATCTATCTTTTCTGTTACCGAGATAAATGTACAACCTATTTTGAAATAAAGTTCATCAAAAATGAAAATTACACCTTTGGTTTCATCCCAATTGGAGTTAAAATGAATTTGTTATGCATTTTGGAAGTAAATCCTATTTTTAGGTTTATAAATAAATACATTCGATTTTCTTAATTGATTATTCCTTTTCTTACCGAGCTGTACCTAGCCACTTGCTCTTGACATGTGGGGCGATAGCAGCGCCATTTCTCATTACCCTGGGATTTAATTTCCCGTCGACAAGCGGGGCGCGTATGGCGAGGCGGCTTACGACATAGTGCATGGACCACGGGTCCATGGCCGGTTCACAACCGATGATCGTGCGTTTAAGTGGCGAGCCCACTTGTCGATCCTTGCTTATCTCCTCGGGTTTACATTCTTGGGGCGCATGTCAAAGACTCATCTACTCGCTTAAGACACCATTAATAACGATAGCGCATATTAAGGCCTAATAGCGGATCTGATTGTCGGCCGTCCAACAAGCGCGACGTCTCTTGCTTGCCCGGCTCTGCGGCGCTACAGCGCCGCGGCGGGGCGGCCAAAAGCGGCTCTGTGCGCAATAACCTTGCGCAACTTTGGGTGGTGGTGGCGATGCAGAGGTGGCCGTCTTGGCGGCTCGTCGGAGAAGGCGGCGGTGTACAACACGACAGCAGTGCATCCGCTAGTTAAAGCTCGCAGCGGTTCAAATGCGGGTGCCTGAGCATCTAGGGACTACTGGGGAGCTACCTGAGTGCTGGAGAGAAGAGGGGATGGCCGGAGCTAGCTTGGCGACGGTGAGGTCCACGGTGGCGGTGCGGTTCAACGAGGAGGAGGCACCCTGAGCAACAAGGAAGATAATGAAGCTTCGGGATAGCTCAAAGATCTCAAGATTGTGCTTTGGTAGCAAAGAATTGACTAATGCCTTACAGGATCAAAGTGGGAGGCGGAGAGTTCGGTTTTGGCGAAAATGGACCAATCTTGAATTCACGAGCTCTGTCGTGCATTGCCAAAATTGGGTGAGGAACTCATACTCTAACTCAAAGACATAATGTGTGCCTTTGGAGTTAGCAAGTATCTCACCGGAGCGAAGATAGCCAGCAGGTGTCCTCGGTGCAAGCTCTGGCGTGAGCCGGGCGGAGAAGACACAGTCGCGTTAGGAAGCTACAAGGCACAGTAAGGCTTGGCATTAGCAAAAATGGAATGGCCATAGGTCGGAATTGAAGAGGAGGGAAAAAGCGAGACTTACAGGAGCGAAGCACACGAGCTTCTCCTTCCTCACGGTGTCGAGAGGAAGAATGGCCAAGAGAAAGGGGCGCAGGGTGGCTTAAGCGGCCGAGGCCGAAGCAGGCGGCGTTAGATCGATGGCCCGGGATAGGTCACGAAGGCGGTGCGGTCGCGGCGTCGGCGAACCCGCGAGCATGGCGGCGCGTGGCGCAGCCTGCTTGTGAGTGTATGAGGAAGCAGCGGCGGGAGGTGGGCCCACATGTCGGCCCAGCGGGAGGCGCGAGCGCGATCGCGTGGCTCGCTCGTGGGCGTTTGATTTAAATCGGACGGTCCACGTTCTAAGCTGGTTTGGCGAATCGGCTCGCTCAAGCGGCTCGGTCGGACTCTTGTGCAATAGGTTTGAGCAGAGCAGTGCTCTAATTGACGATTTTAATTTTAAACCTCCTAGTTTGACCAGTCTCAAAATATAACAATAAAATTTATAAAAATGTGAAATAATTACGAGGGTTCTGAGGGTGACCTAGTATCCATAAAAATTCAGAAACCCCAATGTTCATTATTCATTTGGTATATTTCAAATTCCCAAAAGCATAAGTTGATAAAGGAGTTTGAAATTTTACGAGGTCAAGTGAGATTCAAAAATTTGGAAAAATTATATTAATCACGATAATTAATATAGTATTGAATAAATTATTTTTGAGGTTGTTGGATGTGGATGCTCTTTGTTTCTTTTAAGTTTTGTTTTTGGTAAGTGTAGGTTCGCATATTTGGATAAGTTTTCCAAATGCGAGTGTATGATAAAATGCTTGAAAAACATGATGCATACTAATGAGATGCATAGTAATCTTCTTTATTAATTTGGGGACGTGTGAGGTGGCAATGGGCTTCTCAGCAGGAAGCATTCAGGAAATTTGAAGAGTCGGTGAAATAAAGAAAAGCAAATCGGAGTTGTGAAAAGAAAAATGTAAATATTGTTCTTACACTTTAGTACATTTCACATACCTCTCGCACCTGGTCTTAACCAGGAATTTTGGAGCAATCCTCCCAGCGGAGGATCTCTTCTTCTCCACGACCACGTCGGTCGAGGTTCAACAGATTAGCCCGGCTACGACCCGTGCAGTCGTAGAGTTTGAGCGAGAACGGGGGCTCTGGTTTCTGATTCTCTGGATGGCGAGATCGGTCTTGACCATTCCAAGAAGCGACGCCCTCGGTGCGGAGTTGTCTTTAGTGCGGCATCGTCCTTCATAAAAGACATAAAATCTTTCGGTTCTCCTTTTCCGGTTGCTTAACAAAACTAGGAGTGGCGGCAAGCTGCGAAGATTCCTTGTCATAATAGAAGGGTACCTTAGCCTTGCGAGGTTTGCGCTTAAGAGATTGGTTGCTTCAACCTCCTCGGCCCGATAGGCTGCGGCCTCGGCAGATATAGCTACGGTGCGCGGCTTTGTAGAAAGTGCGGTCGAAGACGAGCTCGAGCTTGCTCCTCCCTTGTCGGCGATTTTGCAAGTCGGCGTTTCTTAGATGGAGGCCGAGCCTGCGTCTTCGACAACCTGCGCCAATAGTCATCGAGCGACTTCCTCGTCGTCACGGCGATTTTCCATACCTACTTTACGTAAAGCAAAGCGAAAAAGAAGAATCAGCGATTAGTCGTAAGTTTTTCTCGACCGGTGCCAAGTCGTAAGTTTTTCTCGATGCTTTCTTGATCGTAAGATATTCTCGATCTCCATTAGTCGTAAGAATCTTTTACGACTATAAAGTCCTAAAGAAAGAATCAACTTTTGATTACCTTTAGGCGCTCTATCTTTTCATCTGCGGACAAAGCCGCAATGATTCGAGGAACCGCCACTCGAAGTGGCAGAGATTTCTCACAGATGAATCTGACTCTAGAGTCAACCTCAGCCTGTGAAAGATCTGTGTAAACAGATAAGAATATTAGACAATGTTAAGAAAGACCAAACCAAGAGCTAAGTCGACGATTACTTACCTCCTCGTAGTCTCTGGTTGGGTCTCCTCTCCCCGAGTATCTCCACATAGGAGATGCTCGTTTCTTCAAGGGACTAATTCGGCGTGTGATAAAATCTTTTACCACATGCCATCCGGTCAGCGCCTCTTCTTTCAAGTCCTTGATGGCTTGAATATAGGGGGCAATCCGGCTGATATCTTTAGGAGTCGAGTCCATGAAGATTTCTTCTCGCGACCCTCCCACAAAGGAGAGGTGTCTTGAGGTGACTTTCGGTAAAACCACATCTTCCTCCATCCCGACCACGAAGCCGGGTGAAACTCTGAATATACTCCTTCGACTTGAGTCGTGGAGCTTGAACCACGGCTTGGCGATTAGGTTTGTCGAGCCATCCCATAATAATATTGGAGCATTTCGAGATCCGCGGAATCCCAGTACGCCTCGCCGCAGTACGAATACACTCAACATGGTAATGGAATTGGGACCTAAGTTCACCAATTCCACCCCAAAGTCTTTCGAGTACAAGCTGTAAGAAAAGGGGCTGACGATCGAAGGCGCACTCTGTCACGCTTGGAAGGCGGATTTGCCCATTTTCCCGATGGCGATCTTTGCCCGATGGCGGAATCCACTTTACGAGCCTTCTGCGGAATCTTCCGACATCGACCAAGATTTTGATCTTAGTCGCATCCATCTCGATTCTTCCCATTCGGAAACTCTCTTGGCCATTTCGCTCGAAGCAAGGCGTTTTTGATTGGGTTGGGCGGAGATAATGAAACCTAGTCGAGGACGGAGAAAGCAAGAGCTCGAAGAACGGTGAGTGATTTGAGGAAAAGGTAAAACCCAAATCTACCTCTGGTAAGTTTTATAACATACGATTGCCGCTTGCCGGAAGCAAATCTCGTCTATGGAGTGCGTGGGAGTTGGTTGCACCGCCGGGAACCGCCTCATCGGACAAATCTGAGAGTGGTTGCAATTCCCAGATAGTCAGTTCGAGAAAATTAGGTGCATATTGTCACCCCAAGTGAAATTACTTTCTTGACCAAGTCTTTACGGTGAAGGAAGTATCAATCGGAAGGTTTTTTCTCAGATTCCCTGCTCACGACCACTCCACGGTCGTAGGGGTTTCTGACTTTTGATAGTCTTAAGCAATCTTCACAATTGCAATCGCCGGAACCGTCTCATCAACAGATCTGTGGAAATCGTTTGCAATTCCCAAGCGATGCATTCGGAAAGTTAGATTCATTTTCATCTCAAGCAAAATTACTTTCTTGACCAAGTCTTTACGGTCGAAGGAAGTATCAATCGGAAGGGTTTTTTCTCCGATCGCCTACTCGACCACTTCACGATCGTAAGGGTTTTATGACTTTTGATAGTCGTAAGCAACCTTCGACCAAGCAAATTCGGTCAAAGTAGCACTCAAATGTCGAAGAGTTTTCCTTCGACCATGGTTCTCTGACATTTTCATAGTCGTAAGTCCATTTACGAATCCTTCACCAAGTAAGTTACATTCACTTGAAGCTGGGGGGCTAGATGACGAGGATCTAATAATCCTCATTTTATCTTTTATCTATAATTCTTATTATAGGTGAATATGATGTCACATAGTCCCAGTACCCTTATATTTATAAGGGTAGACCTACCAAGTGATTGTAAGATCTTCTACAATCACCCCATAGTCGTAAGTCTTACTACGATCGTGTTATGGTCGTAAGTCTTTCTCGACCATTACAGTAAATGAAGTCCTTCTCGACCATTACAGTCGTAAGTCCTTCTACGATCACTACCTGGTCGTAAGTCCTTCTCGACCACTACTTGGTCGTAAGTCTTTCTGCGACCAAGTAAACCATGACCACCTTATAATCAAACCTACGGTGAGTGGGTCCAATTGATTAAGGAATCGAGCGGTCCACGCACTATTATTCCGCGTAGTAATGGTGCTTAAAATACCCCAATTACCTCGGAAGATAAGCGCCAAGCGGCGTGAAGAAGCCAATCTTGCGGTAATTACTACCATCATCGCCCATTCTTTGGATTAATTAGGCGCATCTTCCGCGAGACAAAGCGGCTACTCCTTCATGACTATATAACGGCATCAAGAGGCGGAGGAGGAGATAGCTAATCGAGGCGAAATAGGCGGGTCAGGAGAAACACAAGTACTGTTCTCTGTAATAGTCTTAGCTTCTTACTTGATCATCAAGAATACCATACACACACAGAAGTAGGGTTATTATTCTCTCCGTAGAAGGCCTGAACCTGTCTAAACATCCCGTGTCAACCACTCTGCGTGATTTCATCTTTAGGAGACCCCCCGAATCAAATAATCTTTACGTAAGATCGGTTCTAATACACCGACAAGTAGGCTGTAAATGGGTTTACAAAACAAAGCATGACTCTAAGAGAAATATCGAAAGGTTCAAAGCAAGACTCGTAGCAAAAGGCTTCTCACAAAGAGAGGGGATTGATTATAATGACACATTTTCTCCTGTCTCAACTAAGGATTCATCCAGAATCGTTATGGTACTTGTAGCTCATTATAATTTAGAACAACATCAGATGGTTGTTAAGACGGTATTCCTTAATGGCGACTTACAAGAAAACATTTTATAGCTCAACCGGAAGGTTTTGTCATGGAGGGCAAGGAGCATATGGGTTGTCGACTTAAGAAATGAATTTACGGCTTAAAGCAAGCGTCGAGGCAGTGGTACCTCAAATTTGATAAAGTCATAAGGAATTTTGGATTTAAGGAAAATGAAGTTGATAACGGCATATATGTTAAGTTCAAGGGAGTAAATTCACCCTCTTAGTGCTTTATGTTGATGACATCTTATTGGCCAGCGAGTGATAAGGATATGCTTTTTGAGACCACGAAGGTATGCATTCGACTTTATATTCTTTTATATTGTTGCATTCATCGGATCCAAAATATAGGTTGAACTCCACCATAAGTATAACTTGAATATGTGCATATATTCTTATTAGACATTCGTGTATGCACACATTTATGGGGAGTTTACTCTATATTTTGTGGTTTCATTAGTATTGATCCATATTCCGTTCTCCACATATATTTGGGATCTCTACTTTGAAACATATCCTTGAATATATAAAGCTTGTGTAGTTCATATATACTCATTTGTTCTCTCATTTATCTACATTCAATTATGTGAAGTTGAAGTGATTATCATCAATTACCAAAGAGAGAAATATTGAAGTATCTTGTCCCACCATTATGAGTTCATGGTATGATGTGGTAATTAACGATAATCATATTGTGGAACTAACATTTTCCATGAGTTGAATGAATATGTTATGTTCTATGGTGATAAAAACTTAGGATGACATCATGAGTTGATCGTCATCAAATCAAGGTTCAAGTAAATGATGCATCATGTGTTGATGCTTATGAAGAGCTTGAAGAAAAAGGAAATCATCGTGTGTCGATGATGATTCAAGAAGAGGAGATGATCATGGGTTGATCATTAAGTCAAGAGAAGACCCATCATGTATTGATGGAGGTCAAGTAAAGGATGCATCATGTGTTGATGTATATCTAGACTCGGGATGAAGGATGTCATCATGAGTTCATGAGCATCGAGTCAAGATCCCAAAGTAAAAGAGATCATCATGTGTTGATGATTATCAAAGTCAAGGACCTGGACTTGAAGTGAAGATGTGCTTCATCAAACTTCAAGAAGTTGCTTAAGGCAAGGGTATGACTAGTTAGGGATGCGGATGTGTTCCTAGTCTTTTACTGGTCTTGGTGTTTGGTTGGAAAACCGGATTGCTAGTATAGATTATCGTACTATTAAGAGGGGTCTTGACTAGTAGCATGAGTAATCATGTGTTGATAGCTCATTGTGCTTGCTCTAGCTCATCTATGCATGGTGCTATTATTTGCGAATGTGTTTTGTAAATAGTCGAGGCTCATGCATTTAATCCTTCTAGCATGTGACTATACTTTGCAAATGTGTTTTGTAAATTGTTGGGATTCATGCATTTTTTCTTGGCGTGGTCTAAGATTATTTGTTGTTATTTCATTGGACTTAGACCATGGTAGTTGCTCTTTGCAGTTGTGCTTCTTGATTTGATCAAAAAAATTTGAAATCAATCAAACAGATGGGTTGTGTAGCCCTTTGAATAAGCTTTCCATAGAGTCCAAGATTACTCAATTCCGACATCGGAGTCAAAAGTTATGATCGTTTTTCCGAGTGTCGCCTGCGCTCTCCAAGATCGGACTGACCGCATTTGAAATCCCGGACTGACCACAGTTGAAAGTACGGACTGGCCGCCATGTGTTGGCCGGTCTGACCGGGGTCCTGGTCAGGGTTGCGGTCAGCTTTTTCCAGAAGATGTGTTTTTTCTGGATTTGTTGATTTCTCTATGGAGTGGTCATTGCGATTATAAAGGCGCATGACCACCGTTGAAAGCTTTGGGCGACCGCGATTATAAGGCCAAAGCCGATGGAACCGGGTCATCGACCCGGTTAGCTTTTTTCAAGAGTGCTTTTTTTGGATTTTCGTTGGAGTAGTCTGACCGGCATGTGTTGCCCGGACTGACCGGACCCCCAGGTCATCGACCCGGTCAGCTTTTTTCAGAGAGTGCGTTTTTCTGGATTTGTTGGAGCGGTGCGGTGGTGAGTGCAGTCGGCCAAGCCATGGTTTGTGATCGGCCGGATGTGTCCAACGGCTAGTTTTATAGCCGTTGGTGGAGGCGTGGTCTGACCGGCCACATGCCTGCGGTTAGACCGGCCTTCACTGATTTTCAGCAGAGTCTCTCTATAACGGCTAGTTTTTATGAGTGGGCTATATATACCCACCTTAGACGGTTGGAAAAAAAATCTTTGACACCTCTATTCATTCCTTTGAGCAAAGAGCAAACCCTCTCATCTCTTATATGCATGTGTTGCACTTAGTGAGCTTGAAGAGTAAGCTCTAAGTGCATGTGTTGCCTTAGGTAGTGGATTGTGTATCCATTGAGCTTAGACACTTGATTAGTTCAAGTGAGAGTTGAGACTTGTTATTCTTGGTGTTTGCTGACACCTAGACGACGTGGACGCGTCGTGAACCGGTGATCTTCTCAAGAAGCTTGTGAGAAGGCCCGACGTGGTTGTGAGTGGTTTGGTGCTCGCCATCTCCGGAGTGGAGGAAGAGCAACCCCGAGTGGATCGAGGTGTTGGAATCGGTCCAAGTAGTTGGACTTACCTCGGATGTGTTGGCTTAATTTGTGGAGCCGGTCCAATTCGTTTGGGCTTACCTCAACGTGGATTAGGGGAGACCGGTAAGTCTCCGAACACCACGGTAAAATATCATCGTGTCTATTGTGTTTTATTCTACTTTGTGCAATTTACATTTCTTGTATTAATTGTTTATATATCTTTGTATGCTTGCTAGTCTTCATTTGTTGTATATTGTTGGTGCACTTAGTAAAAACTAGTTGATTTAGGTTTTAATTGCGCAAAACTAAATTGTTATTAGCTTCCGCATTATAAATTGGTTTTAGCCAAAGAAGTTTTTTAAAACATCCTATTCACCCCCCTCTAGTCGGCCTCCTCGATCTTACACTTGTTTTATAAGAATGATCATGGTATTGAATACGTACGCAGCTAGCTAGTACCGTCGTGCGTCATGGTGAGCACACGGAGCATGATGGGGAAGACCATGGTGAGGAGGTCGGCGATCCCCGTCTCTCCTCCTCACGATGTCGCCATCGACATCATCGGCCTCGTAGCCGCGAGCTCTCCTCAGTCCATGGCTGACCTTTGCAGCCTACGAGCCATGTACGTATTTATATACCTATAAAATACGTACTACTGTTTGTGACGGCAGCCAATCCATGCATGCATACATGTTACTATTTTTATATTATTTTTTAGAGAAACATGTCACTAATTTGACTAGCAACAACACCATTAATTTGGCCTTTTAATTTTCTCTTATGGAGTAATTCGTGTATTAAAATTATAACGTCTTGAATTGTGTACATATATTGGAGTTGCAAGGCCATGTATGAGGCGTCCAAGGAGTGCGCCGTGGGGAGGCGCGTGGTGCTGGAGCGGGAGAAGGTGATGAAGTGGCTGGACAACGAGCGCAACCTCGCCGTCGTCAACCACCTGGGTGGCGCCGGCAACTCGGAAGCATGCTTCATCGTCGGCCTCATGCTCGTCTTCGTGCACTAGGATATGCAACACGACGTCGTGTGCCTCGACCGGGAGGCCGTCACCGGCCACAAGGCCGCGGCCTACGTGCTCAACCTCCTCCTCTACACGGTCGGCGAGACGCGCAACGTTGGGAAGTACTACATCAACCAGGTCGAGGGTAAGCCGACCGACGGCGGTTGCGAGACAGCCAAGAAGACCAACCGGGAGTGCAGGTGGTGCCGGAGGCTCATTGCAGACGCGGTCCGGGAGGCGACGTGGAAGAAGATGTGGGCCACAGGGCCGGGTATTGGCGCTGTCGGAGGATGGCCACCGGTGCACGAGCACCAGCTACGGCGTGACATACGGGTGGGGCGACTACGTCGTCTTCTGCAGCGACGGTTGTAGAATTAGGCATAAGTACACCAAGTTCTTTGCACAGGTGTTGAACTACAGGTTTGACGGTCGTAGTATTCACTAGTACACATTAATCCTATATAACACTTTGTAGTAATGCCTCTCGAACTAACCAATTCTATTTTTGCAGTGCCATCAGCAACCGCCTGGCAACACCTACGGATACTATGTTTGCCATAACATGCAACTACTCCTCGGTTCCGTGATAACCAATGATGATGCGAACATCCTTAGCTATGTTATTTCATATAGTGTTTTCAATTCATTAAATACCTCAAAACAACATGAGCTTACTAAGAGAGTTGAAAAACAAGAGAAGCTTATCTAATAGGTGAATCTCTTCCCTGAATTTCCTTTTAAATTAGTTGAGAATATTATACTACCTAATAGCGGGTCATCGCTTGTTTTCAGGTTTGAAGAAGAAGGTTTATTGTAAGACAAAGAACACGATACTTCTCAAGTTCAAGATAATCTTCACAGAAACTCGAAAGGATCTAGCATACACAATATATATATTTGGAAAGCTTATCAAGTCTACTTTCCAATGGATCAAACGGCATGTCATTTGGAGCTTTCTACCACAAGTTATGGCTATTCGAGTACATACTGCACATTCAGACCGACCAACGTGCGAGAGTTGACAAAATTGATGATTCCATGGCTTGAACAACATCTTGGGAGGATATCAAGCTATGCCATGACTTTTCAAAGGTTCACAAGAGTCTCTTTCTCAAGTTTCACATGAATTCAAATCATTTCAATTAATGAAATTGAAGATAGGAAGGTTTGGATTCAATTCGAATTCAGAATCAACATCAAATTCGGATTCGGAATCAGCATGACAGTCCGGAGTAAAATGGTCATAACTTTCTCAAACGGAGTCCGATTAGGGTGTTCTTGGGCTTGTTGGAAAGATAATTTCAAGACCGATCCAATGGATCCTTTCTCACTTCGAAATTCGTCATGTAACAAAAGAGATGACCGAAACAATATGATGATTGTAAAATTAGAGTTTCCTTTTTGTTTTAGATTGAGTCAGAATTGGAGTAGGGGTTCTAATTCCGAATTAGAGTAGGAGTAGGGCCTCTTGGCCAGCCATGAGGAGGAGAAGGGGCACTATATATTGAGGGGTAGACCCCCATTGTAACATGAGATCACGTTTAATATATTTTCAAAGCTTTTGCTTGATTCTCCTGTTGTGCTTATAGCCAAAACAGAGGGAATTGGGCGTTGAGAACAAGGGGTTGTTCTTGATTTTTCGCTGGGATTGTGGGTTTGACGATCTTCGCTTGTGGTTAGCGAGGATCCAATCAAGTGTGTGTTTGGGCGAATTTTCCATAGAGTTGCAAGTCCGTGCATTGGTGCGGGGGATCAGCTGGTGGTTCGTCAGGATACACAAGTTATCGAGAGGTTCTACGTCGAGAAGATCGGGCATCCCCCGCATCAGGTGGTATCAGAGCTCCGTTGACTCGGTAGGATCTTTATCCAGTTATCTAAATTTTTTCCTATACACAAAAAAGCCATACAAAAAACATTTCAACCGTAGTATTTAATTTGTTATTCTAGTGAGCTTTGTTAAGTTTTTGTCCATTAGAATCAAGTTTAGTTTGCTGATCTTGAATTCTTTTGCGTTGCTTTTATTTGAGCCTAGTTTGATTTTTTTAGTCGTGTTTATAAAAAAACATAAAAAAAGTGAGAAACCAATTTATCCTTTGTGAACCTTTCAATCCTTTGCGAATACTTTGAACCTATTTAAGACTAGCTAAATCGTTGCTTAGGGCTGCATATTAATATTTGTGTTCTTGCAATTGTTCAAAGATCAAAAGGTGGAAAATAATTTTTGCTCATTTTTTTAGAACAAGAATTTTGGCAATGGTTCAAAAAAAAGAAGGAAAAAGAGAAGAGAAAAAGAAAGAAAGAAGAGAAAAAGAAAAGAGAAAAGGAAAAAGAAAGCGCATAGCCGAACCATAAAATTGAGCGAAACTCTCCACTCATTCTTGATTCAATTGTTAGAATATCAATATTTTGTGCAATCTTGTGCCCTAATTTTATTATTTGCAACTAGCTATCGTCTTTCTATAACTTGTGCAATACGAGCTATTTTGTTCTTCACTTATATCTTACATAGCTCATTCCTTGATGCACTAAGTTCCAATATCTTTGCGTGTGAGTTGCTTTGATTTTCACTTATATCTTTGTGATCAGCAACTAGGCATTGAATTCTAGTTTGGATATTTACTTAGCCTTACAATACCTATAATTTTCAAATTAAGTAGGTATCCATACCAAGCTCCACAAAACACCCGTTATCATGCTTTGACTTGCTCTTGAAATTCGCTTATTTCTCACGTTATTTTAACCTGTAATATCAAGTGTGAGTTTGTCACCTCAATTCACTTCGGAAAGGTAAGAATGTAATTCGGTAAGACAAGTGAGTTTGAGAGATACACATACACCTACATACATATTCTTTGCTTTGCTGCTAAAAATGGCAGATCATGAGTATACGTATCTTCCCTTCTATGGCAGTAATGATCTAGGGGAGTATCTTGAGTGGGTACAAAACATGGAGTTCAAGCTTGAATCCCATAAGTTCGAATCAGAAGCCAAGGAAGTGAGAGTGGACACTTTGTTTTTTACGGACTATGCCTCTAGTTGGTGGCAACAACTAAGTGGAAAACGATTCATTACATCTTGGGTCTATTTAAAAAGGGTCATGAGAAGAGAATTTGTTCCATCCTATTATGAGCGAAAACTACTACGCCACGTGGAGAGCATTACACAAGGATGCAAAGTTGTCCAAGATTACTATATTGAGTTGAATTATGCAATGCGCCGTGCCAATATCACTAGTGTATATCAAGAAAAGACATACTTCAAAGCAGGCTTGAATTATCAGATCGTTGCTGCACTTCAAGATGAATATTTTCGTAGTCTGCAAGATCTTGTGAAATATGCTATGAAGGAGGAAAAGAGACTTAAACACATGCAAGCACATCAATTAAATCTGTGTCGGCTCTTTAGTTCTTATTCATCCACTGGGGTGTCACTTGAGAAGAAGATCGAGCATGAGAATTTTTCTTCGACCGAGGTGATGAGTAGTGCTGCCTCGTCACAACCCGCAGCACGTGAGGAGGTCGTGGTTGGTGGTAGTTGTGTCATTGCTGGCCCACGGTCTTACAACGATGAGATGTATAAAAACCCATGTGAGATTGAGAGCCATATAGCCAAATTGAGTGAGAGTGATCAAAAGAGTGAGCTGTGTGATTCCACCATATGTGAGGTTGAGAGCATCCCAATTGGGAGTGTGAGAGATATACCAAAAGAAAAGAGAGAGATAGATGATAGGACAAGTAAAATTATTTTTTACCCTAACAACTTAGCCGTTATTTCTAGTGTTGTATCTCACATTGCGCAGGTGGACTAAGCAAATAAGGAGTTGGACATTCAAGGGCCCTCACCATTGGAAGAGAAAGATGAAGATATAACCATGGTTGGAGAGGGAATGCCATCTACCCTGTGGTTACAGGATGACATTACGATACCCGCGACACCTACATCAACTGGGGAGGACGATCAAGGTAACACTATTGGTACTAAATCGATAGATCATCAAGACATGGTGCGTAAAACTGAGAACTCCATTATTCCTTTGATGATTCCAAGTTCTAAATTTGATATGCTTAATTTGCATAATATGGAATTGATTACTCATACAGAAGTCCTTACTAGAATATCCTTTAATGATTCTTTGTGTTATATCATGTTCGATAGTCCTAAAGAGCTATCTAGTGTGATTAAGAAGGATCTTGAAATTTCACACTTAAGATCACTAGTAAATAGCTACATACACACATATAAATTCAATTTGATTGGTGATGTTGGTGTAGACAACATGTTTCAAGTTTATCAAATATGCATTACCTATGATAATCTTGTTGATTTACAATTATATGTTTTGCGCAAACCATCTATTGAGCAATGTCATGATATCTTTAAGATGGGTTTAAATACAAGTGTCTATTGTTTAGAACGCAATATGATGCCTACTTGTTTATCTCTTAAATGTATAACTAATCAAAGTATCGCAGTTGAAGCATGGAATGATATCAATTTATTTTCACCCACTTTAGTTGACTTTGATGTTGGGAAGGTTAAATTTTATCATATGAGTCAGTTGGGCAATTTGAAATATGATTTTGAGCTATCGATTGTGCAAAACCACAAGAAGAACACAATAATTGATTCATACATATACCATGCATATACGTTGTTTTCTTCGTCTAGCACATTTTCAGGCTATCAAAAGCCGAGAACAGCTTTTTTTGAAGAAAGGGAGGATGATGCGGACATCCTTAGCTATGTTATTTCATATAGTGTTTTCAATTCATTAAATACCTCAGAACAACATGAGCTTACTAAGAGAGTTGAAAAACAAGAGAAGATTATCCAACAGGTGAATCTGTTCCCTGAATTTCCTTTTAAATTAGTTGAGAATATTATACTACCTAATAGCGGGTCATCGCTTATTTTCAGGTTTGAAGAAGAAGGTTTATTGGAAGACAAAGAACACGATACTTCTCAAGTTCAAGATAATCTTCGCAGAAATTCGAAAGGATCTAGCATACACAATATATATATTTGGAAAGCTTATCAAGTCTACTTTCTAATGGATCAAACGGCATGTGATTTGAAGCTTTCTACCACAAGTTATGGCTATTCGAGTACATGCTGCATATTCAGACCGACCAACGCGCGAGAGTTGACAAAGTTGATGATTCCGTGGCTTGTACAACATCTTAGGAGGATATCAAGCTATGCTATGACTTTTCAAAGGTTCACAAGAGTCCCTTTCTCAAGTTTCACACGAATTCAAATCATTTCAATTAATGAAATTGAAAATAGGAAGGTTTGGATTCAATTCGGATTCAGAATCAGCATCAAATTCGGATTCGGAATCAGCAGGACAGTCCGGAGTAAAACGGTCATAACTTTCACAAACGGAGTCCGATTAGGGTGTTCTTGGGCTTGTTGGAAAGATAACTTCAAGACCGATCCAATGGATCCTTCCTTACTCCGAAATTTATCATGTATCAAAAGATATGACTGAAACAATATGACAGTTGTAAAATTAGAGTTTCCTTTTTGTTTTAGATTGAGTCGGAATTGGAGTAGGAGTTCTAATTCCGAATTAGAGTAGGAGTAGGGCCTCTTGGCCAGCCATGAGGAGGAGAAGGGGCAATATATATTGAGGGGTAGACCCCTATTGTAACCTGAGACCACGTTTAATATATTTTTAAAGATTTTGCTTGATTCTCCTGTTGTGCTTATAGCCAAAACAGAGGGAATTGGGCGTTGAGAACAAGGGGTCGTTCTTGCTTTTCCGCTGGGAATTGAGGGTTCGACGATCTTCGCTTGTGGTCAGCGAGGATCCAATCAAGTGTGTGTTTGAGCGAATTTTTCATAGAGTTGCAAGTCCGTGCATTGGCGCGGGGGATCAGCTGGTGGTTCGTCAGGATACACAAGTTATCGAGAGGTTCTACGTCGAGAAGATCGGGCATCCCTCGCATCAAATGATGCTCAAGTTTGTCAATCTTGCCATAATTATTTCATACTTATCAATTTATATATATGCACAACTTTAATCTTCCTAGCGACAAGTTGCGACCATCGCTACAATTGCGTTGGAATAGGATGAGCTCAAAAGCATTCGATGACAGTTTGCATACTTCTTGTTGGCTGAGGTCATAAACCGAAAAGGGGAGTTCCACAATGTAGATTGAACTTGATTGGGATAAGATTGAATTTAATGGTACATGTGTGTATTTGTTCATGAATGGTTAAATTTAGTTCATTTGAGTTAATTGATTTGTAAAATGGATGTGCTTATTTCTGAAATGAATGTGAATTGGATGTATACATGTGGTTATTGTATTTCAGGTTGTTTTAGAGAGCATAGCTAGCATATTCTGAGGCTAGCCAATAAATAGAAATAGATTTAGTAATACAAAATAATATCATAGACGATTCCTTATGATAAATCGTTTGTGATACATCAGCTATCACAGACGATTTCATTTACAAACCATCTATGATACATAAGCTATCATAAACGGTTTCATCTACAAACCGTACAGACGGTTCTGAGTTAATAATCGTTTATGATAGTCTGTGATGACCTCATATTATTATTGACTCATAAACTCAGACGCTTCACAAAACCGTATATGATGACATTTTAAACAATCTGTTGTGACATTTTGTGCAATAGTAGATGTGTTGACATACTATCAAGGTATTTGCAATTTGTATTCCAACATGAACGGATCTCGATGCAATAACCATGGTACAGATTCCGTCTGCAAGTCCACACAAAATCCCCAATCATCTCGCCAGACATGAAAAAATTTCCTTGGACGCGTTTGAGAGTGTTTTGATTTTATCGATCCATTAGCATAAAACGAAAGCTAAGTTTTTTTAAAAAGAAAAAATTATTAAGAAACCCCAAGGAGTGTGCTAATGGCTCAAAGTGTTCCATCCATAAGGCCCCTAAACGTCAGCCCAAAATACACAAGCCCAACCACACACGGAGAGAGACAGAGAACAGTCGCACGCTAAAGCAACCCAAGCAGAGAGCGACGCGAAGAAGGCAGCACCTACACTACCAACGAACGAACGCTACGGAGCTGAGGCAAGCCTAGCTAAGCGCCTAAGCTAGCCTAGCGTTCCACGAGTCGCATCATCCCTCCTTCCACAGCGTCGTCTCGACGTCGTCTTCGTCTCTCCCCGTCCGGAGCGGAGCGATCGGGGTGATCTCGCGCTTGCACCCACCCACCCCACATACAAACACACACACCTACTTTACCCCCCGCGCCCAGCTCCAGATCTCGAGGCCCCCACCCCCCGATCTGCTCGCCACCGTCCCGGATTCGCGGTCCCGAGAGGTACTCACCGGCCGAACCCCCGCGCCGCCTCGCCGGATCTGGCCGCGGGTTTTTAGAATTCTTCGCCGCAGGGGCGTGATTGCCCGAGTTTGGTGGTTTCGAGCGGGGTTTTGCCCAGCTTGGGCCTCTGGTTTTGTTTGGATCGAGGAGGAGGAGGCGGCTGCTAGGGTTTAGGTGTGACTCGCGGCGAGGGAGTAGTGGCTGGCCTGATGCGAGACCTGGCATGTTTTTTCGGCTTAGGGTTAGGGTTTCGTGCGGCCTGGTTAAGATTTTTCTCAGGAGTAACGGTCCCTTATGGTGACTACTTTCGAAGGTTTGAGTTTAAGCTTTCGATTTTGAACCGACGAAACTAGGGTTTATTAGCTGTATTTTTACCAGGTTTTGGTTTGGGTTCCAATAGGTTAATTGCGGCTTTTCCTTTTTTAAAAAAAATGTGACTTGCGAGAGCTGGAGCCACGTGGTGCTGTAGAAATGATATGAAATTTCTCATAGGGCAGCTCCTATTAAGGGAATTTTTCGAGGTTCTGAGTTTCTTTATGTACAGTTTGGGTTAAGTCTTCATTCCTCCCATTAAGGCTTCAGGTTGTTAAGTTGGGCTTTTGGGGCTATCGCCTATCGCTAATTCGAGATGTAAAATTATAAGGTTTTGATAATTCATTAGGGAGTTAACATTTCCATCTCACTGTTTGGAAATCCAGGGTTTTGGCGGACTTCGCTCTATCATTTATAGTTTCCATACATGGCAGGTAGCACGTGGAATTAGTTTCAAAACACCAGGCTAGGGTTTTGGGATTTGGGGTGTCATAATGTTGTACTGTGGTAGAACTGTGGAAATTGGGCATTATGTGAATTTTTCTGTTTTTCAAAGACGGTTTCAATTGTGTGGTCCATAGGATAACTAGTGATTTAGTGTTCATTGGCTTGTTCTGTGCTATAATTGATATGAACCACAGAAATAATGCGGGTTGAAGCTAACTTGACCAATATTTTTTTTGATATAAGTCTAGTTTAACCAAGTTGTGACGTGATTGTGGGATTACTAGTAGGATTCACTGTATTTGGTCTTGACTGGTCAACTTGATGAAGATCTTTTGCTATAGTTTTTCAACACAAAAAAGCGCTTCGTTGTTTCGAGCAGTTAAATCGGCATTCGTTTTTTCTTGAATCTGTTAACTTAAGTCAATATAGGCTGCTGTACACTATTATTTCTGGGGTTGTATTTTGTTTCATCACAATTGTTGGAAGATTTTCAGATCCTGAGATAGATGGGGCCTCGGGACGGTGGTCATAGTATTAGATTTTGGGGTAATTTTTAGCTCACTTGTGCTTTTTGTGTGGCCAATTCAGGTTTTACTTTATGCCACTTCATGTGTCCATTGACATTGGAGTAATCGCTGCCCCTTGTCTGTGAGTGAGTCGCCATGGGAAGCAGTGGAGCAGACGCACCAACTAAGGCTATCAAGGCTTCTGCACCTCAGGTTTTTAATGCTGGCCCTGTGGCATTATCTCTGTACCAACAAAATAGTAAATGCATCCTTGCTGAAAACTTGTCCTGTTTTGTAACAGGACCAACCGCCACCTGCTACTTCAAGTGCTGCGACACCAGCTGTTTACCCAGATTGGACCAACTTTCAGGTGAGCAAGCTTTTATCCCATTTAGGAGATTGATGACTAACATTTATGCCCCCCTGGGTGCCAACACGAGGAAAGGTGGAAATGAATATGTAGGAAGCAACCTCCTGTTTCAATAATTAATACCAAATATAGTTCCTCGCCCACAATGGATAAAGACCGAATGACCGATACTAATTTTGGATTGCAGTCTTCTGAGAGCTAGAATTGGAAAGGGAATTATATTCTATTGTTTTAACATTTTTTCCTTTGTATTGGTGCAAGAAATATAAAATCTGTCTTGAGCATCATATTCTATTCTTGCTGCACTCATTTTCCTTTTTGATTCATCTATATCATTAATGGAGGTATTGCACAAACTATTTTCCCTAGGTTGCTTATTATGTTCTGTACTGGTTTTTGTAGGCATATCCCCCAATTCCACCACATGGGTTCTTCCCCTCACCTGTGGTGTCAAGCCCACAGGGTCATCCTTACATGTGGGGAACTCATGTAAGGATTTTACCTTTTCTTTTACAACTGTGGTTAACTTCTCTATTGGTTTGTTTCCTTTTTCTCTGTCGAGACACCGGAATGTTATCTCAGAATGCCTGAAGATCTTCAAAAACTTAATAGGGAATGACTAGGTGTAGATCAAACTTGTGGCAATGTTTGTTAAATGTTTGAACATAGCTGTGTAATAGAAATAGTTGCTTTTATAGTAATTTTATGAAACATTTGACATTAATAATGTCTACGGAATTCTCTGATGCGCTGATACGTCAGCTGAGTCGTGTACCAGCACCTGGTACAATATTGGGTACTGGTATGGCTCAGGTACAGTACCTGGAAGTATCGGAGTTTTTGCCAATTAAGAAAATAAATAAAAAATTGGGTACTGCCCACTACCCTTCAGGTGCTGTTACGGCCCATGAAGAAACCCCGTCCCGAGAAGCCCAGCCCACAAAGAGCTCAACTAACCGTAGCATATTACACCTTTGCCTCTTCTGGAGCCCCAACTCCAAGCCGCCTCCTTCTCACTGCTCCCTCTTCTTGCGACGGCGTGACCTGAATGAGCGAGGCTAGGACTCCGGCGGCCAGCGAGGTACTTCCCCTCTTGTTCCCCTCTTCTTGTTCCTGTTATTCCCCTCTTCTCCTTTCCAGATCTGCTACAAATGATTAGGATTTGTTCTTCGGTGCTTCCCTTATCCAGATCTGCTAGAAAATGATTATTGAGACATGTTGATCAAGATCAATTCCCAGTTCATGCGACAATGGGTATGTTCCATACTAAGTTTCAACAAAGATGTATTCAAGATCATCTATGCAAAGAAGAAATTTGCAAACCACAGATTTGTCAAATGGAACTACCTGGCACAAAATCCAACCTACAATGGACTTTTCAGACTTTTTAAATATGTAGGTTTGGATTCCTTGGTCTCTCTGAACTGCAGCTTTCACTCCAAGGGAGACAATTTATGCTGGTATCTCCGACACGACAAACTAGTTTGGATGACTGGGCACAGAAAGTTAAAGGCTACAAGAGAGCAGTTCATGAAGGCCTTGGGATTGAAGGAGTCAAGGGGCATAAGGATCCATCTGCAGGAACCCCTCAACCTTTCTCAAGTGGATGAGTTCTATGATCAGAATAATCATTATTCCTGTGGTAAGGTAATCGGACTCCTTCCCCTCCCTAGTATCATTAACAGGATAATGAGATCATCATTCTTCACTAGGAGTGGGAACAATGATGAAATCCATGGGAGGGCATGGAATGTGATACAATACATAATGGAGGGCACTCGATTTGATGTCATTGATCTTATTTTCAGAGAAATTGACACCTCCAAGGGAGATAAGACTAAAAGTATTTATTATGCTCCCTACATAATGAAGCTTATCAAGAGCAGGATTGTTTTCAAAGTTCCCTGTGATATAGAGCATAAAGAATACGCACCTGTGGATGCTCCTCCCGCTCCAATGCTCCTCCCGCTTGCTGGCTCCTCCTCCACCTCCTCGAAGATCGGGACAGGCTCCTCTTCTCGTGGTCCTCGGAGCAAGACTGCCCTAGCAAATGATGCTTCATCTCCAATGAGTGTGGATCGATTCGCTCATCTCAGAAGCTGCATTTTCTGTTGGATGCGTTTGAGGTCGCTACCACTTCTAGGTTTGATGCATGATCGCTCAAATGATGATTTTGAAAGGCGACTTCATCGCCTTCAAAGCAGAAGAGTGCCCTTTACTATCGATCCGACGTGGACCGCACCTACCCTCCTTCCTTCAAAGCAGAGATCGGCCTTCATCCTCTCAGATCCTTGAGCAAGAGCCTTTAGTTCTATTTAGGTCATTAGACCTTGTAATGAAAAAATTGTAATATCTTTCCAATACTTGGTTGTATGACTCTTACTTTGGCTATGCTTTGTTGCTACTCCTCTTCTTTGCATGAGATATGATTATGATTGAATATATTTGTGGTTGACTTACTTGGCGTGATGTCCTGAATGAGAAAATCTCTCTCAACATAGTTTGTGAAAATTGTTAAAATGAGGCTAGGACTCAATGGGAGAATGTTATGATCAATAGGTTTGTAACCTATCTTTGTTTCTCCTCTCATATCTTGAGCCAGCTTTTGTGACCAACCTCAATTTTTTTCAAGTGGACTTGTGCTTCCCCTTCTAGAAATATCAGATGACTTCAGTTTGTGGACCAACTAGGATGTGGGATATTGGCGCAGATAGCCATGAAAGTTTTACTAGTGGTATGGGCGTCCTTGAGAATGAGATTGCTATTCTCTCGCTTGATGAGCCAGAGTTAGAATTTGAGCTGTTCGAAGATGGAGGACAGGATGGTGATAGGGAGGCAAGGGAGCAGACCCAAGAAGAGAATGAAGATGGAATGACTCTCGGTTGATCATATTAGTCCTACTGGTTATGTACTAAGTTAATGTTTGTCTTCTGGACCATATTTCTCTATGTTTGCCCATGCTATGGACTTTATGGTTGTTGAACTAAGTTGTATGTGTCTATTCCTAACAGTATGGACCTTATTATATACTAATATCTATGCGTGTCTTATGAACTTATCAGTTATCTTTTATATCATATATTTTTATTCTATATATACTGCTGTACCTGTGTACCGATGATTTTTGGGAAATGCCCTATTGCCATACCCATACCGCTATACCGGTATCGCGTACCCGTGCATCATAGATGGAATTACACTAAGTTTCTTACTATATTTGTGGTTGAAAAGGCAATATTTTCTAATACTATTGGACACTATTCAGTGAATTATAAGATTTTCATTACAATGTGAAACTTTTAATTTGGATGATGTTTCATAATTTGAAAAATGCATCTGGATCGCAAGTTCTGATTTCGGGGCCATAGGTAGTGTAATTTTGGAATGTGAATTTGATGGTTCAATCAATGATTTTTGCTAGTCAATGTGTAGTTGTCGTAATAATCTATGCACTTTAAGGAATGTTTTTTGCTCATGGTTTTCTTGATACTTTCTTTCAGCCTATGATATCACCATATGGAACTCCGCCGCCGCCATATGTCATGTACCCTCCTGGAGGAATATATGCTCACCCATCTATGCCCCTGGTATGCTTCAACACCTTGCTTAATTTTCAGTATGTAATTCTCCAGCTGAGAGCTGACCTTTGTTGTGTGATTTCACAATACTGCAGGGTGCACACCCATTTACTCCGTGTGCTATGACTTCTCCAAATGGCAATGCTGGTGCTACTGTAAGATAAACCACCCAACTTGACTTTTCTTGTGCTTTTCTTAGAGTCTAATGCATCTATGCTTTCCAGGGTACTGCCGCTGCCACCAATGGTGGTGGTGAAACAGATGGAAAGTCCTCTGAAGGGAAAGAAAAAAGTCCGATCAAAAGCTCGAGAGGAAGTTTAGGTAGCTTGAACATGATTACTGGAAAGAACTCTACCGAACATGGTAAGACCTCAGGGGCATCAGCTAATGGAGCCATCTCTCAAAGGTTAGTGTGTGGTCAACTTAAATAACAATGATAATTCTTGCTTCTTTTTTTACAACATTCCTTATGTGTTGGTAAAAAAATTGCCGCTGTTGTTGCAGTGGGGAAAGTGGAAGTGAAAGCTCAAGTGAAGGAAGTGAAGCAAATTCTCAGAATGTAAGCTCTGTCCTGTGGTTTACTGAGTGTGTATACAAGAACAGTTGCAAACATTCATACTTTATTTTCGGATATCCACAGAAGATGATCTCCTGGTGGTGTTGTCCTATCGAATATCTCTTGCTTGATATTCATACTTTTCTGGACCGGACTTGCATACTTGTCTACTTTTTTTAGGCATTGTCTGTGATTGAGTTATTAGCTTGGGAGAAGTCCTAATATCTTTGCATTATTGAGTAATCTTTACAGGATTCACAGAACAAGGAAAGCGGACAGGAACAAGATGGGGGTATGCTATGAAAATCTATATGGTTGCTTGATTTCCTTTTTGCACTTACTGCTTCTTAATTTTGCTTTGCACGCTATCAGATATTCGGAGTTCGCAGAATGGTGTATCACGCTCACCATCTCAGGCCAAGTTGAACCAAACTATGGCAATCATGCCAATGCCATCAAGTGGTCCAGTACCTGGTCCAACTACAAACTTGAACATAGGAATGGACTACTGGGCCAGCGCAGCAAGCTCCACTCCTGCAATACATGGTAAAGCGACCCCAACTGCAGTTCCAGGAGCCGTGGTTCCAACAGAGCAGTGGATACAGGTTTCTTCTTAGCCCTTACCTTAAGAATTAGAATTGTACCCTCGCAAGATTTTTTTTCCTTTGTAGCTTCCACTTGTCTGCTTCATGAATACTTTTCTCCCCACCTTTTCCTTTTATATTCCTGTGATTTCTGGTTGCATTTCAATATAGATATTCATCAGAAAGATCTTTGTGTTTACAATTAACTTCATAGATGCAATTGAAGTTAAACTGTTGTATTAGGGAATGTACTTGTATACTATCATAGTCTATCAACGACGCAACAAGACTTAGTTTCTGAAGTCATCTCGAATATGCATCTTATTACAGTTCTTCTTTTAGCAAATTAGATTCTATTCTAGTCCGTTGTCTGAGTTAGTTGCTCGGTTATGAGTTCGTATCGGACTCAGTTTTGCATCCACATCTATATAAGGTACGATGGCCGATTGTATTTGGCATAAAAAGAATAAAGTTCTAGTTTCCCATCTCTTTCTCTATCTTCTCAAGACTCGACAATTTCAGGCCGCCGTCAGGGCCTGCAACATCCAACTGCCTCTCATCGATACGCCTTGAGGTCCTTGGGTCCTGACAACTTGGTATCAATTATGGCTGGGTCTGATTCGGGGGAAGAAACCAGTTCCATCAGCGTTATGTGTGAAGCAATTCAAGAACAGAGGGCAGGGATAGCTCAACAAAACGCAGAGATGAAATCAAAAATAGCAGATTTGACCCGTCATAGCATCGCCACCAATGCAAAGATTGCGACGCTGGAATCCGGGGGAGCTTTCTCCTTCTCCGCGCCGGGACTCCTGCCAATCCCAACTTCGTCCGCACTGGTCATAGGTTCCTCAGCGCCATATATCACTGCTCCTCCACAGGTGGCTGCACTCCCTGCCGAATACCTTCCACAGATGTCCTCTACATCAGCTTATGAAACTTCGGCGGCCAACTTCGCCCCGCAACATCAATACGCGCCTCCGGTCTTCTCGTTCCCACAACCATCCCTACCACAGCACACGCCAAATCAGGCTCGCCATCATACAACCATCAGTCACCACCTTTCCCAACAAAGCGCACCACGATACCATAAGCTAGAATTTCCCACATATGATGGCACTGATGATCCTCTGTCCTGGCTCAACAGGTGTGATCAATTTTTCAAGGGACAACACACGGCGGAGGATGATAAGGTTTGGCTCGCATCCTATCATCTCACCAATGTGGCTCAGCAGTGGTATTTTCAACTCGAACGCGACGAGGGACAACCGACATGGCAACAGTTCAAAGAGTACTGCCATATGCGATTTGGACCACCCATCAGGAGCAATCCATTGGGAGAACTGACTCGTCTTCAGCACACTGGTTCTGTCAACGATTACCAGAACCAATTCTTGGCCTTATTATGTCGTGTAGAGCGGTTATCAACAATACAACAAGTTCAGATTTTTGCGGCAGGTTTGTCCGAACCACTTTGAACTGACGTTGAACTTCAACAACCTTGTAACCTCCAGGTAGCAATGAGTTTGGCTCGTGCTTATGAACGACGTGCGCAAACGACTACCAATGCCTCCAATATACAGAATCGACCTTGGCGCCCACCACAACGGCCTTCTACTCGTGCCAGCAGCACCCCGTTCCCAAGAGTTGGTGCCACCAGCGGCTTCAGCATCGGGGCCTCGTTCCACGAAGCCCTTTCGTCGACTCACACCATCGGAATTGGCGGAACGTCGTTCAAAAGGATTATGTTACAATTGTGATAACAAGTTCCAGCCAGGTCACCGTTGTAAACAGCCATTCATTACTTACATTGATATGGGCAATGAGGTAGAAGACGGCGATGATGAGCTGAGCTTACATGCACTGGAAGCTGATGAACCTGCACATGAAATCTCGCTTCATGCTGTATCTGGCACGTCCACAGGCGGCACCATGCAACTCACAGTGACCATCGGCGATACTAATCTGGTTACTCTTGTGGATTCGGGTTCCACACATAACTTCTTAAGTGCTAATGCCATTCATGCAGCAGCCTTGCAGTTGCTCCCACAACAGGGCCTCCGCGTCAAGATTGCTAATGGTGTACATGTGGATTGTGCAGGGTTGTGTCGCAATCTGCCGATCAAAATCCATCAAGAGCAATTTGAGATTACGGTGTACGCAATACCTCTTGACGGTTTTGATGTTGTTTTAGGTGTGCAATGGCTGAAACTACTTGGGCCCATCCTCTGGGATTTTAACAATGACACTCTGGCTGGAGGGCCGAAGCATCCAATGGCAAGGGTTATCGTCAGATCGTCCCCTGCGGGCCTTGGTGCATTCGGGCAGTGAGTTGCTACAACCCTTACTCGATGAATTTGCCGTTTTATTTGATGCACCGTCGGGCCTTCCTCCTGTCCGCTAACAGGACCACCATATCATGCTTCGGCCAGGTGTTGCCCCTGTTTCAGTACGGCCTTATCGTTATCCCCATCATCATAAAGATGAATTGGAACGTCAGTGCAATGACATGCTACATCGAGGTATTATTCGACGCAGTCAATCTTGTTTTTCCTCTCCGGTTTTATTGGTTAAGAAACAGGATGGTACATGGTGGTTTTGTGTCGATTACCGAGCACTCAACGCATTGACTATCAAGGACAAGTTCCCAATTCCAGTGGTGGATGAGTTATTAGACAAACTGCGAGGTGCACGATTTTTCACTGAACTCGATCTTCGGTCTGGGTACCACCAAGTGCGCATGCACCTGGACGATATATTCAAGACGGCTTTCTGAACGCATGAAGGTCTTTTTTAGTTTTTGGTTATGCCTTTTGGATTATCAAATGCACCGGCCACCTTTCAGGCTTTGATGCATGCAGTTCTCAGGCCGTATTTGCGCCATTTCGTCCTGGTTTTCTTTGATGATATCTTGATTTTATAGCTCGTGTTGGTCCGAGCATTTTACACACATTCTCATGGTTTTTCTTCTTCTTCGCCAGCACGAATTGTTTCTCAAGAAATCTAAGTGTTCTTTTGGCTCCTCTTCAGTATCCTATTTGGGCCATGTTATTTCAGAAGGTGGAGTGGCCATGGATCCATCCAAGGTACTAGCTATTTCCGAATGGCCTCAGCCCAAGACCATCAAAGCATTACGTGGTTTTTTAGGTCTTGCTGGTTATTATCGTAAATTTATTCGGGATTTTGGAAAGATCGCAACACCACTCACAAACTTACTAAAGGAGGCTTTTGGTTGGTCCCCAGCAGCCCAGCATGCTTTTGAATCACTCAAAGAGGCCTTATCATCCGCATCGGTCTTACAAATGCCCGATTTCACGCAACAGTTTATCGTTGAGTGTGATGCATCAGGATCAGGTATTGGGGCTGTTCTTCATCAGGGTCTGGGACCAATTGCATTTTTTAGTCGACCTATGGTGCCTCGTCATTCTAAACTACAAGCTTATGAGAGGGAATTAATCGGCTTAGTACAGGCTGTTCATCATTGGAGACCATATTTATGGGGCCGACTTTTTCTTCTCCAGACAGATCATTATAGTCTTAAATTTTTGCTTGATCAACGTCTTTCAACAATTCCGCAGTATCATTGGGTGAGTAAATTATTTGGCTATGATTTCACTGTGGAATTCTATCCTGGTCGTCTGAATACTGTCGCCGATGCTTTATCCCGCCGTGATTGCCCCTCAGCTAGTTTATTGGCCATATCTTCGCCTGCTCTGTCCATCTTTGCAGAATTGCGCAATGAAGCTCTCACTAATCCAACTCTGCAGCATATTAGTTCTCAGCTTGCCTCCGGACAGCTTGGGGCGCCGTGGTCTCTTCGGGATGGCCTGGTTGCATACAATGGCAAAATCTTTGTTCCATCCTCATCCAATTCCTTGCATATCATTCTTACAACCGCTCATGCCGCTCATGAGGGCATACAGAAAACGTTATGTCGTTTGCGTCAGGATTTTCATATTCAAGGAGCAAAACGACTTGTTCAAAATTTTGTGAAGGCTTGTCTTGTTTGTCAACGAAACACAACGGAGCATTTACATCCAGCTGGATTATCAACCATGGTCTGACATTGGCAAATCTGTAATTTTATCCGTCATTGATCGTTTTTCTAAGTACGCTCATTTTATTCCCTTGGCTCGTCCATACTCAGCTACCACTGTTGCTAGAGTTTTCTTTGATGAGATCGTACGTCTTCATGGGATTCCTACATCAATTGTCAGTGACCGAGATCCAGTTTTTACCAGCAACTTTTGGCAAGATTTGTTTCGCTTGATTGGGGTTCGTACTTACCTCAGTTCAGCTTACCATCCACAATCGGACGGTCAAACATAAGCTGTCAATAAGGTGATCGCCATGTATTTGCATTGTCTAACGGCTGATTGGCCTCGTCAATGGTTAGGGTGTTTACCTTGGGCAGAATATTGTTATAATACTTCATACCATTCGGCACTTCGGGAGACACCTTTCAAGGTGGTCTATGGTAGAGATGCTCCGTCTTTACGCACATATGAGAAGGGCGAAGCAGTGGTTCCGGCTGTGGAAGATTCCTTGTTAACTCGTGATCAGCTTCTGCGTGATATCCAAGATCGTCTTTTTCAAGCTCAAGACTATGCAAAAAAGTACTATGATGAAAATCATCGTGAAGTTTCTTTTAACATAGGTGACTTAGTCTGGTTGAGACTCCATCGGTTAGCCGCCTCGTTGGGTGGTCACCCTACTGGGAAATTGGCACTAAAATTTTTTGGGCCATATAAAATTATCAAGTGCATCGGTTCTGTTGCTTATCAGCAGGAATTGCCAAAGGGAGCAAAAATCCATGATGTCTTTCATGTTGGATTATTGAAAAAGTTTCAGGGTGCTCCACCCTCCGCTCCTCCACCATTGCCACCACTTCAGCAAGGACGGGTCCTTCCTCAACCATTGCGAGTATTGAAATCAGCAGTATGTCAGGGTACACTGCATGTGTTAGTACAATGGGAGGGCGCTTCTTTAGTTGATGCGTCATGGATCTCATTAGTGACTTTCCAAGCTCGTTATCCGAATTTTCAGCTTGCGGACGAGCTGCTTCGCGAGGAGGGGAGAGATGTCATAGTCTATCAACGACGCAACAAGACTTAGTTTCTGAAGTCATCTCGAATATGCATCTTATTACAGTTCTTCTTTTAGCAAATTAGATTCTATTCTAGTCCGTTGTCTGAGTTAGTTGCTCGGTTATGAGTTCGTATCGGACTCAGTTTTGCATCCACATCTATATAAGGTACGATGGCCGATTGTATTCGGCGGAAAAAGAATAAAGAAGTTATAGTTTCCCATCTCTCTCTATCTTCTCATCCTCCTGCTGGCGACGCAAGACTCGACAATTTCAGGCCACCGTCAGGGCCGGCAACATCCAACTGCCTCTCATCGATACGCCTTGAGGTCCTTGGGTCCTGACATATACACTGTAGTAATTTCACTCATCATTATTTTGTTTCACTTGAACATTTTTGCGTACCATCCACAGTAGGTTTATCCCCTTTTCTTGTGTCTAGTAATTGGTAAGAATAATTTATTTGCCTTAGTTCAAGCATCTAAAATATAAACCATAGCTTTCTTTATTTTATTTTTGGCATTACTCATCAAATTTGTTTTCTTTTTTGGTATTATATCCTTTGTAAGTGTACGACTTTTTCTATCAAAACCCTGCCATGTTAGCATGGTATGTTTCATATTAAGATGTACAATCCTTACGTCAAATGTGAAAAATATTGAAGAGGCACTTAATTATCAATAGTTCAGTCACTTCTTTGGATACAAATCTGATGTTTTAGTGAGTTTGGCAAATGGATAAATTCGTCATGTTGACTCTCCCATGATTCAGGATGAACGTGAAGTGAAAAGGCAGAGAAGAAAGCAGTCTAACAGGGAGTCTGCTCGCAGATCTAGGTTGCGTAAGCAGGTAGTTGTTTGTTCATCTGAGCTCTACTGGGTAGCATTATTGATTGCAGAGCCTCCAATTGATGAATGTTTGCAGGCTGAATGTGAGGAGTTGGCTCAACGCGCTGAATCTTTAAGGCAGGAAAATGCTTCAGTTAGAGATGAAGTGAGCCGGATCAGAAAGGGGTATGATGAACTTCTATCAAAGAATAGCTCACTAAAGGTTTGCTTTCCACTTTTTTGCTATCTTGTTATTCTGAAGTATATATGCTAACACTTAAGTTGTTTTTCCCTGCTCTGTAGGAAAAACTTGGAGACAACCAACACAAAACTGATGAGGCAGGACTTGACAATAAGCTGCAACATTCTGGCGATGACAGCCAGAAAAAGGAAATTGATTGAGCTACATACAATGCTCCCAGAGCATAGCCCTAACTAAACTATTGGCAGGCGCAATTGTAGTATGCGTATTAACTCCATACTTTATTGCAGTTAATTGTTACCAGGTCGTGATAACGTTAATGCCAACCTTTTGTGGCTGGTTCTTGTTTCAGATCTGTCTTGGCTTATCTTTTAGAAGTCAAGTTATGACTGGAAATGTAGGTTGACCCAGTTCACTGTATCTGTTAGAAATAGTTGATAAACTGAAGTTTACAGATCTGTATTGCTGACTATTATTGTTATGTATACCTGAAGAAAGACCGGTATGTTTTAATGCAGTCAGGTTGAACTGGCTAGGCTTGCACTGCTGCCTAGGTTATCTTAAATGTTTGCTTCATCAGTTTGTTCCCACACATTTGATATAAAATACTGAACAAATGGAGAAGGAACTTTTGCCTGCTGAGTGTCAAAATTTTCCCACTGTTAATAACTTTTGTATTGCTGCCTCCCTTTTTTTGCGATTTTGTTTCTTTCAAATCACCTGAGTTGTGCTGCGGCTGTGCTAAATTTGGGAGCAGTGCTGAGAAACATTGTTTGTTAAGCAGATGAACTACCCATCGTAGGCACTGTTGGTTAAAAAAGCACATTGCTCTTATTCGCCTCTCATTGACAGCATTTTTTTCACCTTTTACCTCTGGAAGGTGCAGTTGAACTTTGATTCTGCCAGCTACTACTACAGGATGGTCCTGATTCTGGTAAAATGGTTAGCTTTTAGTACTTCTAATTAATGATCTTGTTCAATTTATGTACAGGAAGACAGTTCTGGATAACTATGTGATGGAATTTTGTACTACGAGATGAGCTATCCACAGGTCATATAGGTATGTATGTTCAATAAGTTTGTTAATAATTTTTGGATTTCTATTTCTATTATTAGTAAAAATTATTTCTAACCTAATGTTTTATTCCAAATGATGGTAGTATACCAGTATCATACAGTGCATGATATAAACTTTTTGAAATAGATGTTAAAACATAAGACAAAACACTACTAACTTGCTTGCACTAATCTTCCTTGAAGAATCTCTGCCCATGAATCCATGATTTAGAAAATGAAAAACACTAAGACTATCATTAAGGTAGTACAAGACAATCCAAATTGTGACGTGGAAGTGTCTGAACTTTCAGGGCTTTCTGCTGCAGATTCCAGGGCAGTACTCGTGGCAGAACCCATGTTGGGAGATGTTTAGCGAAGACATCTCTAAGGATTGGTTGCAGCTGAAGCTGGCTCCGGTGCTGCACCAATTGGAGCCGCGTGGCGAGGGCAAGCCGTCCCTTTTCCTCTTCTTGTCACTGTTGGCCTTATAACTGCATTTACTTAATGGCACCTGAACAAACCCCCTTGCACGGCAGACGTCGGGGTTGGTGAGTTCGACATTGTTGAGGTAGAGCTTCTGGTGCTCCCTGTTGGTTACTGTGATCATCTGGCTTGAGTGGTGCGTGGGAACTATCGTTCCGTTGGGAAGCCTGATGAGGTTGCGAACATGAGCGACGCGGGGATGGAATGCCTGGACAAGAAGTCCAGCACCTTGTTCTCGGGGATTGATGCAGTGGACAGTAGCTTGTCGTTGGGCATCAGGAAGTTCGTGTTGTGTGGTATCTTCTCCTGCACCATCCTGATGAGCATGACGAAGATGAAGTATCGCGCTCGCTGCATCTCCTGCGCCGTGGAGGCGATGCTGCCGTCGACCACCAACGGGAAAGGCGCAGCGGCGGCTGTGTTGGGGGGCTGTCAGTACTACGAGAGATGAGCAGGCTAACAGCAAGGAAAGAAGCCATGGGGTAAGTAGCGGCAAAAGGTCAGTAATCTTTGTTCATATAATATATTTAGATTTTACGTAGAGTTTATTTACGTAGTCCTACAGTAGACGGTATTCATTATGGATTATAGAGTTTGTGTGGTATCCCTTCAGGATACGTAGAATCTTTGTTAGATGCAAATAGTCGTTTGCTCTCAATAAAAAAGACATCTCTGTAATCAGATTTTGTGAACAAAAGCAATAGAGTAGAGAAAATCAGAAAAGTTGATATTGTTCCGATGGCTCAAAAATAATTCTTGTGTTCGTCTTTGGTTTTGGCCAATAATTGGTATCAGAACTTGAGTTCTTGATTTGTGTATACTCAAGATTATGTCGTGCTCTCTAGGAAGTAGTGTCACAGGTGACGAGGCAACGTCGGGTGTGATGGTGAAGGAAAGTTCCGCCGTCTTGTTGCATTTTCTGATGTTCATGAAGAGCAATTATTATATAGTATGAGCAATCAAGACGAAGGTGTACATGCGCGTTCAAGTGTAGGACGCGGTCGAGGACGACAACGGCGATGTACGCAAGGATCAGATGGCCTTGCCGGCTTGGTGGCCATCTATGGAGGCATCCCGGAGGAAACATTCTTCCCCTTGGCCGAAAAGGAGACGATCTAAACTACGTGAAAGGTATTGAAGACGATACATCTTGGTGTCGATCGTGTCAAAGAAGTGCGAGTACATACCCTTAAGAGTACATGAAAGAGACAGAGTCGATCGACGACTTCGTTATAAGGTTGACGACTATTATCAACCAGATCTGTGCCTTATGGGATAAGATGGAAGAGAACTATGTTGTGAGAACATTTCGTTGGGCAATCCCCAGAAATTTTTGTAAATCATTTCCACCATTGAGTAGTTTAGCGACCTCAAGGTGATAACGGTTGAGGAGGTGATCGGCCGTTTGAAGGCGCACGAGGAATGGATCCAAGGATTTGGCGGTAGCGAAGATGAGCACCTGCTGTTAACCTGCGCCGATGGGGGGCTCGATTGTCGAAAGGCGAAGAGGCGATGGCGCCTTCGGCGGCTCTAACGGTGGTGGTGGTCGAGGCTGCAAGAATCAGAAATTCAACAAGACAAATGTGAGATGTTATAATTGTCAGGATTATGGACACTTTGCCTCTGATTTTCGTTCCAAGAAGAAAAAAAAGGCTTATGTCGCAAAGAAGTTAGAAGATGACGAGCGAGCGCTACTTATGACCGAGTTTTGTGAGTTGTAATCCCGTGTCGAGTTAGAGTTGAGTCTGGGACGTTAAGAAGATGTGTTCATCGTCCTGAGTCGAGTCCGTAGAGTTGAGTTGAGTTTAGAATGTTAAAGAGATGTGTTCGTCGTTCCGCGTCAAGTCCATGGAGTTGAGTCCGGAACGTTGAGGAGATGTGTTCACCGTCTTGTATTGTATAACAGTTGGATAAGTCATAGTTGAGACCGGCCTCAATAACTAAGTTCACAAAGATTATGGAGCGATTTGTTAGTAATCTTTGTGCATATGGTATATCTATATTTTACGTAAAGTTTGTTTACATAGTTCTACAGTATTTATGCAGTATTCATTGTAGTTTCTAGAGTTTGGGTTGCATCCAGGATACGTAGAATTCTTGCTAGATATGAATAGTCATTCGTTCTCAATAAAATGGTACATCTGTAATTAGATTTCGTGAATAAGAACAACAGTGCAAGAGAAAAATCAGAAAAAATACTGTTGTTCTGTAATTTATATGTTCCTATGTTCGCGGTCTAAGATTTTATTGTGTTCGCATGAATTTGTATTCGATTTGAGCCAACAAAGGTGTGGGATCCGATCGTGTATTAACTCATTTTGCCCTTCTACCAATCTGCTTTGTTACTGGTTTTGGACGGGATGGATGTACCGCTCTTGCACGCTTATTTCCTGTTCGAACTACTACTGCATTGCAGGCTTTGTGCATATTTTAACTGCTTCCGTCGGTTGTTAGCCAGCGCACCATTCTATGATTCTGGGTCTGTTTGTTTAAACTTAGATTTTTTAACTTATAGTTTAAAGTTAGTTTGTTGGTTTAATCAGTTCATAAGCCTCTTAGCTTTTAAGTCAAGGTTTAGTGTTTGATAATCTGATTTTTTTATAGGATATTGATTTATTGAGTTACGTATGAAGAGGATGGAAGAGCAAAAAAAAAAAAAAACAGAACGATTTTTATTTATATGCAATGGTATTTTATGGGTAATTTCAGTAAACTTTAGTGGCAATCGGTTATTCTATTCCGCACAAAAACTAAAAAATCACCTCTTCCTTGGCTTATAACTTTTAGATTTAAAATGATTTAAGCTTTTTATAAGTTAAATAAAAAACCACTCTTTTATTTAGACTAGGTTTTTTTACTTTTTAAACCAGACAAAAAAAACCTAAACTAATTTTGATGGTACTTGCAACAGTTAGGCCTGTTCCGGAACATGTTTGTCGCCAAGATGCACGGCGTTCGGGGTGCGCCTCAACACGCCCGAACCCGCGGAGGTGCGCATGCATGCATGCCACCGCGCGGCAACGCCGATCTGTGGCCAAATTAATCGTTGAAAGCAGGGCCCGGGACTCGAGAGTCTGGCCCGATCTGAGCCCAGGACCCGGAGAGTCTGGCCCGTTGAACTCCTCATCTCATAGTCTATAAATAGAGGGTCACCCCCTCTCATTGTAACCCTGATTGATCCGAAGCAATAAAGCAGACCCTGAAGTCCCGCATATCTCTGTGTTCATTCTACTGTTGTGTTCTTGTGTTCTTTATCGTTCTTACGATTACGATCATGTATACGAGGTACCGTTCGATTTGGACTCGCCAACGAGCGGTTACTCAACACGTTATCGGACGATCGACTCTCCTCGCATCGAAGGTAACCGTCGAAGAACGACACTCGTAGATTGAATCGTATTTTCTAGATTGCTTTCAATTACGCAAATTTGGCTTTCTAGATTGTTTTTCTACGGTGCAAATCTGTTCTAATCTACCGCGGTGACTTGAAGTCGCCGAGCACAATGTCGATCGGAGATTGCATGAAAGATCGGATGTTGATTGTGCAGTAGATTGCAAATTCGTTATAACCTACCGCAAGTCGACTCAAGTCACCGGCCGTAATTGCACGAATTGCATTGGATGAGCGATGATTTTCATGAGCGATTATCACATATGTACAGTACCTCACGAACAAAAATCACGGTCGCGCAAGACGACACGAAGTCGTCGGCGCCGACTTGCCCCACGGCCGGCTCGGCCGGCCGCCCTCCACCCCCGACTTGCGGCCGCCAAGACGGCCATGGCCTTTGCCCCGCGACGCCCGTCACCCGGCTTGCGGCCGCATGACGCCGCCCTACGGTCGTCACTACCCATCACATCACGGGAAAAGTGGGAGGAGAGAAGACGCCGCGCCCGACCACCGGTTGAACCGGCCGATGCGGCCGCCGCGCGGCCGGCCACGCCGCCGAGAGCCGAGAGGGTGAGGAGATCGGCCGGCGGCCGTGTCCCCACACGGATCACGCTGGCCGAGGGAGGAGCGCCGCCATGGCGCCTCCACTGCCGCCGCCGCCGGCGCGCCTCCGCCTCGGATCGCCGTCCCCACGCTGCCGCTCGGGAAGCGATCCGCGCCGCCCGTCTGGCGCCGCGCATCCGGCCGCCCCAGAAGCGACGCCTCGGCGGCAAACCGCCTCCTCGCGCCACCGAACGGCCTCTTCCGCATGGCGCCCGCCTCGAAGGCACCACCGCGCCGCGGCGCTAACGCGCTCCGCCCATAGCGGCTCTCCCGCCGGCGGCGCCGCTCATGCGGCCGCCGCCGCCACGGCCGCCCGTCTGTGACTCTCCAGTAGCCGGCAGCTTCCGCTTCGCGCGGCGCCGCCGCCTCCGGAGAGGCGGCTCCCATGAAGGGAGCCGCCGCCGCAGCAGCGCAGCAGCTCCCTTCATGGGAGCCGCCGCCGCCGAAAAGCGCGGCGGCTCCATGAAGGAGCCGCCGCGCCGAAGGACTCGGGGTGAAACCCTACCCCGAGTCCCCCGCTTGCTTAAGCCGTGAAAGCAGCTACCAAAAGGCCGGCCCGTATAACCGAGAAAGAGAAAAAAAAAAGAAAGAAAACGAAAAAAAGGGCCGTTTTGCAAAAAGGCCCTCGGTTTTCCGTAAATTGCGCGAAAAAATTTCTCAGAAATGAATTTTTCACGTTTTAGCCCCTGGAAATTACAGAATTCGCCAAAAATTCATATTCCAGCAGAAAAGGGCCTCGGGAATCCAAATTTTGAATCGGTTTTTGCATTTGAAGCATATTTTACCTTGTCATTATTATTTCTATGCAATTTATTTATTGTATTTACTGTTTTGATTATTTGTGATTATTCATATTGCTTTTAATCATCGAAAATAGCGATAAATCATGAAAATGCATGAAAAATACGGAATCACTGACTGGGAGTTGAAGAGCATTATGAGAAATTTTGCAACCATTTTATGTAAATTACGGCGAATAACCCTATGAACTTTTTGCATGAATATGAAAATGATCGGCATCACGAACCGAAGTTGAAAGAGTTGGCCCAAACATGGCTGTAATTTATGCATCTTCACCTGCGTGATAAGGTAATCACGGATGAGCGGAAGATTGACAAGACCCTCTCTACCTTCACCGAATGCGGTGCAATCCGCACGCAATTATTGTCAAAATGGCTACAAGAAGTATGCGCATTAATTGACACAGTGAAAATTGCGAAAGCACAAGATGATGTTCTAAGGAAGAACTACATCTCACGACCACCTAGTAGCAATGTTGGCCATGAAGCCAATACTAGTAGCTACAAGGTAATGAAGCCTCTCACGAAGGAGAGGAGCAAGAAGGGTAAAGTTGTGAGTCGCACGTAATTGGTGTTTTACTGGTCTAAGAAAAGGGGCAAAGGATAGCATGAGGCACACCTCACCATTGCAAGCACGGAAGATCCACACCCATTAGTTGCACTTATGGATGTGGATGACCTAATAGCGACCCCATCATGCCTCCTTTTGGACATAGCGGTGGTCACGGTAGTAATTGCCCAAGAGGAGAAGATCGCCACGTGCGATTAAGGCGAAGTTTACGAATACTTACGATTCGATCTAGTGCACGCATTGCACTTAGATCCTTTTCTGATCACTTGCATTTTGTGATTATGATGAAACTTTGAATAATGGTTGTAGGCTCTAGAAGAACAAAGCATTAAATTCTTATGATGAGTCTGCAAGACTTATATTTCCCATATTTATGATAGCAAGTTATGTTCTAATATCTCAAGTATTTTTATTTTATGTGTTCTTTGGATTTACGCTACATATTAATAAAGTACATTATATTAGATCGCATGTAGCGCCCTATGGAGGAAGTGTGCTTAGCGGTAGCGGCACAATGAATACCACCTTGAGAGAGATGGAATTTTTCAACAATCGCATGCAAATGATACATGTATAATAGGCTTAGGAAGGGCCACAATTATACTCCGACGGACACAACTTTGGTCATTAAAGAAGCCTTATTGTGCCCATAATCGACTAGAACTCTCAAGTATATTAGCTTAACGGTTTCCACGCAGAGATGAAGAAGAGCATGGTAAGGAATACCGCTCATTCTGAGCGTGTGAAAAAAATGGTATTAGAATGACTTCCTTCATTTAAAAATGGACTATACTACACTAATATTAAGGCATCTGCAACCTATACTTATACGAAAACTATATTTAGAAGCACTAAACCTCTTCTATCTACGGCATGATAGATTATGTCACTTAGGTCTTAGGATGATGAGAAATATAATTAACAATTCACGGGGACATAGTGTCAATTTAAAGAACTTCCGAATCTTGAAGATTTTGTGTGCCTGCATGTACCATCGAAGCCGACTACTAGACCTCTACTATGAAAGTAAAGGACGAAATCCTGCATTCTGGACCGTATCCGGGGAGACATTTTGGTCCTAAACGGCCCTTGTAAGGGTCATTTAGGTATTTTATGGTGCTTATCGATGCTTCCTCTAAAGCGGTCGCACATTTGTTTAATGTCTACGAGAAACTCCGCTTCTGCAAAGCTAATCTCGTAGATAATTAACATTAAGAATAATTTCCCTTATCATCATGTGAAGTCCACCAGAATGGACAACGCCGGAGAATTTACTTCAATGGCATATGATGATTATTGTGTGAAAATGAGAATTAAAATTGAGCATCCCATCGCATGTCCACACCCGAGAATGGACTAGCGAATTGTTATTTACCAACTACATGTTGGGGACACGCAGTCCTGCACGCAGCAACTCTAATCAATTTTAGACCACCGACATATAACATCCTTTCACCTATGCAACTAGCCCAAGGGTCAACACTGAAAATTTCTCATCTTTGAAGGTTTTGTTGCAAGGTTTATGTACCTATACCACCACCACAAAGAACTGAAATGGGCACTCTCTAAAAGTGGGATATCGTTGGTTATGAGGCGGCATCCATAATCGTATTTGGACCCCACGACTAGAGATTTGCATGCGACCGCTTCGCTAATAGCATATTAGATGAGAATTATTTCTCGTCATTAGGGAGAAATCAACCCTTGATGTAAAATGTCGAGAAATAGAAGTCCGAAGATAATTGAAGTCTAGAAGATAATTGAAATCCATGCATATGACCGCGCACTAGTGAAGCAAATAGATAAGTCTAGAAGACAATTGAAGTCTAGAAAATAATTGCGATCCGAGAAGATAATTGATTTGTAAGCATTAGCGAATCAAGCGCCTAACCACTTTAGTGATTTGAAGAGCGTGACCAAGTCGCATATGCATGTACGCAATGCACAGGAGAGGTTGAAATACCGATGAAGGTATCCTAATCCCGTCCTAAGGCCTATGAAAGGGCGAGAACTCCGGTCCCTCGAATCAAAAGTAACCGGGGCGCTGGTGAAAAGGATAAGAAGGACTTGACACGACCGATCACCAAAATACTCAGAACCGGAAGGGAGCGGTTGAGACACGGCACCGGTATGGAACCTTCGAAAAGGCATACTATAATTGAACATCCTCATGAAGGGATACATCGGCATGGATGTGCGCACACATCAATTTGAAAAACTAAAGGACTTGCCCCGCAATTGAAAGTAGCGGTAAGCAAATAGAAGCATTAGAAATCTAGCCCCTTGAAGACATAGCTATATGATCTTGGGAGAATCTATGAATAAGCCAACGACCAATGTTGCAAAGAAAATTGTCACAATCATCAATCTTGATCCGAGCACGCATCGCTCGTTGAATATAAGAAAAGGTCGATTGAGAAGATTGGAAGAAAGCAATAAAATGAATCGTTCTCTTTGAATAAAGAGAGGTGTTTGGGCTCAGGTGTGCACACCCCCATGTGCACCACTGTAGGGCATAAGTGGGTATTTGTTCGAAGAGAAATGAAAGAAGCAAGGCTCGTTGTACAAGGTTTCACTCAACGTCCGAGAGATTGTTATGAAGAAACCTATTCCCGGTCATGGCGGAATTACCTTTAGATATTTATCTCAATGGCGACAAACTTGGAAGTTAGAAGTGAAATTGATGGATGTGGTAGCTTGCATACCTTTATGGAAATTTGAATTCGGACATTTATATGAAGATACCGAATGTATCCTGTCCGAACCAAGATAGAGCAAATAGAAATCTATACGATTATGCCTTCGAGAAAGTCCTTGTATGGATTTGAGCGATCGAGCGAGAATGTGGTATAATCGCTCGAGCGACTTTCTATGCAAGAAAGGCTACGAACAATGAGAATTATCCTGTGTATTTATACGACGATCCGGGATGGATTTTGTATAAATCTCGGTGTATGAAGATGATCCGAATATCATTGGAACCTTAGAAGGTATTAAGAAATCAAGCTCTTACAGAGTCGAGTTGAAATAAAAGATTTGGATCAAACCAATCATCGCCTAGGCTTGCGGCTTGAGCATACCGGAAGAGATTCTAGTACATCGACCAACCTACACTCGAGAAAGTGTTGGAAAGGTTCGGCTTTGAAAAGGCATATCCTTGAAGTGCCGATGGTTGGGAGATCCTTGCGGCAAGACAAGGACCCGTCTGAGATCTAAAGAAGAGGGGAGGAAGTCACGGGACCAAAATTCCCATACCGAGTGCAAGTAGGAGCACTTATGTTTTAGCAAAGCTGTACTAGATCGGGCATTGCATTTGCCGTAAACCTATTAGTAAGGTATAGTACGAGAACCTACCAAAGGCATTGGCGAGAAATAATGGACATCTTAGTTACCTCTAAGAAAGCAAAGAACTTAGTCTATTCTACGAAAGAACCAAGACTTGTGTATGAATGACTATGCGGATGTTGGGTTCTGTCGGACCCACATACAACTAAGTCATAAGCAGGCTATGTATTCCTATGTGGTGGAGCTGTAATTAGTGAAAATCGTATAAGCAAAGTCTTGTATCGACTTGACGAACCACTCACAAATCATAGCACTGCATGCGAGGCCTCACAAGAATGTGCTTGGCTTGGCAGATGATTCACCACATCCAGCGATCATGTGGATTGAATACCGTAAAACCCCACTATTATCTATGAAGATAATCTGACTTACGTCGCACAAGAGTAAATGGGTTATGTGAAGAGTCCTTACAAAGCATATCAATCCCAAGTTCTTCTATGCTCACGAAATGCAAAAGATGGACGAAATTAAAGTCTTGCATACTAAGTCATGTGAAAATCTTGCGATTTATTCACTAAGTCACTTTCAGTCTAGTTTTGAAAGATGCATACATGGAATTGGAATGATAAGACTTAGACAAGTGCGAGAATTGGGGAGAATCTTCACGAACTCATTATTGAATCTTGATCACGAAGATCAAGTACCCAAAGAATAAATCTGGAGATTTAATGAAGCGGGGTGGATTGTACTCTTTTTTCCCTTGACGAGTTTTACAAGTTTCTCGACTAAGGTTTTTAATGAGGCAATTAGCAACACAACATGAACGCATGACATGTACTCTTTCTCCAAATTTTTCCCATTTGGGTTTTATGGAGTTTTGACGAGACATGAACATGTTGGATGAGTGTTCAAGGGAGTGTTAAGCCGGGCCCAGGACTCGGAGAGTCTGGCCCGATCTGAGCCGAGGACCCGAAGAGTCTGGCCCGATTGAACTCCTCATCCCATAGTCTATAAATAGAGGTCACCCCTCTCATTGTAACCACGATTGATCCGAAGCAATAAAGCAGACCCTGAAGTCCCGCATATCTCTGTGTTCATTCTACTGTTGTGTTCTTGTGTTCTTCATCGTTCTTACGATTCTGATCATTGTATACGAGGTACCCGTTCGGACTGGACTCGCCAGCGACGGTTACTCAACATTAACAACCGCCTGCTGGGCGTCACGCCCGACAGACAGGAAGCTGAGCTTCGTCTACGCGCGCTGCCTTGCCTGGCTACACCCCGGCGTGGCGGCAAGGATCTTTCGGACCACCCGCCGTGGACGGCGACGACGACGGCACGTCGAGCGGCAGACGGGAAAGGAGAGAAGGGGACATCAGGCTCACGCAGCTCAAGGTTCATGCAGAAGGCAGCAGCTGTCCAGGGGGCCTCTGTGCTGAACCTCGAGAAGGTGTCGTGACGGACGGCGCCGCTGTGAGTTGAGTCATGGAGGAACGTGTGCGGATATGAGACGGACAGGGCGTCGTACCTCGCGTCTTTATAGTGCGCTAGCTAATCATGAATTGATTTGGGGACATCGAGTTGAATGAAACTATATATCCATACAAAAACACGATTCTTTTAAAATAAGATTAATTTTAACAAAATTATAAAATTAAATAGTCGTTTTTTGTGTGCAGAAATATGCTACTGTCGCCAGTCCAACCGACGACAGCAGCCCTGATAGGGTCTTATCGCCATTTGAATTGGCAACATGGTCCTATCGCCGTTCCGATTGGTGACGGGGTCTGTTGTCAATTCAAATGGCGACAGAGTCATGTTCGTTAGTTTTTAAAATTTGTGTGTATATAATTCTGTCTAAAAATTTATTAATTTTGAGGGAATTTTTTGGTAATTTATTTAAGTGACTGCGTGGTGCGGAATCCAAAAGTAGACAATATAACAAAATATGAGGTAAAAATACAAGATTGGTGGCACAATGACACAAACAGCCCTTTATAGAGCAAAATAGAAAAAATATATATTTATGCGATTAGGGTTGTCATGCGTATTGTTGTCCCGATTGTATTGTTCATAGAACCGATTCCTTTGGGAAAAGATTACGTAATATTTAATAGTTGAAATGTTTGGAAAAAGATTACGTAACATTTAATAGTCAAAATGTTTGGGAAAAGAGATTTAAGTGTTAAAGACTTCATAATTTAATTGCGCATTACATGGCGCGTCGGGTTTGATTACGTGCATTAGAAATGATGACATACACGAATCAACACCCTGAAATACACCTATGATGCATGTGCACCTTTTTGGAATCGAAAAAGACAACGTCGCAGTGTGTTATCTTTGCAGTATGAAAACGTGTCATGTAAGAGTGCGATCATTTCGGTTTGAAAATGTAGTGTCGCATTGTGTACCTTTTCGATCTGCAAAGGTGGAAGTGTGTGGCCTAACAGTGTGCGGTCTTTCGGTCTAAAAAGGTGGCATGGCCTAGTGTTGTCTTTTCGTTCTGAACAGGTGTTGTGGTAGAGTGTGATCATTTCAGTCTGAAAAGGTAAAGTTACAATGTTTTGTCCTCTTAGTCCGCAAAGGTGGCAGTGTGTGCCCTGATAGTGTGTGATCATTTCTGTCTTAAAAGGTAGTGTCGCAGTGTGTCGTATGTTCAGTCTACAAAGGTAGGGATGTGACAGCGTGCGGCCTTTTCGGTTTGAAAAGGTGGTGTGGCAGAGAGATGTCATTTCTAACTTAAAAGGTAGCGTCGCGGTATGTTATCTTCGCGGTATGCACAAGTATAATACTGAAGTTCAAACGTGAACCCCTTGTCATGTTACGTTTATACAGACCCAGTTGCCAAAAGTTAAAAGACTTATCGCAATTCATAAAAAGCATACAACATCGTTCATACATGAGTCCCTTATGCAGACAACCACCGCTACTTAATACATATTTAACACACTCCAGAAGGATACACACACATAAGTTTCTCGAGCCACTTTAAGTGGTCAAGAATCTTGTCAAAGTGCTCGTTTGCAGGTGGCATGTTCACCATTGGATCATATGGAACTACATGCGGATATTCAACTGCTCTTTTGACCATGACTCCAATAGAGTCCGCCACTGAAAGTACTGTCAACCACCGCCTGAGAACCACACCGAATAGTGAAAAAGAAGTGACAAGCAAATCCTAAAACCAAATACTAGCAATCGCGAAAATCAAACTCACCGAAAAATACAGACACTTGTAGAACACACCCTCTATTCTCTTCAGTGTTTGAGTAAAGGACATTTGCCTGGACATCGCAGTTCGGGCAGTTCATGTGTCTTGCACTCATTAGCACCACCGCTCTTTGGCTCATTGAACTAGACAACTGGGACATAGCACCGAGTAGAGTCATGAGACAAGTGTAAGTAAGTTAGAAGAGAGTAGGTTATAAGATAGAGGGCTGGAGTTTAGTTGTTTTGGTAGGCTTTTGTAGTGGTAGGGTTCGGGATGCCAGGTAATTTTTTTAATATTAAAATTTTGGTAAATCGTCGTTCAAATTAGTGGCAGGGATTTCGAATCCCATAAGTCCTGTCGGCATTCCAAATGACGACACAATGTCCCCTATAAAAGAACAAAAAAAACCCCCAAAATTCGGGCAAAAGTCACTTTATTTCAGAAAAAAGAGAAAGGCGAAGGAAGGGAGAGGAATAGAGGGGAGATGAGCTAGCGAAGCGCTGCCCATTCGGTCGTCTACCTTTGAGGTGAATTTTTTAACTTAATTGATTATGTAGTTTTAGATCTATGGTTATGTATCGTAGTATGTTGGAGATAGTCCTTTTCGGTTAGTAGTTTAGTCTTAGATATATTTTTAATCGTGGAAATCTTGTTTATAGTGTAATACGTCAAATATGTCAGGCCAAACAATTTTCAAAATTTACTAAGGTTAAGGGTCCATTATGGAGGGTTCCGGAGGGATCGATTTGCGTTATTTTTCAATCGGCGACTGTAACCCTAGCAAGACCAGAGTAGCGTACATGGGGCGTTGTGATACGGTAGTTGTTCCACATATTCGACTTAAAGCATGATGTGCATGATCTGAAATTGAGTTACCTTGAGCACAACAGGGCACATATTGGCAGTTAATGCAACTCAAGAGAACTATGTCATGACAGTCTTATATAGGCCTGGCGTGGGAGGAAGAGTGTGATTTGGTCCTTCTAGTCCAGGCATATGCTAAGGTCATTCCTGCAACGGTGGCTGAACAAGCAGGTGGTGGTGATGCCGAAGAAGTTGGGGACTCCAACACGGCAGGAGGTCAGGGAGTTGCTGATGTGGTCGATGAAGACCGTGGGGGAAACCCATGCGCCTATCGGCTAAGGAAAAGAAAACAAACAGCCAAACATGGACGCCCTCTATCGCAAACTCAATGACCATGGAAGCTAAGAAAATCTAAATTTGCACGTCCGAAACGTCGGGAATTTCACAGGGATTTCACTAGAATTTCATAAGAAACAATGCAATTCCTGAATCGGAAATTCCAGCATTTCAAAAGGTCCTTTGCTCGATTATGGTGGGATCCCGAACCGGTTCACATGGTGACTCTAGGTTCTTCACATGAATTGACCCAAGTATAATCCCACCCGTTCCGAACCTAGATAACCGATGCTTCTGAGGCTTTATTAGAGAAAACTAGTTTTGTACTACTTGCGATCTTAAGTTCCTCACTTAGCATTCTCCGTTTCAAAGTCCGAGCTACATCGCTGTCCAGCTCGACCATTTTATGTGTTGTTTATTTAAATAAAAGAGTTGCTAAAGTGAAAATGATTCCAGCAATTTGGTGAGAAGTGAATAGTTGCACTACCACAAGAACTTACACAAAATTTCAGGGCTCAGAATAATGCATTCGCAAGTGTTTCTTCTTTTTCTTTTTCTTCTTACAACCAGTACAAGCTAACAAGTATAAACAGACATGCCCAAAAATGACCACTGAAACAAAACAGTTTACTCCAGCAAACTTAGGTTAAAGACCGACTGAAACTTGATCACCAAACTGAGCATAAATTTACCACAAGTTCACACAATCAACACTACAGTTCAGCGCAATCCAAAAATGACCAGTATCCATAGCACCTCAACGCTGTTCTAAATTAAGCCAACAGGAGAATTATGAACAAGTTTTACAGAATTTTAAGCAGCAAAAACCAAAGCTGTTTCTTGAGCATTCTCAGCACCAATCCTAGCACCTTCACGCGTGGGCTGATTTTTTTGGAATATATGAAGGAAATCTCAATTCATGACAGGTTTCGTTCGCTATACAATAAAAAATGTATATATCTGATCGAGTAACAGAACATGGTACTCTTTTGCCAAAACATTCCGTAACTGATGGTTGAAACCTTGTAATATTCACCTTGCGTCCATCTCAAGCAAACCGTTTATGTTACAGTTACATTGAATTACACCAACAGTGTTAAGTTAAAATGTACACAAAACTAGATGCCTACTACTACTGGTTCGGAAGGGCTACCAACTCAGCTTGCAGAAGAGAAACCAATTTCGATCTTAGAGTGGAGAATGTGTGGCTTGTAGACAGTTCTTTTTCAGTAAAAGAAGCATCACTCCCTCCCAACTGCTGAGCTTGAACAACCTGACCTTCCTGGTACCGTCACACACTGGGCTCAACAACATCCATCAGGCCAAGGGATGGATGAGTGTGCATCCATCTCGAGATGACAAACCCAGCTAACAGATACTGGCCTTTGAGCACCAGTTAAGATATGAAACACGGAAACAAGACCTTACCAAATAGTAAAGACCCATTTAACTTAGATGTTTTCGGTGTGTTAGATTCGTCGTTCCAGTGTACAAGGAGATCATTCTGGAAGTACCTCGCAAGGTGTCCAACAAGCTAGCATATGTGAGAGAAAAGTTTGGAGTATGCCTCATCTGCGGCGATCTTCTGCAGGGCTCCAGATGACAGAACCAGTCCCAGCAGCTCATGATCGTCAGCATTTCATGAGGTGGACACTATTCCTTCCCTCGTTTTCGCCTCAACCATCTGCAGGCACTGCAACCTTGCAGCTTCATATGGGAGCAGCAGGATGATTTTGGGAGCCATGAAGCAGTCCAGCGTGGATACGAGTTCAAGCAAGCGGTGTGCTTCGTCGTCCTCTAGGAACACGCTATGTTTTGAAAACGCCCGGTCCAGAAGTTCAATGATCTTCTGCAGCTCACCAAGCCCAACAAGTTTTCTGATAATCTCCATCCAACAACTGTGGAGGGGATGGACAGAGAACCATCTTGCTTTTTCATTGGACTCTCCAACTCTTCTGGTAGCGCCTCCCAGCCATCATCCCAGCCATCACTCGCAGTCAATTGTTTCTTTTGGTGATTCATGAGGCGGAACATATTCTTCTTTGAAAGAGAACAATTGCTCCCATTCTTCAAGCACTGCTTCCAGAACAGCAACACTCTCAACAGAAGAAGCACATTTCGACAAGTGTAAGAAGCAAGATACTGCAGAGTCAAGTGTCGCCAGGTTTTTGGGCGTGATATTAGCATCAGGCAGAACCGCAGTAACCATCTGAGTAGATCTGAGTGCCACTAGAGTCCCCGTGACGCTGCTAGAGGGATTGATACCCTCATCAGCTATGGAAGCACCTGTTCCAGGCCCATACAATGATTCCCATGGCTCAACCTGGGAAACAAGCTCATTTGCAACGGTTTTGAGGTTTCTTCCCGTGATACATATTGAATATTCATGTGCGTTCATTGTGAATTGATTTCACAATTAGTACTTTCGTTTTCTTTGTTTTTTCATGACGTTGTGTACTGGTAGCAATGCTCTTGATGATGCATGGCCATAAAGTGCTTTGATGCAAATTGATGTTGACAGTAGCAACATTTGCATTAGTGCCCACGTCATGGGTCATCACAGTCGTACACATTAGTGTTTTCAGTTACTCCTCTTGTGTGAGAATAAAAGTAATAGAAAGACAGAAATGTGTGCAGTTTTTGCAGCACCAAAAATCACTCTCTCACGTTCTTTGCATTCCAGAGTGCGTGTATGTGTTCTAGTGTTCAAGCGTTCGTGAGTAGACACCGGCGAGCGGGCTAACAATACACTGCATCAGCTGTAGAGCATAAACCCGTAATTGGCTCTCCATCTGCATGTGTTTCGGAAAATTTGATCAACTTCCCCCTGATACCAGATCTGATTGTTATGAATATTGTGTGTATATTGAAGAGGCTCAATAAGCAATATATATAGGGTACAAAGGGACACAAGTCTAAGCCCTAATACAATAGGAAATACCACTAATACCCTTATATCCTTAACACCCCCCTCAAATGCAAGACATATGCAATAGCATTGCATTTGGAAAGGGTTGACACTAAAATATGAAAAAAAATCCAAAGTTTGAGTCTTGGTAATGTCGTCGTAGCATGCAGTTCTTGGAAAATATGTCAACAAAAGATCTCCCATCCGATGTCGTACAACAGCCCATAAAGCACAAAGTGCGGGCGCAAAGTCGACCAAGACAACATGACGAAGAAGATGATGAAATCGACAAATAGAGAAATCTGTTAAATCAAGCCGAATAGGAATAGATAGAAGTATGGCGACGTAGATCGTATCTCATCCAGCAAACATCAGTGCAACCTCTGTATGCCCAAAGCAGTAGCAGCAAGCATGCAGTCGAGCCCGTATCTCATCCAACCAGTAGCAGCAAGCATCAGTGCAAGCTCGGTAGGCCCAAAGCAGTAGCAGAAATAGCCAGTCACAAAATAGCCAGTCACAACTGGGCCACCATCAACTCTCACCAATCCCCGACGACCCTTCGTGCAGGTAGTACTCTATGGAGGCATCCATCACATAAACGCAGCCCTCGAGGAAGCAGGGAGCAACATTAGCGAACAACTCAAAAATCATTCTTTCATCGGGTTCATCACTTATTGATACATCCAGAAAGACAATTGGGTTCTTCTTTCTTGCCATCTTCTCGAAGGCCAAAGTCCAGGAGCCAACACGGATGCTTCACACGTGGGGAGATTCAGGAGGGTCAGCAGTGTTGGGATCTCCACGCCGAAGGCTGCCGACGATGTCCTCGTGGATGGTGTCGATCTCGGAGATGGCCGTCATCAGCCTCACCTTCACCGCACTGAGCCGCTAATACGCCTCGAATGCAACGACCACCTCGCTGGTCTCGTCGTTGTGACTGTTGCAGAAGGACATGCCGTTCCGTGGAAGCACGCGAGGACACGGAGTTCTCCGTTCATGTCCGCGGTGGCCCCGTGCTCGACGGTGCGGTGCTTGTACGACTCCGTCGGCCGCGCCGGCTTGTAGATTGCCATGACGACGGGGGTGGTGATGAAGGTCGTAAAGAGCGCCAGGAGCACCATGATGGCGAAAGACTCGTCGCTGAGCACCTTCCGGTCCCTGCCGATGTTGAGCACCGTGCCGCCGATCTTTCTGAGGCACGCGTTGCCGATGATGAGCACGAGAAGGCCGCCCCGGAAGCAGAGATTGGTCCTCCGTGTTAGAGATACCTACCAATGGCTTCCGTTCGCCTGCATGGTGCTACACCACGCTTCAGCACACTACCTCCTCCAGCGGCTGCCACAGGTGGTGGTGGTCGCCCTCCATCTGGCGGTGGCCGTCCTCACTGCTCCTACTGTGACAAGGTCGGCCACATTGAGTTCCAGTGCTATAAGAAGCAGCGACATCTTTCACGTCGTTCTTCTACTAGCACCGGCACTGGTGCTTCTACATTGACGTCTGCATCGACTCCTTCAGCAGTTTCTCTCACTGAGCAAGAGATAACCAGACTTTGACGCTTGCTTGCCGCTTCGGGTTCTCCCTCGACAGGTTCTGCAGTTCCTACATTGACGTCTGCATTGACTCCTTCAGTAGTTTCTCTCACTGAGCAGGAGATAGCCAGACTTCGACGCCTGCTTGCTACTTCCGGTTCTCCTTCGACGAGTGTTCTCGCGGTTACGCTCATCGACTCTTGAACATCGTGAAACCACCACCTCCACACCCAAAGACCTCCCGTGGATTCTTGATTCTGGAGCATCTTTTCACATGACCCTTGATTCTTCTACTCTGTCCTTCATTACACCTCTTGAATCTCCTGTCAGTGTTCTTACTGCTGATGGTACCTCTCTTTCTGTCTCTGGTCGAGGACCTCTTAGCAACTCATCTTTTCATGTTCACTCTGTTGCTCATGTTCCTCGCCTTACCATACAGCTTCTTTCTGCTGGGCAAATTAGTGATCTTGGTTGTCGAGTCATTTTCGACTCCGACTCTTGTTGTGTTAAGGACCGCCACACGGGAGCTCTGGTTGGTTCTGGCCTTCGGCGTCTTGACTCACAGTGTCTTTGGGAGCTTGACTGGCTTCACCTTTCTTCCGCTGCCACCATCGCTGCCAGTCTCTTCGCTTCTGCCACTCCGTCTACCGGCTCTTTCCAGCAGTGGCATCACCGTCTTGGCCATCTGTGTGGATCTCATCTGTCGTCTTTAGTTCGTCGTGGTCTTCTGGGATCTGTCTCAGGAGACGTATCTTTAGATTGTCAGGGCTGTAAGTTAGGCAAACAGATTCAGCTTCCTTATCCTCATAGTGAGTTAGTGTCTCAGCGTCCTTTTGATCTTGTTCATTCTGATGTTTGGGGTCCGGCTCCCTTCGTTTCGAAAGAGGGTAATCGATACTATATCATATTTATAGATGATTTCTCCCGCCACACTTGGATATATTTCATGTCATCTCGTAGTGAGGCCTTGTCTATTTATAAACAGTTTGCCACTATGGTTCGCACACAGTTTTCCACTCCTATTCGTGTCTTTCGTGCTGACTCTGCTGGCGAGTACCTCTCTCATCACCTGCGCAGCTTCCTTGCTGAGTAGGGCACTCTCGCTCAGTTCTCTTGCCCTGGTGCTCATGCTCAGAATGGTGTTGCTGAGCGCAAGCATCGTCACCTTCTTGAGTCGGCTCGTGCTCTGATGATTACCGCCTCTATTCCACCTCACTTTTGGGCCGAGGCTGTTTCCACTGCCACCTATCTCGTCAACATCCACCTTCTTTTCGCTCTTGAGCGCAATTCTGAGCGCGTCTCGTGGTCTTCTTCCGACTACTCGCCTTCGCTCTGTTTGGCTGCGTTTGCTACGTTCTCCTCGCCCCTCGAGAACGCACCAAACTGATTGCTCAGTCTGTTGAGTGTGTCTTTCTGGGATACAGTGCCGAGCACAAGGGCTATCGGTGCTGAGATCCTGTTGGTCGACGGATGCGGATTTCTCGGGGTGTGACTTTCGACGAGTCTCGTCCCTTCTACCCACGTCCTGTCTCTCCTTCGGTTTCCTCTACGGAGTCTCTGTCTTTTTTGACCTTTCCAGATACACCTATCTCTGTCTTGCCCTCATCCACCCGTCCCACTGAGTCTCCACATATTTCTCCTGTGGCCTCTCCGCCATTGTCGCCGCCTGCTTCGTCGCCTGCGTCTCCTCAGGCTCCCCCCACTACACTCGTCTACACTCATCGACCTCATATTGAGGATCTTCCAGATGAGCCCTCTTCTACTGATGATTCATCTTCTTCTGATGTTTCATCTTCCCCTGATGGGCCGTCTTCTCCTTGTTACGCTCTCCGCGATCGCCACGATTCGCCCCTCGCCTGCTTTTGCCTTTTTCGGGCGCACTACTCGTGAGCTCGCCTCCACCGGATGTTTGTTACTCATCCTGAGTGGCAGCATGCCATGGCCGAGGAGATTGCTGCCCTCGAGCGTACTGGTATTTGAGATCTTATTCCTTTTCCATCTCTCTCGTCCCATCACATGTAAGTGGGTCTATAAGATTAAGACTCGCTCTGATGGCTCTCTAGAGCGCTATAAGGCGCGTCTTGTTGCTCGTGGCTTCCAGCAGGAGCATGGTCGTGACTACGACGAGACTTTTGCTCCTGTGGCCCACATGACCACTGTCCGCACTCTTCTTTCGGTGACGTCTGTTCGCCACTGGTCTGTTTCTCAGCTTGATGTCAAGAATGCCTTTCGTAATGGCGAGTTGAGTGAGGAGGTCTACATGCATCCGCCACCTGGGTATTCTGTTCCTAAGGGCATGGTCTGTCGCCTTCGTCGCTCTCTCTATGACCTTAAGCAAGCCCCTCGTGCTTGGTTTAAGCGCTTCTCCTCTGTGGTCACTGCTACTGGCTTTTCAGCGAGTGATCATGATCCTACGCTCTTTGTCCACACTTCGTCTCGTGGTCGGACTCTTCTTCTTCTGTATGTTGATGATATGATCATTACCGGAGATGACTCTGAGTACATTACCTTTGTCAAGGCTCGTCTGAGTGAGCAGTACCTTATGTCGGATCTTGGTCCTCTTCGTTACTTCCTTGGGATTGAGGTTATTTCCACTCCAGATGGTTTCTTTATGTCCCAAGAGAAGTATATTCAGGATCTTCTTGATCGCGCTTCTCTCACTGATCAGCGTACTGTTGAGACTCCCATGGAGCTCAACGTTCATCTCCGGCCTTCTGATGGCGAGCCTCTTTCTGATCCGACTCGCTATCGTCATCTTGTTGGGAGTCTTGTCTACCTTGCTGTTACTCGTCCGGATATCACTTATCCAGTTCATGTTCTGAGTCAATTCGTTTCCACTCCCACTTAGGTCCACTATAGCCACCTTCTTCGAGTTATGCGATACCTTCGTGGGACTATCTCTCGCCGTCTCTTCTTTTCGCGCTCCAGCTCGTTACAACTTCGGGCTTATTCGGATGCTACTTGGGCCAGCGATACCTCTGATCGCCGGTCTATCTTTGCTTACTGTGTTTTTCTTGGTGGTTCTCTCATTGTCTGGAAGATGAAGAAACAGACTGCAGTGTCCCGTTCGAGTGCAAAGGCTGAGTTGCGAGCTATGACTCTCTTGATAGCAGAGATTACTTGGCTACGGTGGTTAGTTGAGGATTTTGGTGTTTCTGTCACTACACCGACTCCTCTCTTGTCAGACAGTACAGGTGCTATCAGTATTGCCCGTGATCCTATGAAGTATGAGCTCACCAAGCATATTGGTGTTGATGCTTCCTTCATGAGGTTTTGTGTGCATGATCAGGTGATTGCTCTTCAGTATGTGCCTTCAGAGCTTCAGATAGCGGATTTCTTCACGAAGGCCCAGACTCGAGCACAGCACGGCTTCTACCTTTCTAAACTCAGTTTTGTTGATCCACCATGAGTTTGAGGGGGGGTGTTAGAAATATATATGTTAGAGATATATTTGTGTTAGAGTAGGACTCTAGATATGATTTGGTTTCCTTATCGGTAACCTGTACTTGTGTATATATACTGGCCCATTGGCCTCCTGATAATACAAGCAACAATCATAACACTCCGGTGGCAGCGGCAACGGAAGATGATGCGGCGGTCGGCGGCGGTAAGAAAACCCTAACTCTGATACCATGTTACGAATATTGTGTGTATATTGAAAAGGCCTAATGAGCAACATATATAGGGTACAAAGGGACACAAGTTTAAACCCTGATACAATAAGAAAATACCACTAATACCTTTGTATCCTTAACACTGATCATTTCAAGTGCGCCAGCATGTTTCCGTGTTGACCGGCTCAGAGACGACAGCATCTTATGCAGCAATACCTGAGACTCGCAAGAGCCCTCGATCAAATCCGATACACAGTCATCTGTAGTAACACTATAGAGCTCTAAGAGATCCAAAGGATTGCTTGAGTCTGCAATCTCACTTTCCAAATGTTCCTGTCCTCCATAGTGCACTTCAACTACAGATCCAAAAGCACATCCAGAAAGAATCATAGCTCGACAAAAATATGATGTGTCCATCATCATTCCATCCATAAGGCCAATTTTTACACACATGGAGATGGCATTCCAACCTTGATGCACTGTTATCTCATCATTCATCAATAGCTGTATGAAAGCTCTCATGCAGTGAGATAACCGATTCGAACCCAAGTAGCCTGTCCTTTCATATGAGCAGGCATCAATTGCCTCCCTTGGTATGTCATCAACAACTTTAATCCAAAATGACATCAATGTAGCCAGAGGTTTCTTCCGTGAAGGTTCCTGCGGAAGGCTTCTTGCTAAGTTACAAGGAAAACAAAGGGTGAAATACCTTCCAATGATGTATGAAGTATCTGTGGCTGGAAGATCTTGGATGTATTCCTTGCAGCTATCATAGTTCAACTCAACTTCACAAAGGACAGCTTGCAACTTTTCATAACCTATACATCAACATACATTGTAAACACCATGCCGTGATATGAGTCCCTTGGCCAGTACATCAACATACATACTCACAAGAGCTTGTACCATATCAGCTAGAGCACTGACGGTTGAGGCATGGATATTCTTGCATACTTCTTCATTGAAATGCTCAAAGCTCAGATTATCCAATACAGCAATGTTTTTGTAGTTCAAGCCATCAATGAAAGACACTTTCTTGCACTCTTCCTCAAGGACCTTATAATACTGAAATGGTTCAAGCTTATGTGTATGGACATGTTCTGGGTATGTCAACTCTATCTCACATGTCCTCTTCAGATATGAGTGGCATGCCAAAAGAATGCCAAAGATGTAGGAGAGGCGTTGCTTATTATACCCATCGATCTCTGGGTAGACATCTGAATATATCATATCAATCACACCATTAGGCCTTAGCTGATTTGATAATGTCATCCCGGAATTCAGAAATTTCACTCAGAATATCATTGTTATCCCAATATTCAGAGACAAGAGCACAGCCCAGAAATCGTAAAAGCACCTAAAACCAATCAAGAGATAATATAGATATAAGAGATGAGAAGCTTACATCACAAGAAAACTAGAACATACTATGTTTCTGCATAGATTGTAGTACTGCACACTTGTGCGCTGTGTGTGTGTGTGTGAGAGAGAGAGAGAGAGAGAGAGAGAGACCTCAGTTTGCTGCAAGCCATAGGTCTCAGCAATCTTTACTGCTTCCTTTATTATATGTTTTTCCTCCAGCTTTACGGAGTCAACAAAGGAGAAAATATCCTTTTTGATATAATTGGCATCGCCAGACAAGAATTGAGATGTGTCTGTATCAGGCAATACTTCTTTGAGCATTCTTGCTTGATCAGCCATTCGTTTCTCCTCTTCTAACTTTGATTTCCAGTCTCTCCAGAAGGTGGCATGTGCCATATCAATCTCGTCTAACTCATCTGATCAAAGTAAAAGTAAAGTGAAAATGATATAAATTACAGCTTCAGGCTTATTCGGATGCTACTTGGGCTAGCGATCCATCTGATCGCCGGTCTATCTCTGCTTACTGTGTTTTTCTCGGTGGTTCTCTCATTGCCTAGAAAACGAAGAAACAGACTGCAGTATCCCGTTCGAGTGCAGAGGCTGAGTTACGAGCTGTGGCTCTCTTAACAGCAGAGATTACATGGCTACGGTGGTTACTTGATGATTTTGGTGTTTCTGTCACTACACCAACTCCTCTCTTGTCAGACAGTACAGGTGCTATCAGTATTGCCCGTGACCCTGTGAAGCATGAGCTCACCAAGCATATTGGTGTTGATGCTTCCTTCATGAGGTCTTGTGTGCATGATCAGATGATTGCTCTTCAGTAAGTGCCTTCCGAGCTTCAGATAGCGAATTTCTTCACGAAGGCTCGGACTCGAGCACAAGACGGCTTCTACCTCTCCAAACTCAGTGTTGTTGATCCACTATGAGTTTGAGGGGGGGTGTTATATATATATATATATATATATATATATATAGTTGTGTTATTCCCCATTGTTATAAGGGGTTATTTGCATATTGTACTTGTCTATATATACTGGCTCATTGGTCACCTGAGAATACAAGTTGCTATTTCTAACTGAAAGCAATCGTATGGCACTAGAATTACTTGATGAGGCCAATAGGCAGGGTACATATATATAACCGAACAGTCGGTGTGAACACGAGACCGAACCGAGCGATGCGGTGTGAACATGAGACCAAAGCGAGCGATCGGTGTGAACACGATATTTGTCTAACACGCCCCGCTCGATCGGCGTCTACTTACAGACGTTCAAACTGGACCGAAACTTCGGTAAAGACAGACGTAGGCAATCCCTTGGTGAAAATGTCGGATATCTTGGGATGATGTCGGGACATGAAGAACGCGAGAAGACACCAATGGCGACACGCTCCCGAACAAAGTGAAGATCAATCTCAATATGTTTGGTGCGTTGGTCTTTGAACGGGTTGGATGACATGTAGATGGCGATGTTGTCGCAATACACCAAGGTAGCCTTGCTGGGTGGGGAGTGGAGCTCACATAAGAGTTGGCGCAGCCAGGATGCCTCAGCCACGGTATTAGCCACACCACGGTACTTTCGCCGTGGGCTGGACTGGAGACAAGACGTTCGGGCGCTTGAGGACCAGAGACGAGGCTATCCCGAGGAACACGGCATAGCCCGAGGTGGACTTGCGGGTATCGGGACAGCCGGCCCAGTCAGCGTCGGAGTAGACAACCAGATCGAACTGTGTTGAAGGTCGAAGAAGCAGCCCAAGGTGTAGAGTGCCACGAATATACCGCAGGATACGCTTCAAGGCGGCAAGGTGAGGCTCCCGAGGATCGTGCATGTGAAGCGGACCTCTCTGGGCCGGCGTAGGAGATGTCGGGCGTGTGAAGGTGAGATCAAGAGCACCGGCCAAACTCCGAAATCGATGGCGTCAGCGACGGGGTGCCATCCAAATGAAACCTTGGAAAAGGTATCCCCGGGTGGAGCGGGGCTTACACTCGACCATGCCCATACGGTCTAGAATCTCTTGCATATCTTTGGTCTTTGCGAGAGAAAAGGCCATCGACCTTGTTGAACTCGCATCCCGAGGAAGTGATGGAGATCACTCAAGTCTTTCATCGAGAACTCCTGCCGCAGCGTTGATGGTGCGATGGAGGAGTGTGGTCGATTTGTTGTGAGGACGATGTCATCCACATAGAAGCGGCAGTAGATGAGTTCAAGACCATGGTGGAACACGAAGAGCGAGTGTCGGACTTGGTTTCCATGAACCCAGAGACACCAAGTAAGCCGCAAAGCAGGTATACCATGCTCGAGGCGTTTGCTTGAGGCCGTAGAGAGCAGTTCGGGCAGCGGGACGTAATCTGGATGAGAGGAATCCTCGAACCCGAGGGCTGCACGCAGAAGCTGTCTCATCAATGTTGCCATGGAGGAAGGCATTCTTTACATCAAGGTGTCGAATAGGCGATTAAGGGAGAGGGCGAGAGCACAATTCGCACGATGTATTTGGTTTGGCGACGGGTGAAGGTTTCGAAAAATCAACTCACAGGGCCGTGAAGCGCGGAGGACCCAGTGAGCTTTGTAGCGCTCGGTGAACCATCGACTGAAACTTGTGTTTGAAGATCCACTTGCGATCCACCACATTCGCGCGGTAGCGGAACAAGATCCCAAGTGTTGTTACGGAGAAGGGCGACATGCTCATCTAGCATGGCGGTAGCGCCGATTCGGTCGGCAAGAGCGGCCGGTATGTCCTCGGAGCGAGAGAAGTGTGACGTGTTGTACTGCAAGCAGTTGTCCGGAAGCCATGTTTCGCCACAGTGGTCATGGAGTGTGTATTGACCATGGGGAATGGCAAGCTGCGCCCTTTGGAAGGGCGAGGGCGGTGAGGCGCCGAGACGCAGTGGAGGCACCGGAGTCTGAGGCGGCGCATTGTACACACTGAGTGGTAGCCTTGGCCGTGTGCGGTAGGCGGCCGTCTTGAGGCGCAGGGACGCCGGTAGCCGCTGCGTGGGCGTGTGGAGGATGCGCCGGCGGCCGACGTGGTCGTGGTGCGTAGTCGAGAGTCTTTGGTGACGTCGTGGCGGGGAGTGAGCAAGGGGCGCCGGTGGACACCGCTTTGCGTGGCGGCGCAGATGAGGCGCTCTTGGAGACCCGGCCGCACATGGCAGTGCGGGCAAAGAATGCGGTGATGGTGATCCTGCAGGTAAAAAAGACCGTGTCGGGCCTATGGGCACCGGAACGGGATTAGTAAAGGTGTCCAAAAACTCGAAGTCCGCGGTGGATGGGGTGTCTGGCTGCTCGGCAAAAGGAAAGGAGGATTCGTCAAAGATCACGTGGCGAGATATGATGATCTTGTTGGAGTTGGTGTCTAGACAACGGTAGCCTTTATGATGAGCAGAGTAGCCAAGGAAGACACACAAAGTGGAGCGCGGAGCAAGTTTATGGGAACCGGTGGCGGTCAAGTTGGGATAACAACGACAACCAAGACGCCGCAGATGGTCATCTGCGCAGGCGAGAGCCTAGCAAGGCTTCATGAGGCGTCTGGGGCGCGGCGTTTTGATTGGTAAGATGTTGAGTAGAATGGTGGCGGTGTTCAGTGCCTCGACCTGAAGGACCGAAATGGCAACAGAGGGGGGGGGGTGAATGGTGCCTTAAAAATTAAGATCCTCCCCTCTCAAGTGTCCACACAGCAACTCAAACACTTCTGATAAACAAGAGGCGTGAAGTGAATCAAATCCAAAAGTTTAACCAAAAACTAGGCGTTACATCCGGATATCGGAAGTTCGATTTTACCTAAGCGGTAGTCCTCACTTGCTGCGGTAGTTCGGATATCGGTCGGAAGTTCCGCTTGAGTAGTTCGCCGTGGACAATCGGAAGTTCCGATTGTCCTGACCGAAGAACAGTACGCTCGGGTTTTGCCCAAAAATCCAAAATACTAACTCCGATTGTCCTGACCGAAGAACAGTACGCTCGGGGTTTTGCCCAAAAATCCAAAATACTAACTCTTGAATGCTCTTCTCAGGTCAAGTCTCACAGGACATCATCCTAAACAACATCTTGACCTCATGGAGAAGAATCGCAGACAAAGATCCATTAATCAAAGCAAAAACGGATTTCTTGAGTATTAGGCAAGAACAACCAAAAACCCACAATTTACAAGATTCTTAGATTCTCGGCTCATGAGACTTTGAAGATATATTAGCAATATCAATAAGACTCTAAATATCAAGTTTCATGCCATCTCATAAGAGGAATCAAAAGATTCACCAAAAACCCTAGATATTCAACGTATGAACAGAGAGACGAAAAGAGGCATAAACAAAGAACCAAAACCTTAGAGTTTCATTTATAGAAATCAAAAGATTACAGAGGGAAACACAGAGGAATGATTACACAAATTTCAGTTCATCCTCTCCAACTCAACAAACTCTCAAAAAGCAAAACAACCTCTCTAAAGGCTCTTTAGCTAAAGTTAACCCTAATATTCTCTCTCAAAAAGTCTAACCCAACAACCAGGGGTTCACCTCTATTTATAGCCCTTGGCTAACGGGTCTCCAACCCGTTATGCCGGCTAAACCTAACGAGCCCGCTCCACTTGTGCCGCTTTGAAATGACCCTTCGCCCCTCGCACCATGCGAAGCTCCGCATTCCTTGTTGTTCACGACTCGCAACCGCCTCGAGTGCACGCCGTCTTCGACACGTCTTTACCGTTCTGACCTCAACGCCGCCTGCGTCTAGTCCGGTCTCCACGTGTCTCGCCACGACTCCACCTCGATGCCCTGCAACCAACACAGACAAGAAACACATCACATAGCATTGCTCAACATAATATAATCATCATTTGCATTTATCTCAAAGCAATTCACAACTCAAAATCAAAACTATGCCTTTCTGCACAGTTCTGTCCACAATCGGAAGTTCCGCACTTACCATTGCGGAAGTTCCGATTATCGGACCGTTCGCACTCCCAGGTTGGAAGATCCGATTGTCGTCACAGCAGAAAACTCACGTCAGTATTATCGAACGTTCCGCGATCCCAGGTGCGGAAGTTCCGATTACTCGTAGCAGAACCCAAAACGTCAGGATAATCGGTAGTTCCGTTTTACCAGGGCGGAAGTTCCGCACTTACAGAACCAAACCAGCAGCAGCGCAAACGCGATGATTTCAATCACAAACTTCTCACCACAGCGTCAAATACTCATCACTCAAACGGGGACCCTACTCACATGGTCTCTCAATCTCCCCCTTGATGAGTATATTGACAAACACGAAAAAGCATATAGAAGAGTTTGTGATCAAGACCAAACATGGTGTAATCTAGGAGACAAGAAGGCTCAAAACCATGTTTGTCAAAAGAGAACGATTGAAGCTTGAAATGATAGAGCAAATTTTTCTGCAAAGCTCCAGAAGACTTTTTCTCTCCAAACAAACTAACTTCTCCCCCTTTTGGCAATAAACACATCAAGAAGTTTTAAAGGAAGGAAATGACTATATGATATTCATTTTAAGCATTAGGAGCCATGAAGATTATCCAAAATGACTATTAGAGAATTACACCAAGCCATAACACATAAGAATGCTATCAAGATCATGACAATTGATGTATAGAAAAACTAAGACAGAAAATTCATAATCTGAGAATTGGTCCAATTCTTTAGCAAGTCAAGTAAACCAAGATTATAGTCTTGCTAAAGGTATCCAAGGATGATACAAGCCATGTCAAATACTCTAAGTGGAACCAAGAAGCATAATATTGAACAGTTTAGAGTGCTACCAGTTGAAGAAGGACTCATTTGATCAAGAACTTGGTCTTGTTCGAGGATAAGCAATTTTAGCACAAGTTTCTTTTTCTGGAAACATAATTATGGCTTTATCTTAGTGAAGCAAGTCCTGGACTAGGTGCCATCCACAACTGCCTCCTAAGCTTCAACCATTTTTCAAATCTTAACCATGTGCTAGATCTCAAGCCTTATGCGACCACTCCAAGCAACAGACTTAAGGTAGTGATATTAGGTCATCCAAGGCTCCCCTGAGTTCATGCCTAGTGCAATGGCAAGCAGTCTCATGAGAAAGAGTTGGTGAGATCAGTTTTTTCGCACAAAAGATATCATTTTTGCTTTTGAAGTTTTTAGACCAACGATTAAAGATAAGTCATGTTTCTTAACGAACTGACATAGCTTACTCTGAAACTCAATAAAGATTCAAGACTCAACTCAGCCTACTTGCTTTTGAAGTTTTTAGACCAACGATTAAATATAAGTCATGTTTCTTAACGAACTGACATAGCTTACTCTGAAACTCAATAAAGATTCAAGACTCAACTCAGCCTACTTGACATGGCGAGAATCATAAACGGATAACTTCAACAGACTAGTCTCAAGAGCTATCATGACAAGATTTTAGTTCAAGTTCAGCAATTTTAGTCACCTTATCATGGCAAAGACTAAACTACACATAAAAGGTCATGATAAATCTAGCAGTTTAGCATAAATCATGGCAAGATGTAAAACAGTGAAAACAGATCATAAGGGATAATAAACAGGGCTCCATGTAATTATATTACAATGCAGGATGAAATGCACAAAAATCCAGATCCCCTTCAGAATGAGATACATCATTTAATTCAGGTTGAGTTATGACAAATTTAAGAACTAGAAGAACCAAGATGAACTCCCCCTGAACCAAAGGAACAAAAATAAGAAACTGGAACAAGAAAGAGAAGAGGCAGTTCTTAGAGCATAGATAAGATATAGAGAATACCAAAACTCAGACTGATTCTTATCTACCCCATATGATTCCAGGACTATTAGGCGATCAACTAACCCACTAAGGAGCAAACAACATTCCTGTCTACCCAAGGGTGGCCCGACCCTCGCTAGAACCTATAAGAAGTGAGTAAGCTCAACTCGGAGAGAGGAGAAAGCGACTAATAGCGACATCCTAGAAGCACAAGATAAAATTAGCATCAAAACAACTTGGCAAGAGAACCACTCTAACCTATACTGGAAGGACTTAGACCCAAAGCACTTAAATGAAATACAACCAGAAAGGAGAACTAGCATAATTAAAATATAATACAGTAGTAAGACATAAGCTCCCCTCAACAGCGATCCATAAGGACAAACCACCCCAAGCTCTCCC